>CM053582.1:367731146-367765033 GCA_028627135.1 Pseudochirops cupreus | reverse complement strand
GATTTGAGTTAATCTATTTTTTAGGGTGTTGATTTCTTCAGTCATACTGCTGACTCTCTTTTCATGATTTTCCTGCAACATTCTTGTTTCTCTTCCCAATTTTTCTTCCACTTCCCTTATTTGGTTTTGAAAATCCTTCTTCAGCTCATCTCTAGCTTTAAGGCATTCTTCATGTTTATTGGAGGCCCCTGGTGGGGGCGCTCTGGCTGCGCTCTCCTCCTCTCTCTCTCTCCCATGATCTTTCTTTTCCCCAAAGAAGGAATCTAGGGTTTGGGTGCTGTTCTTACTTTGCTTCTTATGCTTATTCTTACTCATGGTTGGTCAGTCTGTGATTTTTTTTTTCATCTCTATGAGGCTCTGCTTGCAGAAGGGAAAGCTCTGTCCCAAATCTCTGGGGTCCTCCCAGCTGCCGTAGCTCTCAGGAAGGTGCTAGGACCCTTCCTACTTACTTCCAGCTTGCTGGATAATAAAGACTCCCAAGACCGAGGCCCAAGACGGTGATCCGGATCCAGGTCGCTCAACACGAGAGCACTGGCCTCAGAACAATCGCTTAGTCCCCCTGCTGTCTGCAGGCCGCGGGCAGGAAGCTGCAATGCGGAGGCAGGGGCAAAACCTCTGCCTTTCGCTTTTCCGCTCTGGAGGCCTTTTGGCCAGACTACTTTTCTCCCAAGACCTCGCAAGTTCCACTGACCTAGTTCTGAATGCTGCTCGCAGCTGCCGCTAATCCGCTCACCGCTCCTCTCGTCTGGCCGCCCCCGGGTCATAGCCGCGGCTTCAGGCCAGGCTGGTTTCTGTTCGCAGTGCTGATATGGTTCCTCGTAGCCGAGCTGACTTTAGTGGGAAGTATCTTTGTGTGCGTTCTGGAGTTCTAGGATTGGTTTAGAGTCCTATTTTATGGGTATTTTGGGGTGGCTATGTGAGAGCTGCGATATGTTGCTGCTGCTACGCCGCCATCTTGGCTCCGCCCCCCCAGAATTAAAGATCTGAAGGAATTAAGATGGCTTTACTGGTAGCCTGACTACATTGGACCTGAAGAAATGGGGACTGGAAGCCAGATTATACCCATTTTGTTCCTTTATAAGCTATTTGGAACAGGGACCAAAGCTGGTAAAAAGTGAATTTCACAGTGTGAAAGGAGGCTGAGACAAATTTGTGATGCAGCCCTAATCCACTTAATCCTCAGTCCACCATAAGTAGGGGAAGGATTCTGGATGTGAACAGATAGGGAATGTAAGGAGAGAATAGGGCTAAAACCACCAAAGATCCTAGAGGAAGAAAATTCAATGAAAAACTCATCAACTAGTCAAAAGTGAAAATATTAAAAAGAAAAAATGGCTACCAAAAAAATCCAAGATATTACAAACTTATCTAATTAAATATTGCAAAACAAAGGGACTTAAACCTGATGAAATAGCACCCTTTGGGTTCACAAGAGCAGGGACAGAGTGGTTCAAGAGAGATATCAGAATCTTTATATTTATGGCCTGCACAGCAAAAATAATTTGTAGGACAGAAAAGCTTTAATAGATGATGGTGAATTTCTCCAAAGATATGAAAGTGAGGCCAACTGAGTGTGAATAAAAATATGCCACAATGAAGAACAATTGGAAAATGAAAAGTAAAAAGCAGTAACATAGAGAAAGACATGATCTCAGAGAAAACACATTAATTCCAGAGACAATGCCTTGAAACAGCTTGAGGATCATAGGCCTTCCAGAAGAACATGACAAATGAAAATGGTTGAATCTCATAATACAAGAAAACTACCCAAAGCTTCTAAATACTGAAATCAAAACACCAGTTAAAAGACTGGTCAGTTCCAAAAAAAGCGTAACAAAAAAATACTGCAGACTTCAAGGTACACATAATGGCTAAGTTCCATAAGTCCAGTGACAAACAAATTCTTCACCTTACCAAGAGGAAAATCGTCAAATATATAGAAAAGAAAATTTGAATAGTGTAGGGAGCCAATTTTGGGGAGCCCTGCTGTCCTGCAGCAGGGCTGAGAAAGAGTGGGAGCCCTTTCATCCCCAGACAGGGCTAGAAAGAATCGCTGACCCAGAGGTACTATTGAATGCATAAAAGAGAGCCATGAACTCTAGGAATAGTGAAAGTAGAGAGCCAACTTTATTACCCTGCATCCAGGCTTTTGTAGGACGCTTCTTAATTGCTTTCCCCTGTGGACTTTGCCTACTTGTTTGTCCCAGGCTGTGGGTGTATTTGCTATGCATATCTCGAGGACCTCATCCTCTTACCTGTATGCTTGAGCATCTTCCTGGGGGATGGGGAGCCGATCCAGGCCTGTCAGCAAGCCATATACCTGAGAGGGCTTGTTCAGCCATTAGCGTCCGAGTCCCACTACCTGTGGTCCTCACCAGAATAGCACAAAACCATTGTTCTCCTGCCCAAAACTACCAAAGACAATGGGATGTTGTAATCTGAAAAGCAAAGGAGTTTAAGTGCAACTCACAATGAAATATACTACCATCTTTATGCTAATTTATTGATGCAAAAAGGTGGTTAATAAGAGAGGCACCTGAAATAGTCTTTTTTTTCCTTTTTTTAAAGTTTAAAAATTTATTTTAAACTTAAATACAAAATAATAAGAGAAAAAAATTGCTATGTTCACAGCAGAACACGAGAGGATTCAATATAAAGCAGTAGATTTCCATTTCAAAAAAAACTATATAATAAATACTACACCTGGTTTTCCAAGCTGACCAGCTTCTCTTTGCTTCCTTGTAGGCTTTCTTTTGTTCTCTACTATGCACTTTTTACTTTATTTTCCTCCCTCCTTCCCGTCTACAATTCAGTGTGGGTGTGTGGGTGTGTGCATACATATATACGTATAAATATATATACACATAGATACTTATAAACATACACATATATGTAAGACTGTACTATCCTTATTTCTTCCTATCATCTGTTTCCCTGAAGGTGGATAGTATCTTCTTTCATTTGTCCAAGACTTTCCAGGTTTTTTCTAGATCAACCAGCTCATCATTTCCTATACCACGGTAATATTCGACCCAATTCTATTCTGTCTGAGAGATTGTCTGAAAGTTTTTCCCAAATTTTCTGTATTTCTTCTATTTTTGACTGTGTAGGTTTTATTTTATGAAAAAAAGTTTAGTTTACAATAATCAAAATTATCCACTTTACACTTAACAGTGCTCTCACCTCAAAATATGGTTTAAAGTCTGATACTACTAAATCTGCTTCCTTTACATCTTTTTACCCCTGGTTTCTTTGAAGTTCCTGATGATTTCTTTGAAGTTCCTGACGTTTTGTTCTTCTAAATGAACTTTATTATTTTTTCTAACTCAGATAACTTTTTAGTAATTTAATTGGGATGGCATTATGTAAATTGATTAGTTAAGTAAAATTGTCATCTTTTAAAATACTGGTTTTACCTATTCAAACAATAAATACTACTTCAGTTATTTAGATCTAACTTATTTGTATTAAAAAGTGTTTTTTATTTATAGTCATATAGTTCCTGTGTCTGTTTTGACAGGTATACTCTCAGGTATTTTATGGCGTCTAGTTATTTAACTGATCTAAAACAATATTGCATAATATTGCTGACACATAGTGTCCCTGTTTTTCTCTTTTGATTAAATCTATTTTAGCTTTAACTCTGAAGTCATGGTTACTATCTCTGGTTTTTTAATATAATAAATTCTACTCTTGACCTTTATTTTATATTTGTGTATATCATTTTTATAGCATTTCCTAAAAGCAACATATTGTTGAATTCAAATTTTTAATCTGCTATCAGTTGCCATTTTATGGGTAAATTCATCTCATTCACATTCTAAACTATAATTACTTGTCACATATTTTCCACCTTCCTATTTTTCCTCACTATCCTTCTCATCCTATTCCTATCTCTCCAAATTCTTCTGCTTTACTTCTAACCATTACCTTGCCCTCCTATTCCTTAAGCCACCCACCTCTCCATGAATCCTTCCATTATCCTCTTCCTCCAGCCTTTCCCCTTGCCCTCTTATTTATTTCTGAATATAAAACTTTTATACCATATCTATATATATTGGTTGATCTGTATCTGTCCATCTACATACCTACATGCATGTGTGTATATATCTGTATGTATGTGTATATGTATACACACACACACACACACACACACACACACACACACACACACACACACGATTATTCCCTCTTTAACCTATTCCCGACGAGGGCAAGGTTTCAGCACTACCTGCCCTCCCTGCTACTACTAGCTTCTTCTGTGTCAATTTTTCCATTTTTTGCCTCATTTATATGAGATATTTGCTCCTTTTTACCTCTCCCTACACAGTTTTATTTTATTTTGGAATCACCCCCTCATACTCAGCTCAGCCCATGCCTTTCTTTCAAACTACCCACAAAAAATTACATCATAATAGAACTGATAGTATTTTCATATATAAAAAGTAAATGATTTGACCTTATTTAGTGCCTTATGAATTGGTTCTTAACGTTTATTTTGTATTTCTCTGGGATATTATATGTAGAATTTCCCCTTAAGTTCTGCTATTTTGGGCACAAATACCTGAAAGTCATTCAGTTCATTAAATGTCTTTTTTTTCCATTAAAGATTATGCTTAACTTTGCAAGACAAGTTACCTTTGGTCCCAACCCCAACTCTTTTGCCCTCCAAAATATAGTATTCCAAGAGCTATGGTCCTTCCACATAGTAGCAGCTAGGTCTTGCGTCATCCTTATCGTAGGTCCACAATGTTTAAAGTGTTTTTTTTCTTGTTGCTTCCAATATTTTCTTCTTAACCTGGGAGCTTTGACAATTGGCTATGATATTCCGGTAAGTTTTGTTCCTGGGATCTCTTTCAAGTGGTGATCAGTGAGTTTTTCTCTATTTCTGCTTTGCCTTCTTGTTCTAGAACTTCAAGGCAATTTTCCTTGAGAATTTCTTGCAATAGTGCATCAAGATTCTTTTTTTAAATCATAATTTTCGGGCAGTTTGACTATTCTTACATTATTTTTTGATGATCAGTACTCCAGATCAGTTGTTTTTCTGATGTTTCATGTTCTTTTTTTTTCATTCTTTTGATTTTGTTTTATTATTTCTTTGTGTCTTAGAATGTCATTAGCTTCCCTTTGCTCATTTCTAGTTTTCAAGAAATTGTTTTCTTCCTTCAATTTTGGTTCTCTATTTCAAGTTGGTTGACTTTCTTTTCATAATTTTCTTGATTTTCTTGGATTGCTCTTTTTTCCCCCAATTTCTCCTCTATCTCTCTTGATTTTTAAAAAAGTCCTTTTTAAGTTCTTCTAAGAAATCTTTTTGTGCTTGGGACTATTTTACGTTTCTCATTGAGAAAGGAGTGACTTTTTTAGTTCCATTATCTTCCTCTGAATATGAACCCACATCTCTCTGTCCCCTCTATCTATGTTCTTTTTCTTTTGCTTGCTCATTTTTATTTTATTGTTTTATTTTATTTTTTGCAGATATTAGTGTGATCAAGTTCTAGTCTTGAGGTACAGGGAGTGATGTCCCAAGCCCCAGGTCCTTCTTACTGTTATTTTCTGAGGTCTCTCCCTGGGCTCAACCTTAGGCTCTCATCTCCACTCCTGAGCCAGTGCTAGAACCCCTGGTCACGCTGTCCTGCATTTGCTCACTCCCTCTGGTGACTCTGATGGCTGCAAACTACCACTGCCGTCTCTTCTCTGGAACTGAAATCAGGGATTCTGCTGTCTTGCACAGCCAGCAGGATCCTGCCCCCTCTGTTACTGCATTCACGAGGTGTGTGCTTGGGATCCCTTGGCAGTGAAAGGTCCTTCAATCTTCTCTGTATCAGACCCTTACACTGTCTCGGAGATGAAGGTTTCTAAGGCTGAGGCTGCCTCCCAACCACAGCCGTCCCTAGGACTTGTTTGTTAATTCCACAGAGTTGGCCGAGAGGTATTTGCGTTTCACTCAGGCTGAACTGCCCCTGGAGGACAGGTCTTTCCTGGGGTCTTAGATTGTCGTAGACCAGCGGTTCTCAACCTGTGGGTTGTGTTCAATTTGTAACGATGAAAATACATCCTGCATACCAGATATTTACATTACGATTCATAACAGTAGCAAAATGACAGTTACGAAGTAGCAACGAAAATAATTTTATGGTTGGGGGTCACCACAACATGAGGAACTGTATTAAAGGGTTGCGGCATTAGGAAGGTTGAGAACCACTGTTAGAACTACAGCTTTACCCTGACTTGTGTTTATTTTCACTGCTTTATATTCCCCCTGAGACAATGTTCAGTCTTTTTCTATGGAGGAAATTTGGAGAACTGAAATTTTCCCCAGAATCCTCTCATAATATTCTTCAAAAAGGAAATAAGTAAGATGTGGAGGGGCATTTATTTAGCTTGCAAATATATCCAAATAATAAAAACACAAGGAAGGTACATAAATCTTCTAAAGGATGACTCTGTTGCAAAAAACAAACACACACAAAAAAGAGCCTCGAAAGAGAATGACATATGTTGGGTTAAAAAAACAAAAGCAGATACAGAAAGTACATTAAGAGATTTCTTTTGAAAAGTACTCATAAGGATAAAGATGAAAGCAGAAATTAAAGGAATAGGAGCAGTTACTGTAGAAGAGCAGGTAGGTCTGAATCACCATGGACTAAACATGGCAAAATCCCCTGCAGATGAATCAATGCTTCTCCTGGTGGGGCTAAATTGCATATTAGGAAGGTGCATAAAAGAGGAAGGGGAAAATGAAGGATTGAGAGAAATATGTAATGTACCCTACAAGTCAATAGATAAAAGAACTAAAGGAAGGTAACTCCTGTAGTCTTTTATCAAAAAGAAGAGCTCCCAAGAGAATGGATGAGGTAGCAGAGGGAGGCATGAAAAAAACACCCGGGAAAGGCAGAGGCCTTGACTAAATGAGAGACGAGGATACAAATAAAAAACACTCCTATGTTGTTAGAGAGAGATTTTGAATTGGGAGATAAGGACTTTACCATGGGAGATCACTTCATCTGAGTTTTATGCCTCTTTGAATAATTCTTGCGTCAGGGAAAAGAAATCAGAATTCCCAGGAATAATTAGCATGGAATAAAGTAGGAAGACATAAGCCCATTTAAGAGATGGCCTGGCAAAAGGGAAAGAAAAGGACCCGTAGGCAAGGCAGAGGGCACATTGGCACCGTTCAGTTTGCCGCACAGAGAAGCTTCCGTCACTGAGTAGTGCTTTCTTACTATTGCAAGCAAGTTATGTGGTATTGGAATTAATCAGTTTTGGATGTCTGATGGAATTTGCTTCAGAATCCGTTTGGTTTGGGAATTCATGTATGACTTGTTTAAGTATTTGTTTTGCCATTCCATTACTTAAATATTCTATTTCTTATTTTGTTAATTGGCCTTTAAAAATTTTTGTTAATATTTATTTTCCTTTAAGTTATAGCTTTGTTAGCATATACTTAGGCAAAATAGTTTATGATAAATTTCCTTCATTGTTCAATTGTTGCAAGTTCTCCTTCATTTTTGATAAATTTTTCTCTCTTTTAAAAAATCATATATTTCTTTTTCCCAGAAATCCAGCTCTCAGCTTTATTCCAGTTTTTTTTGCTTTCGGTTTTGTTAGACTCTTCTTTCATTTTCATAATTTTTACCTTTTTTATTTAGTTGGATTTTTTAATTTGTTCAAGTTATTTTTAATTGCATGCCCATGTCATTGGTTTGTTCTTTCTCTTTTATTGATGAAAGCATCTAGAGATGCAAATTTTCTCTCGGAACTACATCTCATAAGTTTAGATATGTTGTCTTATTTTAATTTTCTTTGTTAAGGACTTGAAAAGGGCATTAGAAGAAAATAGAGATAGTAGATCTCCAGGGATTACTGAATGGGAAGAAAAAGGAATTTACATGCTAAAAGTTGAATGTGGCATCTCATAAAAATTGCCCCAGTGTTGGGCTAGAGAGACCTCAACAGAGAAGGTAGAAAAGCAGAAATACTAAACTAATTATTTGCTGATTATAATGCAATAAAATTCTGTTCAATAAAGGGCCCTATTACAAAAAAATTTTAAAATAATTGGAGAATAAAAAAAGGGGGGGGGGTGCGGCTAAGTGGTGCAGTGAATAGAGCACCTGCCCTGGAGTCAGGAGGACCTGAGTTCAAATTCGGCCTCAGACACTTGACACACTTACTAGCCGTGTGACTTTGCGCAAGTCACTTAACCCCAATTGCCCTCCAAAAAGCAAAAAAATAAAACAAAAATAGGAGACTAAATGACATAATTTTAAAGAACTAATGTGCTTTTCAAATCTTTAACTTCTTTCTTGTTTATTTTTTTGGTTGTATTTGTCTAGGTCTGTCTAAAGAGGATATATTAAGGTGTCCCACCATTACCATTTTACTGTTTACTTCTTGCTTCAGTTCTATTAACTTCAGCTTTAAGTGTTTTGGTGCTATTATATTTGTTGTTTTTCTGTTGCGTCCAATCCTTCCTGAACCCATTTGGGATTTTCTTGGCAAAGATGCTGGAGTGATTTGTCTTTTCCTTCTCCAGTTCATTTTTACAGATGAGGAACTAAGGGAAATAGGGTTAAATGACCTGCCTAGGGTCACATATTAATTATCTGAGTTCAGATCTGATATTATGAAGATCATTCTTCTGATTCCAAGCCCATTGCTCTACCCACTGTGCCCACTCATCTGTCCACCTAGCTGCCCGCTGTGATATTAGGTATATAAATGTTAGTTATTGATACTGATTTATTATCTGTGGTGTCTTTTAGCTTTATACAAATCCGTGTTTTAAGTATATTTCTTGAAAACATCATATTGTTGGATTATGCTTTCTAATCCTGAATTTACTGAAAATTGATGCGTAGAACTTTTTTTCTGATCATAATTTTTGGGGAGTGTAGTAATTCTTAAATTGTTTCTCCTCAATTTATTTTCTAAGTCAGTTGTTCTTCATTTATATTTCTTAGATTTTCTTCTAGTTTTTCAAATTTGTGGGTTTTAAAAAATATATTTCTTATTGTTTTGTTTAGTTCTTTTCTCTCTGTCCTATTCTCATTTTCAGGACATTAAGTTCTTGAGTGAGGTTTTCCCCCATCTGCTTTAAGGTATCAGTTTTCCTTGCCATTCTTTTCTCCCTAACTTTTAAGTTTTTTCTCTCTTTCATTTCTTCCAGATAGTCTTGCAATACCTGTGGAAAGAGAATTTTTCCCTTTGATTTGTTTGTGAGTTGTCATCTTTTTCAGGGTTTATCTCCTAGGCCACTCTCAAACCAAAATATTTCCTTATGGTGGTCAGAGCGTTCCTTGATTTGCTCATAGGGATAGGTTGGACTACATTTTGATAAAGCTCTGAATTGTATGGACAGGCTCTATCTGGTCTTGGTTATAGTAGGACAGATGAGGTCCCGACTCCTTCAAGGGATTCAGGGTTCTGTCTAGGGTCTCTCATCATAGGCTTCTGAAACTTCTGCCAACTATTGGTTCTGCCTGGAGTTCTCATTGGGTGTTAGGCCCAGAGGCTTCTTCTGAGCTGAATTTCTACCATAGGTTTCAAAGACAGATTGGGCTGGATATTACTTAGGACCTTTTTCCAGAAGCTTGGCTGGTGGCACCTAGCACTTTCCCGGAAAGCCTTCTCTCTGGTGACCTGTTAGAACTGTCAGTCCCAGGCTCTATTTCCCAGAGTACTATGCTGGTCCTGCCTTGAACAACCATGCAGTACTCTTCTTTTACAATCACCCAGTACTCTTCTTTTTCTGCCAGGCTCTGCCTGGGAATTTCAGAAGTCAGTCTGAGAGTGTTAGAGCTGCCCTGAAGGCTTCAGGGGGAGGCTACCTACCAGCTACCCTCTGTACTTGGCTCTTGACCTTGTTTATCCCCAGAATTTCCACATAACTCAGGGTCCCTCTGTGGATTCTCTAGCTGTGTGGTAGAGTCTAGAGAAGATTTCCTCTGGCCTCATAAAATGAAGCATCTCTAAGCCCCAGTGGAGTGCTTTTGGGGGATCTGGAAACCTTTTTGTCCTAACATACCACCATTTTTCCAGAATTTCTTCCCAAACACCTGTTTTTACAAAAAGAACCTGCGAGGTGAAGTGGAGGCACCAGTTATAGACAGCTTATTCAGGCAGTCTAAGAAGAGAATAAGAGATAAAAACAGTAGCCTATGGCAGAACAGATCTAATAATGAAGGGTGTTTATGGGTGGTAGAGATTTGGACATATTTGTTTTCCATGTTGTATGTTACCAAGGTAATCATATCTTATCAATAAGGATAGTTTAAGGAAGAGTAATGAGAAAATGGAAGTTTGAGGTCTGGTATTCTATGCCCCTTTCATGAATAATTTTGGTTTTCTGAATTTATTTTCATATTGTGCCTCATTCTAAATAGTATTACTTCATTAGCTTTTTCTGTAACTTAAGTAGTATTGCCACTTTTCCTTTATTTCCAGAATTTAACCACAACTGGTGACTCTAGTTATTTAACTCTTCATTTTCACAGAGTGCTTTGTAATTATATTGATAGAAATCTTTTGTGTATCTTGGTATGTTACTTGACCCATATCTTAAACATTTTGTAATTAGTTTGGGTAGAATGTATCTTATTTCTTCCTAGTTCTTGATAGTGCTGTATAGCAATGATATTGATATGTTTTGTGGATTTATTTTGCATCATAGTGCTTTGCTGAACCTATTTATCACTTCAGTTCTTTTATTTACTCTTTCACTGGGGTTTTCTAAGTATATGTCTTGTCACCTGCTAGTAGGGATAGTTTTTTCTTTGCCAGTGTTTGCCAGTCTTTGATTTTGTTCCCTTGTCTTATTTTACCAGCTAGCATTTCTGGAACTCTTTCCAGTAATAGTAGGGAATGGAGACATTCTTATCTTACCACTGCTGGTACTGAAAAGCTTCTACCATTTTTTTATTTGAAATACATGCTTTTGATCATGTTTCATGAGCCTTTTCCATGCCCTTGCTTAGTTTGGTTTTACACTTGTTTGTATCAGGGCTGTCATTTGGCCAGGGGTTTTTTTCTGCCTCTGTTGCCGTTATCTTACGGTTTTATTGTCTTTGTTGTTCAAATATAGAGATAACTAGGTGGAGTACTGGATAGAGCGCAAGTCCTGGAGTTAGGAAAAAATGAATGGTCTCAGACACTTAACAGCTCTGACCCTTGACACGTCAGTTAACCTTTGCCTCAGTTTCCTCATCTATAATATGGGGATAATAATAGCATTTACCTCACGTGTTGTATTTGTCAACCACTTAGTGTAGTGCCTGGCATGTAGTCGGTTCTTAAGAAACGATTATTCCTTTTCATATTGTTGTCGTACATTCTTGTTTCCCTGGTATAAATTCAACTAGTTTGTAGTGAATTATTTTCTGGATAGAGGTGTTATAATATTTTACATCAGTAGTCATTAGAATGATTTGTTAAGAGCTGTTTTTCTCTCCCTGTTTACATAGCAAGACCATTTTTTTTCACAAAAGGAATCTTGTAGTACGCTTTCTGCCTCTGTATTTGAGATTAATTTTTTTCTCTTAATTGCTCTTTACATGTTTGATTGAATTATCTTGTAGTTCTCTTTGGCCTTGTATTTTTCTGTATGCCTTTCAGTTATGGCTTGCTCGATTTCCTTTTCTAAGACTGGTCACTTTAATATTTCTTGTTTAGTTTAAATAGTCTGTTTCTGTAAATACTCACTGATTTCCTTTGAATTCTCAGATTTATATTTTCAATATAATGTAAATTTCTTCAGAGTACAGATTGTTTCATTTTTTTCTACTTGTATCCCTAGTTCCTGACACTAATTGCTTAATAAATGATTGATTGGTAATGTTTACATTGTATAACAATTCCTCATACTTCTTATTTCTTTTAGTGAATTTACTGGTTCATTTTAAATTTTCATAATTTTATCTTTCAGGTTAGATCTTGATTTAATGATTTCATTTTCAGAAAACTAGCTCTTGGTATTGTTTTTCAGTTTGTTACAAAGTATATTAGTAGTGACTAAACAAACTTGTTCACATCCCGTGGGCCAGTTCAGAACCCAAAGATTCAAATGTTTAGAAGCTCCTCATTGCTGAAAGTCTTATGCCCTTTATGTTACATCCATGAAATTCACCAGGCATGGTGTAGCTTCTCTTTGGGGCTTCCAGTAGAGTCCTGAAGCCACCTTTCCTCAGTGAGTCAAATCTGTTCTCCACTCCAGATGCAGGCACTATGTCTACCACTCTAGGGACACTAATAGGACTGGGACTGAAGTTCACAGGGCCCTCTAGTCAAAGGGAAAGAGAAGGAGAAATCAAGGTGAGGAGATCTTCATCTTTACTGGGAAGTTTCCACTAGGCTGCTAGACATTGGAATCCCTAAGTTCTGAATTGACTTTTCTCTATGTATTTAGCATATACTTTTTTACTAATACATAAACACTCAGAGTGAAAGTTTCTTTAGGACAGTGCCATTATTTGGTTTTTCTTTGTATCCATAGTGTTTAACACTGTCCCAAGCACTTAGGAAATGTTTAAATATTTGTTCATTGATATTTAGCTCATTTTCCCTTCTTGTTGCCTCTTAGACTCATGCTCTCTGAAACAAAAATACAATCCAGCGACATACACTCACCCATCCCACATTCATGGCTTTGTCTAGCCTTAATCCCATGAAAATTAACATTTTATTTCTTAAGACTTTCACAGCTTTCTGAATTTTTTATATTTTAACTTTTTGTTATATTGTCAATTTACATTTTAAGTAACATTTATACTTCTGTATTCTTTTGTGAGAGTGATTCATATTCTCCTTTTTAGTAAATATTCATTTATATCCTTTGATCCTCAGGTTCAGCTTTTCAAAATATATCAACTTTGCTTTTCAGAATATATTAATTTTTACTTTGATTTCATATTGAACACAAGAGTAATCCTATTTTTTCTGATTAATTCTCCTTGGGATGTAAAAAAAAATTTTTTTTCCTTGCTGCCTGCAGAAATTCTTTGATGATTTAGTTCTAAAATTTGACTAAGATGTTTCCTGGCAAATTGATTGGAGGTATCTTTCTGTTAGCATCTTATGGTTTTGTTCAATCTGCTCTTTACTGTTTGCAGTTTTTCTGCATGATTTATTTGAATAATTTTATTAAGATTTCATTTTAATTATGTTTTGGGGAAGAAATCACATCTTATTTTCAAGTTCAATATTATTTTATAGAGTTTTCATATGTTCTCAGGCAGTCAACAAGCATTTATAAAGTAATAGTAAGTACTAAGGATACAAAGAAAAGGGACAACAGTCTGTTCCCTCAAGGAACAACATTCTTTCAATATTTGTTTATTTTTTAAATTTCCTTTCATTAATTTTCTTTCTGACTGTTATTTTTGTATTTCCATTCTTTCTTTATTTCAAAGAATCTACTGTTATGGATAATGTCTTCTTCACCACCACCCCAAATTCTCTAGTCTCTTCTTAACCTTGTTGATTAAATGTTTATGAAATGCTTGCTAATAGATTGGTTGATTGATTTCTTTCTTAAGTGCTATAATTTTTGTCCTTATTTCTTTGAGATTTTCACTTCATTCTTTCTTTTTTTTCCACTTAATTCTCTAATTGCTTTTCTGAACTGTTCTTAAGATTTCATGGTGTTGTTTCATCACTGTATCAGGGAGTCTTAAAGTATTTGTTGTAATAGCATCATATTTCTAAAAGGGTTTTGATTTAGTTTCTTTTGTTTTGAAATTCTTGTCCACTCAAATGATTCTTTTCTTTGAATGCTTGTCCATTTCTAATTTTCATCTTTTGCTGTCAATGTGTTTCTTAGTAAGCTCAGCAGTTTTGTTTTTCACCTCTAACTCTTGCTGTTTCTCCTCTCTTAGTGTCTCTCAGCATAATTGGACAAGGCCTATTTACCTTAGAGCAGCGGTCCTCAACCTGTGGGTCGCGACCTCTTTGGGGGTTGAACAGGGTCGCCTGAGACCATCAGGAAACACATACTTCCAATGTTCTTAGGAACCGAGACACCACTCCTCTCTCTATCCATCACCAGGCGGGTCCGCCCACATCCAGATATGCCCACATACGTGTGTTAAAGGGTCGCAGCATTAGGAAGGTTGAGAGCCACTGCCTTAGAGTAAAGAGGGCCAGTTGGGACACTGCTCCAGGGAGTGAACATTGGAGGACTGGGTTGGGGAGTGGAGAGAAGCTGCCCTTAGAAACCTTGTCAGGCAGGTCTGTCTTCCACTTTTCACTGCTTCTGCTGGATGCCTGCTTTTTGCCCATGTTGTAAATAGTTGTAACCATCTTTATGTATCTAGTCCCTTCCTTCTCTGTAATTCTCCACATCCACTCTCTTTTCTTATTCCAGAGCCTTGGACTAGTTGGATTCACCTTCCTCAACTCACACATGGATTGGGTCCACCCTGAGATACTACCAGGGATTAGCTCCAAAAGTCAGTACCTCAAATCACAGCAACAAGGAGCAGGACTTTCCCAATACAGCAGGCTTTGGAAAGGAGGGAAATACTGGGCAGGAGCCACTAGGCTATAGATGTTGTCTTTAGGTACAGTTTCCCCTAAGAGTTACATTGTGGAAGTTTTTATTTTTTCATGTCTCTGATCTTTTTATTGCTAATTTTATTCTATTTTGAGGTTCTTGTTTATTTGGGAGTTGCAGAGAAAGAGCTGTGACCTACCTCCTGCCACTTTCTTCTCATCTCCTTGCAGCTTGCCTTCATTTCTAAGCACTCAAGTCAAACTGCTTTCCCAGTCCTCATCCTTTTTTACCTCTCATTTTAACAGAAAGCAAGCATTTATTTAAGTGCCAGATACTAATAGCCTCGGAGCAGGGGAGGGGCGAGAAACCAAAAACAGTCCCTTCTCTCAGTTAGCTTGCTGAGTGGAAACAACAGGTAGATAAATAAGAAAATTCATTATATACCAACTAATTTTAGGTGTGATAAGTATTGCTAACAACTAGGGAGATAGGAAAAAGCCTTGTGTTAGCACTTAAGCTGAGAATTAAATGGAGATAAAGATTCTCTGAAATGGAAGTTAAGTAAGTAGACCATGCATGAAGACAGAAGATGGAATGTCAGAAAAGGAACATTTGACACTGTTGATTATCCCTTTCTGAATGCTCCCTCCTTCTTCAGTTTTCATGCCTGTGTTCTTGAAGGGTTCCCTTCTTATCAGTATATCTACTTCTTAATCTTTGATCATCTTTGTAAAATGCCCCTTCTCTACCAGAGATATTCTGCAAGACTATGTGCACTTACTCCATGATCTCATCAACTCCCCTGGTTTCAGTTGTCTTCTCTTTACAGATGACTCCCAGAATAGAAAGAATGCTGAATTTGGAGTCAGAGGACCAGGATTCAAATCCTGACTTGGTCACTTACAACCTTGGTCATGTCACTAAATATTTGAGCTTCAGTTGTCTCATGAATAAAATGAGGGGGCTGGACTTGAAGGCTTCTGTAAACCCTTATAACCTGAAATTTCTGATTGAATCAATTCAAAACTCTACCAACAATGCACTGTTGTCTCAATTTTCCCACATCCCCTCCAACTTTGGTCATTTTCCTTTTCAGGCCTATTAGCCAATCTAATAGGTTTGAGGTGGTACTTCCAATTGTTTTAATTTTCATTTCTCCAGTCAGTGGAGATTCAGAGCATTGATTACTTTTAGAGATTTGATTACCTCATCTGAAAACTGACTATTCCTATTTTTTGATCATCAATCAGTTGGGGAATGGTTCTTATTTTTGCAAAGTTGACTTATTTCCCTGTATATTTGAGAAATAAGGCCTTTACCAGAGAAACTCGTTTCAAAAATTCTTTCACAGTCGTACTTGCTAACTGTTCCCCTCAGCCCTGTTTCTCCTCTGTTTATTCTACTCTCTCTCTCTCCTTTACCCTGTCCCTCCTTGAGAGTGTTTTCCTTCTGACTGCTGCCTCCTACAATTTGTCCTCCCTTCTATCAGCACCCTCTACGTTTTCTTATCTCTTTCTCTTCCTATTTTTCTGTAGGGTAAGTTAGATTTCTATATTCAATTGAATGTGTATTTTATTCCTTCTTTGAGTCATTTAAAATGAAAATAAGGTTCAAATGTTTCCTGCCACGTTCCCCATCTTCCCCTCCACTTTAAATATTCTTTCATGCTTCTTTTATCTGAGATAACTTACACCCATTCTGCCTCTCCTTTTCATTTTCTCCAACTGCATTCCTCTTTCTCATCCCTTAATTTTAAGATATTATCCCATCATATTCAACTCACCCCTGTGTCCTCTAAGTATACTCCTTCTAACTGGCCTAATAATGAGAAAATTCTTATTAGTTACAAGTATCATCTTCCCATGGAGTCCCTTAAGATTTCCCTTTCCTGTTTACCTTTTTATGCTAAAGTCTTGTATTTGAAAGTCAAAATTTTCTGTTTAGTTCTGTTTTTTTTTAATCAGGAGTGCTTGAAAATTCTCTATTTCATTGAACATCCATTTCCCCCCCTTCCAAAGAACGCTTCTCCTTTCTTATACATTACCAAGTAGAGCTTTGGGCCTGGAGTCAGGAAGACATGAGTTCACATTTGACCTCAGATACTTACTGACTACGTGACCTTGGGCTAAGTTACTTCAACTTAATTTTCCTTTGCTTCCTCAGTTGTAAAATGGGGATAATACTAGCACCTACCTCGCAGGGTTTTGTGAGGATCAAATGAGATAATAATTGTAAAGCCTTAACTAGCACACAGTAGAAAGCATATAAATACTTATGCTTATTCCCATTCCCCCTTACACATGAATATATCCAGTTCTCACTCTCATAGTCAGATGTTTGCTTTCTTTTCTGTTCTGCTATACCCTTTGTTTCCTTCCGTTCCTGATATTAACCACTTTATTTTCTGCTTACTAATTTCAGGCTTCTCACTAGCCTATCCTTTCCTTAAAACTTTTTCCTTTATTACTGGGTAACCCATCAGAACAGGCAGGTATCATTCTTTCTCTATTTGTTTCACTTTATCTTAACTCAAAAGAAAGGAGGTCAGATTGCATAACTGTGCAGACTAGATTATGCCAACCCAAGAGAGCCACTTGTTTTTAGAAATACAACATTTCTGCCCGTAAAAGGTTTTCCCCACTTAACATTCTATGTCCCAACATATAATAATTGGATACACTACTTTGCCTCTCTCCCAGTTCTTAATTTTCACCCTTATATCCATGACCAGCAGAAGATTCCTTAATTCTGAAACACTGGACATTATCTATAAAATCTAGAGTTATATAGCCAAGTTTCAATGTAAGCCATGTGAATCTAGAAATGTACTCAAGAAATAAGATATTTTATGAATAGAATTTATTTCATTGCTTTATTTTACAGTGGTTTTGTTACTCATTTTAATTTTTAACTTCTTGACTTTCTGAGAGATAACAATATCTTTTCTTTTTGCAATCATACCATTATTTCTGGATTTAGTAACATAAGTTTTAAGTGTGGGACTGCTAAACAAAGACATTGAAACATTACTGACTTACTTTTTATTGATTTCAGAGTCAGCATATCTGCAGCAAAGAAATTTCATTTTTTTTCTCCCTTCTGTGATGCAAAAATGAAATAAGTAGTATTTATATCAGATATATTGATAATGGAATTTTTTTTGGCATTTTGTAAATATGGCCTTTTAAAATAAAAATATGCTTTTATGTTGTTTACTAGATACTATATGTTTTACGCATCAGTCTACCCATTCTTTGCTTTTTTTACTTACAGTAAAAACTCAGATTCAACAAGGATTAATCTCAGTTGCAGCTCGTACTGTTATAACCCACCTGGTAAACCACTTAGGTCACTATCCAATGAATGGTGGTCCTGCTATGCTAACAAGTCAGGTTTGTGAAAATCATGACAATCATTACAGTGAAAGTTCTGAACTTTCTCCTGAGCTTTTTGAGAGTCCAAATCTCCAGTTTTTTGTATTGAACAATACAACATTGGTATCCTGTATCCAGATAAGATCAGAAGAGAATATGCCTGGAGGAGGATTATGTGCTGGGCTCACTTCAGCTAATTCGAATGTCAGAATTATAGTTCGTGATCTGTCAGGTAAATATTCATGGGACTCTGCCATCCTTTATGGATCACCTTCTGTAAGATATCCCTCAGAACCAGTGTCTTTCATGCTTTCATTGTCTAATCAAGAGAAGCCAGATGATACTCCAACTTCTAGTGACTCTCTAGAGGATATAACTGTGAGAGATGGACTTGCGCTCCAGATTGAGAGGAGATTCAGAGAAACGGTGCCAACTTGGGATACGATAAGAGATGAAGATGATGTTCTTGATGAGCTCCTCCAATATTTAGGTGTTACTAGTCCTGAATGCTTACAAAGGACTGGTGTCTCGCTCAACATTCCTGCTCCACAACCTGTATGCATCTCTGAAAAACAAGAAAATGATGTTATCAATGCCATCCTTAAGCAGTACACAGAGGAGAGGGAATTTGTTGAAAAGTACTTTAATGACTTAAATATGAAAGCTGTGGAACAAGATGAACCAACACCTCAGAAGCCTCAGTCAGCATTTTATTATTGCAGATTGCTCCTCAGTATATTGGGAATGAATTCCTGGGACAAAAGGTAAGAATGAACAAGAAATACTTGGGTTTTATGTTTAAATACTTTTTGTTTTATGAGACAATCTTTTTAGTGGTTCCCCCTGCCTCCCTCTTCCACCCCTCCCCAATCTCTAGATAGAAATGGATTTGTTAAGACCTGGGAGGCATATTAATATTCAGGTAGGAAAGATATGGGTGTGGATTAAGTTAAGAAGAGAAAAGATAACTGTATGGCAGACCTACACACCTTGCAGCCCTCAGGCAGCCTATTGCATGCCCAAGGATTTCAGGCTGCCCTTGAAAACATTCTTTGTATATAGAGGAAGTCCTTTGGCATGCAGCAAGCTGCCTGAGGGCCATAAATTGCTGCAAGTTGTGCAGACCTATTCTGTCGCCATTAATCACATATGGACGTGGATGTGTGTGTATACTGTATATAATGTGTGTGCATATTGTGCTTTCACATTTTCTCGTTTAGGTCCTATATTCCTAAATTCTCACTGCATTAAGTAAAGACACTAAGTAAAAATAAATTCATAAAAATCATAGATTTTCAATTCATGTACACAGTCTATCTGTAAAACTCCCTGCCAAAAAAAACACTTGGAAAATAAAAGTAACAGCAGGGCAGTAGTTTCAGAATTGGAAATGGAGCTGGGATCTGAGAAAAAAAGAGCATCGAGATTTGATCAGAATTTGAATTTGAAGAAGGTTAACTAACAGTTTATCATTGATTAAGATAGGCATTAAGTAATGTACATTTTTGAAATTCTCTACTTCAGGGAAAAAAAGTAAGGTAAAAGGGTAGTATACTTGATGTTATGTTTATATTTAACGTAATAGAAGGATGACTCAAATATTACTGCTTCAATCACTGAGTCAGTAAACATTTATTAAGCTCCTGCTGTGTGCATGGTACTGTGTAAGAGACCCTGGGGATTCGGATACAAAGGATGAAATAATTCCGACATACAAGTAACTTACATTCTAGTGAGGGAGACGATAAGGACATGAAACTTTGAAATAATACAAAATGGCTAAATCTATGTTTATTTCTGATGGAGGGCACTCACAGTTAAAGGGATCAGGAAAGGCTTCATTTAGGAAGTCATTCTTAAGTTGAATCTTGAAGGAAGAGAGGGGTTCGAAAGAGGCAGCAGTGAGGGGCCAGTCTGACCACATCACAGGTGCCAACAGGATAGTAATGTCTAGTGAGGCAGAAAGCAGAGGTTTCTAAGAGCGAAGACTTTTAAACCTCCTTTGAGGAGTTTTCTGTTTGATTCCAGTGGCAATTGGAAGCACACTGACATTCATTAAAGAAATAACATGCTTAGATCTGAGCTTAAGGAAAGTCACTTTCATAGCATTGTGCAGGAAAAATCAGAGTAGACAGAAATGTCAGACAAGAGGCCAGTTAGGAGACTGTTAGAATGTCTGGTTAACTTCGGGAGCCTCTCCATACCGACTCTGCCACTGGAGTCATTGTGTAACATTGTGTGTATCATTTTACTTCTCAGCTTTGATTCAAGGCTCTTTGACCTCCATAGGTTTTCCTCCGTGATACAGTGGAAAGTAGGAAGAAGGCTGAATTTCAAGTCAAGAGACTTGTCATTCAAATCTTGGATTTGCTGTACTAATCTAGGTGACACTGAACAAGTATCTTAACCTCTCTGAGTTTATTTTCTCATTTATAAAATCAGTGTTGGATTGGAAAATATTGTAGTTAACTTTCAGCTTTAAATCTATCATCCTCAAATCCTAAAGACCCTTCCAGCTAGTAGACTACTATTTGCAATTTTGCAACTGCAGCCCATAGACTGTTAGAACCATGTAATCTATACAAAGCAAAGGATCCCTCTGGGGTATAAAAATAATAATTCCTAGCAATTTACAAAATGCTTTATACGTTAATTTATTTGATGATCATGACAGTGCTGTGAAGTAACACAAATAAAACAATCTGTAAAAGCACTTTGCAAAAAAAGCACTATAGAAATGTCCTTTGTTACTATTAGGTCATAGAAGTGTTCCCCATATTTTTCTGACGAGGAAACTGAGGGTTCAGAAGACTAAGTAGCTTGCCTAAGCCACAAAGCCCAGAACAGGAATATTAATCTTTTCACTCATTCCAAATGCATTATTCTTAATTATCACCTTATAGGCAAATGATGTTATATAATAAGTATCATTTGACTTGTCAGGGTATCCAAACTCTTTCTGAATTATCATTATTTTTTGACAGATTAGTTTGGGTTTTATAAATAATTTAATTCATCTAAAACCTCCTGACTTATTATGTTTTAAAGCTATGTATTATAGATGAAATCCACACCTACTCCTGTCTCTTCCTTTTGAAATAAGACTAGAGGACCACACATAGTCTTCAAGAGTAAAATTGAAGAGGTCCATAGATGTAATCTTCTGATAGGGAAATATCAGATCCTTGGGTAGAAATAACAGTAAATATTCTTTAGGATCTCCTCACCTTTGTATCAGAGATACAAGAGAAGAAATGCAAACGCTCCATAAGGAGAGTAGAAGATATGTGCCAGGATTGTCGTGTCATTCATTTATAAAGGTGATGAAAATGTTTGTCCATCCCTTTCTTAGGAGGAGCTTTCATCTCTTGAAGAAAAACGAAAAGCTGCTGAGAGAACTTAGAAACTTGGACTCAAGACAGTGGTAAGTACTGAAAACCATCATTTGTAAATAGCTGGGGCCCATTTTTTCCATATCTGTTTAAATGTTATATCTAAATTACAAATGTAAAGCAATGTTAATCAAAATTATAGCTTATTTAGCTTAGAAATTTCTACTAAAGGTTTGCTGGGATGTCTGATTTTAGCATGACAGTGATTCTGAGACATTAACTCCTATCTCAGATACTAGTTTTGTGACCTTGAGCACATCATTTAAGCTATCTAACCACTTTTTCTTATCTGTAAAATGAGGCAGTTGTCTCAAAGACTTCTAAAGTCCTTTTGCAGAAAGTGATATCAGTGATTTTAGACAAGGACATGAATGTATGAGTGTTTTGAAAGAAGAGACAAAGAAGGGGTATGAGTGACTTAGTGTGTTTCCACACAATTAAATTTGATCTTTGCCCTTATCACCTCTTTGCTGTTCCTGTCTAGCCATAACCCTGTGGTCTCCATTTCAAAAATGCCCTTGCTAGCACACTTTGTCTATACCCTGTATGCTGGTCAGCAAACCTTAATATTCTCCCCTGTTAGCATCTTTCTCTGCTCCCAGGCTAATAAGAATTACTAGAAAAATCCATGAATGTTGATGGATCCAGTAGCCTAACTTCAGTTGGGCTTTTGTGGTATTCGTTTGTATTACTTTCTAAGCATATTCTATTTTGTAAGGCTAACAGGCAATATGCTGTGTTCCTATGACATAAATGTCTAAGTTGAGTCAGGAGTTGATATATCTGATAGCAGCTAATATAATTCTTAATAATTACAAATCATTTTACATACATTATTTCATCTGATCCTTATAACAACCTGATAAGCTAGGTGGTATTGAGTTATACCCTTCTTATTGGTGAAGAAATTTAGGCAGAGAGAGTTTAAGTGAGCTGACTCTAATGAGGGACTGCCCTGTGATCCACTGGGGAACATAGACAGAAAATCATGACCAGTGAAAGGAAGAGATATGTTCTTAATTTAATGAATTAATTTTAATTATTTTTTAATTAAATAAGAAATGAGGGACAGGAACCCAAAACACTTAACTTTAACTGTACCACAGAGGTGAGAGACTGAGGGTGAAAGGCAATGCTTGGTCTTTGAGTTTATTAACCTTAACATGGCTGTATCAAATCAAACTGGTTTTAAGCAGCTCACAAGGCACCTCCCAGTCCCAACACCTTTCAAACAAATCAAAAACTGTCTTCTCTGTGGGATGAATAAGACAAACTATAAAGGAACGGGCTGCTGCTGCTATTGTTTGAGTTGGGCACAGGAAGGAGTTAAGTGTCATTGGATCTATAGCAAAGTAACTTCAGTAAAACACAGGAACAAGAGTCACCTTGAAGAGCAAGCGCATGGTGCTTCATGCTGCCGTCTGTGTCTGATTGAAGTAAAAAATCAGACATGACAACAGGAACACTGTGAATGGATTCAGAGCATCTTACTTGGTTCCCATTCATTATCCAGTGTTCTTCATGGAAATAAAGGGTACAGGCCTAGGTCAAGAGTTGTTCTTGCCATCAGCCTCCATCTTCCTTTTTTGAGTTTCTTTAGTAGGGAGCTGATATGGTCAGACCTGTACTTTAGGAAGATCAATTTAACAGCTGAGTGATTGGAATGGGGAGAGTTTTGAGGTAGACAGATTAACCAGCAGAATATTGCAGTAGTTGATGCATGAGGTGATAAGGGCCTGTGTCCAGGGTGGCTGTAGTGTCAGAGAATGTAAGAGGACGTAAAGTAAGTAAGATAAAAGCAACAGGACTTGGCAGCTGATTGGTTATTGGAGGATAAGAGAGAATGAGCATTCAAGGACGATCCCTACGTTGTGAGCTTGGATGACTGAGAGAATGGTGATGTCACTGACAGTAAGAGGGAAGTGAGGAAGAGAGAAGTGTTTGAGGGGAAAAGATAGTCAGTTCATATGCCCAAAGGGATATAAAGCCATGAATATTCTATGATCTAGCAATACCACTACTAGGTCTGTATCCCAAAAGAGATAAAAAAAACAAAAAGGTAAAGTACATATGTGTACAGAAATATTTATAGCATCTCTTTCCGGGGCGGGGGCAGAGAATTGGAAATTGAGGAGATGCCCATCAGTTGGGAATGGCTGAACAAGTTGTGGTATGTGATTGTGATGGAATACTATTGTGCTACGTGAAATGATGAGTGGGATGCTCTAGAAAAAGCCTGCAGAGACTTGTGTGAGGTGATGCCAACTGAAGTGTACTGTATACCAAGTAACAGCAAATATTATAAAGTGATCAGCTATGAATGACTTAGCTTTTCTCAGCAGTACAGTGATCCAAGACAACTTTGAGGGACTTATGATGAAAAATGCTGTCCATCCCCAGAGAAAAAACTAATGGTGTCTGAATACAGATTGAAACATATTTTTTTAAACTTTATTATTATTGAGGTGGTTTTATCGGGTTTGTTTGTTTGGGTTTTTTTTTTGTCTATGTTTTCTTGCAGAACATGACTGTTATGGAAATGTTTTCTGTGACTACACACGTATAATAACTTATATTTAATTGCTCGCCTTCTCAGTGAGGGGGATGGGAAGGGAGGAAGGGAGAGAATTGGGAACTCAGAGTTTTAAAAGTGAATGTTAAAAATTATTTTTACATTTAACTGGGGAAAAGTAAAATACTAAAGAAAAAGAAAAAAAGATAATCAGTTCAATTTGGGAATTGTTTTTTAAGCTCTCTATGAGACACCCAATTCAAGATGTCTTACTGGCAGTCTAGAGGTTGGGAGAGAGGTTAGTGCCAAAAAGTAGATCTGAATGTCATCTGCATAGAGGAGATAATTGAAACTAGAAGCTGATGAAATCACCAGGTACAGTAGTATAGAAAGAAAAGAAACAAGGGCCCAAGACCGAACCTTGGGAGCCGCTGTGGTTAAGGGGAATGACCCAAATGAAAATCTAGCGAAGAAGGAAACACAGAGAAGGAGGGGGTAGATAGGTAAGAGGAGAAACAGGAGAAAGCAGTTACATGAAAATCTAGAGACAAGGATAGTGTGAAGGAGAAGAGGGTGCTCAGTAGTATCCAGTTACAGAGAGGCTAAGGACAAAGATGGAGACAAGGCCATTAGGCTTGGCAATTAAGAGATCTTTAGTGACGTTGGAGAGAACAGTTTTAGTTCAATGATTAGGTCAGAATTGTGGAGGCACCACAATTTTAGATGGCCTTCCCGAGGAGGCTAGTCACAAAGAGAGGGAGAGATACAGAATGATGCTGTATCACCATGTTTGTAGGGAAAAGGGAAGCAACCAGTAGACAGTGAGAGAACAGAGAAGATAAAAGGGAAAATTTGCAGGAGAAGATAGGATGGAATGGGATTCTTCGTGCAGATTGATGGGAGTTTGCCTTGGCAAAAGACCATCTTTTTATGTGACAGGCAGACTGAAGGAGGAAGTAGAGGTAGAAGTCATCTGAGTGACAAGAGACGAGGAGAGTAGAAAAGGGAGCTCTTTGTGAATGTCATCAATTTTTTCAGTGAAATATGAGGCGAGGTACATAGCTGAGAGGATAGGAGCATATTTTGTAACAAATGGATTTCAAATTTTTCCATCAAAATTGATTAGCAAAATTTATCCATGATTGTCTTTTCTCTACTATTTCTATGCCTGATTTTTAGATATCAGTACTACAGCCAGTTTGTAGAGTGCCTTCTGTCTCTATTTTTTAAAGGACATTTTGTAAAATAGGTATTTATTGTTTGAAGTATTTGATAGAATTCACATGTAATTCCATTTTTGCTGGGATTTATTTTCCTAGAGCATTCAGTTCATTGTTTGCTTGATTTCTTTTTCTCAGGTTGAATACTTTAAGATCTCTTTTCTGCTGTGCACATGACATGCTTTTTTTTCTCTTTTGTATTTGTTTCAATATTTAAGTTTGTAATGTTGCTTTTTCTCTATTGTGTATTTAAGTTTTGGTATTTAAATCTAAAATAAAACTTTTAAAAAGATCTCGTTAGTTTGGATATTTTATTTTATGTATCTGTTGATTTCCTTTGAATTCTCAGATTTGCTGATGTATAATTGTGTATAATAGTTTTGAATACTTCCAATATTTAAAGGTCATAGGGTTAAAGGAACATAGATTTAGAACCAAAAGGGACAGAGACTATAGCCCAATCACTTCCTTTTATTTCCTCTCTGTTAGGAATCCTTGTTGATTATTATCTTATTTTTCATGTTATTCTTTTTTTTATCAACTTAGCTGATGCTTTTTTTTATGATTAAATAAAAACTGGAGCTCTGACTTCATTGGAATAGGAATCTCTTTTAAGTCAGGTAACTCCCCCTACCAGTATGAATTGCACTTGCTCTGCAGTCAGTCATCCTTCAAAGTTACCTGAGACACTGAGAGTTCTCATTCAATAAACATTTATTAAGGATCTCACAGTCTGATTGGAAAGGTGAGATGCAAGCCACTACGTACAGAACCAGCTGTGTACAGGAGAGAGGAGAAATCATAAAGGGAAGCACTAGAGTTGGAGGCACTGGGAAAGGTTTCCTGTAAATGATGGGATTTTAATTAGGGCTCAGAGGAAGCCAGCATGGTCAGCAGTCAGAGCAGAAGAGGCAGAGGTGTTCTGTGCATGAGGGACAGCCAGAGAAGATTTCTGGAGCTGAGAAATGGAGTGTCTTGTTCATGGAATAACCAGGGGGCTAATGTCACAAGATCAAAGAATACATGTCTGGGATTAAGGTGTAAAAAGAATGGAAAGTTAGGAGAATGCTAGGTTAGGAAGGACTTTGAAGGCCAAACAGGGGATTTTGCATTTGGTCTTGGAGGCTATAGGGAGCTGAGAGAGGCTGAATTTTATTTTACTAGAGCAGTGACATGGTCAGACCTATTTTAGGAAAATCACTTCTGTGACTGAATAGAAGATGGATTGGAGTAAGGAGAGACTTAGGACAGGCAGACCCACCCTCACACTATTGTAGTAGTTCAGATGTGAGGAGATGAGGGTCTTTATCAGAGTGGTGGCAGTGTCAGAGGGCAAAAGATTAGATGGGAAAGGGATGAGGGATAGTGAGGAGTAGATGAATCCTGCGTTGCAAGCGCAAGTGACTGTGAGTGACTTACCTGGGATCGTACAGACAATATGTACCGGAGGTGGAGCTTGACTAGCCAATAACTGACATTTATATGATGTTTTTAATGTTTGCAGAGTATTTTACATTGACTAACTGATTTGGTGCTCAAAACATACCCGTGAGATACATTCTGTAATTTTCCCTGTTTTACAGAGGAAACTCATTTAATGCACACAACAGTCCTGTGAGATAGGTACTGTGATTATCCCCGTTTTACAGAGGAAGATTTGGCTAAATGACTTTTTCAGAATCACATAGCTAGTGAGGCAAAATTTGAACTCAAGTCTTTGTCTCCAAATGTAGTGCTCTGTTTGCTATGTATCACAGTGACACTCTAGTCAATGTTACTAGACTTTTTTAAAAAAGCATTCTTAGCTCTTTTTTTTTATCAGTTTTATAGTCTTTTTATTTTTATCCAAGGAGTTTTTTGGTACTTGTTTTAGAATTGTTAATTTGTTTATTTTCTAATGTTCACTAGTCCTTTCTTTTCCTATTTTCTTAGGAATATTTGTTAAGATATATTTTTACAAATACAAATTTCTTATAAAGACTCTTTTGGCTTTATCTCAAATGTTTTGGTACATTGTTTCATATAAGAGAAGATGGAAGATGTTGATTCCACAGAATTAAGAAGTACTGTTTTACCCATAGCAGCCCAGCTTCAACTGTGTTCAGCACTCCCTCTGGTCATAGGTTCAGGCAGTTGGCATAGGCTGGGTAGTCAGCCTGTACCTGGCTAGGGAAGGGCCCTTGTGGCTGCAAGTGACCAGGATTGGGCAGCAGCCAAGGAGACTATACAGCCTCTGGAGAGGACAAGGAGTAAAGCTGGGGCTCACCCCGGGTGTCATGCTGCTTTGCAGACTGATATGGCCAAGGCCAGGGTGGTACAGGGGCTGATAGAGCAAATCCAGAACTGTTTTTCCTGCCCACCATCAGTGGTGGTCCCTTGTATTGGGATCACTCAAGATGAGTTTTTGCTCCAAATGCCTGGCGTGGTGGCTCCATCATCAACATCAGCAGCATCATAGGAAAGGTGGGGAACCTGGGTCAGTCAGACTGTGCAGCATCCAAAGCTGGAGTGGAAGGAATGACCCAAAGTGTAGCCCAAGAACTCAAATGACATGGAATCTGCTTTAACTTCCTCCTTTCAGGCTTCGTCATAACCCCCATGACAAAGAAAGTACCACAGAAAGTGTTGGACCAGATGACGCCACAAATTCCAGTGGGCCTGTGGATGTGTGGCAGATGTGGTGGCATTCCTGCCCTAACACAGGTTGGGCACAAATGTGTGAACATTCGGGGTAGATTCTCTAAATTTGCACATCTTGGGTTTCTTTTGAGCTACTTCAATTCTGCTTTGCTTGTAGAGCACAGCACCTTCTCTGATGTGGGCACACCATGCTGGGCAGCCCTGCTCCAGTGTCTCCAATGTCACACAGTCAGTTCCAGAGTTCTTAAGAGAGGCCCTGAGAGTGTCCTTGTATGACTTCTTCTGACCACCACATAAATACTTGCCTGGTGTGAGTCCTCCATAAAATAGTCATTTTGATAAGTGTATATTTGGCATTCAAACAGTGTGGGCAGCTCGTCAGAGTTGCACTCTCTGCAGTAGAGTTTGAATGCTTGGCAGTTTGGTTCAAGAAAGAACCTCAGTGTCTGGTATCTTATCTTGCCAGGTGATCTTCAGAATTTTCCTAAGAAAATTCAAATGGAAGTAATTCAGTTTCCTTGCATGGCACTAGTATTCTGTCCAGATTTGATAGGCATCCGACCACAAGGTCAGCTCTGTATATCTTCAATTTGGTAGTCAATTTACTACCTCTTCTCTCCCACACTTTTCCTTTGGAGCCTCCCAACCACTGAGCTAGCTCTGTAAATGCGTGCATCAACTTCATTATCAGTATGTATATCCCTGGAAAGTATACTGTGACAGTAAGTGAACTTACTCATAGTATTCAAAACTTCTCCATTTGCTGTAACCAATTACTCTACATATGGATGGGGTGGTACTGGCTGATGTAGTACTTGTGTTTTCTTGGTGTTAATTTTTAGATCAGAATCAGCACAAGTAACAGAGAATCAATCCATATTTTGTTGCATCTCAGCTTCAGAGGCATTGAGTGTACAAGCATCTGCAAACAAAAAGTCATACATCAACACTCCTTCCACTTTAGTCTTGGCTTACAGCCTTTTCAAGTTGAAGAATTTATCATCAGTGTCATAGCTGACTGTGGTGCTATGTTCATCCTCAAGGTGTTTGACAGCGTGATTGAAAATACCATGCTAAAAATTATGAGAGCAAGTATACAACCTTATTTTACTCTGTTGGTAACTGGGAAAGCACAAGAACAAGCATGTTATCATGGAATTATTGTACAATGCTGATGAACTTCTCTGGGCAACCACATTTTGACATGATTTTCCATAAATCCTCCTGACCAAGAGTATCTAAGAACTTGGTCAGATCTACAGATGTTGTATACAGACCTCTGTTCTACTCCTGGAATTTCTCTTGGAGTTGTCATAGACAGCTAACACCATATCAACTGTTCCTCTGCCCTTTCTGAAGCCACACTAACTCAGGTAAATGACCATCTTCCAGGTCTAGGATAACCCTACTGAGGAGGACTATGGAAAAAATTTTGCTAGCAGTGACTAAGAAAGAAACCCAGCTGTGATTGTGACAGGATGATCTATTTCCTTTACCTTTATAGAGGTAGACAACGGAGGCATCCTTGAACTCCTGGGGGATAATCTCTTCTTGCCATAGAACCCAGGAAAATCTCAATCAGTTTTTGTATGGATACCCCACCTTGTAAATCTCAGCTGAAATGCAATCAGCACCAGGTGCTTTGCCACACAAAAGAAGCCTAATGGCATTCAAAACCTCTTCTTCAGTTGGAACTTCAATTAGGAAGGGATAGACTTCAGTCCGAGATAAACCATCAATGACTTCAGCGTTGATTGATGATGGTCTGTTGAGAACACTGGAAGTGTTCAACCCATCTTTCTAGGATCATGTCCTTATCACTAATCATTGTGGCTTCATTGGCACTGAGTAGTTGAGATACATTGTACACCTTTGGCCCATAAATAACCTTCAAAGCATCATAAAAGTATGTTGGATTTTTGCTTTCAGCATAAAACTGAATTTCATCTGCCTTCTTACTGAACCAAGAATCCTGCATCTCTCTAAACTTTGCTTGTACTTTAGTTTGATGGAACTAAATACTGTCTTCTTAGAGATAGGTGAACTGTCCTGCTGGCAAACCCTCATTTTTCAGTTAGCAACTTTTCAAATTTTCCCATCATTTTCATCAGACTAGTCTTGATGTTTGTGAGTATTCTGACCCAGATGAGCAAATGTGGTGCTGTACACCATGTACAGCTTCCCACTCGTTTCCGTTCCACTGTTGCCAGCTATATGTTGGCTCAATTTTCCCTCCAAGTTAGTAACAAATTATTCCCGCTTAGAGGAGCTCTCTAATCTATTTGATATTAATTCTTCTAGTAGTCATCTTGCCTTGGGCCCCCTGCTTTTGTTGAATGTGAATATTTCACTTGGAAAGGATAAGTCTGTGATCATTTTGGTACTTTGTCACACATTGCCTTTGTCACTTTCACATTCTTTCTGTCTCTTCTCCTTACAAAGACATAGTCTTTTAAATGCCAATGTTTGCTGCAAGGGTTTTATTGCATTTCAGTAAGCAGAAGACAGTATCGGTGATGAGAAGGACATGAGATGCACAAGTCTTCAGTAGTAAGTGACCATTGCTGTTGCTGTTTCCAACTCCATTCCTTCTAAGTACTCCCTGCCATGTCTAGTATTTCTACTCCTACTTGAGTACTAAAGTCACCCAGAATTATAAGCTTATCTTCTTTTGGTATGTTGATGATACGAATCTCCAGATCTTCATAAAATTTTTCTTTAACCTCATCAGGGTTCATCATGGTGAGAGCATAGGCACCGATGATTGTGGTGTGACATTTTCCTACAAGTGACAATCGCATTATCATGTTCATTCCTTTTGGTAGGCATACAAGCTTACTGACTAGGTTAGTTTTGATTGCAAAACCAAAAACCAGCTTCATGGTACTCCCCTTCACTGCAGCTACTCCAGAAGAACAAGTATCCAGCTCTGACTTCAGTAAGCTGACCTTCATTTGCCAGCCTTGTTTCATTCAGTGTTGCTATGTAGCTGCAGTACCTGCTGAGTCCTCTCATAACAAGAGCTGTTCATCTTTAAGGTCTACTGGATTTTATGTTGTCTATAAGTGTGCACACATTCCATATACTGATGGTGAGTGGAATCATCTTTGCAGAAGTTTTTGTACTTTTTTTCTGTTTTGACAACAGGGTGGGATCCTCACCTGCCATGCTAATCACACCAAGATTGGGTAAACAGATAATTTTGAGGGTACCTTTTCTAGCCCCTTCCTCACAGCAGGAGGTGAGTAATGTAGTCTTTAAAAGGTTGCTCAGATAGCTGGGAGCTGCTGAATCCCACTGCTACTTCCAGTGAGATGATGACCCAGTGCCCATGGCTACAGCTCCCAGTGTATACACATCTGCTGCTTCATTACTTACCTGTCCACACATGACTTTGAGATAGGTAAAAATGGTAAAATAATATGGATGATGTCTTTTGATTTGTGCATAAATTGGATTTAAGTGAGGCAGAATTTTACAAAGTCGACGGCTTCACTCTCTCTTCCAGAGTCATCACAGTCCAGTGGCAGGACAAAGTCAAGATGACTGGTGATGGCTCAAGATGTAGTGGATGACCTTGGCGTCTTCGATGTCTAGCCAAGCTCTAAGTGCTTCACATCGCCTGCTTCAGCTGCCTTCATGGCCGTTGGAACAAATTATTTTCATCCACCCATTCTACCAGGGGAAGTCTTCACATGCTTGGGGTAGACACTCCACTTACTCACCAATGGGTTTGAGACTCCTCGGTTACCCTCAACCTGGTTTAGCCTGTCTGCTAAAACAGCTTACCGGGGTGAGGCCGCTGCACATGCTACAGCTTCTTGGAGCCACAGGTGAGAGTTAGGAGATCAGGTGGACTCTAAAGTTGGAAAAGCAGCATTGAAAAGGACTTGGCAACCCTCATACCAGAAGTACAAATCTTCTCTGAACACACCTTATACCTCCAAATATATAATAAGAATATATAAAAAAGTCAAAGGACTGGTTCTCAAATGAAGCAAAGCATGTTGTTAATTACTGTTCTCAAATTCCTTAGCCACTTTTGTGAATACTACTCATTTCTTGTGAGAACTCAGCCCCAGCTTAATCCTACCATTTCCTAGACCTCCTCTTTTCCTGTTGTCCAGATGATGAGCCTAGCTATAGGAAGTCTCACAACTTACTGATTGTGGGTACATTGCTAATATATGTCATCTAGCCTCAGCTGGGCTTTTACTTCAGAAAAGCTGTTCCTCCTTGACTGATTCTCTATCTCACTCCTCACAGAAGCTATTCCAAACCTTCCCTTCCTTCCTCATGCCCCACAGACCTCCCATTACCTGAGGACCTTGCCTCTTTTGTGAGAAAATTGAGGTCTTTTGTTGTGAGTTTCCTCTTCTCTCCTTTTAAACTCCAAACCCCTTGATATCATCTCCTACTTCTACACCTTTCCCCCAGACTCTGACAAAAGAGGGGTAAAGGGAAATCAGCATTTACGTAGCATATGTTACATGCCATCTACTGCGTACCAGGCACTGTGGTAAGAGCTTTTACAAATATTATCTCTTTCATCCTTACTCCTCAGTTGCATCTTTTCTCTCTCTAATCTACAAATCCTCCCTGTCTACTGGTTCCTTCTTTATTCAGATATGTCAAATTAGTCCTTGTCTTTAAAAAAAACTTCAGTGGACTCTGTCTCCTCAAGGTATAGTCATCTTCTCGCTGCTAGCTACTCCTTGAAAAAGCTGCCTATTCTTTCTCTCCTCAACCTTTTCCTGTTTTACCTTATCCAGAGTTGCCAGTGGTTTTTCAAGGGCCAGATCTTCTTGTCAGCTTTCCTCCTTAGCAACCTATCCATATCATCTCACACCACTGACCATTCTCTCCTAGAAATTCTTCTTTGGGGATTTTCATGATGCTTTTACTTCCTGGTTCTCTTTCTGCCTGTCTAACCCTTCCTTCTCAGTCTCCCTTGCAGGATCATCATGCATGGAATGCCCCCAACTGTAGATGTCCCTAAGTCTCTGTCCTAAGTTCCCTGCATTTTTTTTTCCTCTACATTCTCTCAGGTAGCATAGTGCATAACAGGCTCGACATGGAATTAGGAAAACCCAAGTTCATATCTGGCCTCAGACATTAGCTGCATAACCAAGTCACACAATCACTTAACCCCTGTTTGCTTTTGTTTATTCATCTGTAAAATGGGAGCAATAATACTGCCACTTAGCAAGTTTTTAGGATAAAGTAATATCTGTTAAGTGCTTTACAAAACTTTTAAAAGTGCTATATAAATGCTAACTCAATGATATTAATATTAATAATATTATTAAGCTCAAACCAGTGGGTTTAATTATTATCTGGATGCCAGTGAGTACTAGATCTTTGTATGCAGCCCTGTTCTCTCTTTTGAACTTCAATCGGGTAGTACCAGTTGCCTGTTGGACATTTCCAGCTGAATGTTTTGGACATCTCTCAAAGTCAACATGTCTAAAACCAAACTTTCCCTCTTTCCCTTCCAAACTTACACTACTTTAAAATTCCCAACATTTGTGTTGAAGACACCACAATTTTTCCAGTTCTCAGGTTCATAACCTCAGCATCATACTGATCTCCTCGCTCTACTTCACCTTACAGTTGTCGTAAGTCACATAATAATCAGTTGCAAAATCTCACTGTTTTTACCTCCACAATATTTTTCTCATCCTAGCCCTTCTCTAGTCACATGGATATCCTTAATTTAGGCCCTTATTGCTTCCTACCTTCATCACTACAACAGCCTCTTAATTGGTCCTCAAATCTCTTACCAATCCCAGCCATCCTATGTAGTGTTGCCAAAGTAATTTTTCTTAAGTGCAGATCTGATGTTTCTTCCCTAATGAGTAAATTCCAGTGGTGTCCTGTTGCCTCCAGAATCAAATATAAACTCCAGAGTTTAGCTTTTAAAAGCTTTTCCAATGTTGCCCTCATGTACCTTTCTAGCCAACTTCAGGAAACAGTGGAGGACAGAAGGTCCTGGCTTTCTGTGGTCCATGGAGTTGTGGAGAGTCAGTCAGACACGACTGAACAAATGAACAGCAGCTACCTTTCCAGCCTTGCTAGATATTAGCCCCCCTCTCTTCTATCTAGCCCAGTGGTTCTCCACTTGTGGGTCTGTATCGGCAAGCACCCTAAGCATACCTAGGGCGGCTACTAGCACAGGTTCTTAGATCTGCTCTTCTAAAGGAAAGCAACTCAAAGTGGGTTAACAATCTTACTTTAATCAATCAAATACCATTTACCTAG
>CM053582.1:367638956-367730646 GCA_028627135.1 Pseudochirops cupreus | reverse complement strand
ATAGTAATAATAATTGTATATATATGTGTGTATATATATATATATATATATATATATATATATATATGTATACACACACACACACACATATATTTTTAACATTTGATTATAGAACTTTAAATTCTAGATTCTTTCTCTTCCTCCCTCGTCAGCCACCCCCACTGGAAGAACAAGCAATCAAATACAGGCTGTACATGTGTAATTATGCAGAACCTCTCCACAGTGGGCACATTGTGAGAGACTGACTACATGTCCCTCCTTCCTATCTGCCCCCCCATTCCACTCTCTCCCTATCCCTATCCCTGTCCCTCTACAGAAGTGTGAACTTCCATCAACCCTGCCCCCCACCTTGCCCTCCCCTCCATCATCCCACCTCTCATCCCCATTCCCCCTATGCTCCTGTGTGGCAAGATGCCCAGTTTAGAATTTATGTCATTCCTTCCCTAAGCCAAGTTCAGTGAGAGTACTTTCCTGTAGTTAGAGTCTGAGATAAAGAGTATACAAACATGGAAGAATGGTTGGGGGGAGCAGAAATCATATTAAACTTTATCTGAAACAAAAACAGGTTCAACATACAGAGACGTGTAAAAAAATTGGTGTAGAAATACATCAGATTCAAAAGAAAAACAGATGGGGATTAGGAGAGAAGAGTCTACTACTGAGGAGAGAATAATTACAAACAAAACAAATGTCTTGATCCCAAAGAGGGGATGAAAAGGAAAAATGAGTAAAAAAACTGGAATCTAAGGTGATTCCATCAGTTGGGGAATGACTAAATAAATGGATGTAATGAAATATTGTTAAACCATAAGAAATAATGAAAGATGATTTCGGAAAATCCTGGGTGGTATGAACTCATGTAGGGTGTAGTGAGAACTGTATAAATAATTTATATAAAGACAACATCTACATCGTTGTAAAGTAAAATGTCTGTTAAAGATTTAAGAACTCTTCATCAGAGCAGTGATTAGCTGTATCTCTAGGTGACAGGTGATGAGAAACAGAGCACCCACCTCCTTATTGAGAGGCAGTGTACTGAAAGTGCAGAGAGAGACATGTTTTTTGGACGTGGCTGTAATAACATGGATTCGTTTTGCTTGGCTATTCTTACTTGTTAGTGTTTTGTTGTGTTTTTTTTAATGGAAGAGGAGGGACTTAACAATAGTGATGCCCAAAAAGAGAGGGAAAGAGAGAGGCATTTAAACATTTTTTAAAAATTCATATAATACAGAAAGAAGTTCAGAAGGAAACACAAGCCAGCCAAGGCAGTTTTGAAATTAATGTGCAGAATTTATTATATACTTTTTTGAAACGTGAAATGAAATGGAGATTCCTGGTTTCAAATACAGTCCTTTTGAGTAGTGCTAATTGGCAATGCTTTTTCTTTTGATGTTTAAATTAAAAATTTAACTTTTGAAAAAGAAAGGTAGAAATAACAATGTGTTTTAATAATGTTAAAACTGATAATCATGACTTGTTTAGGTTGTTCTTTTATTTCTCTGATTTTTTTTTCCTCCCTAGGTAATAGTATTGTGAAGAAGGGAAGGAAACCCTTTATTATCTGTCTCAAGTTAAATTGATTAAGCTCATGCTGTTGTTATCCATTGGTTCTCTTTGCTTGATGGTCTAACAGTAAAACAATACTTCCAGGGTAGTTTGTTTCAGATTTATCAAGCCAATTTGATCCAATCAGGAAATGCCAGGATCAAGAGCCTTTCTTCAAGTACATAAATTAGATGGTCTAGTATATCTTTTCTTAACTACCAAATTACAAGCTTCTTGAAGGCAGTGATAAAAGCCTTCATCTTTGTGTCAGTCCCAGGACCTACTGAGTCTTTATAAATTGTATAGGCATGAATATTTTTTAAATAAATAATGTGATCTTTTATTCCTACAGCCGGGAGACACACAAGATTGCTGTATTTTATGTGGCCGAGGGACAAGAAGATAAGCACTCCATTCTCACTAATACTGGAGGAAGTCAGGCATATGAAGATTTTGTAGCTGGTCTTGGATGGGAGGTATTTGTTTTAAATTTAACATCTTATAAAGAATTTTAGATTTTTGTTTGATTTCTTATAGGAAAAAAGGTGTGTTTTTCTTCCTTTTTATGATACTTTTTTCCTTTATGTTACTAGAAAGTTCTTCTGGGGATTAAACCTCTAAAACCTGGGGGGACTTCTGGGGACTAATACTAAAACCACTTTCAGTCATCCTGTTGCTTCTGCTCTGAGTCTCAGCTGTCAAAACAGCAATTGTTTGGAGTGTCAGTAGAGCTGGGTCTCTTCCCAGCTTTCTCACGCTTGCACATAGTAGGTATTTTAAGTATGTATGTGTTCAGTTGCACCTGGAATTGTACCACCTGTGTGATCTTGGGCAAATCAATTCATTTTCTATGCCTCCTTCCTTGTCTATTAAACAGAGATAATTATCCCTGTCTCCTAGTATTATTGTATTACTTGTGAGAAAGTATACAAATATACTTTGAATATTATAAAATATTTATCGTGTAAAATCTTGCCCAAATAAATTAGATTATATACAGATTATCCAGCATTAACTGTTGGCTTTTACTTGCAACTCTTCACAGTGTATTATTGATATTTGAAAAGCATTTAATCTATGCCTTTATGAAATGAAACATTAACTTCATTTTATCAAGGGGTTAAATCCTTATTTAAAACTTGTACACAAATTAATTTATAATTTGCCATGAAGAATTCTTAAAATACTGTAGAATGATAAATTATTATTTTCCACCTCTGGTCAAGAACAAAACAGTAACACAAATTGAGGCATCATTTTGGGCTGATTAAATATCAAGAACCTATTGATCATTTAATCAGATTGGCATTACTGTATAAGTTTTTACCCTTAAGCCATTTCCAGTCTTTTTTTTTTATTTTTTACTTCCTAGCCTTAATCTCTCAGAAGCCTTTGTAATTTGTCATTAACACCTATTGGGCCAATGTAGGGTATCATTGCTCAGCAGTTGGTTTCTCTCCTAATTAGTTTCTTCTAATTAAGTGCCCTCAGCTCAGAAATGAAATAATATGTAAATAAAAGAATTCCGAGTTACTCTCGCTATTTTTTAATAACTGAAAAATATTATTTCTGAAAGTTAAAATGTCTGTGATTTGAGTTTCTTACATTATAGAATTGTTGAAACTTTTTTGTTTGTTTGTTTTTTCACAGGTAAATCTAACAAATCACTGTGGTTTTATGGGAGGATTACAGAAAAACAAAAGCACTGGCTTGACCACTCCATATTTTGCTACTTCTACAGTAGAAGTGATGTTTCATGTCTCAACACGCATGCCTTCTGATTCTGATGACTCCTTAACCAAAAAAGTAAGTGATAAACCTTAGTAAAAGCAAATTGCTACTTAGAGCAATACTGAATATTCAGATATAAAGTATTAACATTCATAAAGCACCAGTTTTGTGTTTTTTTAATATGACTCCCCATTTTATAGTGCAGTGCATTACTGGAAATGCTGTTGTGGAGTGTTATAAAGCAATTTATGGTTGACTGTAAGAAAAACATTATAATTGGGGGTTGAATTCCTGAACAGAACCTCAGCTTCAAATGAAATGTAGTTATGAACAGCAGTATGTCATAAAAACAAATATGTTACAGCTCTACTTCTTTACGCTAATTTAAAGTAGTAAATATTTTGCTAAAAGTACTATAAAATCAACATTTTTCCCCACTCTATGTTAATTAGCACATATTATGTGCTAGCATTAATTAGACATATGCTGTGTGCTGGGGAATAAAAAGACAAAAATTAAACAGTTTTTATCCCCAAGTAGATTACATTCAGTAGGAGGGAGACATTATTTGCAAGATTATAAGGGGCTTTAAATTCCAAACAATGGTTTATATTTTATTCTGTGGCTCTTACTTCCCAGACCAAAACACTTTTTCCTAACATGTAAGCTTCTTGAGGGCAAGGACTACCTCTCTTGTTTTTTGTATTATATACAGCAGCATATAAAAATATAACTCTGCCATTTTAAAAATTAAACTGTTAATTTGTCACCTTAGATTTAAAGTTTTCTTTGTAATGATTTGGGTGATCTGTGTCTCTTAAAAAGCTCACCAAGAAAGTTTGAGCTGATACGTTTTTTTCCCCAGATAAAGTTTCTTATAGTAAGCAGAGACATTCACAGACATTTCGTTAACTTTAGAACAGCCTTAACAGCCTTAAAATATTGTGATAAGTACACAGTTCCTTTTGATTGTATTATTGCTAAAGGTCATGTTGGTAAAGGTAATTGTAATTTACCCAGAGAGAAGCATTTTAAAAGTTAAATACAGACTTAGCATTTCTCTTTTTTACCTTCTCCTTTCTCTGTTTATTAAAAACTATTACAGAATAAGTAGTATCAGACCAAACAAAGGCTGCATCTACCATATAAAACAATACCATTTTAAATTAAAATCATTCCTGGCACTTTCTACAACTCTTAAACAGTTTCCCTGGAAAGTTATAAAAGAATTACCAAGCCACTAGTATCATGGTATAGAGCTAAGTGTGCTAGACTTGACATCAACCAAGATCTGAGTTTAAATCCCATTTCCAGACATTTACTCTGACCTTGGGCTACTCGTTGTTTCAGAGTTTCAATCTCTTTAACTGTAAAAGTGGCAATAATAATACCTGTAGTACCTATCTCTGGGTTGCTGTAAGGTATAAAATATAATATGAGGCAATATAAAATGTTTTTATAGCCTCCAGACTATATAATAATAAAATGACTTTTATATCGGACTTACTGTGTGCCAGGTACCATGCTAAGCACTTTACAACTGTTATCTCCTTTGATCCTTCCTACATCCCTTGGAGGTAGGTGCTATTAAATAGAAGTTTTGTCATTTGCCCAGGGCCTCACAGTAAATGTCTGAGGCCACATTTGAACTCAGGTCTTCCTGACTCTAGACTTGGTGCTTTATGCCATCTATCAGTTTTGCTTTTTAAAATCTAAAAACCTTTATCAAAGATTTTCTAAGAAATAGGACAATATTCTGATTTGTTGTTGCCTCAAATGTTGGTAGACAATAGTTAAAGGCAGCAAAATCAAGATTTAAACTATAATTAGAAAGTTCTCTAAACAAGTACCAGGGGGCAGCTAGGTGGTGCAGTGAATGGAGTGCCAGGCCTGGAGTTAGGAACACTCAGCTTCCTGAGTTCAGATCAGGCCTCAGACACTTTCTTTGTGACTTGCTGTGTGAGCCTGGTCAAGTCACTTAACCTTATTTGTCTCCGTTTCCTCATCTGTAAAATGAGTTGGAGAAAGAAATGGCAACCACTCTAAGTATCTTTGCCAAGAACACCCCAAACGGGGTCGCAAAGAGCCTGAAACAACTAAACAACAACAACAAACAAGTATCAGAAGCTGGGGATTGCCATCTGGTCCTGTTTGGTTAGGAAAGTGTGTTCATTACCAGGCATCGGTATTTTGGGTATTTTGGAGGGTATTTTGGCATCTACATTTTTAAAAAGCATGTGTGGGAGCAATTATCAAACATTTCTACCCTCATCAGTATGATTAGTTAGAAGGAGCACAAGACTTGACACACCCTACTAGCTGTGTGACCTTGAGCAAGTCACTTAACCCCAATTGACTTGCTTTCCCCTCTCCAAAAAAAATAAAAAATAAAAAGAAAGGGCGCTAGGTTTGACGTCAGAAGACCTGGTTCAAATCCTGGCTTTGGTTCTGACGTGTATTTTTGGACAAGTCACTTAACCACTTTGGGCCTTGTATTCCTAATAAGTAAAATTAGAGAGTTGGTGTACATGATATGTAGTATTTCTTCTTGCTTTAAATCTAAAATCCCATGATTCTATGAAGTATTTTGGTGTGATATGTCTTAAAAAGAATATATTTTCTTTATTAGAAGATAAAACTATAAAAAAAAATAAAATGTGTAGCTCATTCCTTTCAACAAAAAATGGCTTACTGCATTGGTATTTTTTACTAGAATTTAATAAATTCCACATTAATGGTAATAAGTTGAGGCTTTGAACGTGTGTCCTATTACAAATGAACAATTGGATATCATTAAATTGTCCCCTTTTCCTTTGTACATATATCTTCCGATGTGCTAATCCATTCAGTAGACACATTAATGAGCACTGGTTGAAGTGTAATATTGGAGGAAGTAAGTCTTGTTGACCTCAGCATGGAGTTTAATACCTTTAAATTAAATTAGATACTTGACAGTGAGTATAAAGAAATAGCCATGCCTCTGGCAAACTAGAATTATTGATGTCCTTCTGTTCTTGATGTTCAACTTAGCTGGGAGGAGAAGGGGAAGAAATCATTTATGTCTATTTTAAAGACACTGACTTTAGTTCTGACTTTTCATTTAAAATGTTGTCTAGTAATTTTGTAAAATAATCATTTTAAGACCTTATGAAACAAGTGTAGCATGTAACTTTCTCTGGAAGTGTTAAAGTATAGCATTTTTTTTCCTTAGGAAGAAAACCTTCAGTTTTTCAGTAACATCAGAACCTAGTAGCAGTAACTTTTCTGCAGACTTTGTCACAAATTGTCCAGTGATAGTCAAGTTGGGTCATTCATATGATTTCTTACACCCTGGTGCAGTGTCACTGGTCAGCCAGCAGTTTGTCATTTTATCTCTGTAGATTGTCTCTATCGATATAATGGAAAAATACTTAAAAGTAATTTCCTTTCAACACCTAAAAATCAAAAGTGCTATGAGCACTGAGATAAAGTGTTCATAGTATCCCCTTTCATTTATTTTTTATTTTTAAATAAAGTTTTATTGACGTCTTTTGTTTTTATGTCATTATAATTTTCCCCATTAGCCCTCCTTCTCCACCTCCCGTAGAGCTATCACATGTAACAAATAATTTTTTGAAGACAGAAAAAAAAAAGAAAATATCATGAAAACCTCTCTCATTTCTTAAAATAGAGATCTAATCATGTTGTTGCCTACTGCTTATAGGATAAAGTACAAACTCCCTGGTCTGGCATTTTTTTAATCTTCACAGTCTGGTTCCAACTTACCTATCTACATTTATTTCATGCTCTTCCCCTTCACCAACTACATTTTAACCATGTTGGAACCGTTACCCAATCTTTTCCTTTACTTTTCCACTCACATGCATTCATGCGAGCTTGTCTGCTAAACTTCTTTCATAATGCTACCTGTTGAAATCCCTTCTCTTCCTTCAAGAAGCACCTTATGTGTCACCTTCTCAAAGAAGTCTTCCCTAATTGCTCCACGTGGAAATGATTCAATTCCTTTCTTTTCCAGCTTCCTTGTAACACTTCACGAACCTCACTAGTGTCTTCATACAACTGTTTTGTTTTATGCTTATTTCTACATTTATCGTAAGTTTCTTGAGGGGAGGAACTCTGACATTTTCCAGCATTGTATTCCTAGCACTTAGTAGACTACCTTGCGCATAGTTGGTTCTTAATAAATGCCTCTTCTTGTTCCCCAGTTTCCTATAGGACACATTCTTAAACCCAAGTTATCTATAATAAGCTCTTCAAGATTTAGCTTTTGCTAAATGATCTGGATGAGATAATTGTAGTTCACATTCAATTTGAGTCTTATAATATGTTGACTCTCTTTCATAGTACATTTTCTATTAAGGCTCATGTACACCCGCATATATTTGCATTTTGAGTCAGTTTTCTCGGAAATTCTGTTAATTAGATGGAAAAGAATTTATTTTCTTTCAAACTTTGTAAAAGAATCTACATTCTGCTTTATAAATAAGTCAGATTAGTCCTTTTCAGATCAGGGGTTTAATGGTTTCTATAAAGTTTAGGGAAATAAAATTAAACACCATGGAAACCCCTAAGAAACTACAGCCTGAATATAACCTCTGGAAAATAAACTCATACATGTCTTAATTATAGAATTTCAAGGAACTATAAAAAGATATTAACAAATTCACCTTCAGTCAGATATTTTTTTCGGTAATGTCTTAATTTCTTAAAGCATGGTGCTAATAAGATTATGTTTATATGTTCAGTCCCTAGAAATGCCAGAGGGAAGTCATATGTACAAATAAGTAACCAAAGCAACCTTATTCTAACACTGTTCTTTTAAGCCCTAATAAATAATATGGTAAATATGCTACCAGTGAATGAAGAGTAAAGCCAAAAACTATAAATAGCTCTGCACGAATGTCTCAGACCACTGACCCAGTAGTATAATTGTTTGCCAAGGTCAGAATCATCCCTTCCATATGAGGTTATCACTTAAAAGTAGTTAGATACGCAAATGGATATGATCTCATCAATTTAGTAGCTCCGTTTCAAAATGTCGATCACAATCAATCCATTCCTGTCTGTTCTAAGGACTCCTGTCCATTCAGGCTACAGTCTACAAGGCTCTCGTCCATTCTCTCCCAAAAGTTTGCCACAAGAGATCCAACCTATGAAGGAAAAATTATAAAGGTGGCATGTATAAATGTGTCACACATGTACTAATAGCTCTCTTTAGGCTATGAATGTATCATTTTATATGAAGTGAGTGGTTCTGAGTTAAAATCCCATCTCTTCTGCTCCTTATGTGCCCTTTGACCAGTTAACCTCTGTGATCTGTTTTCTCCTGTTTAAAATTAAGGGATTAAACTAATGGATCCTTGAGATCTGTTCCAGTTCTAACTCTATAATCCCATGTAGAATTAGGAAAAGACGTAGTTAAATGAATAATGTTCCATTGTCCTTTCTCCTTCAATCATTTAACAAATAGAAATGAAAGAGGAACAGCATTCAAACCTGAAATTATATTAAAAAGTAAAAAATCACAAAATTATTTGATTCTGGTTTTGAAATAGAATTGATGAGTAGAACAACCTATTTTGGGGAGAATAAAAAATAATATTCAATTATTTGATACAAACCTGAAATTATAATTTTTTTGCGGGGAAGCAATTAGGGTTAATTGACTTGCCCCAGGGTCGCACAACTAATAAATGCCTGAGGCCAGATTTGAACTGAGGTCTTTCTGACTCCAAGGCTCTATCCACTGCACCACATAGCTGCCCCACTGAAATTAGAAATTATTGGAGAAAATAACTTTTAGGAAAACAGGAAAGCAATTTGATGCAAATTAGGTTTAGGCCAACTATAACACTGATGTGATACCCACAGCAGCTGCCACAGATATGCATACATATTTCCAGGGGAAATTTGCAAAATATAATAAACTCTCTTCCTCAAAGGCAAAACCAAAATATTTATTTGGAACATCACTATCAGGATGCCAGGAAGTAAGATTTAAGAAGGTACTCATCACTAATCCAGGAAGCTTAGACATCTTAAACATTCTTTCTGTCCAGCCTCCCCACAAACAAGTTCCCCTAGGCAAATTTCCTCCCTTCCCCCACTCAAGGTGCTTCACACTCTCTCTCTCTCTCTCTCTCTCTCTCTCTCTCTCTCTCTCCCTCTCTCTCCCTCTCCCTCTCTCTCCCCCTCTGCAACTTGGGCAAACTCCTCCCACAATGAGCTCCATGTGACTCAGGCTCCATGTGACCGAACTCTACCAGAGCTCAAAAGCAGGTCACATAGGCCTGTTAATGGGTGGGGAAGATCTTCCTATTCGATTAACATTATATCAACTTATATCATCGATCAACATGAGATCAAATATCTAGTTTATAAGGATCTAACACATCATACCAAAAAGTACCTTTCATACCTGTGGCTAGAGTCTCCCCCTAATATTCTTAAGCAGACAAGGGATAGAAAGGATCACAAAAGATAAAAATGTGTAATTTTGATTATGTGAAATTTCTTAGTGGATAGAGCACTGGACTTGAAGTCAAGAAAACCTGAGTTAAAATCCTTTCTCAGACACTTCCTAGTCATGTAACATTGGTGAATCACTTATCCTATTTTCCTCATCTATAAAATAAAGGCAATGGACTCACAGGCTTCTTAAGATTCCTTCCAGCTTTAAAACTATGATGATAAGATCCAATGAAAATTTTTGCGCAAACAAAATTAATATAACTCAGGTAGGGAGAGAAGCAGGTGACTGGAGGACAAAATTTGCATCAATATCTTACAAGAGTGATATCTGTATAGAGAATACAACATGAGATCAAAAGCCGTTGACCAATAGATAAGTAATCAAATGACATCAACAATCAGTCCTTCAAGTATTTATTACTGTAAGTGCCTGACTATGTGCCAAATACTGTGTTAGGTTCTGAGGATATGCATGCAAAGAATGAAGCAATCTCTATTTAAAAGGACTTTATATCTTAATGGAAGAGATAATACGTACATATAAAAATATAAAGTTAATAGATGTAAATATATACAAAGCAATTTAAATACAAGGTAGTTAGGACAGCCAGATAGCACAGTAGATAGAATGTTTGACCTGAAGTCAGGAAGACTCATCTTCTTGATTTCAAAGCTGGCCTCATGTACTTACTAACTGTGTGACCCTAGGTAAATCATTTAACCCTGTTTGCTTCAATTTCCTCATCTGTCAAATGAGCTAGAAAAAGAAGTGGCAAACTTTTCCAATGTCTTTGCCAAGAAAACCCCAAATGGGTTCACAAAGAGTAAGACATGACGGAAACAACTGAACAACAAAAAGTTCAAGAGGAAAGGTGCTAAGATTTAAGGGGATCAGGAAAGGTTTCGGGCAGAAGTTAATGCTTGTGCTGAATCTTACAGAAAGAAGAGAACTTAAACAAAATTTAGGCCTGAATGTCTAAGAGAAGAGACTTCTCACAGGGACAATTACAGACTTTACAACCCTATAGAAGTATCTTCTACATCACAAATAATAAGTTAATGCAGATAAAAACAGCTGCAGGGTTCCAGGAAACTGGCAAAGATGACAAAAGACAGTCGTTAATGTTGGAGATAGAAAGATGGAAACACTAATGCGCTGTCTCGGAACCATGACTTGAGAGGTCAGTTCAGCGATAAAAGAAAGATCCCATATATACCAAGATATTTATAGCAGTACTTTTTGTAGTTGCAAAGAATTATAAGCCGAGTAGATGCCCACTGATTGGGGAAATGACTGAACATCGTGATACATTAATATTTTACTTAAATTTTACTCAGTCAATTAAAACATACCTTCTCCTCTGTCCTTCCCCACCTTTCCACCCCTAGTGAGAGAGCAAGAAAACAAAACTTTTCATATCAACATGTATGAGTTAGCAAAACAAGCATCCTCATAGGCCATGTCCAGAAAAGAAAAAAGTTTCAGTGTTTCATTCCTTAGTACTCTGAGATTGTGGTTGGTCATGGCGTTGATCAGAGTTTCTGTGGTTTTGAAAGTTTTTGTTATATAAATTATTCTCTTGGGGGCAGCTGGGTGGTGCAGTGAATAGAGCACTGACCCTGGAGTCAGAAGGACCTGAGTTCAAATCCAGCCTCAGACACTTGACACACTAGTCATGTGACCTTGGACAGGTCAACCCCAATTGCCCTGCCTTGCCCCCTCCAAAAAAAAAAAATATTCTCTTGGTTCTGTTCACTTCATCTGAATTAATTCATACCCATCTTCCCAGGCTTCTCTGAAACTCTCTCCCCTTCATCATTACTTACATCATAAGTACTCTGTCGCATTCATAGGCCATAACTTGTTCACCTGTTCCTTAATTTATGGACATCTCTTCATTTTCTAATTCTTTGCCATTGTAAAAACAAGCTGCTATAAACGTTTTTTTTTATGGATGGATCCTTTTCCTCTTTCTTTGATCTATTTGAAGTTTAGAGTTATTATTGGTAATTTTGGGACAAAAGATATGCATAGTTTAATAGCTTTTTGGACATACTTTAAAATTGCTTTACAGAAGGGTAAAGCCAGTTCACAGATTACCAACAGAGCATTAACGCAATATCAACCAGTTTGAAAACTCTGCAGTTTCAGTGACAGAATTTCAGGATCCCCTTTGCTTTGGGATTCTTGCTTTAGTTATTCCCCTGCAGGCTTTAGGCTGGGCTGGAGGCTAGAAACAAGACTATGATCCACTTTGGGAACACTTACAGTTATGTGATATGAATGATGAGCCAGCAAAGGAAACTGAGCATGTTCAGTCTGTTGATGGCAGATCACTGTCAATTAATGCTTGTTCATTATATGTGACTCTCATCCATGTCTTTTCAAAAATTCACCAGAGGGAGTCCACCCAACATGAAGGAAGACTTTCTCAATTTCTTGACATTGAAGGGAACCCTCTGATTACTCACCTATCATTTTTTGCCTTTTACTACTTGATAAACCCATCTGTTCTTTTTTTATACATTTTCATGGTGGTCTCTTTTAGTCCTGTTTTTCAAAGTTCCTCAATGATTTTATGTTGCAGCCTCATCACACCCACCATGGACTTTTCTGTTAACCTTTTTTGTTATGTTCATTTTTCTGTTTCTTAGCTTTTATTTAGAAGTTTTTTCCCCTAATTACACATAAAAACAATTTATAGTGTTCATTTTTAAGACTTTGAATTCCAAATTCTCTCTCTCCCCACCCACCTGCCCCCATTGAGGAGACAAGCAATTTGATATATGTTATATATGTGTCATGCAAAACATACCCATAATAGTTATGTTATAAAAGAAAACATAGAAAATAAAAAAACTCAAGAAAAATAAAGTTTAAAAAAAATATGCTTCAATCTGTATTCAGATACCATCAGTTCTTTCTCTGGGGATAAACAACATTTTTCATCATAAGTCCTGCAGAGTCGTCTTAGGTCTTTGAATTTGCTGAGAATAGCTAAGCCATTCATAGCTGATCATCTTACAGTATTGCTGTTACTTTGTATACAATACATTTCACTTTGCATCAGCCCGTACAAGTCTTTCCAGGTTTTACTGAGAGTATTTTTTCATATGGCTATAGATAGCGTTGATTACATCATCTGAAAATTGATCATATATTTTAATCATTTGTCAATTTGGGAATGGCTTTTATTTTTATAAATTTGATTCACTTCTCTAGATGCTGAGAAATGAGGCCTTTATCAGAGAAATTTGCTTCAAAATTTTTTCAGTTACTATTGCTATCTCTGTTTCCCTTGATCCTATCCCCCCCCTTTATTCTGTTCTCTTTCTCCTTTTACCCTATCCCTATTCAAAAGTGTTTTGCTTCTGACTACCCCCTTCCCTAATCTTCCCTCCCATCTATAACCTTTCCCCTTTCTCTTATCTCCCTCCCCTCCTACTTTCCTGTAGGATAAGTAAGAGAGATTTCTATACCCAATTGAGTGGGTATGTTATTCACTCTTTGAACCAATTCTGATGAGAGTAAAGTTCACTCACTCCCCCTTACCTCTGCCCTCTTTCTCTCCACTATGAAAACTTTTGTGTTCTTCTTTGGTAATTTATATCATTCTACCTCTTCCTTTCTCTTTCTCCCAGTGCATTCTTATCTCACCCCTTTATTTTTATTTTTGTATTATCCCATCATATTCAAATCACACCTGCATCCTCTGTGTGTGTGTGTCTGTGTGTGTCTCTGTGTGTGTGTGTGTGTGTGTGTGTGTCTGTGTTCCTTCTCACTCCCTTAATAATGAGAAAGGTCTTATGAATTACAAATATCATCTTCCCATGTAGGAATATGAGCAGTTTAAACTTATTAAGTCCCTTACGATTTCCCTTTCCTATTTACCTTTTTATGCTTCTCTTGAGCCTCACATTTGAAAGTCAGATTTTTCTATTCAGCTCTTGTCTATTCATTAAGAATGCTTGAAAGTCCTCTATCTCATTGAATGTCCATTTTTTCCCCCTGAAGGATTATACTCAGTTTTGCCAGATAAGTAGTTCTTGGTTGTAAATTTAGCTCCTTTGCCCTCTGGAATATCTTTCTAAGCCTTCCAGTTCTTTTTTTTTTTTAATTAATTTATTTATTTTTAGTTTTCAGCATTCATTTCCACAAGATTTGGAGTTATGCTTTTTTTCTCCCCATCTTTCCCATACCCCCACCCCAAAATAGCAAGCCTACTGAATACCCTTTACCCCAATCTGTTCTTTCTTATATCCTCCCCCCAAAACCCCCTAATTTTCTAGTACTTCCAGTTCTTTAATGTAGAAGCTGCTAGATCTTGTGTTATCCTGACTATGGCTCTACCATACTTGAATTGTTTCTTTCTTACTTTTTGCAGTATTTTCTCCATGACCTGAGAACTCTGGAATAATACTCCTGGCTGTTTTCATTTGGGGATCTCTTTCAGGAGGTGATCAGTGGATTTTTTCAATTTCTGTTTTACCCTCTAGTTCTAGAGTATCAGGACAGTTTTCCTTGCTAATTCTTGAAAGATAATGTGTAGGCTCTTTTTTTGATCATGGCTTTTTCAGGTAGTTCAATAAGTTTTAAATTATCTCTCCTGGATCTATTTTTCAGGTCAGTTGTTTTTCCAGTGAGACATTTCATATTGTCTTCTATTTTTTCATTCTTTTGGTTTTGCTCTAATGTTTCTTAATTTCTCATAAAGTCTTTTGCTGCATTCTAAATTTTGGAATTATATTCCTGAGTGAACTTTTGAACTCCCTTTTCCATTTGGTCAATTCTGCTTTTTAAAGCATTCTTCTCCTTATTGACTTTTTTTTTTTACTTCTTTTACCATTTGACCTAGTCTGTTTTTTAAGGTGTCATTTTCTTCACTATTTTTGGGTCTCCTTTACCAAGCTATTGATTCTTTTTCCCTGATTTTCTTGCATCACTCTCATTTATGTTCCCAATTTTTCCTCTTCCTCTCTTTACTTGATTTTCAAAATCCATTTTGAGCTCTTCCATGGGCTGAGATGAGTTCATATTTTCCATGGAGACTTTGTTGTCCTCTGAGTGTGTTTTGATCTTCCTTGTCACAATAGTATCTTTCAGTAGTCAGAATTTTTTTTCATCTGTTGTTTGTTCATTTCCCCAGCCTATTAGGTCACTTTTAACTCTTTGTTAAAGTAGAATTCTACTTCCAGCGTGGAGGGTTCACTGTCACAAGCTTCAGGGGTTTTGTGCAACTGTTTTCAAAGATGCTTCTAGTAACCTGTAAGTTTTTAGTTCTTCCAAGGCAGTATGAGCTAAGAAGAGGTGTTTACTATTCTCCTGACCTGTGCCCTGGTCTGTGAGTGAACACAAACACTCTTTTCTGCCCTGGAACTGTGAGGAGGGTCCCCTCTCCACTGCTGCTACAAGCTCTTCTATGCTAGTGCTTCTCCTTGCTCCAGGACCACCATCCAAGACTGTGACCTAGATCTGAGTATGAGCAAAAAGCACATCCTCCTCCCATTCTCCTCTTCAGTTCCAGGCTCAGCTTTTATCTTTCCACACTACCTGTCCTGGGTATACTTATTAATAAATTAATTCTATAGGTGATCCGTTTGTATGCACATGATAATCTGTGCAATAGACAGACATTCTTTATCCACCTGGTCTTTCCTGTGTGAATATTGAGGCCATAACCTTGTGAGTGGCTGCAGATCTCTTTCAGAATGCTCTTCACCCTTACCCTGGAGCTTGAGACTCTGTATTGGGTCTCACCCATCACTGTGGTGAACACCTTTGATGGGCATATATCTTGCTCCTTTGTTGTTGATTCTCACCTAATGTATATGGTCACATAATCACTGAACATGATTACTTCTGTTCTTTTGAGGACTCTTTAATGATTTCAGTGTATAAGAATACAAGTATGCTTTTTTTACATTCCACAAACAATAAACAAAATGGAATGTTGTATTCTTTATATTTTTTATTGAGTTGGAAAATTGTAAATTTTGTGGTCCATTGTTGAATATAGTTTGCAGAAGTAGTTTGCATGATCACTATTGATATCCCCATCAAGAATGTCCTCAATAAAGAATTTATTTAGATCAGTAAGTAGGAATATGTGTCAGCAACTGTTGATGTTCTGTTTGCTGCCTTTTTCCCTTATTAATAAGGCCCAAAATTTTTTTCTATGATTTTTGGTATCTTTCCCTCATTCATATACATTATGCGTATATGAAACAACCCTTGTGGTTGTTTCACTTCTTGTATGTCTATATCTATGCTTAGTCTAATCCAACTGCCTTTCTTATCTTTGTTTTATGTGATGCCATTTCTACCTGTGTGTTTGTGGTGGCCAGATCTGCTGCCCTTGATGGTGAAAACAGTATATTGTTAGATCATTTTCCGAACTTCTCTTATCTTTCCTTTCATTTTTGTCATAACATGTCCCGGACATGACTTTGCCAAACTCTCTTAAGATTGGATTTGCCTTCTACTGCTTCATTATGATTTTTAGGTCTGTACTGCTCATAATCATTCATCATCATTCTTCATAATATTTTACAAATAAATCTAGATTTTTAAGCCATCCTTGCTTTTGGTCAGCTTCTCTCTCCACTTGGCAGGTAAGTTGTAGCAGCCTTACTGACTAAGGCATTTTCAGGGCTCTTTTGGTCTTCTAAGCAATTAATTTACATCAATTAAGCTTCTATAGGAAATTGTAATTGATGATGATATCAACTCTGTTGTCCATTTTTAGTTTTTGAGCATGAATTACTTGTTTATTAACTTTTTTTACTTGTTCTTGGTTTAATTTTTTAAAGTTATTTTCCTCGTTATTCTAGTATTTGACTAATCACTGCTCTCACAAATCAGTGGCCTACCCAAACACAATCATCTGATTCAGAGACTCCTCCCACACTAATAATGAGATTTTTCTTGTCTGTTGAAATATAAGCAGACACGCCCCACCAAATAGAAGACTTAGACGTTTTTTCTGATCCCCCTGACCTCTCAGACCTCTCTGAAATGGAAATTTTATAGCAGAAGTAAAACAGTTTCAGCTCTCTCCGTAGCTTAGGGCAGCGGTGTGGAACCCGTTTAGAAACAGATTCCTGTGGGCCATATATTGATGTTAAAAATCGTAAATTAACATTATCTATAGTATATTGCGTTTTTATTTATTTTGTTAAGTGTTTCCCAGTTACATTTTAACCTGGTTCAGGCCATGCTTGGGAGTTTTCCAGGCCAAGTTTGACAACTCTTGTTTAGGACGTCAAGAAATATAAGAAGGTAAATCCTCCATGAGCTAATGCCTAATATGTGCCCCCTCCTCAGTCCTTTCCCCACTGCTCTCTATTCTCTCAGCAGCAAGGCTGCTCAATCTGACCCCACCCAGTCCATAGGGTTGCAACAGAAATGCAGCCTCACATTCTGACACTGCCCTCCACTTTGTAGTCGCTTGAAGATCCAGACTAGAAGTTGGCTGAAACTGTGATAGCCAGAATCGTGACAGTACTTTGTGCTGCAACAGAGCTGTCAGAGGTGATCAGAGCAGGACAAATATTTGGGCTTGTTTGAGCTGAATTCTACAATCTGACCCCCACCTCCTCTCATTGCCAAGGACATGCAAACTCTGAACAGCAGAAATTTACCCAGGCTACAGTAGCAGCAATGTGGTACCCCCTCTTTATGACTGGGCCAGAGAAGTGAGGAACAGAGAGAATAAGGCAGGATGCCCCGTGTGTGGCCCTGTGTGGCACTCCTACTAAACCTAAGGGAGAGAACACAGTGTACAGTGGGAGCTAGTTCTATTCCCCCACACGTTGCTTGGAGCAGATACTTAGGGTGGCAAGCCATGAATTAATTGTCCAGTGTGGAAAGAGCCTATGAGCCAAGCCCTAGTAAAATCATCATGAGAGGGTGGGGAGTAAGAAAGTGATCAGTAGGTAAAATAGGGAAACAAAGCTCAAGTTTCCAAAGATCTCAGGAGGAAGAAAATTCAAAGACCTTAAGCATAAGCAGATAAACCACTGCAAAGACGTCATGAACAGAAGGAAATATGAGCCCCATATCTAGTAAATGAAGTCAGAAATCTCTGAATATATACTGTTTAAAAAAAGGGGGGGGAATTGATTCAACACCTGATGAGGCAGATGACCAGTAATGTGGCTTTTGAGATGATAGAACTACAAGGTGCTGTTCCTGAATAGTTTAAAAGAGAAATGTGCGATCAGAATTGATGGCCTACGCAGCAGAAATAATTGGCAGTGGCTTATCTCACCAAAGAAATGAAGAAAAGACAACTGATTATGAATACAAATACGCGAAAGTGAAGGATGATTTGGAAGAAGAGACACAAAAGGCAGTAACATTGAAAGAAAGCCCGCCCTCCCTTTGTACAGACATGCAGTTCAATATGACCCTGTCTTGGTCTCTAAGACAGGAAGTATAAAGGAAACTGAAGGATTATAGGTCTCCCAGAAGAACATGACACGTCAGAAAACCTGAACACAGTTCAGGGAAACCGCTGAAAACTTCTGGACACAGAAACAAAATGCCAGTTGAAAGAATCTCTAGTCACTTCTGGGGAAGGGGGAAATTCAGGGCTGAGCCAAAAATTTTTTTAAAAGGACTTCCTATAATAAAGAGACATTTGAAACACTTTTAAAAGAAAACCAGACCTGAAAACATTATTGCTTATTGAATCACCTCCCAACAACAGAAATGCAGGAGAGGTAAACGAATACAACAGCCGGGGCCCCAGCAGTGAAAGCAGTGAGACTGTTAAGAAACTTCCTCCCAAATCTATACTAGGAGACGAGGTAATGGTGAAGAGGTGGACCTGGAGCATCATGGACTGAACTTTATGGCACACTGTATCCCAGTGAATCTTTGTGTGTGCGGGGAACTAAATTAGAAAATGGGGAGAGTACATGGAAGGAGAGAGGAAAGAAAGGAGGAGAGGCATCAAGGAAATGAGCATGAATATAGAAGAGAGGGGAGAATAAGAGAAAAAAGACAGGGAGGCCTTTTTTGATGGTGGGAGGGGTTACCACTAATGAATGCCCCTGTGGTTAAAGAGAGATGTTTTGAGAAGGGAAATGGAGCCCTTGCACCAGGTGTTTGGACTTTAGAGACACCCTTCATCCTGACTTGGGAGGTTGGGGGGGAGGAAAGAGTCAGCCCCTGGGAGCAACCTGGCTCCTAGGAGAATGAGAGGCCATGGACCCAGGAAAAGAAGGTGAACAGAGAAGAGCAGAGGTCTTTCATGATCTGCATAATAGGGGATGTGGGGAACCGGGAGCGCCTGCCTTGGAGCCTATCCTCAGTGTCAACAACTGGAAATGTTATTTATCTGAGAGTGAGGCACAATGGAAAGAGGGAACAGACTTGCTAGAGGGCAAATTCTACCCTGCAGTGGCAGAACCTGCTTAGAAGAAGACCAGAATGACTGGTTGGAAGTTTTGATTCAGTGAGGAATACAGAGGGACTAGATAAATATGGAAGCCATAAACCAGAGAATAAGGTTCTGGAGAAGTCAGAAAGAGATGATTGATAGTGAAGAGATTAAGGGAGAATAATCCTCTGGAAGGGGACACAGTAAATGAAACTTTTCAAAGTAATGAACAAGACTAGTTGAAGAAGAGGAGAAAAAGGAGAGTTTTACTTTATTAACCGAAGAGGAATAAAGGGGAGTGGGATTAAGCAAATAAAAGCAGAAATTTACAAGCAAGAATGAGGGGAACAGATCCATTGTAAGCATAGCCACCCTAGAGTAGATAAACCAAAGCAGTTGAAGAAACTGTACTATATTTATAGCAAAAGAGGGAAGAAACACAAAAAATTTGAGTGAAACTCCAGTATTATAGTAAAAGAAAATATAACCCTAACTTTCATAACTTTAAATGTGAATGTATTAAATGATCCAATAAAGTTTAAAAAGAGGAACAGGTTAAATTTTTAGGAAAAAACTCTCTGTCGCTTATGAGAAATCCTTTATAAAAAAAGTATAGACAGTAAAAAATTGTGAGGGGCCAAAAAAAATTTACTATGTATCAAATGAATTCAGAAAACAGGAGTTGCAAATCATGCTCTCAAAGCAAAAATAAACATTCTGAAACTAAGTAGGGATAAGCGAGGAAACTGCATCATGCTGAAAGGAACCGTAGACAAGAAACCAATATCATTACCTAATTTATGTACTCCAAATGACTTAGTATCCAAATTCATAAAGGAGAGAGCATATGAACTACAAGAAGACACAGACAGTAGCAACACAGTAACAGGAGATTTCTGTGTCTTTTAGTTTTTAGATAAGTCTAAGAAAAGGATAAACAAGAGGGAAAATACGGAACCTATGTGCAACAGAAATCCTTACCCACATAATACTCAGAGGTTTCTCAAGGTAGGAAGCAGAAAAGAATGGTTTATTACGACCTGGAGAAAGGGTCACCCTCCTGACAAATGGTTAGGAAGGAGAAGCAATTTACAAAATGAAATGGTGAAGTTATAAAGCCCTAATTCAGAATTCTCCCCCACCCCCCTCCTGACCCTTTTCTTCCATTGGCTGGAAGTTAGATGTACAATCTAAGTGCAGCAGTCTACTTCAAGTACCGGAACAAGGAAACAGTAGACTACCCTATGTACATTTGAGAAAGCACTTCTGTCCTTATTTGGCATATCTTATGCTGAGGGGTCACTGAGGAGAGGGGTGATTTCCTACCACTCTGAGTTCTGAGTCCATGTAGATCATGTGATTTCCAGGGAGGGGGAGCTTGGGCCTGTTTCCCATAAAAAGCCTTACTAGATTTTCGAGTATAGTCTGAGAAGTTTTCACTTCTCTCACTCAAACCAAACAGATTGGTAAAGAAAGTAGAGCTAAAAGACCTATGGCGTCTTCTAAATAGGACTGCAAAAGAACATGTGTATTTCTTAGCACTACATGGAACTCATACAAAAATTGCACATGTATGAGGGCACAGAGGTATTCCAAAAGTGTAAAAAGGTAGAAATGCAACTTTTACAGACTTAATGCAATAAAGTAGTCATTGTATCAGGTACCACAAACAAAAGGTACAGACCTCAGATCCAGATCCAGATGGAGACTTAACAGTAAAATTCTAAAAAATTGGTAGGTGAAAAAAACAAATCATAGAAACAGTGATTTTGCAAAAGGAAATGCTATTGATGAAACAGCATGCCAAAATTTCTGGGATCCACCTAAAGCAATCCTCAGGAGAAAAATCATCCCTTCACATATACATTAACAAAATAGAAAAAGATTGGAGTAATGAACTAAATCTACATCTTTAAAAATTAAAAATACAACAAATAAAAAAATCCTAAATAATCAGAAATAGGTGATATTAAAAATTTGAGGAAAAATAGGTAAACTAGAAACAAAAAAATTTATAGAAATGATCAATTAAAAGCTTATCCTTTGAAAATTAGTGTAATTGACAAAATTTTTCCTAGTTTTAAAACAAGGCAGAAAATCAAATCAACATAGCCAATGTAACATTAATAAATAAAACATCTAAATTTAAAATTGTTATAAACAAATAATCTTGAACTGTTACACGCAATTATGTGCTAACAAACAGGAGAATACAAAATACATAGAGGAATAATTTCACCTAAAATGACAAGAAAAAAAATCTTAAATAAAAACCCAGTCTCAGAAAAAGAAATAGATCTAGCTTTAAAGGAACTATTTACAGAAGAATTCTATCAAACTTTTAGAGAACAGTTACTACCCATACCACACAAATTGTTATCAAAAATTGAAGCATAAGCAATTTTATTCTTGTGATGTTAATGGGTGTTCACCATATCCAGTGTCTACCAGTTCTTTTTACAAAGAAATTGTCCATGATGTAAAACTTAGCATCTCAGCACAGTCCACAGGCTTCTCTCATTTCCGGTCAGTTACCAAGCATATGTTGAGTACCCATTATGTGCCAGCTGTGCTTAACTCTGGAAATACCAAAAACAAAAAACAAACCATGCTTCCAAGGAACTCACAGTCTGATGGGGGTGGGGGAGTGGGAACATGCAGGCAACTCTGTACAAACAAGGTATATACAGGGTATATTGGAGATGATCAACATCACAACTGATGGAGATTCTTTATTATACCCTAATTCATACCCTTATCACCTAAACTCTTTCAATAGGCTATTACTTGATTTCTCTTTCTTCCCATCCATTTTCCATACAGTTGTTAAATTGATACTACTAAAGTACAAGTCCAGTTATATCATTCCTCTGCTCAGGAACCTTCAGTGGCTAACCTACTCCTTCTAGGGTCACAATCTAGTTCCAAACTATCTTTTCAGGATGATAATGAACTAAACCTGCCTACTCACTCTTCTGCTACCCAGCATTCTACCTTCTCCCTTCATGCTTTTTCATAGACCTTGGATACATTCCTGCCACCTTATACAAAAAGGCCTTTCCTTATTTCTCCCTAAGTTTATCCTCTCAACCACACAATTACTTTGCATCCAAATTATTTTGTTTGTATTTTGTATATGAATGTCTTTGAACGTGCTGAAACTTCACTCTGCTGAACCAAGATGGATAAAATCACACAGCCTTTCTCCCTTGATCTGCTACAAGTTTATTTTACACAATCTCACTGCTGCTATGCCTTCCTTATCCTTACCATGTCACTCTCCACAGCAACTTTTCTAAGCCTTTTCATCTCTCCTCAAACCTTCCATGGCTCCCCCTTTCCCCACCCTCTCATCTGGGAACCTTGCCTCATGTTTTGCCTTTAAAAAATTGAAGCAATTCACCATGAGCTCCCTGTTTTTCCTTATCTCACATCACTCACATACCTTCTGCCACTCTCTCTTTTGTCATCCCTCTCTCCCCTGATGAAGTGGGGTTACTCTTAACTCAAACGATCTCATTCCATACCCTCTCCAGCAGATTGCCTCCTTTGTTACTCCCACTCTATCATTTATTTTTACTCCTCCCCTCTTTCCTCACTCCCTATAAACATGCCTATGTCTCCCTCCTGAAAAAACCTTCACTTGATTTGTCTCTTTCTTTAAAAAGCCTTCACTTGATCCTTCCATCCCTACTATTGTCCTATATCTCTTTTGCCCTTTGTGGCTAAATTTGAAAAAGCCATTTACAATTAGCCTTTCCTGTCACTCTTCTTAACTCCTTATAATGCAGCTTCCAGTTTTATCACTCCACTGAAACTGCTCTCAACAAACAGGGACTGGTTTTTGTTTTTGTTTTTATCAGTGATCTCTTAATTGCCAAATCCAGTGACCTTTTCTCAGTCTTCCTTCTCCTTAGCCTTTCTTTGGCCTTTGACACTGTCAGTGTTCTCCTTGATACCCTCTCTGGGTTTTTTGGGACACCACTTTCTCCTGGTTCTACTTATGTGATCACTTCTCAGTCTCTTTTGCTTGATCCTTATCCAGATCATATCCTCTAACTGTAGGTGTCCCTCAGGGTTCTGTCCTGGGCCCTCTTCATTTCTGCTTCTGCACTGTTACATAGTTTTAGTTACTGTCTCTATACTGAGGATGCTCCAGGCTACCTATCCTGTCCCAGTCCTTCTGCCAACCTCCAGTCTCACAGCTCCAACTGTCTTTCAGACATCTCCAGCTGGATGTCTAGTAGACATCTTAAATTCAATATGTCCAAAACAGAAATTATCTTTCCCCCTAAATTCTCCCCACCCTCTCTTCTTCCCTGTTATTGTATAGGACAACAACATCCTCCTAGTCCCTCAGGTTTAAAACTCAGGTGTCATCCTCTGCCCCTCACTGTCTTTCACCACTGCCATGGCCACCACTCTGACACAGTCCCTTATCTCCTCACACTTGTGCTTGCTGGTGGGTCAGCCTGCCTTAAGTCTCTGCTCATTCTAATCCATCCTCCATTCAGCCACCAATTATATTCCTAAAGTGTCAGTCTAACCATGTCACATGCTCCTCCTCTCCACCCAACACATATACTCAAGGAACTCCAGTGACTCCCTGTTGCCCTGGGGATCAAATACTAAATCTTCTGTTTGACCTTCAGAGTCTTTTATAATCTATTCCCCCTCCTACCTTTCCAGTTTTCTTGTATCTTACTCCCTACCATGTACTCTTTGATCCAGAGACCCTGGCCTCCTGGTTGTTCTCCATACAAGACTCTCCATCTTTCAGCTCTGAGCATTCTCTCAGACTGTCCTTCATGCCTGGCATGCTCTCCCTCCTCAGCTGACTTCCTGTAAGTCCCAACTGCCCTCTCTTAGTGGTTTCCTATTTATCTTGAATATAACTTGTTTGTACATAGTTGTTTACTTGTCTCTTCCATTAGATTGTAAGCTTCTTGAACACAGGGACTGTTTTTTGCCTCTTTTTATATCCCCAGCACTTAGCATGGTACCTAGAAGATACTAGAGACCCATTAAATGTACTTCGAATCCATGAGTGCTTGGGTAGTATTTGACATCAACAAGTGAATCATGGAAATAAGTTTTCAAATTTTATTGCACGGATCTACTCACTTTCTTGAAACCTTTGCCAACCTGACCTAACAGAATGTTTTGCATCTAGATCCAAAATCATACAGATAGAAAGTCCTTTAAAAGTTCTTAGATGTTATGAAAGTATACCCACTCTTTGGACCATGAACTTATACGCCCAGATATAATTTTTCTCTCTTTGCTGCCTACCTAACCACTTAGCTATTCCCACAATATCTGGATGATTGAGACACACAAATTTATATGGAAATCTAGCCAGCACTTCTTACATTTTTTCTACTCGTGACCCCTTCAGTGCTTCTTCAACTGAGTTATGACCCTATGTGGGGTCTCAGCCCACAGTTCAAGAATGCTGAATTTCTAGACCTTATTTTAGTATGCTTATTCCCAAAGTTGTTACATATTTTAGTGAGAAAAAAATATATAGTGAGTTCACATATATATTTTGAGATTTTTGTTAACCATATCAAACTTTAAAAAAGTCTTTCTTATAACAGACATTTTATAATTCTTCCTTCTAGAGATGAACAATTTCCAGTTAATATATGAGAATGTCTTAAACTACTATATAACAGATGTTAAAGGTCAAAGGATATAAAACATGTGACTTGCAATGATTTAATATTAAATAAATTTAATTGGTGTTTGCCATTAATTGTAAAAATGCATCATTCAGAGTAATCTTGTGCCTAGAGAACTGAGAATGAAACACACCTCCCTTCACTCTGTGGGGAAATGGGGAAGGGACTGGCAGTGTAAAAATAAAAGAGACAGCAAAACTTTTTTTAAAAAAATTTTTAAAAATTCATCATACAGAATTTTATGAAAAGCTTTTAACTTAAAATATTTTTAAAAATGTTTAGTATATCCTTGCTAGGTACATTGCTCTGGGCCTTAGTCTTCCCTCCTAACTCCTTCACAGTTATTATTCTTTCAGTAAAACCTGAGTAATAGACTTACTCTTCAGTGGTAGACAAGACAGCTCAAGATAAACTTTGGTCAAAAGAAAAGAGAACAGTGTTTTTCCTTGTTCTTTAGATAAGTGGATACTAGAAACTAGAGATTATTTTGGCAAGAGTTCAAGGGTTAATGCAGCAGATAAATAAAAGGAATTTTCTGTAAATTGAGACCTGCATTATCTCAGTTGTCTTGTCTTTCCAAACATAACTCGTTTAATTTTTTAAAGTAAATACTTAAATTCTTCCTGACAGTGTGCTCAGCTTTTACTATCGTTTATTACTGCAATTATATATGGTATCACTTAGAACAATCTGCCATTTGGAAATCTCAGTATAGCCTGAAGCTTAATATTCAGTCTGGCTAGTATTGTAACATGTACAGCATATGACATTAATGTATCAAAATTAGATTGGATCATCCCTCCTGGTTAAATTTATTTCACATTTCTTTTGTATTCAGTTAACATAAACCTATTACAAAAACTGACACATGGTGATGGCTGTATAGGAAGGATATTTTAAAGTATTTTGATTGAAAAATGAAATTTCAGAGAACATGACTTTAAAAATTGTGTGATCTTTCTCACTTTTTGAAAAACTTCACAAAGAAACATAAGCCCTGTGTTGATACAGTTAAAAAAGAGTATATATTTCATACATTGGTATTAATTTCCTTCATTAAAATAAAGATTTTAAATTTTTAGCCCTGGAGTACTATTTAAGTGATTTTTGAACAACAAAAGTGTTATGGTTTCCAAAAAGAGCCGTCTAGACTATTGAAGCCTTAAAGTCTTGTTCTTCAGAGAATTCATTGTATATAAAACATTATGGAGACTTATTTATGAATTGAGCTTTGTCAATAAGCTATCTTTAAAGCAATCGATGTCCCTACTCATAATGCTTCAGAGCATCCAGGTGGGCTTCTCCTTGTTAGGGAAGATAAAATTTTGAGTTAAGAAATTTACCTTTATAGTTCACATATTAGAAGACTATTTGGTGGTCAAATAACCTTTGGAGAATGAAAGGAAAGTTTTCAGTTAACTGATCCTATGTTTCTTCTGAATTCACATGTTTAATGTGGTTACTTTTTTGAAATAGACAAACCATGCAAATTTTCATAATTTCATACTTTGGATTTTTAAAAATATTTAACCTGTAATTTTGTCCTGTTTTGAGGTTCGTTCAGTCTGTATTTATCAACCAGTCCACATTCTGGTAGTTGTTGTCCACAGATCTCTAGGACACTCTCCTTCAGTGAATTCAGTGCCTAATTCACAGTCTTTCTCTCTTCTGCAGCTCCTTCCCTAATATAAGAGAACATCAGCATATATATTGATACTCCTTTAAACCCTGGAACCACACAAGTTATCAATTTGCTCACTTCCTGTGGTCATCTCCTCCACCCTACCCCTTGAGCTTAACATCATCTACAAGTATTCTAGTCCATGTTTATGAACTTTCAGGTTCCTTTATCTGATCATAATATGTTGTCATTCATCTCTCCCTCTCACTTGCAGCCTGTTCATTTTCCTCACCAGGATTTCTGATCCATCTGTTCTTTCCCAAGCCATCACCCTGGCTATCCTCTCTTCCCTTCCCCAATTTGACCACATGCTGAACCAGTTCATTTCTACACTGTCATAGCCTTTCAAGTCCGTTGACACTTTATCATATTAAAGATTTTGCCATTCCAAACCCCATTTTTATTGTCTTCCTGCCATCATCTTTTGCTTATGCACACTCTGAATTTTTGCTATTTATACTCTGCTGAATGAAACTGGAAAAAATCATGAGTTTTGGATCTACCACAGATTTATGTTATGTGATCTCAACTGGGCCCTCACCATAGTAAGGAAACCTTTTTACACATCCCTCATCAATTCACTGTGCCACTCATCACAGCAGTTTTTCTAAACATTTTCATCCTTTCTCAAACTTCCAAAGGCACTCCCTCCCCAGCTATATCAGTTGAGATCCTTGCCTCATAATTGACTGAAAAAAATAGGGGTGTTTGTAGAGAGCCACATGTCCTCTCCTCTTCCTCATCTCATATCATTTTGATGCCTTCTGCCACTATCCTCTCCTTCACCCTGCTTTCACATAAAGAACAAGCTCTTCTTTTGACCATGGCACCTCCACCCATAAGCACAAGTGATCTCATTCCATCCTGTTTTCTCCAGCAGAGTGCCTCTTGTATTTTCCCTACTGTCTCATTCATTATCACTCTTAAAACATTCCCTGTTGTTTGCTCTACCACCTATAGACATGTCCACATCTCCCTCATCCTGAAAAACCCCTCACTCAATCTATCCATCCCTGTTAGCTATCATCCCGTATCTATGCCTTTTGTTGCTAAACTCCAGGAGAAAGCTATATATAATCAATGCCTCTGTTTCCTCACTCTTTTCATAACTTTTTACAGTCTGGCTTTTGACTTCATTATATTTAACTGAAGCTGCCTTCTCCCAGGTCGCTAATGATTTCTTAATTGCCATATCAAGTGGCCTCTTCTTGATCCTCATCCTTTTTGACCTCTCTACAGCCTTTGACTGTGTTGTTCATTCTCTTCTCCCTAGGTTTTTGTGACATTTCCACCTCCTGATTCTCTTCCAAAACCTAACAGTTTACTCATCATATGCATGATGTCTTCTCTATCTCCTTTGCCGGATTTTCAACAAGGTCATGCTCACTAACGATGAGCATCCACCAAAGCTCTGTCCTGGACCCTCTTCTCTTCTTTCTGTATAAGTTCGTTTAATGATACCATTATCTTCCATAATTTTAATCAGATCTACTTGTACAGCAGCAAACACTGTCCTAACCTCCAGTTTCTCATCTCTCACTGCCTTTTAGACATCTTGAACTGGACAACTGGTAGGCATCTTAAACTCAGCATGTCTAAAACTGAACTTCATTTTCTTTATCCCCAAAGCCTATTACTGTCAAGGGTATCACCATCCTCCCAATTACCCAGGTTCACAGGTTAGGTGTCATCCTCAATCTTTACTCACTCTCATTCCCCATATCCAATCAGATGCCAGCAACCTTCATAGCATCACTTGTATACATCCCCTTCTCTCCTCTGACACCTGACTACTCTGGTGCAAGCCCTCATCACCTCACACCTGGACTATTACAGTAGCCTGCTGGTTTGTCTCCCTGTCTTATTTCTCCTCATTCTGATCTACGCACCACTCAGCTGTCAAACTGACCTTCCTAAAGTCAAGTCTGACCATACCAGCCCCATCTTCAATAAACTCCAGTGACTCCCTATGCTTTCTGACATCAAATATAGAATCCTCTATTTAGCTACTAAAACCTTTGATAACCCAATTTCTTTCCACTTTTCCAGTATCCTTAGCACTAACTACCCTCCATATACTTGGCTATCCAATGACATTGGCCTTCTCACTGTCCGTAGAACACAACACTTCATCACCTGGCCACACACATTTTCCCTGTCAGTCCCTCATTCCTGGGATGTTCCCTCTCCTCATCTTTGTCTTCTGGCTTTCTTGGCTTTCTTCAAGTCTCAGCTGAAGGCCTGCCTCCTGCAAACAGTCTTTCCTAATTTTAGTATCTTCCCTCTGGGACTGTCCCCAGTTTATTTGTATGTGTCATATTTGTACAGAGTTGTGTCATGTTGTTTCTCCCATTAGACTGTGAGCTCCTTGAGAACAGGCACTATGTTTTGACTTTTCTTTGCATCGGTAACACTTAGCATAATTTCTGGCACAGCATAAGTGCTGACTGACTTCACCTGAACCCTCACTGCAGCAAGACAGTCTTTTCATTCCTCCCTCTCACACTCCCCACTGAGGCTATTCCAAAGCTCTTCTCAGGCTTCCTCCCCTTTTCAGCTTTCCTTTGTGTACTGTCTTCCCCCATTAGATTGTAAGTTCCTGGAGGGTGTTACCCAGAATTTATCACAGTGCTTGGCACATAAGAAATGCCTAATAAATGTTTATTGACTGTGACCATGGCTTTCCATATCTCCCCCACTCTCTCACCTGAGAACATTAACTCTAACTCGACCGATAAGCTTAAAGCTATTTGCCATCTGCTCCTTTTACTCCCCTTCTCTTCATCTCAAAATCCACTGACATCCTATCTCAGTCACTTTTCCCCAGTCTCTGGTAGTGATGTGGCTTTTCTTGCTAATACCAGCATCTCTTTGATTCAGGCTCATCTTCTCAGCCTCAGTCAACCTCACCCTCCCTCATCCCTCCTTTCCCTCTTCTTCTCCCTCTTCCCCTTCTCCCTCTACACTTTTCTTCTTTTGCCTTCTCTTCCCCTCCCCCTCTACCTACTGGTTCCATCCCCATTGCCTTCAAACATGCCCGCATTTCCCCCCTCCTTAAAAAGCGTTCACTAAGCGCTATAATTCCACTCAATTTACTATCCTGTATCTACTGCCTTTATCAGTCACACTCCTCAGAAGAACTGACCAAGCCCACTCTTCTCTCTCTGATTTCTCAGCCTTTACAGTTTGGCTTCCAGCTTTATCACTGGACCGAAATCACTCTTTCTAAAGTTACCAAAGTTGCCAGGCTTTTTCAGTTGTCATTCTTACTGATCTGCCCATTGCATTTTAACTTTAAATCTTAGACCAGTAATTTATACCAAGCTAAAATTTATCTCCCTACACCTTGTACTCTCTGGCCATAGTTCTTTCCTCTTGAGCAAACCAAGTCTAATCCTTACTGATGTCAGTTTTTCAGGTACTGAATTTTATGAACGCTGTCATTGACACTAAGTCTGTACTTTTCCACTTCGTTTTTATTTGTACTTATTCTCTATATGCTTTTGTTTATGTTATGTATTTACCTATATCTGTCCTTACCTTTCTCAATTACAACTGTGAATAGACCCTTAGATACTTAAATATTTTGTGGTTGATGAGATGAAATAAGAAAAACCTGGGTTCAAATTCCATCTCACTTTCTAGCTGAGGGACCCTGGCAAAGGCATATGACCTCACTGTGCCTTACTTTCTTCTTCTATAAAATGAAGAAGTTATCTGAGGTTCCTTCCAGCTCTATATGATGTTGTGAATTGAGGATACATAAATCTTTCCCCTTCAATTGCCCGCACCCTCCCCCTGTTGTCCTAACCTGGTAACATCCTGGGTACGTATCAATTGTACCCAGGTTTTTTTTTTTTCAGTCATTCAGTTGTGTATGACTTCATAACCCCATGAACTATACTGTCCATGGGGTTTTCTTGGCAGGGATACTGGAATGGTTTGCCATTTCCTTCTCCAGTGAATTAAAGCAAACAGAGGTCAAGTGACTAGCCCAGGGTCACACAGCTAGTATTGTACCTAAGACCAGAACTAACTCCAAGCCCAGTGCTGTATCCGCTGTACCGTCTAGCTGCCCCCGGAAGTGGCCATACTTAAGCTCTAAGGCTCAGTTTAAAAGAAGGGTTTCAGATAAGTGGGTGAGCTTTGCCCCAGTGATTTCATCCCTCTCATTATTCAGTAGGAACTCAGTGTCCTGGTCTCCCTTAGTCATTGGGGAGACAGTCCATGGAATGGAGTAGAAGACAGCAGCAGGAACAAAGGGGGAACATGGCCAAATTAGCAAGACCAGGAAGTCTGTAAATGGTTACTGAGAGGCAAAAACCAGACCTCCCACCTGAGTCCCTGAGACCTTGGCTCTTCCTTGAGCCGAAAATAGGAAGAGATGGAGTAGTAGTCCATCTTGTATAAATTTAAAAATCTTCTTTGGTAGAAGGGACTGATTCCCTCGAAGAGGTGGGCTGCCTCACTGCCTGTGGTATAACAATTAGTGAGCAGTTTAAATATCTAGATGAAATCTTTAGGATCTAACAATTATTAGTAAAAATTGAGGAGATATTTATAACATGCCGAAGTAGATGAGCCAGTAATAACTTTGTTAAATCTAATGTGATAAACCTTTCTTATTCAAGGAGATTATTCAAAAAGGAAATAAAACTCAAATCCATCCATTTTTCTGCATTTTGATTTTATTCAGAATGTGCTTTGTAAAGGAAGAAATTGAAACTTCAGTAAAAGAGAGTGTTCTGACTCTCTGTGAATTTCTTTCTCCCGCGCTTTCCCTTTTTCTTATTACAGTTTCCAGCGTTTCATATGGTTTGTTTGTATTCACATTGAACATTTTAAAATCTTGTTTTAAACTTTCTTAATCTCTTTATTTCTTACGACAATTTGATTTCATAGCACGATTTGGAATGATTGCTGTCTGTAGCAGTGGGAATGCACGTATTTACGTATTGTGTGCAATGTTTTGTTAATATGACTTTCTTGTTTTCCTAGCTGCGACACTTGGGAAATGATGAAGTGCACATTGTTTGGTCAGAGCATACGAGAGACTATAGAAGAGGCATTATCCCTACAGAATTTGGTGATGTCCTTATTGTAATATATCCAATGAAAAACCACATGTTCAGTATCCAGATAATGAAAAAACCTGAGGTGTGTAGGTTATGTTTTCTTTAATTTTTGAATAATGTATTTCCTAAGTTACTCACAGTTTTGCTTTCTAAAAGAAGTATGTGCATTCTACCTAAGAATTAATTAATATGTTTTTAGCCCAGTCAAGAGTCAGGGGATGAATGAGACAGTTTCCCATTCCCATGTTTATTGTCCAAGCCTTCAACAAGAGAAACCACCACAAAAAACCTTAGCAAGAATTGGCCGAAGCCACCCAATCAAAATTATAGAGTTTGTAGTAGTAGAAAAGTGAATATTCTCTGCATTAGTGTGTGTATATGTATATGTGTGTGTGTATACATATATGTACATACATACAAAAACCTAAGTTCAAATCCAACCTTAGACAGTTAGTAGTTATATGACCCTAGAAAAGTCATTTAACCTCTGTCAGCCTTAGTTTCCTCATCTGTAAAATGGAGATAATGAGAGAACCTGTCTCCTAAGGTTTTTGCGAAGATCCAGTGAGATAAAATTTAAAAAATGCTCTGCAAACCTTAAAAGTGTTACATAAATGCTAATTACCATTATTATTATGTTTTCATATGGATATTCTATAGAATTCTACCTCAGGCCCAGGAAAAAGTGATTCTGCCAGTGGTTATAGAGCTAGTATCATAGCTGAGATTTGAAACCAGGTCACCTATCTCCAAGTCCTGTTCTCTTCCCATTATATAAACATATGTATTGACTATCACAGAATACAACTGAAATGCCAGACAGATTAGCAGATAATGCTATATTTGCTTTTTTTGTTAACATTTTAGTGAATGTATCAAACTCTAAGATAACTTTCTAATTTCTGATTTAGGTTCCATTCTTCGGTCCACTTTTTGATGGTGCTATTGTAAATGGAAAAATCCTTCCCATTATGGTTCGAGCGACAGCTATAAATGCAAGCCGCGCACTGAAATCACTGATCCCATTGTACCAAAATTTGTATCCTTTTTAATGGCATGTTTCCTTTCTTTAGATCACTTTCCAAGGTATATATTTCTTATGTGTTGCTGAAAATATTTAATCTATTCATTGTTCAATTTCTGTACTGGTTGTGGTTATGATTTATCTTTTGTTCTTGAAGAAGAACCATGATATCAGGGAGATGGTGCCGTGACTTGCAGCTGACTTTGATTTGAGTGACAGAGGGCTATGCAAATTCACTTTCTCCTCCAGAGCCATCTGGATCCACTTACCAGATTTTGATCAAGAGGATGAGATGGCCCAGGATCCAGTAGGAGACCAGGGCCCTTTTAGGCTAAGGTTTTATTCAGGTTCTCATTTTGAGAGAGGCAATATTCATTCAGTGAACAGGCCTCTTTAAGAAGTAAGTCAAGGGATGGCCCCTTGAATCAAAGGGAAAAAACCAAACTGGAAGGGGAAGACTCTCAGGGTTGCTGGCCAGCAAAGAAACAGTTAAAATTTACATTCACCCTGAGCCAGGAGGGCCCCCAAAATAACCATTAAGTGGTGCTTGGGCAGGGACCTATTGTTGTCCAATCAATGAGATCCAGAGTGAGTAAGTTGTGTTTAAGGCTTGTTCTTTGAGAAAGAAATTTAGCCAGTAAACCCTAAGTTAACTAGGTAGATTTTGGCCATCAGAATTTAGAAATTTATCTTCCTTTGGGCAGAACACCCAGGGCAGGAACAGTGGTTATGGTATTATTCATATTCTTGAATAGTATACTTTTCAGCATTACTGGTCAATCGTAAAAATTTGCACAAACGTGCATTTGCCATTTTGTATTCATTATGTTCATACTATTGAGAATAGGTTTGATGTTCTTAAATGTGCTGCACATTAAAAATTCAGTACAGACTTGACATCATTAAGAGGGAAAATTGAACTTTACAAAATAGTAGCTTATTAGGACGTCTCGTTGTTGTCATCGTCGTCATCCAATTGTTGTAGTCGTGTGACTCTTTGTGACCCCATTTAGGGTTTTCTTGATAAAGATACTAGAATGGTTTGCTATTTCTTTCTCTAGTTCGTTTTACAGATGAGGAAACTGATGCAAACAGGGTTAAATGACTTGCCTCGTGTGACACATCTAGTAAATGTCTGAGTCCAGATCTGAACTCAAGGCCTCCTGACTCCAGGCCCAGCACTCTATCCACTGTGCAACCTGCCTGCCATATTAGGACATCCATCTATTTATTACGTATTTTAATAACCACTTAAGAAATTTTAAATTACATCCCCACAAGCACTCTCTCTTCTAGCAAACTGGCCTGCTTGGTATTGTTTATGCAGTGATCCGTTTCCCTTCTCCATGCCTTTGTAAGGCAGCCATGTTGTCCATCATCATCTGTTGGAATTCCTTGGAATTCTAGGTTCAGCTCAGGGGCTGCCTCCTGTACCATCCCTTTCCTGCTTTTCTCCCTGGTCTCTGCCCCACCCCCAGTTACTTTTTAAATTTGCTTTGTATATATCTTGTATTTACTTACACTTCTATCATAAATTGTTTAAGAGCAAAAGACTGTTTTTAGTTTGTCTTTGTATTCTAGCACCTTGCTTTAACCAGTAGGCATTTTTCAGATAGCTTCTTAAATGTATATAAATTGAAGTAATTTCATGAGCACTAACAACGTGGGAAACTTGGAAAGAGTTTGCTTAGGAAAACAGCACTTGAGCTTCTAAAGAACTTAAGAGATTAGCAGGAAGTACCTTCATTCCAACAGTTTTACATCCTGTTATGTTCACAGAAGGCTGAGAGTCTAATCCTTCATACTTATAATTTATTTATATTTAGAAAAAATATATTTTATTAAGAACATTCTACTTAGATACTCAAAATGGCTCTCTTCCTTGTGAAATATTAGATACATAATGATCAATTTTCTCTTAAAAACTCATTTTTTTCTAAGAGTTTTACATTTTTTCCAAGAGTTTTACTTTTTTTTTTTACATATTTCCATATAAGATTATATAGAAACTTATTGCCTTGCCCAAGGTCATCCAGCTAGCTAGCTGGACTTGAATCTAAGTTTTCTGCCTGACTCTTAGACCAGCCCTCTGTCTACTATACAATGCCATATCTTTTAACATCATTGCTATTCTTTCACAAACCTTTGGGTTTCAGCCTGTTTTACTCTTAGCACATTTTAATGTTTTCATTTCATCAAGGTATAATTTCATCTACAGTTCATTATCATAAATATTGTTAGCCTCACCAGGCATATTTACTTTCTGACTTTTACTTGTCTCACTTTTTTCTTAATCCTAATATCCATCCTAAGCTCTGGTGTCAGTTGAATATTACAGTTAACATGACTTTCAGAGTTCTTTGAACTTTTAATTTTGGGGGAAAACCAAAACACTATAGGGAAGGGATTTCGTTTTCCTGTATAAAGAAAGCTCTATCATACATCTTATATACAAGCCTCAAATTTAGTGAGAGAAAAGCAGGGTTTTTTTGGCTCTCAGTAGAGTCATAAACTCTCAGCTGAAAAGGAACTAGTAAATAGCGTTTAGATACTTTATTTACAAGAGTAATGAACTATTCCCAGATTGGATTAAGAAGAATGCAGACGTTCAGGTTCCATACTGTGAGAGTCCAATATAGTTTTGCTCTTACATATAATGAATTATTGAGTTGTATATGGATTACATATGCACTTTAAGTTCTAGCACACATTATAGCTTTTATATTTGCCTAAAGTCTAGAAAAAGATGTGGCAATGTGGTGGCAACATCAATCTAGCAATCTCTGTAATGAAAATCTAGTGAAAATTCCATATGTAAGACCACAATTTTTTTTAGGATGGTTGCCGTCATCTTAATGGATTGGAGAAATAATGTTTTTCACATTTAATCATTTTTTAAAATTTATGTTATTTTGGGGAAATTGTTATGCTAAGTGTTCACCTTATTTTGTCTACTACATTCAAGTGAATAGCCTTCTGTTCATGCACTTCTTCTGAATGATTCTTTCCAAATGCTCCAAAACTCTGTCGCTCCTCTCTTTAAATACTGGATTTTTTTCAAAGCCCATTACAAATATAAATAGTTAAGCAAAACCAATTCCCATACTGGCTACGTCCTTTCAAAAAATCCACTGTAGTTCGTACTCTTGAACCCACCCCCTTTCGATATTGAGGTGTACGGCATGCTTCATCCTGAGCTTCCTGGAACTGTGTTTCATTATGTGCTACTTGAGCAGAGTTCCTAAGTGTTTCAAAGCTATTTGTCTTTACAATATTGTATTATTTTGTAATTTGTTCCCCTACTTCTGTTCCTTTCACTTTACGTCAGTTTATTTAAGTCTTCTAAATTTTTCTAAAACCGTCATTTCTTCATCTCTTACAATATCATAACATTATATCACGTACATATTCTGTAACTTGTACAGCCATTCATTCCCATTTGGTGGGCACCCCCTCAGTTTCCAATTCTTTGCCACCATGAAACACAATAATACAAATATTTTTAAATGTATTGCTCCTTTTTCTTTCACCTCTTTGGTGAATAGACCTTGTAGTAGTTTTGCTGGGTCAAAGGGCATATACACAATTCAGTTGCTTTGGTTACATAGTTCCTCAGAAACAATTGTGATCTTTTGTTAACAAGACAAAAGTTATTTCAGTTAAAAAGATTGATTTCAGGCTTTTAATACTACATTTAAATACATCCAAAATCTTAATTGTAAACTAGACATTTAAGTGTCAAAATGGAGATATTTTCAGTTTATAAATGAACAGCAATAGAGAACAGCATTTATGGTTATGAACTGCAAAGGGGTGGCCACGCAGAGTAGATGAGGCACAGTAAGAGTGGGAACCAGGATACAACAGGCACTATGGCCAGTGGCACCACTATAGGAATAGTGAAACACCAAATTTGTGACTCTGAAATAGCCTAATCATTATACAATGAACAGTCTTAGCATTTATAGTGGAATTTGTAGGGAAAAACATAGACCATAAGAGAAATCTGATGAACACAAAGGAATATGGAGGTCATTTGAAAATCTGGTTCTGAAGATGAAAAGATGGGGCTCCAGGGAATCCAAGTTAAAGGGGATAAGAACATCACAGAAAAAGTACCCAGAAGGTGGCCCCAAGTTGTTGATGATTATAAGAGACTTGGAATGAACTGACTACCTGAATCCCATCCTCAGGAGAGAGATGCACAGATAAGGTTATCGGGTTCAGAATCTGAAATATCTTAATATTCCTAAAGAAAGTATTCTCAGAAAGAAGATAAATTTGTAGAGGAGTTTTTTTTTTAATCATACCTGGTGAATTTAAGCTTACACAGAGACCTTTGTTGAATTTGCTGAGAGGTTGGCAATAAAGCTTGGAAAAAACAACTGGTGAGTTGACAGGGAAACTGAAATGCACCAAAGAGGTACCTCTGCATAGAAAGGTCATTTGGAAAGTCCATCCCCCAAATCTGACCAATCATTGTTCCTCCCACTAACCCAGCCTGCCCGAACCTGACCAGATTGAAGACTAATCTGGAACGCTGCTTCTTGTTCTACCATCTCCTCCCATTTCAGTTATAAAAATTGTCTCCATAGCTCTTCCCTCAGATCCCAACTGGGAACAAAATTTAGGAAAACACAAGCACAAAGCAATAGTGTCTTTAGAAGCATGTTGGATGCAGTATACATTCAATAATGACCTTTCTTTATTGTAGCAACCATTTATAAAACACTCCAAGTAATGTGAAATGTTTTACATATGCCGGAGGGAATTGAGAAATCAGCAGCTTTGTGCCAATTGCCATTGCCACCTGTAAATCAAGAAAAGGTGAATTTAAAACTCAATTTGGGTCGACTTACGTAAGGTTCTCTCTCACATGTTAATCAGAAAGTCATTCTTTGATTATCTCTCAGTCTTCAGTAGTATTTTATAGAAAAGATAGCACTTTCCAAGCATTTTTCCTAACATTTCATTTAAAAGAATGAAATTCCAAATATCAAAAGGTTTATAGTGTAGCAAAAAATAATCAAGGATTGAAAAATCTACCTTCACAGCAGGACAGAAGTGTATCATATTATATTAGAAAGAAGTAAGTTTACTAGAGGGTAATAGTCTTAAATTACTATGTTCCTGAAACCATTCCTTTTCTAGAATAAAGAATTTCATTGATTATTAAATCTTATGGTAAAAGGCAGTGTTGCTTAGAGGAAAAAAGTACCAGACTTGGATCTGGTAAGATGTGGGTTCAAATTCTGCCTCAGACATTTACTAGTTTTGTAACCACAGGCTGTTTCTTCAACTAGGTATAAAGGGGATAATGCAGACAATTCTCTATCTCACAGGAATGCTGTGAGCGTCAAATGATACTGTGTTTTGAGGTTTATAAAGTACTAGTTTACCTGATGCTTGGTTCTGAGACTCTTTTTCTAAACCACCTTCAACCCTCAGTAAATAACGAATGTGTATATATTCTTATTTCATAACAGTTCCATGATCTACAGCAAATCATTGCCGCATCTTAAGAACTTGCACTTTTTTAAAGTGATAGTCACACTAGAACATCAAAAGTATGCAAATGAGAAAATAAAGAACGTGTACCTAACTTAGAAAACAAAAAAGCAAATCAGGAAAATGTACTCTTATGTTTGTTGCTTATTATTGAAGTCATACCAGCCATCACCTTGATCTGTCAATAGCTGAAAACTTCCTTTGGCAAACACGGTGCTTATTCATCAGCTTACATTTAGCCACGTAAGGGATTTCCTGTTCCTTTTCTTTGAAAATTGCTTTTTATTGCCTTTCGCTTTACATCATATTCATTTCTGATTGTATGTTAAACCTGTCTAGCTAGGAATATTTTGGTATATGTGGGACCTTTCTTGGCAGCTAGGTAGAGCAGTCAATGGAGCACTGTACCTGGAGTCAGGAAGATCAGAGTCTAAATTTAGCCTCAGATACTTTCTTTGACCCTGGGCAAATCACTTAAACCTCTCTCAGGCTCAGTTTCCCCATCTACAAAATGGGAATAATGATAGAATCTACCTCTCTTTGTAGTTGGGAGGTTAAAATGAGATAATATTTATGAAGTACTTTGCAAACCTGTCATCATCATTATTATCATTTACTTCTGTCTTGTGTTCTATGCCTAGGAGTGATCTAATCCAGGCTACTCCCTCAGGCTAAACTCATGTTACTTGGTTCTGTTCTTATTTTTTCTTTTTTCCCTTTTTCCCCCAGCATACATAAATCACCCCTTTGCATGCCAGATCCCTAATCATCTTTTGTTTTGAATAACAGACATCCCTGGCATCCTTTTCCAAGAAATGTTCATTTAATTCACCGCCTTCCTTGCTCCTTTCCTCTTCTAGGTTACTCTTAGAATTTAATCTCCCATTCGTGGCCTTTGCACAAAAATGTTCCTATAGTATGTGGCTTCTGAAAGACAAAAACCTCATCCCCTCTTTTGTCTAGTCCAAGTAAGGATGTGATTAAAGTTTTTCCCAACTTTCTTTGGTTGGAAGACCTTCTGAGAGGCCCTATTTCCAGGAATATTCATTCCTGAAGGAAAAAGCATAGAACTTTGGAAGAAGCTCCAGATTCCTTCAGTTTCATTCATCAGATAATGATTAAGCATTCCTTATGAGCAAGATACCATGCTAGGCACTGGGGACACAACATTTCATAAGTAAATACACATTTTAAAAGGGAGAGGATGCTAATAATTGGGAGAGAGGGGTCGTAGACTGACTTTGAAAGAAGCTGGGCATTCAGCAGGGTACAGGTAAGGAGGGAGCACATTCTAGACATGAAGATTACTTGTACAGGGGTGGAGAGGTAAGAAATGGATATCATACAAAGAACAAAGTTAGCCAAGCTGTTTGCCAAAAATGTAAAGTTGTATTATATAGGATGACCTGGCAGGTAAAGGGGAAGGAGCCAGGGGAGATTAAAGATGAAAGGCAGAATACTTGGTAGAATCTAGGACCTCCACTTTGCCATCTGCAAAGCCTGGAATCAGACATTAACACTAAAGAAACTCATGGGGTGGCTAGGTGGCACAGTGAATAGAGCACCAGCCCTGGAGGGAGGAGGACCTGAGTTCAAATCCGGCCTCAGACACTTAACCCTTACTAGCCATGCGACCTTGGGAAAGTCACTTAACCCCAGTTGTCCTGCGTTCCCCCCTCCAAAAAGCAAAAGAAAGAAAGGAAGAAAAGAAATTCATTCCCCCAACTGTCTTGCTCCTCAAGAAATTTCCACTCACTAATGAGGGAGAATTTCACAGGCTGTGGAATTAGAGTTGGAGAATCCAGGCCGAATATAGACCTTGGCTTTATTAACTGCTTGTATTACAACTCAGATCCCCAACCTGAAAAATAAGACCATTTTTTCAGATTCTAGGCAAATTTCATCCCTATCACTATCCATGAACCTCCCCTCTTTACTACCCCTTTCTTACTCCATCCCATAAAATAATTGTTGTTCTTTCCAGGACCTAGGGATCCCATGACTTTCAAACAAAGGATTTCTAAAAGAGTATTAACTTTGTCTCTCAGCGGTGATTAAATGTCCTTTGTATGTGACTATTTAACCATGTTTCTGAAGCTCCTTGTAAATATTCTCATTTTGTTTTCTCAGTCACACTCCAGGAGTTTGTTTTGTTGTTGTTGTTTTAGTTTTAATAGTACTGGGAGCACTGAATTAACCGCTTAGTCTTTTAGTCTTAGTCTTAGTCTCCCTACACTAATCAGTCTCTTTTTGTTACAGGAACTTGTTTAACTTAATAAGGTTTCTTTTGTCTCATGAAGTTTCCAGATCAAATGTCTTGCTCACCTCTAGCTTCTTCAGAAGGAATGAATTAATTTTTTTCTTTTTCTGAGGATACATCTTTATGTTATCTGAGATCATAGACCAAATTCTTTTGCTTTTTGGAATATCAAATTTCACTTCTTCCATTTTTCATAAACAAGTTTTAATCTTATATAATTTAAACTCTTTTCCCTTGATGTGTGAAAGTCTTCATTTTTGCTTCCTAAAAGATTGTTTTTTAATGTTTAAGGTATGAAATTTTGGGTGAATTAAATTTAGGGTTTCCTGCCCATGTACATTGACCTATGTTTTTCTTTAAGTAAGTTTTCATATCTTTTGTTTTTTATATCACTGTAAATTTCCCCAGGCTCCCTTCCTTTCCACATCCCATATAATGAGTATTTTTTAAAGGAAAAAAAAAAGAAAAGGAAAAATCAGCATAACTGATTAAATACAGTGAATCTGATGGGATCATGAATAAAAAAAATGTAGAGAAAGAGAAAAGGGAACCACAACAAAGCCTTGGGGCTGCCCATACTTGGTAGGCAGGAGGTAGGGGTGAGGGGATGGAGGAGTAGAAGATCCAGGAAAAAACAGAGGAGTGACCAGATAGTTAAAATGAGAATGAAGAGAAAGCAGTGTCACAGAACACAAAGGAAAACAGTGTATACAGCAGGGAATCCAGTCAAGAATAAAGAAAGAAAGTCTGAAAATATGTACAATGAACAGCACTTTTGGTCTCTAAAGGAGTGAGGTGGATATATCTAATCATTTTTCTTCTTTCCATATATGTACTTTCTTTATAATTTTGCACCATGTATTTTGGGTGGGGGGAGAGAGCTGGGAAGGTCTTTTCTGTTTACATTGCTGTAGTCATTGTGTATATTTTCTTGGCTTTGCTTACTCCCCTCTTCATCAGTTCACGTAGATCTTTTGATGCTTCTCTGTATTCATCACATTGATCATTTTTTATAGCACAATAATGTTTCATTACATTCAGGTGCCGCCATTTGTTTAGCCTTGCTCCAGTTGACAGACTTCTACTTTGTTCCCAATGTTTTGCTGTCCCAGAAAGTGCAGCTATAGATATTTTGGTGTATACGGGAACTTTCTTCTTCTTAATGACCTCCTTGGAGTCTGAGCCTAGTAGTGTCATCTGTAGATCGGAGAACATGGAAGTGGAGGCTCTTCGTTCATTTGTGCAATTCTAAGTTGCCTTCCAGGGTGATGGTACAGATTCACAGAGGCACCAGCTGGGTTTCCACAACCCCTTCAACATTGGAGCATTTCTACCTTTTGTTATTTTGGCCAGTTTATAACATTGTAAAGTGAAACTTTAGGGTTGTTTTTAATTTGCGTTTCTTATATTATGAGTGGTTTGGATTTCTTGCATGTGGTTATTAATAGTTTGCAGTTATCCTTTCGAGAACTTCTCATTTATATCAGTCACCTCTGAGGGAATGGTTTTTGGCCATTCATATTTGTGTGTGTTCATGTATGTTAATTGTTTACATATGTTGGATACCAGATCCTTCTTAAAGAAATTTGATATAAATATTTTTGTAGAAGCTTTTCAGTTTCATCTAATGAGAGTTTTCTATTCTGTCTTTTGTAATTACTTCTCTCTCTTGTTTAGTTAAAAATACACTGCCTGACCATGGTTGTGAGAGATACGTGATCTGCTTGTGTGATCTTTAATATCTGTGGTCATGTTCCCATCTAGAGTATACTGTGGAATATATCCTGCCAGACTGCTTTCTAGTTTTTCCAGCAGTTTTATTAAATAGGGAATGTTTTTCTTAGGTAATTTGTGTTCCATTTTATGAAACCCTGGGTTGTTGAGTCCTCTTGTTTCGGATTCTCCCTTATCTGACATGCTGCATTGATCTGCCTTTTCATTTGTTATTGCTGTTCAGTTATGTTTTACTTTTCGTGACTCCATTTGGGGTTTTCTTAGCAAAGATACTGGAGTGGTTTGCTATTTCCTTCTCCAACTCATTTTACAGATGAAAAAACTGAGACAAAGAGGGTTAAGTTTACCCAGCGTTACACAGCTAGTAACTGTCTGAAGCCAAATTTGAACCCAGGTCTTCCTGAGGCCAGGCCTGGCCCTCTATCAAGGCACCACCTAGCTGCCCTTTCTGTTTTTTAAATGGTTTTGATGCCTGCTGCTTTATAATAGTTTGAAGTCTGGAAGTAATAGAACTCCTTTGTCTCCATCTCTTTTCATTATTTCTCTTGATAACCTGGATCTCTGTTTTTCCAAATTGATTTTGTTTTTATTTTATCAAGGTCTGCAGAGTATCCCTTTGATAATTTGATTGGTATAAGCATTAAAATCAAATTAATTTTGATAGTATTTGTCATTTTTATTATTGGTAGAGCCTAGCCATGAGAACAGAATATTCCTCCTGCTGTTTAAATTGTTTATTTCTTTAAGAAAAACTTTGTAATGAAATATCTATTAGTGAATCTAATCACACCTTTTTTCATATGTTTCTGTAGATGTATGCTTGATGTTTTATGTATTTTGTAGTTATTTGGAATAGAGGAAGCTACGTGGTGTGGTGGCTAGAACACAGACCTAGAGTCACAAAACCCGAGTTCAAATCCAGCCTCAGACACTTACTAGCTGTGTGACCCAGGGCAAGTCACTGTTTGCCTTATCTGTAAAAAGAGCTGGAAAATGAAATGGCAAACCACTCAAGCATTTTTGCCAAGAACACCCCAAATAAAGTTACAAAGAGTTGGACACAACTGAAATTACTTCAAAAATTATTTGGAATGGGATTTCCCTTTCTGTTATTGCTTCTTTGGTTTTTGGTTTTTTGTTGTAAAAATCTTGTTGATTTTTTTAGGGTTTATTTTGTAGCTTGCAAGTTTACTAAAGTTGCTAATTGTCTCAGTTGGTATTTTTGATGGTTCCCTACGATTTTTCAAGTATACCATCAGAATCTCACCAAACAGGGCTAGTTTTTATCTCCTCTTTACATACCCTCCTTTAATTTCTTTCTTTTGACTTACTGCTATTGCTAGCATTTCCAGAATTATATCAAATAGTTTAACAACTTCTTGTGGATTTTTGTTATTTTACTCCACTTGGTCCATTTCTTACTATTTTGAGACAATGAAGGAAAGCTGGTCTTACAAATAATCCTGACTTGTCAGAACTTCTCTCAGGATTATCTAGACAAACTCTATGAAGGCTTGTTTTCCCTCTTTTTTTTTTTTTGCTCTTCCATAAGGCATCATATCGGTTGTCATCTCCCTCCATACTGTTCTTCAAACATTAAGTTGCAGAGTCCTTGCACATATTCATTGGTAGTGGGAATTTGCTCACCTGAGAACTCCCTACACTATTATAATCCAGTCCCTTTTCCTCTATTTCTCACCTCTCTTGCCAAATGATTTGTTTTTGAGATTGTCAACATGGATTTTAATTTCATTTAATTTAATTCTTCCAGTAGCATATCCACTATTAAGTTGTTGATCAAAGATCTCACATTTGTAGTACCAACAGTTAAAATTGTTTGTAGACAGTCTAAAAACTTGGCTTCTTAGCACTCCCTACTCCCTTGTCTCTCACTCCATTACTTTGGTACAAGATTGAGGCCTAGTAATTCTTTTCTGTTTTACCTGTTGCCATGACAAAAGAATTCATCATCAAATGACCAACTTTCTGATGACAAGCCTCTCCAGTTAAGCTAACCTGGTTTTCAAATGACAGGCACAGCTTGTTGCTAGGACTATAAGAATCTTTGCTTTCCTTTCCAAGTAAAACCAGCTGGGGCTTTGATTCTGGTAGCACAGCCTTTGAAGATCCAGGTTCACCTTAATGGCATGTTGAGGCATTGAGGTAAGATCTCTTCTGTTGGTAGAGTATCAAAATACATCGTTTTGCCTATTTATAGTAGATCATATTTTGTGCTTACTACTTTTATTTAAAAAGAAAATGTATTAAATTATTTTTTTGTAACAGGTTTAGACCCACTCTTCAGTCTACAGAATTATTGTGAATCTAAAGTTAATGTATTTTAAAGCCATACAAAGAAATTTAAAATTAATCATTTTCTACTTTTTAATCTTATTTTTAAATTATTAAAATTGGACTTAGTTGATCTAGAGAAGTGGTAGTTCACATTTAAGACTTCACAAGAAGAGAATGAAAGAGGTTTCAGGAAGAAATTATTTGTAATTTGGGAGCTCTTTGACTTCATATTCCAATATACTCTAGTCATCTAGTGTGTGATTTTGTAAAATTTTTATATTACCCTAAATACTCTCTTATACAGATTATTCAAGAATACTTGCAATGGTGGATAATTGGTAGGGTACTACATGGTTTTCTTTAAAAGATGTGAACAGATTTTAAGCACTTAATAGTTTTTGAAAATGGCTTATTGCATATATTTTATTAATTATCTTAAATAATAATCTGGAACTTGGGGTCCTTAGTCTAATATATAACCATCAATTTTGTATCTTATGATCAGGACATATAGGATCATAGATTGAAAATTTCAGAGGACCTCAGAAGCCATCTAACATTTTATATATGAGGAAACTGAAACCTGCCTCAGAGGTTATGCAGCTTGCCCAAAGTCACTAGGATAGTCAGAATCAAAGGTAGAATTTGAACCCAGGTCATCTGATTCCAAAGGCTATGCTTTTTCTGCTTTAACCCACTCCTCTCGTTGTGTTTGAATTCTTTGTTATTCTGTTTATAATTTAACGATATACTTATTTTCATAACAGAGAATTGACTTTGTAGCCCTGAAGGAGGTAATCTCTTTCTATAGTCATATCACTTTTTGCACATTTTCAGGTTATAAGGCACTATACTTTGTGTAGGGACTAAAGAATATAGTTTAAACAGCCTAATCTTTTAAGTGTTTAGTTAACAAACATGAAAACATCTTTCAGTAAGATAATTAACTGAAAACCTAAAAAAAGATAATGATTTTTTTTATGAAATTAGGTCTCTTAATATTTCAGAATAAAAATAAGCTTACAGTGTATAAGTTGAAGATAAATGTTTAAAATTTTAAAATACTGTAGTCGTAAATCAGATAAGTTTTATTTAAGATATATGTTAAATATCACCCTGTACTGTAAAAATAATAAACAGAATTTACTAAATCAGATTGTTAAGCTTACAAAAGTAGTAAGATGACAAGAAAAATTCTGTTGGTGACAAACCATGTATTCTTAACCAAGTACATAAAACATAGCAGTTTTGCCACAAAATATACTAGAAATTTATACAATGCTACCTTTGAAAAAATTACAGCAGCTAATAATTTAATCCTCGGAACAAAATTATTTTTAAAAAGAATTAACCTAAAAAATTCAGTTAAAATGTTTACTGTTACATCACTTCTTTTATGCCCTACAAAAATGGCAACTAAAATTCCACAGCATAAATTGTGCTATTTATGTTCATTAAGTGCAGTTTGAATTTTACCTTAGGAACACCTTCTGTAACTACGTATCTGATGTTGTTCACTAAACGAGGACAGTATTGATCGGCATATGCAGCTCAAATCGATCATCCTGACAGCCGAAATTACAGTCATCTGTCAGTATTGACAACTCTTTCAAGTTTTGATACCTCCTCTTTACTTGTCTTGTCTGGCTTCACTTGTATTTGAAATATATTTTCTTGCAATTTCTAGTTTTGTCAGGGTAAGTATTTTATAGTGCTTTATATCCCTTGATCCCAATTTATTGGGTTGATCATGCAATTTGAATTGAAATGCAACACAGGGAAGCAAGTAGAGGCAGTGGTCTAAAAATTGAATCTGGAAGGTATTATAGACCTGTAAACCATCATTTACTAGTTACCTATTGAAAGAATTTTTTACAATGAAAAATTTCAAGTCATCATTTTAAATTCCTTTGATTTTAGCCACAAGAAGCTGCTGATCAACCTAAATTTCTACTTAAAATTTTATTTTTATTATGTAAGATATCAATTATGATTTATTAAATAATTAACAGGTTAGGTATAAATTTAAAACTACTATAAAATACCATTTTTAATATTTTTAACTGTTAAGTTTTCGTTACAGTTTGCCCTTTTCTTTAAATATGTAAATTTTTACATGTATAACTATATGCTAATATACAAAGGCCTATGGGGTTAGGCATTTGTGCCCTAAATTTAAGATTGCGGCTTTTCTACCAAAATCAGTATTAATATTTTTCTCCTAACTTACTTTTGGATGCTTATTCTTAAATGCCTGAATTCATATTTTTTTTTTAAATTTATCAGACATTATCAGAACTCAATGCTAAGTTCTTAAAATATCCATTTAAAATTAGTCATCCCAGTGATTTTCTTACAGCACTCATCTCTCCCATATTAAGTAAAATCAAGAGACTGTCTATTGCTTCTAGGATCAATTTTACAAGCTCTTCTGTCAGATTTTTAAAGGCTTTCTCAACCTTATTAAAATTATTCTCTTTTTCTGAATAAGACTCAGCCACCTTACTGTTCCTCACTCAGAGCAGTCCGTCTTCTGTCTCCACCTCTTTGAATTCCTTATTTCCTCTTAAATTCTGCCCAGGTAACACCTTCTTCATGAAACCTTTCTTGATCCTCCAACTGCTAGATCCTTTCCCCCATAAATTTTACCTTGTCTTTGTTTTATATTTACAGATTTATGTACATATCTTTTTCTTCAGAATGTAAACTTCTTGAAGGCAAATTCTGTTTATTTGTGTCATGTCACCAAGGCCTAGCACAATTCTGAAAAGTAAGCACTTAATAAATATTTTTGTTGATTGATTCTATTGTCCAGATAGACTAAAATATGCACACCAAATTAAAACAAAACTGATGGTACTGCTAATGCATTTTGCCATTAATTAGAACACAGATTTGAAACCTTCTTAACAAGGTCTGTCAATATTACTGCCATTTCATCTTACAGGAAAATTTATTTATTTGAGACCATATATTTTATGTAAATATACTACAAGTTGTTCCCATCTTAAGAAAGAATTGCATTCCAAAAGTTTAGTTGGCAAAATAGTTTAGATCTTGAAATAACTTTTTACCTGTTATGGCTGCTAGCCTACTAAGCCATTCCATAAAAGCCTTACTTAACTTTTGATGTACCTGAAGTTTTTACCCTGTAGTGCTGACAATGTAGAGAACCAAACTTGTGTGTATAATTATCTTTGCATGTGGAAATATATTCACAGATCTAACTTAGTATGCCACTGACATTTCTTCCTCCACTACTAAAAAAAAAACAAAACCCAAAACAGGGACTCCTCTTCCTTGGTGGAGAGTACAAGAAAGAACAAAACTGTTTCCTGGCTTCTGACCTCCTTTTTAGGGTTTCTAAAGGTTTTTTTACTCAACCAAGTGGAAAACTTGACTAGAAGTAAAAAAGACTTCCTCCTGTACTACCTTATTTTTTTCTACTTATCCCTTATTAAAAAAGATAAAGGTAACAAAAAAGAACATTTAAGGGGGCATCAGTAAAGGGAATACTACATCAATGCAGATTGACTTCTCTTTAAATTGTACTTTTAGAGAATTGCTGCAACACTGAGGAGTAAGTGACTTGATCATGATCACATAGGTAATATGTATCAGAGGTAGCTGTGCTAAGTTGTGAGGTTACAAAGAAGGGGAAAAGACAGTCCCTGCTCTCAAAGAGCTCACAGTCTAACCTCATCATCTTCCTCTCCACCCCCATTATCCAATTAGTGGTCAAGTTGTGCCATGTACACCTTCACAACATCTTCTGTAGGCCCTTCTTCTCTCCTCTGACAGCATCCTCATGGCTTCTCATCCAGACAGTTGCAGTAGCCACTGGTTGATTTCCCTTGTTCAGTCTCAAGTCTCCCACTCTATCCTCCACTCAGCTGTCAAATTATCTTCCTAAAGTGTAGTTCTGACCTGGTGTAGTGCCAGTGCAATATTTACAACGCTGACCATGACTATAAATAGTCCCATATAGTGCTCAGTGGCAAAATATAACAGATTCTCCATATAGAGAACAGAACCAAAACATTTATTTAGACAACAGAAAACCTAATCCCAAAACCAGTAAGCCGATTCCATCAAAGTAACAAAGAAATTAATAAACCCGGGGGGCCGGGAGGGGAGGAGGGGGTTAGGTGGCACAGTGAATAGAGCGCCGGCCCTGGAGTCAGGAGGCCCTGAGTTCAAATCCGACCTCAGACACTTAGCCCTTACTAGCCATGTGACCTTGGGCAAGTCACTTAACCCCAATTGCCCTCCAAAAAACAACAACAAAAAGAAAGAAATTAATAAACCATCACAAAAGAGAGCCACAGCATCTTTTAGTCTTCCGACAAATCAATACAAGATCAATATTAACTCAAGAACCTCTCTTGTCTTCTTTCCTGAGCTCCTCTCTCTCACTGTCTCTCTAGGTCTGATTCCTTGCTTCCTGTGCCTCTGCTGTACCCTTCAGCAAACTACTCCCCTTCAGCAAACTACTCCCCCCACAGGCTCCATGTGACCATATTCAACCTATTGGGGGGCAGAGTTTACTTTCAAAGCAGAGAAGGTCTTCAGATTCCCCCCAGGCTTATTAAAGGGCAGGGAAGATCTTCAAATTCCCGTTGCCATTACACAGGTCAGCTGCCTGTTGAGTCAACTTCAGCATCTCCTTTTTAACTCCAGGTTCAGATGCACACTCCTCAGAGCTCTTCATAACCTGGCCCCTTTACTCCTTTTCCAGTCTTAAACCTTACTTCTCTCCATGGCTCTGTAATCCAGCAGTACTCCAGACCTCCTTGCACTTCCTCAAACACAACACTCCATCTCTCAGTACCCAATATTTTCACTGGCTCTTCCCTGTGCCTGGAATGCTCTCCCTCCTCATCTCTACTTTTTGGCTTCCCTTTTGGCAAGGTGCTTCAGGTGTCAGCAAGGAACCCTTCCTGGTCCTTCTTCATCTCAGTGTCATCCCTCACCTCGAGTTTATCATTTATATATCTTGTTTGTACTTGGTTGTTTGCATATTGTCTCCACCTTTGGACAGCGAGCTCCTTGAAAGCAGGGCCTGTTTTAGCTTCCTTGGTATCTCCAGGGCTTCAGTACAGTGCCTTGCACCATGTCAGCAGTTAATAAATGCTAGTTGACTGACTACAAGATAAATTATAGATAATTTCAGGAGAGGACCTGCAGAAAACAAGGGAAGCCAAGACGCGGAAATAAGTGGCTAACCTTCCTCTTTGAAATCTTGATAGACGTGAACCCCATATTAAAGAGTACCAAAGAAGATAAAAAGTGATGGCCCCAGAGGAGATTGTATTCTTAGGTCAGATGCAGTTTTGACAGTATGGTTCCACATGTGTCAAGCTAGACAGTTGGATTGTATCACAATGAACCAGCAGGGTGATAAAGAATTCCAAAACTGATAAAATGTAGTTTGTCTGCTGTGATAAAGCAGTAATTTTTTAATCAAAACCCATACATTACTGCCCTTTTGTTTATAAGCCAAAATTGGATCAGAAATTTGTCCTCATATTATTTCTTACCTCCCAGTATAATATGGTTAAATTAATATGTACGTTAAGACAATAAATTATCTCTTGCAGTTTGGATTTTTTGTGAGAAAAAAATGGAATATAACTAGAATTTGAAGGTGCTATTGGGGAACTGATTTTAGACTCAAGAAAAATAAATGTATAAAATGTAAAACTGAAATTAAATTGTTAATAATGTTCAGCCTAAAAATTGTGAGTTTTAATCCAAGATGTTTTTTTTCCTTTTCACACTGCTTAAACAATGAGGCTTTTGATATTAAATTTTTAATAGCTGAACAATGGAAATAGAATCAAGTTATGGGTCACAAATCTTTTCACTTCTTCCCAAAAGCTTATTTTCTTAAACACTAGAATACTATTAGAATCCTAACTTCTGCTTGCCAAACCAATGTTACCACCCATCTGTTCATGCCGATTGTGAAGAAGGTTCAGTTTTCAAGGAAGCCTTGCATTTCACATAAGGTATGTGAAGTGAAATTTCACAAGGGACATGATGAATCCTGATTCTTAATGATAAACCTTTTGGTGCCATCAGGGTTGGCATATGGTCCAGTATGATATGAAAGCTTGGGTTCCCTGGCTTTACTTCTTTGGCGTGGAGTTGACAAAACATGGTTCTTGAGCATTATTTCACTGGACACCAATCATGGGCAGCAGGAACTGCCCATTTAACTCTCTGTGGGAAGGAAGCCCAAACAGCATTCACAATAGTGCCATTGTCGTGTTGCAAACTGCTCTGAACAGCTTGAGAGCGCTGGGGAGGAAGAAGGATGGGCTTACTTTACTAATTGCAGCTCAAAATAGAAAAGGGGGCAAAAATAGATACTGGAACTGATGTCTCTACATTTGTTTATTTGTTTAAGAAGAGTTTTTACTTTCATTTAAATCATATCCATTAAAAATGGAAGTAACTTAGTATAATTAAACAACCACTTGTAGAACCTTTGGGTTAGTATTTCATTCATCTTTTAATAGTACATGAAGTTCAGAAAGGATAAAGAGAGATTTTAATTTAGGGCTCTTACATGTAGACATGTATATAATATATATTTTAATCTAGAGTTGTGTTTACTCTTTAAAATTAAAATCTCACACAAAATGGAGAATATTAAAATATGGAGAATAAGTTAATTTTGAGCATGATAAATTATTAACATAATAATAATAGTAAATGTGATATCTTAATAAACACATTAGCATTTATTAAATATTAAACAGTGGATTTTACACTAAATGACAGTGATTCTAGGCATACCGGATTTTGTTTCTTAGCTAGCTTGCAAAGTTTTTTTTCCATTGGTGAAGCAGTGCATGCCTACAATGTTTGTATAAATACTACTACTGGGCTTTTGTTTTCCTCTGGGTCAGGTTAATCGGCAAGCAGTTGTAGAGTTGAATATTAGTCTTTCTCTTACTGAGAACCAGTGCTATATTGTGTTCTTTTTTGTTTTGTTGAATGGTGACTTATTCTGTATCCCCAGGGAGTCTGGCCCTGTACTCACACTGTAGATATTTCCATAGAGGATTTTTAAGTTGGGCTAAGTAGCTGATTAATGTGTGTCATGATAAAAGATTAAGGAGGGATTTTTAAAGGAAACTTTCTGTTCTATTCGAAACTAGGGGAGGAGGGGGAAAAGGAAGAGGAGGAGGAATCTGTGCTAAACAGACACTTGTGTAACATTTAGTGATCTTTGGTTTTATTAAAATTACTGGTATTGCATCTCCTTTTAAATGATTTAGTGAATGTGCCTCACAACTGCATTTCAGAAATAGTCATTCATTAAATGACCATTCTTCCTCTTGCTGCAGAATAGTAGATTATATTTAAGTCAAGATTAATGGATAGATTTTGATATTAAAGGCCAATCTCTAACTCCATCGCTCCCTGGAGGCATAGAGTGCATTAGTTTAAGGCCGTGTGCTGCTTATCTTAGATAATATGACACTGTCTTAAATGACAGTTTGCTGTACTTTGTTACTGCTTGCTCTTGGTAATAAAATCACTTTTTTTGTTTCCTGATAATTATAGTATTAAAACAATCTTAATCAAATTAGTGCACAATTAGGTTAGTGATAGCTCTTAAGTAATTGTATACTGTAAATTTTATTTTTCCTATTTGTAGTCTTCTGACAGGATTTTGAGTTTTAATATTAAATCCCAAGAGATTTAGTTTCTTCAAATTTAGGTCTTTGAAAATGTTACTAAAAGAAGGAATACAATATTACATTTTTTCATTATGTAAGGTGTTTTAGCTTTTAAGAACAATTTTGCTGTTAGTGTTTATAAAGTAACTTATTCAGCCCTCTTATAATTGTGCTGTCACTGCACATTTCAAGAATAGCTTTTAAAGTAGATATTATCAAGTGAGAGGGCAGGGTTTTGTTTTCTCTACAGATTAGTTGAAATCCAAACTAGTTTTTTCTTCTCATTATATTATTTCTTTTCATCTCCTGTGAAAATTCATGCATATTTTAAATAATTACAGTTATTTTAATTTTTCAGGAATTGTCAAAATATTCATAAAAGCAACAAGACTTTTCAGAATCTTTAGGCTTGGTTTCAGATACTAAATATTAAGGTTAATTTTTAAAAGTTAACATTAACCCCAGTAGAAAAGATGAGTGCTTAATTTACTTAAAATTTTCATTTAATCATAATTGCGTGATTTATAAACAGTTAAGTCAAAATGTTATCCAACTTCAGCTTGCATTAATAGGGCTCCACTCTCACTGCCTTAGCACCTGTTAGGGATTTTGAGTCATCTGGCAATCCATGGGACTTAAAGTACCAGGTGTCCTGCCTCTCTTATTTGTGATGCGGTTTAAACAATGTAGCCTTAGCAGTATGGTTAAAGGGATAGATTCAGACCTAGCTTTGTTTTCCTTGATAAATTACAGCTTTTCCTTAATGATAGATATTGTCAAATTCTGAAGAATTTCGTAATAACAGTATATTTTAAAGTTATGGAAAATGATGAATCATTTATCCAGTAACCAGTCCTCCAATAGCAGCAGCAGTGGCAGTGGCAGTAGTAGTAGCAGTAGCATACAGTATTAGTGACAGAGAAGATTCGTGTTTCCCTTTGTTCCGTGAATTAGACGTATGGCTACTCACATGAGAAAGCGTACTCCTCGTTCTGGGCCTTGATGAGAAATTAGCTTCTGTAAAGAGTCATTATTTCCTCTTCTCCCTAATTCCTTACTAATAAAGTATTGAAGTTATTTTAATCCAATAAATCAGAAGTTCCTTTTAATCCATCTAGTACCTATTGAGTCTCTATTTCAGAGAAATATACTTATGCGCAGTACTGGCTTGTAGTACAGTAGATCTAGCACACGCACACACACACACAGAGTTTTAAGCTTTTTTACTGCACTAAAACTTTTGGAATACTCTGTATGTATATATGTATAATTCTTGTTTTTCTTTGTTTTCCAAGCCTCTTGAATAATGCTGTAACCAACATAATTCTTATAAAGATGTCAAGACCTCTTGAAAAAAATCAGTATGCCCCAAATGTGAAATGTTCACTTGACAAAAATAATCACCTAATATTATAGAAATAAAAATAATCACATGATAAGGATTTTCAGCTAGGGATACAGTATTCCAGATCTAAACTAGTATTAATATTTTCTATAATAATATCAATATTTTGGCCATTCTTGAATCAACTCAAGTGTCCAGTTACCATTTTCCCCCATGAGACACTGAGAACTGAATTTCTCATATCTGTGCCTATACTTGTTCCAATTTTTATGTTACAAATCAAAAATCAAAACGAAAGTAACATTAGAACATGGAAATCTGGATTAATTAACAGGGCATTCAGAGATAAGGCTGAGTTTGCAGGGCTGTTTTAAATGTCATATGTGCTAATATTTCACTATAAAATGATTCAGTGTCAAAAGTTGTTTCCTAAATATGCATATCTCATTTGATTAATAACGTGTTTATATGCCCTGGAAAGCCTATTCAGTATCTTGTATACCACAGAACTATTGTCAGGATTCATGCTATAAATCATTAAGATCAAACCTTGCCTATTTGAGGAATGGTATTACAAAAGTTCATAATTAGAGTATAACAGTATCCAGAATAAAATAAAGTAAAACAACATTAAAAGACCTAAGAACTCTGATCACTGTAATGTCCAATTGTGAGTTTAGAGGGATGATGGTGAGCAAGGCCTCCAACCCCGTGGTAGAAAAGCAGTGGACTAAGGTGGGGAACGACGCATACATCATCAGACGTGGCCAAAGTCTTGATTTGTTTTGTTTGATAGTTCTCGTTTTTACCGAGTAATGTTCTTTTAGGCTGGGGGTAGTCAGAAAGTGATAGTTATGTCAGAAATTAAGAAGCATCCCTAAAATAATTTTTAAAAAAATTTCGTAGGAAGGGCCAAAATACAAAAACAAAACAAAAAATAGATGATGACTGCCAACATAAATAACATGTTAAAAACTCATTTTTTTTCTTCAAATGAAAAACCTGTTTGAGGAAATTGGAGAGAGACAGAAGGGAAAGCATAGTTAATACTGTGGCTGTTGCACCCGTTTTGAAAAACATTTGGAAGCCAAAGCTTTACCGAGGCAGATAATAGAGAATGAACACCAGTACATTTTCTGTGTCTTCCTTCTCATTCTCTTCTAAATGTGAGGCAGCATGTTGCAGTAAAAAGTGCAATGACTCTAGAATTTTAAAAAACCTGGATTAAAAGCCCCTCTCTGACCCTTACTACTGTGTGGTGTTGGTCGGGTCGCATCACTTTCCCCAGCCTCAGTTTCCTCATCTGTGAAAGGAAAGGGTTGGACTAGATGGCCTTTGAAGTCACTCAGCTGACGATGAGGAGTTCTTATATCTTTTTTGCGTCACAGACCCCTTTGGCAGTCTAGTCAAGCCTGCAAACCCCTTCTCAGCGCGAAGTTTTTAAATGCATAAAATAGAATACGTAGTATTATAAAGAAACCCAGTTTTGTTGAAATACAGTTACGAATTACACATGTTCAGCCTGTATTTGATTGCTTGTCCTTCCAGTGGTGGTGGGTGACGAGGGAGGAAGAGAAAGAATCTAGAATTTAAAGTTCTATAATCAAATGTTAAAAATATATATGTATATATACAATTATTATTATTATTAACTACATCCAACTGGAACTTGAGATACACGGGCACTGTGGTTGGGAGATCCATCCTGCCCTACCGGAAAGTGACATAGGAGAGAATAGACTGGGGGAGGGGGGACACACTGGGATGGCTGTTTTGGGGCGGTGGGTAGGGGGAAAATGGGGGGAAAATTTGTAACTCAAAATTTCGTGGAAATGAATGATGTAAACTAAAGTAAAAAAAAATTAAAAAAAAAAATACAGTTACGAAAATATTTTTTAATCTTCATGGACCTCAGGTTAAGAACCCCTGCTCTAGATAACCTGATACTATGAAATATCTTATTCCCATGACCACTTAAAAAATGGGAGAGGAGCAAACTTTTTTATATTGAGGCCTTTTAATTGCAGCAGCAGCAGTAGTATATAAAACATACAGTATTAATGACAAAGAGGATTCATGTTTCTGTTTGTTGAATGAAATGTGTGGCTCTACTCTTTGGTTTCCAATTTGTTTTTTTACTCATTATATCCTGCAGTTTCAGAGATCATGTCTGTTTGACTGGCAAAGGCTTCACTGATTAAACGTCTTGTTTCTTTTTGTCAAAACTTGAATATTTATGTTTCTTAGAAATAATGTTTGAGGAAACCTACTACTACATCTTTCACACAATTTTAAATATTATTAAAAACTCTCCTTCTTGTCTTGAGCTGTTCTGTAAAATTGTTACCTCTGCATTTGTTTTAAATTTAATCATTTATCAATGTAATTTCTGTGTATTTTTCCTTCTGTTCCTGTAATGCGTAAAGCCTTTGTATAAAAATACAAAGCAAAAACATCTGCCAAAACTGATTTTGAAATATACTTTCATCTGATTTTTGTCTTTTGGCTTTTCTTCAGAGATTCTTCCTCCTTCCACCCTATCAGCTTCTTAGGGTAGGATAAGTCTTGTCTTTATAGAGAACAATATTGGGGTTTGTTTGTTTTTTTTGTTAGGAAGTTTTTTATCTTAGGAATCATGTGCATTCCAAAATAGAATTTATATAAGTAATTTAATGGATTTATAGATTTATAATATATTTATATGGATAATTTGAATTGAATTGTGTTATAAACCTTTGAAACATGTCTCTAAGGAAAAGCAACACATTATATCTCTAAGGGGAGAGTTCTGATTTCAAAGGAAAAGCAACACATTAACAAAAATTTGCTATGGGCTGTCACCAGCCATCTTTTCTTTTTTTTTTTTTAACACAGATTCTGGGTATTTATTTTGCTATTACTACTTAGGAAAATAGTGTCTCCTTGATCAAATAAAAAGTCCTCTGTTTAGTATCTGCATCCCTTCATCACCTGACCCTTTCCTGCCTTTCTGGGCTTCTTACTCTTTAGTCCCCACCACACATTCTTTGATCTAGCTTCCCTGAGCTACTTGCTGTTCCTCCCAAATGACTGGTCTCCATGCCTTTCTCCTGGCTATCTCCTATTCCCGATATGATACCCTTATTCACCTCTTAATTTTCTTCTTTCTAAGTTTAGATCCCACCTTCTATGGGAGATGTTTTCTGGTCCCCTCCATTGGGAGGTCTCTGCCACTCTGAAATTCCCTCCCATCCACTCTGTGTGTTTTATCATTGACATGTTGCGTCCCACTCACTCCTTTTAGAATGTGAGCCCCCTGAGGGCAGGAACTGTTTTTACCTTTTCTGTGTCCCTAGTGCTTATCGCAGGATCTTGCACTAAGAAAGCACTGAAATACTTTTCAGTTCAGATCGTTTTTGTTTCTCTTAATCCAGCTTCTCCTTTCCTTAGACACAGGCCTATATTGACTTTTACAAAGACCGTAAAAACAAAATCCTTGTGTGCATTCAAGAAAATAATATTTTGCTTTTTTCTGTGTGTATTCTCTGTATTTCCTTACATATGTAAGTGTTGTTTCCACTGAGAGAATGTGAGCTCCTTGAGAACAGAGACTTTCATTTTTTGTCTTTGTATCCCCAACACTAAGCACCGTGCCTTGCACATGGCAGACACTTAATAAAATGCTTGTTTTGTAAGTTGGTTGGATCGCAGTGAGCCACTACTGTAGCCCCAGTTTGGTAAGGAGTAAATTGCTTCCCTTTCTTTTTGGTGGGGGGGAGCCACTCAAGGGGTGCATAACTAATGTATATGAAGGTATAAGGTATATAACAAAGACTGATTATAAGGGATCCATAAGGACAGACCATTCACTTTTTATATATGTAAAATGTATGTCTAAGATTCTTATTAATAATTGGGTAGCTCATAAAAAAGGTTGGCAAACCTGAGTAAGATATGAATTTAGAAATAAAAAAACCATTTAGGAACACCTAAAAAGAGTAATTTTTTTAATACAAATGAGGTGCAAGAGGAAGAATTGATATAGAACAATTAGATGGGGAGGAGGGCTGGTCATTCTTGTAAACTGCTCTCATCAGGAATGGGTTTAAGAGGGAACAACACATATATATTTAGAAGAGTATAAAAGTTTTCTGAATTCAGAAGACATAAAACAGTAGGGGCATGGTGGGGGAAGACAAGGGTGAGATCTTTAGAAGGGAAGGTGAGGGAACAGGTAAAAGGAAGGGGTATAGAAGGGTCTTTAGATTTGTGGGAATGGGAAGATAGGGGAGGGATCCTTGGAGGAAGGTAGACAGGTAATAGGAGGGCAGGGTACTTGGTAGAAGTAGAGTAGAAAGGAGTGATAGGAAACAAGAGATGTGCACAAACATAAAAACCAAGATCAGGAGGAGAGTATGTTTGGGAAAGTATATGCCTGTATAGATGTCTACATGTATGTATATCTCTATAACTATAGAGAAACATATCTAAACTTTATTGTAGCCTTCTGGGGGTGGGCAGAGGGAAAACATGAACAAAGTAAAGAAGTGCCCAGCAGAGAAGAAAGAAAACTTACAAGGAAGCACCGAAAAGACGGACAAATCTCAACATGTGTTATTTATCATACAGGCTTTCTTGAAATCAAAATTTGTTACGTGTTTTGAATCCTCTCTTATGTTCTGCTATGCACATGACATATTTTTTTATTGTATTTAAGTTCCAGTATTTAAATGTATATGTTTTTGTTTTCTTTATTCTTTATTTGTGTTCTGGCCCTTGAGTCTAAAAAAAAAAAAAACCTAGGGAGTTATTTATTAGTGGATTTACTTTATAAGTGGTATTTTGCCTTTGAAAATCAGAACTCTGCTCTTAGAGATAAAATATTTTCTTTATTTATAGGGGGGGTGTTTATGCATAATTTCCAGGTTAGAAATTTCTATGGTAAGTAGGGAAGATACAGTGCCCAATATGTAAAGGATAAAAGATTCTTTAGGAGAAAATAGTACTAACCTAATTACAGAAATTTCAAAATTAGCCCTAACTTTGTGATAACTTCTTTTTGGCGATATTGTAGTAAAGAGTCATGCTTCAGGTGAGAGTCGAACATCATATCCTCTCAGGTCCCTTCCTCTAGGATTTTGATAATATACTAAATTTCAGGAAGAAACTAAGTGGCATAATGAATCGAATGTTGGACTAAGAGTCTGGAAGACCAGAGTTTGAATATCACCTCAGACATTTACTAGCTGTGGGATCCCGGACAAGTCACTTAACTTCCATCAGCCTCAGTTTCTTCATTTGTAAATTGAGGCTAATTATAGCACCCAGCATACAAGGTTGTTGAGAGGTTCAAATCAAATGAGATAATATATGTATTTTGTAAATCTTAAAGTGATATGTAAGTTTTAACTATTATTTTTGCTTTTTTAAATTCAAGGACCCTACTTTTTTCGTTAAGAAAATGTAATGTTAAAACCTACATTCAAGAAGGTAAAAATAATTGCATCTCTGAACTGTTATTGATAACTTAGTGCTGTACCAGGTTGATGCATAAAATGGACGTTGCAAGCTCCTCTTCAATTCCCCATTCCAAAAATTCATTTATACTTCATGCTCCAGTAAAGGTCATCAGATAGCAAAATAAGAACAGATAATTTGACTTTATTCTATCAATGTCTGGTACAATACAAAATGTTGCTATAAATTTGGCCATACGGTGAAGCTTCTGGCAGATCTGCCCAGTGGGAGAAGTTGTGTGACACAAGGCAAGCCACTTACCTTTCCAATGCCTTAGTCAACTTTTTAAAATGATAGATATTGCAGAGAAGGTCATAACCTGCATTGGTAGAGTGAGTTTCCTCTTCCAGGAGTTCCGTCTATCTATCATGAAACCAGAGGCCAGTCCCTATTCCCTATTTGAAATGTATTCTAACAACCTATCTTAATTTTGATTTATACAAGATATTTTTTTGAGAATTTGCACATAAAGCAAAAGTGTATCTAAGTTCTGGAATGCCTAAACTACAAACTGACATGGAGCAAAATAACCAAGTGCACTTATCATTTTACTTCAGTTTCTTTATAAAGATGAGGTTAGATCATCTCTAAAGCCCTTCCTGCCTTCAGATGGATTAAGTGACGCCATATATTCTGTTTGTAGCCAGTTTTTTTTGTTTTTTTAAAGTCATTGCGTTGAATTTATAGGGAACCCTAAACAAAAATAACATAAGATGAGCTGTCACAGATAAGTTGTGATCTGGGTCATTGGTGGGCATACCCATGTATCAGTGTGATCACAGATCCACAGAACCATTTGAGTACGCAAAAGGCAGTTTGGGTGTAATGAGAAGAACACTCAACAAGGAGGTGAAGTTACTCAGTTGTGTCTGACTCTTTATTACTTCCCCCAGACCATACTGTCCTTGGAGCTTTCTTGGCAAAGATACTAGAGTAGTTTGCCGTTGCCTTCTCCAGTGGAATAAGGCAAACAGGTTGATTAGCCCAGGGTCACGCAGCTAGTCAGTATCTAAGGCCGGATTTGAATTCAGGTCTTCCCCAGTGCTCTTTCTACTGAGTCACCTAGTTGCCTCCTGGAGGTAAAGACTTGAGTTTAATGCTGCATTTCCTCCGAAGTTATGGGCAACATGATCTTGGACATATCACTTCACTTGTGGGAAATTTATTTAAATCCTCCAAGTTTATTTCCTAATATTTAAAATGGCAATAATACTACCTAATATACTTCACAGGATTGGTGTAAGAATGCATTGGTGCCCAGACATGCACAAGTACTTCAGGGTCAGTAAGACTGACCCAAATAAACATAAAATAGCATCAGAATTATTATAGAAGCGCATTCCCATGGGGAAGAAATCATTGGCACCGGGATTTTTAAAAATTACTCTTTAGAATCTTAATATTCATTTCATAAGCATTGTACCTGTCAGTTCTTTTTATCTGAAATCTACCATATAGTCCTCAAAATACAATCTGGCCACGTGTTGCTTTCAGATTTAAAAATTTAAATTTAATTTGAAAGCCCATGTGCTTTTGAATGTTTTCATAATCCACTGGCTATGCCAGAGAGTAAAATTCACTAGGTTAAATCTATATAGATTAAGGTGACTTTTCACACCTCAGGTTGTCATAGGTTGTAGGTACCATATTACCCTAGTCTAGAAAATAATTGATGAAGAGAATAAAGAGATTCCATCTCTTAAAATAAAACCAACCCTGTTTTGAATCTTCATTAGGATTTAACAAAGTATGCATTAGTCAAGTGGCCATTATAGATGACTTAGATAATATGTGCTGCTAATTAGCCTTCAAGTTTTATAGTGCCACTTCACATACAAGGGGAGTCCAGAGTAACTTTGCACCCACATAAAGATGGATATCATATCAACAGTGACTATAAATGGGAACAAACACACTTCTCATTATCATGATGAAAACCACCCTCCTGTTCGTATGCAGCATCTGATATTTGAAAATCCTTGAACCAAAGGTGAAAAAAAATGCCATTGTTAGCACAGATACAATCTGCATTCTGGGTAAACTGTGGTACAGAAAAGTCATGCTACGACTTTACATGAAGCTAACCTCCAGTTTCTTTACTGCTGGAGCAGCATCGTTTACATAATTATATTGCTGTAAATAATGACATTAAAACACAAAATCAAACTGTTTATATATGTATGTATGTGTGTGTATATATATATATGTATATATATATATACATATATATATACATACATACATACATACATATATATGTATGATGTTTCTAGTCCTAAATCGACACTTGCAGAATGCGGGTCAGGTTAAAATTGCTGGAGCTTTTGTGTTATCATAGAAGATGTTTGCTCCCCTTATTTTTAGAATAGTAATACCCTTTTCTACTTTTCTGCTTTTTCTGAAAGTAGAACTGGGGTGGATTAGTGGATAATTGCATTGCTGTGATTGTAGCACCTGTGTTGTGGGGTTTTTTTTTTTGATTGGCTAGTTCGGTGTTACAGATTCCTACCAGCTAAAAATCTCTACCTTTTTACCTGCTGGGTTTTTTTTTTTATCTTCTTTTGTCATGAATTGCTTTTGACTTAAAACAATAACCTTCTCAGAAGAGAAGTTCACAAATTATAACTTTGAACATTTTCTTAAATTTCTCTTGATTGGTTTGCCTTTCACCTTTTTATCAACTTAGCCCTTCCATTTCTTTACCTTTCTGTCAGTGGCAACATCCACTCCCAGTAGGAGTACACCTTGAGTTGCCCTGTTGTTGTTAGCCATTGAACTTGTGTGTGCCATTCAATTTATAGGTACTAATAACTCTTCCCTAGAGAGCCTTTCTAAGGAATAAGTGTCTCGGTGATGTAGGAATTAACTGCTTCGGATTATCGTCACCATTACAGATGCTAACAACACTGTTTGGGATTTTTACCATCACCTCAACACAAAAAGCAACTTGTTTGTGGGTTCTGGGGCATGGTTTACATTGCCCAAAGCTGCATCTCTTTAATTCATCATTTAGATGGGAAAAATATAAATAAAGGGGATATTTACTGTTCCCCCTTAAGAAACCCTAATCCACATCTAATTTAACTTTAAGGAAAGGGTTTTCTTGAACTAGCTATTTGCAATACTTACTAACTAAAAAGTTTCCATGACTTTGAGTTCAATTCAGCAAATGTTTCAGTTGACAATTAGGGATAAAATCTAGATAAATGCTAGCTCTAATAATAGTAATAGTTACTATTGTTAGTAGGAGGAGAAAAGGGACCGGACCTATGATGTCATTGATAATAGGGAATCTCCAAATGGGAAACTCCATCTATCAATGCAAGTCTGCATCTTCTCCACAACTTGTAGTCTTAAGAGTTACTTGGAAAACTGATAAGTCATTTGTCCAGGGTTGCATAGTCAGCGTGTGCCTGAGGCAGAACTTTAGTTCGTGTCTTCGTGGCTCAGAGGCTGGCTCCCTTGTCCACCGTTATCACCTTGCATCTCAAACTGGCAGTTCATTTAAAAATTACCTTTTAAAAAGTGACCCATACACGATGAGAGCTATATGATTTATTTTATTTTCAAGTAGTTAAGATTTGGCAGCATTCATACTATAACTGAACTTTTTTGTGATGTTAAAGTACAGGTTTCAGCCAGAAAGAATTTGTCTGTTATTTTGTATAAAACAAAAGTGTTTTCCATGTTTTAGTCTAGCTTTGGCATTTCTTTAAGCTTTCCACAGATCTTCTCCCTTTGTGTCATAAAAATGTGTATTACCTTCCATCTTCCATACTTGATTATTCCTTTTCTTGTTGTGATAGGTTTTACATTTGGGGGTGTGCTTGCTTCAGATGTATTGAGGCTTGCTTTAGTTCTGCCTAATTTGTGTATAAGCTTTAAATATAATAAGATAAACTAAAATGTTTCATTTATAGCCTTCTGAAAGTAGAGCATTTTAAAAGCAGGTAGGTGTCTCCACCCTACTTTTCATGAAGCATTTTACCCATTCAAGCAGACTTTTAGAAACAGCTTGTTTTGATAGCAGACTGTTCTCCTGTGGGCCTTCAGCCTTTGCTTCCTGGCAGCACCTTTGGTGCGAAAAGAGAGTGATCAATTGGGAGACTATCAGTGCCAGCATGCATAGAGTGATAAGTTAACACACCACTGGGAATTTCTAGGGCCCACCAAGATACTTCACTTCTAATGTGCTAACAAGCTCATTTTTCTACCTCTTGCCTCTTCAGTTATTTTTTTTTCTCAGAAGAGCTTAGAAGTTGAGTGCATCAGGCATAATGAAAAGCTCTGTAGGAGGGAGAAGCAATAACCCCATTTTTCCCTTTTCAGCCAAATAGAAAATTAGTTTCTGGTAATACACAAAGGCCAGTATTTTTTGTACAAGGGGCACTGCTGTGAATCAAAGGACTCTATTAACTGCAGAAAATTCAGCAGCTGTGAATCTCCCCCAATGAAAAAAGTACTTTCCAACAAGTTGTGAGATATGTACTATTATTTAGATTGAACCATCAGTTTCATCCTCTTCCATTTATTAACCTTATACTTTTTAAAACTGTTATATATTATTTTCCCGTGTTAAGATTTAATTGTATCATCCAGTCATAAAATCCTTATTATTAAGCACTTTATGCTGTACATTGTTCTGTTATCATTACTACTGCCCATACTACCACTGCTATTACTACCAACCGTTGCAAAAATAGGATTCTCTTGAAGTTCCATCATCCCAGTAGTCAGAATTCAAAATAATACAAATTCTAATTATTTTAATATTTGTTATGTGAAATAACATGAAAGATTACACACCAGCTTCACTCTACTTTCTTCTCACTTGAAGGGTAAAAGACATAAGTCAGAACTTATTAAGGTCAAGTGCAAGATGAATATGTAGTCTTTTGTATTTATCCTTTGCCTCTTTTTTCCTTTTTTGAAATTATTAGCCTCCATAAATAGCTAACACGGTTTTCCATTGAGTTCCTAGCTCTATTTCAGGATTTTTATTCTTGGTCATTATTAGAAATTAGCATGGTCACCAAAATTTAAAATATCTAAAGTGGTAATCAGAAAGAAAAAAAGTATTACAATGCTTTAATTTTTTGTTGGAAAAATTCCCTGTGACGGACCAGTAGGAGCATTTTTATCATCCTTTTTGCTTATTTAAATGTCTTATATAAGGCCTGCCTCTGTACACATCGTACAGCAGGACAACTTTTAAGAGTTGTAGGAGAAAGGTTAACTGATTTCTCAGTTCAAGAACTATACGACGTGAAATCAGCGTGCTAGTTTTTCCTGATAATTGTATGGTGCTGCCTGCTGTTCTACATTTTGACAGCCATTTCCATAGTTGCTTTCATGAACAACAGAAATATTCTCTCCCTTTCTTGCCCTTTCTGTGCTAACAGCACAATCAGGCCTGCTGAAATAGGAAGCCTGGAGTGGATTGTTCAGAAGCAACACTTGAAGATACTGGTCTCTTGTCAATAATATCAGGGAAGAGAATGTGGTGAAAGGGAAGTATGGTATTTTTCTGTCAGCTTCAGTGCCCTGCAGACGCATTGTTAGGCAGTGTTTCGGGGTCTTGTATACTTTGCAAATATTCCTGCTTGTCTCAGTCTTGTAATTGACTGAGTATTTTTTCCTGACGTAAAGGTTCAGTTGTATATTTACCTTAACTGTTGGCAGTTTAGAAATTATGGCAGTGTTAGGATTTTCATTTAAAATGTAAAAAGTTATTACGGCAGAAAAACATTTTTTAAGCATGCAAAAAATTTTTCACAAGCAAAAGTTGAACTTTCAGACACACTATTTTAAGCAGTATTATAAAACTTAACGTGTTGCATTTCAAGTTAGACTTAACCATTTCAGTCTAATTTTAAAATGGGCTAAGTCCAGTTTGACCTGAAATCATTTGAATTCTTTGTCAAATATACCATATCTGTAATACTTTTGGATGTCTGATATCACTGTAATTATATTATTTAATAATGTGTGCCTTTCCATTTATATTAGTGTGCTGGAGTAGCCTTAAATTAAGAACTATGCCTTTAATCCCAACAAAAGCCATCATTTTTGATGTATGAATGGTCTGAAAATTATAGAATGGGCTTGGGCATGAATATTGTTATTTATTACTTAAAAGAAATATGTTAACATTAACAGTAGTCTTCATGGGCATGCATCATCTATTTAAATAAGCTGCATTTAAGTTCATCCTTAACGAAAGGAAAATAGCTATGAAGAGAGAGCACGGTACCTGCAGTCAATTGTGCAGCACCACCTGGAGCCAACCACGTTTGAGGATTTTGCAGCACAAGTTTTCTCTCCTGCTCCATATCATCACTCAACATCTGATACAGGTAAGAAGGCTAGAAACTATTGGTCCTCTCTTGGAATTCATTGGAGTTTGAAATGCAGTACCCTTTTTCTAAAACCGTAAAAATAATCAAAAACTTTATTTTGCCTGAAATAAATGACAGTCACTGAAATACCATAAGTAACTATATCACAGTATTGGCCTTTAGATTTGACTTATGAATTTGAAACTAAAGATAAATGGCTAGACGGAAGGTAAACTAGAAACACTGGTGTTCGTTTTATAGTTCACTAATATAGCAAGAAAGTTATGTCATAGCTCCATGTTTCTAAAATTATTTCACAATGCAACTGCTTTAAATAGCTCACCAGTCTTGTATAACAGTCCAAGCACCATACTTTTATTAAGTTAATAGAGAAACAGTGTATTTTTTGAAATTGTTATTAAGATTTCTTTAAAAGAAACGTAGTTTGAGCATGTAATCTCACATAATTTATAGAGGGCCAAATTTGGTAGTCCAAAAAAATTGTTATTATTCTGTATTTTTTTTTCAATTCATGAAGCTAAAAACAAAACTAGCCTCAACTTAGAAATATTCTGTGGGGGAGGGGGGGTTTCTTTTTTTATGCTAAAGTGTAAGAGGGTACTGCATTTTCCACAATTAACTGTTTTTAAAGAAATCAGTATGAAAACAAATAACTCCTCGATAACAGGCCCCATCCTGTTCTGATAATACTTTGTACTCCTTATGATTGTTTCATTTATTTTATTTTCCCTCTTTAGATCATTAAATATCAGTTCTGTTTGTCTGAAGGTAAGACAGTGTACCAAAATCATCCTCTATTCTTTTACTCTTTTTTTTAGCTAGAGCTCGATGCTTTATAACTCAGGCATTTACAAGCTTAATGGTTCCCTGGTCCACACTAAACATCTCAGAAGTTTTTACTAAATTTTCTCCAAAGTTAGTTTTTTACTAACCCCAGGTCTGCATGAAACACTAACAATGGTTCTGGGATAAAGATAAGCTAATGATAAAAGCTGTGGTTGAAATTATTAAACTCCTTAGTGAAATTCTCATGTTGACCTTCTCGTTTCTCAGCACGAACAAGTAGTCCGAGTAGATGGCATTGGTGTTCACGTCTTTACATCATTAGCGACATCCAAAAGGAGCAGGAGAAGAAGAATACCAAAAAACAAAAAAAGATTGAAATTCCTCACTGATAAACTTTGTTTTCTAGGTGTCAGATAAGTTCAGATGGCACACCTTAATCCAAGGAGGGAAGAAATATAGTTTGCTAAAGTATTTCTAGAAATACTGGATTAGGATGTAGCCAACATAGTTAGACTCATATCAAAATGATCGTTAAAAAGAAATCTGAGGAAAAAATTTTAAGTGTTTTTTACTCATGGAAGGAAAGGAAAATGAGAATGATAAGAAAATGAAGAGTCATCTAAGGAGAGATAAAGAAGATTGAGATTTATTTTGAGCAGTTTGATGATACCACCTGAAATGATTCTGTTTGGGTGGTAGAGGAGAAAGGTAAATGGAAGAAAATTATAAAAATAAATTAATAAATGGACCCATGAATACTACTTATATATTCCCGGCTGCTTCATTGCTTAGTAACAGAAAAGAATTTTTGGTGAAATATCAAACCATCTTATTTAAAATAGATAATGACCTTTGACATGTCAGATACTTAACCCACAATTTTACCAAAATAAAAGGGAATGGTTTTTTTTTAATGATTCATTAGGATAGAAAATAGACAATATTAGAAGCAATTCATTTTAGAAGACACTTGGGGAATAGAACTACAAGCTGTTTAATGAAACAGAAAAATTTTCCTCATAGGTAAAAAGGTGTTTTTCATGTAAATATTGATATTGCCAAAAATATTTTCACATAAAATATTGTATGTTTTAAGCCAATAAAATTATCCTAGAAGACTAAACATTTGGTTAAAGCAATTTTCTGTTCAACATAATGAAATAAAATTAGTGAATTACTACTCCTTCATGCCCCCCACCACCATCAAAAAAAAGATAATGACAGAGCTGTGATCTCTTGCATTTTTTTTCTTTTGACCTCACCCCTTTAGAACTGTTCTACCATAGCACTTACCAACTTCCTACAGAAGCCTTAAGGAATGGTGCAAGAGAGAGTACACATAATAAAAATTAAGCTAAAATAATGGTCACCCACCAGCCTACAGATTTCAAAAGCAGTGAATTAGCTTAAATATTATGATTTGAGGTTTTTGTTTTGTTTTAACCTAAAATTTGTAGAGTGTATACATAATTGAGTTCCATAAATATCTTAAAGATACCATATTCATTCATAACGAAATACTTAGCATCTGTTAAAATAAATCCTTTCAAAAATTAAATTCATTGTGATGTATAATTTCTAATCCTTCCTATGATATAATGCTCTGTTGGTCTTCCAGTAGCTAGGTTAAAGTATTATTAGATTGCTTCTCATCTTTTATTTTTAAAAATTATTGTGGGGGAGAAAATCCACTTTACCTTCACCTTAGTTATCTCACATATGAGTGGAAGTTCTCAAAACCTTTGATATTTCTATTCAAAGAATCCACTAGAACATTTCGTGTCAAAACAATCAGTTTTCATACCAATTTCTATATAAAGACTTTGCAGTTCAGTAAAATTTGATAAGCCATTAGAGCAACTACATTTCAGATTATTTTGGGTTAAATGATTTACTAATTTTATAATTAGACTTATCTTTAATAGTGGAATAGGATAAATTATCTTGTCTAAAATTTTCAACTTGGAAATTTTTCTGTATGTTTTAAAATAGGGTAACTTGTCTTGTGGCAATATGATTTGCACTTTGCTTAAGCAAATATTTTGCTCACATGCTGGTAGGTTTTAGTGCTAAAGACACTAAGCTTTTTGTTGTGTTTTTCAGTACCCTTTTTGGAAAACCCTCAAACTTCAGGTTGTTATCATATAAGAATACCATATGAGTGACACTACAATTAATTTCATAACTTGAAAGTTTATTTACTTACTTCCTTTCAGGTCAGGTTAGGTCAAAAATTTTTAACATTTTTTGTGTTATGGTCTTTCTGGCAGTCTGGTGAAGCTTGAGGTCTCACAGGGCTATAAATGAAACCAAATACATTAAAATAAAGGTGTAGTTTTTCCCCATTCTTGTTCGCAGACCCTCTGAAATCTATCCAGATCCCTAGAGATCCTAGGTTTAGAATTCTTGGTCTAGGTTGAGAGCTGTGAATATTAAAAAATATTCCTAGAATAACAAAATTTGAAATTTAGAGGAACCGCAGAAGCCATCTACATACAAAAAAGGAATGCCCACTATGACACATCCAACCTTTGCAATTGTTAGGAAGTTTTTCCTGACATAATTCCTTAATTTGCTTTTTTGCAACTCTACCCATTTCTCCCAATTCTGCCCCCTGAGAAAAAAGAGAACAAAGCTAATCCCTCTTCCCCATGATGTTTCTTTAAATACTTGAACTCAGCTTTCATATCCTCCATTGAGTCTTCTTTTCTCCAGGCTAAACATGCCCCGTCTGATCCTCATGTCATGGATTCAAGTCCTTCAACCTCAAGGAAACTCCAGTTTACCAATGTCCTTCTTAAACAATGATGGCGAGAACCAACACAATATTATATATGAGTTCTGCTGAGAGCAAAGTACTATGGGACTATCACCTCCTTCATCCTAGAAGCTGTGCCCCTCCCAACATCACATTATTTTTTTCTTGCATTATAGTGGTAACGACACATTATTTTTTTCCTTCAAAATCTTTCTATTCTGTTTCTACTTTCTATTCATATTTACAAATCCCAGAACTACAAAGACGATACCACATGATTTGGGCTTTTCAGCCCTACTATTCTGAATTCAGAAGTATAGTTGTTTTTTTTTAAATGCAGATCCTTTTCAGAACAACTGATTTTATCTTTGGTTCCCCCATCTTATATTTGTGGTATTGATTTTTTTTTTCTCTTGAGTGCAAGAATTTACATTGATCCCTGTTGAATTTCATCTCATTAAATTGCACCCAGTACTCTGACATGGGTCTTTACTGTCATCTACTCTGTTGCCTATCTTATCCTTTCCAGCTTTGTGTCATCTACAGATTTGTTCAGCATACTATATGTTATCTATATGCTATGTAGTATGTGCTGCCCTTATTCCGATCATTGATAAAAGATGTTAAACCGCAAAGAAGCAATGACAGATCCTTGGAGTATTCTGCTGAGGAAATCCTGCCACATGGACATTGACTCATTAACAACTACTCTTTGAGTCCAAACATCAAACCATTTCTGATATTATTATCATCTAATCTGTATCTTTCCATCTTCTTTACCAGAAGAGTATGAGATATTTTGTCAAAAGTGTTGTTAAAATCTACACAAACTATATTTACAGCATTACCCTTAACAACTACTTTAGTAATTCTGTCATAAAGGGAAATGAGGTTATTCTGGCATGACCTAATTCTAAGTGGAACCATGCTGGCCCTTTGCAGTCACTACTTCTTTTTCTAGATTTTGGGCATCTGTCTTTAATGATCTCTTTTAGATTTTTCCAAAGAATCAAAATCATATACAGGCCTCTTGTTTGCAGACTTTTCTCTTCCCTTTTTTGAAAAATTGGGACATTTGCCCTTCTGCAATCTTGCGGTGCCTTTTCCATTTTCTGTGATTTTTTAAATATCATGCGTAGAGGCTTCACAAGCATGTCTGCCAGTTCTTTCTGGACTAGAGGACTTAGTCTCTAAGCTAGAGGACTTGGATTCATCAAGGACAGGTAGATACTCTCGTACTATCTACATTTATCTTGGGTATCAGCTCCTCATTAGCCATTTTTGTGCTATCATTTCACGTGTAAAGGTCATTCTCCTTTGCAGACAAAAACAATAAGAGTTTAGTTTTCCCTTTTTTTCTATTGTCAGTTATCACTGCATTCCCCCCCATTCCCGTCCCTTTTACTGTCTTTCTCCTCCCAATATTGTATTTTTTAAAATCACCTTTTTTTGTTAATCTCAGCCTTAAATCATTCTGAAAAGAGACAGAGAGATCTTCTGTTACCTGGCCTTTCTATCTTTCGTGCATTTCTGTTTAAAATTTAGGTTGGTAAATTTCCTTCCTGTGCATTCACATTAGACTCTTCAGACAAATCACAATTTTATTAAAAATGTTTCATTTGTGTTTCCAAATTTTTATTTTTGAGCATCTCCCATCCCTCCTAGGCTGACTTCCTCCAAAGTATGGCATCCTTCCTATCCATATTCACTCATAAACCTACATATTCATATTCACTACTAAGAAATTCTCACAGCATGCATTCACTTTACTATTAAGCAAATAGATAAAGTGAATAATTTTTTTGAAAACCAACTTTTAAATTCCTGATTGATATAAATAATGAAAGAATACTACACAATATCTTTGTTAAAATTTTCCTAAAATTTACATAAATATGTAAAAGTAATGTCATCAAATTCATTAATTTATATATATAGTTCCAAAAATAACAGAATTATCAAACAGCCAACTCTTTCAAGCCATAAATAACTATTGAAATTTCATTTTCCGTCTACTCCAGATACTGACTCAACCTTAGGAGAAAATTTTTCTTAAACTACTATGATTTCCAACTCATTTTAAGGAAAATGTATAAAGGAAGGAAAGATTTTCAAAACAGAATATTCTGATCCATTAGGCGTCTGAAAGAAATTTAGAAACATCATCAAAAAGAATTGCTCAACTGAGTAGAGTTTTCTAAAACATTCTAGAATCATTTTTTATGAGAGCAATAATACCATTACAGTTTATACCTAAATGTCATTTAATATACTTCATTAATTTCCTTCATAATTGAAATTAACATTTGAGGCACCAAGATGGCTGATATTTACTTCAGCCTAATATACTTTCTCGGCTTTATTTTTACCCCTCACTGTTTGAGCTAATATGAATGTTGCTAGCTTGCTGCTCGCCACCATCATGCAACGCATATTGCAATCATAGTATTCTCTTCTTTACAAATTAGATCTATGTTCGTACTTTATAAACTAAGAAACTGAGCTTTGTTGATTAGGTGAAGTATTTCTAAAATACAAAGCTCTCATTTGGAGTTAATACTTGGCCATCCTTGTAGCCTTCAAGATTTTCAGGTTCCTATAAAAAGAACATTATACAATACTGTACAAGTTAACAACTGTATTATAAATTATACTCTATTAAAATTATTGCTAATCCATACAAAGTAATAGTGAAAAGCCCTATATTAGGCCTTAGCCTAATATTTGCCAGATTTGCCTCAGATTTGCCATTCTCTCTCAAAATATGATCTTCCTCCATAATCAGATACAATTTCATGATAGTTCAATAGAATAATCACAGGTTGATTGCTGAACGAAAAAGAGTCCATCATAAGTAGTACAGCTTTAACCTTAGGTAACTTTTCTGTCTGTTTCCTACTAAGTAAAATATAATACATAAAAACCTGCCACTGCTCAATTCACAAGATGATTTGAAACTTCTCAATTGATGCAAGCTCATTACAAGAGAGTCATTTTATAAAAAACCTGGTATATGGATATGCCAGTAGAAAGTCATTCTTGAGACTTATATTTCTACAGTTTTATACTACAGCCAAATGCACTCTGCTCTTAATGCTGTGAGCTTTGTGTTCTTGCGGTTTTTTGGTACCCCCCAGCCCTTAGCACAGTGTCTAGCACATGGATCCACTTAATGAGATGTTTTGTTTATCGACTAGCTTAATGTTTATCGACTCACTGAACGTTGTGGTTATTCTATACTGGCTAATTGAAATTTCTTTGGCAATGATCATTTGCTTCCATTTCTACACATTGTTTTTTTCCTGCAAAATCTTTCTATTCTGTTTCTGTTTTCTATTCATATTTGCAAATCCCAGAACTACAAAAACGATACTAAATAATTTGGGCTTTTCAGCCCTACTATTCTGAATTCAAAAATCCAACATTAGAAAGATGTTATTTTATAGCTTTGAGGTTACCAAAGATTCTTAAACTCTTACATTTCATTTTGTGAAAGTCTAAAATGACAGTATTTCATATCTATCATAAAATGAATTTATTTGCCTGTTTATTTTGCAGCACTGCATTCTTTTTAATGATCTGTTACTATTTCTTTGTCAGTATCCAGTGGTTTTTCCATGCCATCTTACCCAGTTTGGTTGGAATGAGTCCTAGTAACATGTCACCATTAAGTGCTCTATTACATTATACATCTTTCAGAGGTGCTATGAATTGGTATCTCTTCACCAAGATTAACCCCTGTGTCTGTGCCTTTGATCCCATCTCCTCTGGAAGATTGCCCCCACAGTCATTCTCCCCACTCTTAATTCTAAGATAACTAATGACACCTTCCCTAGCTGCCTTCAAACATGTTTATCTGCCTCAGCCTCAAGAAAACCTTCACTTGACTATTCCTTTTGTAACCAAATGCTTAGTATAAGCTGTTTGTTTTGTTTCCTACCCTTTCTCTATTCTCACTCACTTCTCAACCCCTTGCAGTCTGGCTCCAACTTCATCACTCACTGGCTAAGATTTCTCTCACCAAAGTTAAAAATTATCTCTTACTTTCCAGATACAATTACCTTTTTTGTCCTTATACTTCTTAGCTTTTTAGCAGTATTAGACAAGGCCCCTTCTCCAGGATACTCTCTTCTCCCTGAGTTTTCATGACACAGCTCTCTTAGTTTTCCTAATTATATCCTCACTTCTTACTCTCCTTTGTAGGATCTTTATCAGTGTCCTACCCCTAACTTGATGTGCCCCAAGGCTCTATCATGAGTATTCTCTTATTTCCCCTTATGCTCTCTTGGTGATCTCATCAACTCATTTCAATTCAGTGGTCATATCTTTGTAGATGACTTCCATATATCTACATCCAGCCTTCATTTCTTTTCTCCATCCCAGTCTCCCATTATGGAATGCCTATTGGACATTTGAAACTGGGTGAGAAGTCCAGAATCTTTTATTTTTATCTTTCATCAGCCACGCCCTTCCCCCTTTTCTTCCCAGGTTTTGATGAGAGTACCACCAACCTTGGTTCATAACCTTAGGGTCGTTCTTAACTCTTCAGTCTAACACTCTCTGATCAGCTGCTAAATCTCATCAGCTCTACCTCCACAGCATCTCATAATCCTTCCCCTTTGCTGCACTCACGTTTCCACCACCCCAACTCTTCAGGCCCTGAACACCTGGATTAAAAATAATAATAGCAGCACGTAGCACTTTAACATTTGTTTTGTTATTTTTAAAAACCTGTATTTTATTCACTTGATCCTTACAACAGGCCTGTGAGATAGATAGGTACTGGAAGATTTATCTTCATTTTACACACTAGGAAACTAGGTTTTTGCCAGTGACTTTGCAAGTGACTTGTCCTGGTCTCACAACTAGTAAATGCCTGATCAACATTTGAACTCGCATCTTCCTGACTCCAAATCCAACACCATCTGATGTGCCAACCTAGCTTCAGTACTAATTGTCCTCCTTGACTCAGGCTTCTCCCTGTCTCTAATTCGTGCTGCAGATACTTGACAGAAGGACATTCCAAAAGCACAGATCTCACCATGTCACTCCCCAGTTCAAAAAGTTTTTGGAATTAAATGCAAATTCATTTACTTCTCATCCAGAGCCCTTCACAGTCAACCTTTAGTTTACCTTTGCAGGCTTATGGCACATTAATCTATATCACATTCATTCTAGCCAAACTGGCCTCGATGTTTGTGGTACAAGACCTGCAGTCTCCCTGCACAGCCCCGGCCTCCATGCCTGAGAGCTTCCATTATGGCTCAGTCCAAGCACCGCCTCTTACACAAGGTCTATCCTGATCTTTCCTCTGATTGCTGGTGTCCTCTCCACTGGGAAGAAATTTTGTTTATTTTGTATACATTTATCTCCATACGTGCTGCTCCCTTCTCCAAACCAAATGGAATAGCCTTGAAATCAGGGTCTGTTTGGTTTTGTCTCTGTACCCCCAGGACATAATCGGCACTTAACAGATGTTTGTTGACCGAATCAACGAGTGATAAAAAAATCCCCACAACCCAGCTTGGAGCCCCATTATTTCATTTCAGTTTAATTCGGCAGACTTTTATTAAGTACCTACTACTGTGCAAGACACTGTGGGCACTAAAAATAGGAAAATTTTCTTCATGGTGAATTAGCCTGCTTTATCCATCTGGTGAAAAAACTTTTTTTCAAAGTTCTGTGCCTCTCTAATTTGTTCAACTCCAGGGTTCATTTATTTTTACTCCTTTGCATTTAGGAACCTTAAATCTAATTAACTCAAGTCTGTCTTCTGAATTTGTAATTATTAAATGTCTTCAGTGGTTATAGTCACACCAGAACAAGCACTTCTGTAGTTCTACACATCCAGAAATCACAAAATAAACCACCTCACGCTTTTTAAAAAATGAGCCAGAGTTAACTTATCATTCTCACAATGACCAGGAATCATTACAGCCATATTGATTGTGGCCATTTGTAATCGTGGTGTTAACCGGTAACAGGAAACCACATGGATTTCTTTTTTGGGGGGGGTGGGGAATAGGGCATGATTCATTTTATTAGCTTTTTGTAGAGACAGCTTATGTCCAGTGTTATGACATCAATATTTATTTTTTAATTGTAGCAGCTCACAAACTTTGTACCTTGTATTCTCCTAGCAAATACATAAATAATAAAATTAACATTAACATTCAAATTAATGTCTCACTATAAAAGTCATGTCTTGCTTAGAATAGAATATTAAAGTCATTTTATACATTTCTTTTCCCTGTACCTTTGAAAATGAGCAGATGTACATTGCAAATTATTTGTTTTAAGTTTGAATTTAATGGGAATCATCAGACCAGAAGTTGCTGTGGGGTCTATAGATTCAAATGTTGTCATATACTAAAAGTAATGACAACCAAATACTGCATTCAGTCCTACGCGGATTTGGTGGGGTTTCCGTTAGGGGAGATTTTTGCTTATTTTTGTTGAGTTTTATATAGATTGAGAGTAAAGCGGTTAAGATAACATGCCATGAGTTCAGGAGACGGATTGAAGGCCAGTGGATTTGGACTGTTTTATAGACTTCTTTTTTCTTCTTCTTTTCTGTCTTCCTGTGTAACCCTTAGTTGGTAAGTACAACATGTTGGATTTACAAAACAGCTCTTTGACTGTGAAACCATTCATCACCCTGACCATGCTCTCAGTTCTGTTATTTAACCAAAACCTGATTACTCTCTTCTCTGTTCCTCAGTTAACACCTGTCAAACCTTGCAGTGTGTCTCATATCTGTTATATCTATCTTCTCTCCTGTTTGCTCACTTCTCTCTACTCTTTCATCATTTCTTCATTAACAACAAAGAAAGAAATGCAGTGATAGTTCTCTTCCTCCCCAAACCTCCACTAGAAAGCATTGGCCATCTCAAGGTAAAAAAGCCTAAGGAAGCCCTCTCATTCTTGCTGGGAATGGTGTGCTCTACCAGACAAGCATGGGCTCCCATCTACCCTCTGTCTGCCTTCTGTCTGCAATGCTTTTCTGAAGGGGGCCAGTGGTTTATGGACTCTAATGGTTCTCCCAAGTTAGATAGTAAGGGGGGAATGACACATTTCCTTATATTTTAGGGTGTGCAGGTCATTATAATCCTAGTTAAGAAAGAATGAAGGCTGAAGCACCCCGATTGAGGAGGGGAGAAGTTGACCTGGCTTTTGCTTGACCAAAAATTTAAGACATGTCCATTTGTTCTTCAATATGTTTATGATACTTAGCCTCGTTAGGTACTCTAGAAACTTTGAGTTGTGATGAGGAGATTTCCCAAATACACTTAAATTTAATAGAATCTCAACAGGACCCCCATCCCTATGACAATTTTTACTTTGCCTTATTACCATTTATAAATTCAGTTTTAAAAATGAATAAAGGCAAAATAAATTGAGAAATAGATTATAATTAGAAAGTTTTAAGCAGTAGCAAAAGTCTGAGACCACCATTTGTTATAATACCTGATTAGGAATATGTGTTCATTACCCAATTTACTAGTTGCAAGGAATATTATGCCATTTGATATTTTAATAAATACCGGTAGTCAGAGATTTCCATGCCAGGCAGTGTGGCATAATAAAAGGCTATATTTGAAGTCAAAGAACCTGATTCAAGTACTGGCTCTGCTGTTTACATGCATGAGCTTAACCTTTCTGGGCCTCAGTTTCCTCATCTGTAAAATGAGGGGGTTGAACTAAATGATTTCTAAGGTCCCTACAGCTCCAGATCTATGACCTTGTAATTATACATGAGCACTATTACCCTTAAAGAATGATAATGAAGAATCTAAACAAATGCCTTGGGAATTGTAGGCTACAATAACACTAGACTTACTGCATCATACTTGCAACTTTTTCTTTGTTGTCTCTGCAAGTTTTTGGGTGGATTTTTGTTTTTTGCTTTGTTCAGAAGTGAGCTGTGTTCTATGGAAACATTTAAATGGGAAGAACTAACTTTCTTAATAACAAGGGATTTAGTCTCAATGGCTAAAAAATTTTCACTTGTTTCCCTCTTTCTTTTCTTTTCTTTTTTATTTTTCATTTTCAGATCTGTTTCCTCTGGTTACTTTTTTTGTCTGTGGAAGAACTGGCAATCTCAAATAAAAGAAACAATATTGTTGATCTGTCTTAAATTATGGCATTTTTTAAAACAGTTTTTCCATTTAGACAGATTTTGACTTTACAATCTTTGTTAATGCAATAATTTGCTTTGGTTCTTTCCATAAAGGACATTACTTAATACCTTTAATGACTTTAGTTTGACCTTAAAGCTTTTTAGGACTGTTTCAGAGTATTCAATTTAAGCTGTGAATGCCTACACTCTGAATCTTACTGTAAAGGAACTAGTCCTACTCACCTGCATCTTGAACCCTGCATGCTCATGGTGGCTCTAGATCCCTCCCCTTCCTGGTTGCAAGGAAATTGCTTCCCATTGCTGCTATTCGGGATATTCTGGTTGGTTCTCCCCATGATTTGATGGTTTTTTCCTGCTGACGTGGTGGCTTTCAGTGAGTTTACAATACTTAATAAGAGTTCTAATGAATAAGTATTGTTTGTCAGAAAGGTTCTTTTTTTAATGGGGTCCATTGCTGGAACGTTAGCACTAACAGGTTTGTCTCCTACTGTCTCCCACAGGCTCCTGCCCGGAGACTCTACCCAGCGAAACTCCAACAGCATCGCAGATGGATGGGACCGACTTAGCTTCTCCAATGTCTCCACGAACCAGCAAGAGCCGAATGTCTATGAAACTTCGCCGCTCCTCTGGCTCTGCCAATAAATCCTGAGGAGACAAGCAACTCTGCAGCTTTTTTGAATGATGAACACTAGTCTTGAGCAGTTGAATTAGCACTAAAAATATTTTCCCCCAGAATTTAGCCAGAACCATCACACACATGCTCCTTCCTTGTATACTTATTTTAGAAAACACCAATATTTTATTTGTAACAATATTTTAGCTTCAAGATTGCTCTGGGGTTTTAAGTTACACTCTAAGCTTCCACTGTTTTGGTGCAGTTTATGTGCTGTACCCTTTAATTTTCAATTATGTCTAAATTGTCACTTTTAACTCCATGGTTAACAATGAACCAAAATGTAATTGGAGAAAATTCTCACTTATTTATTGTGCCCCCATTGTAACTTTGTTAGCAAGCTAAATATGTACAATTTTTTTAAATGTACAATTTTAAATTTAAGCATTGGTAAAGTCCAAGCAAAAGATGCAAATTTGTTCATGCACAGGATGTGTATAGATTATTTATGTTATGAAAATAAAATAATTACAATAAATGGTCTTTTAGCATTTTAGTTTTCCACTCGAAAATTTTTTTTAGTATTAGGTTTTCTTTCCCAAAACAATGTGTCATTCCTAGCCATGTGGGGTAATACCATGACAAATCAAAAAAATGAGAAAAATCACTGTGCTGCACTCTGACTTATGCTTGCCTTCCGATTATTTTTTATAACATTTCCCTTTTAAAATGGTATCATTGTTCTATGCCATTCTGTTTTGAAATTGTGGCCCTGATCATCTGGCCACCAGATCTCAATGGATCAATAGTTTTTTTCTTATATATGGAAAAAGAAGTATTTTTCCAATGTAATTTCCTTGCTCAAAATTATGTGTACTACTAAAGAAGATAAGGGAATATTATCCAGGAGTCATACTTTAATCTATTGTTAATATTGAGCTTAGAGGTGTGGATTAGTACACAATTCATTCCTCCAGAGGTATTTTCCTACAACAGATGAGCTGCTCGTATTTTGTGTTGAGTAGCATCTCCTAAGGAAATGTAGCATGGCATTGGTTCTAACTGCATGTGTAAATACATCATACAGGCAACCACAGAAATATAAATTATGTATGGTCATTCATGTAGTATCTACAGATTTGTAATTGTTAAAGAAAAGATGACAATATTTAATAATACAATAAAAAAATTATTCTTACCAATTCCTGTTCTTGAGTGTTGATTGAGCTTTAATGTTTTGTGCATTTTAGGTATCAAGTAGAGTTGATCTTATTTCTGTGATTAATAGACAGTAAAGCATGAATTTAGTTTATCTTCTCACTTAAAAATGGATCTGAATTCTTTCTAGGGGTGTACTTTGAACCCAGTTCACAAGACATCTCTGTAATCTAAGACTGCCCACAGTGACTTCTCTCCCGACAGTTTGAGTTATGCCAATAATCGTCTCAGTTGCTTGACACTTCAATTTCTCAAATAAACTTTTGTTAATGCTGCTCCTTCATGTGATAAACCAAAACTTCAAAGAAAAAAGGGTTAATTATTCAGTTATAAGATAATAATTCAAATCTTGCTGGTTGTCAGAAACTGACATTTTTGAGTTTTTGCTGGTAAGCAGAAATAAAAATCGAAAAGACAAAGCCCCCTGTTTAGCTGTAGAAAATAGCTTTATTAGAGGAAGTGCATTAGACTGTAGTGGAGTTCAAAAAGTTAAGGAACAAGCTGAAATAATCCAGAAGACTCCCCTAAGGTAAAGACCTACGGAGAGAAGTCACTCATTTCCAATGTGCTCTCAAAAAAAAAAACACTAGAAAACTAGGATAGTATAAGAATAGTGAAATAATTGCTTTTGAACAAGTAAACCATAAAAACCTCCAGTTTAAAAAAAAAGCATTCAAATTAAAACCAAATTTGGACCTATAGTATTAACCTTTTTTAAAAAAAAGGAAGGTGGAAGGTCAGTATTACAAAGGAAAATTAACTTTCTAGAGACTAAGCCAATATTTAATTGGGAAATGTTTACAGAGTCTCCATTTTCCCCTAGAATTTAGATTATTTAAAAGGAAAATTACGCCAGTCTGTATTTATAATGATTTCTGCCTTTTCTCTTGCCCCCTGTGTCTTTCAGGGGGTTGGTTCTAAATGCTACATGTAAAGGCAAGGACAAACAGCACACAAGACACAAGCTAAGCATATTTATTTGGTGAGCACCATACACCTCTGACTAATAGAAGCAAGGACAAGGATGTATAGAATGTACATTGATCACGGTTTACAAAAAGCAATTCAAAAGCCACGGAGTTTTGAAAAAAAAAAAAGAAAAGCTGTTAAATGAATTGCCTTTCAGTTTTGTGGTGGATTACATGTTATTGTAGGTTCATATTTAGTACAAAAAATGAAATTACCAACAAAAATGTTACACAAATTGAGTGAAATGTTACTAAAGAGGTAAAATTCTAACTTCAAGAAACCAGTCTAACGTGTTTTTCTTTTGGTTATTTTTAAATAGTTAATTAAGCAAGTTTACCTTACACAAAAGTGAGGGGACGAGGGGAGTGTACCTCAAGTCGAAACAATCTTTGTTGAAGTCAGCACTTTCCCCACTTTCTCTGGGGTGGATGAGTTTGATGGAATTGGGAAGGGGGGGGAGGCGGGATGTTTACAGGGAACTAAAGACCTGAAACAAAAGCCCTCTGAATTTTCACTTAAGCTCAGTTTTGCCCACAGCCACAGCTCGCTTGAAACTTGCATCTTTATTGTTTTCTGCAAGTTTGGCACCAATTACGTCTGTTTTTCTATTCACAGAATGTATAGTGAAAATTTATCTGAGCCCATTCAGAGAGAAATTATATGGGTGCCTGCTATGACAACGGAAGCAAAATCAGTAATAACCGCGTTGAGTGGCTTTAAAAAGAAGGAAAGAAAAAGTCCTTTCTAGACACAGAGAAGTCTTCATCGAGACTTTCCATAAGAATTAACAAGTCACATAGAATTTTTTTGGGCCTCCAGTGGTTCAGCTCCAGGAAGCTTTTAGGAAAGAAAAGGAGGTAAGGAAAGAGAAGGTGGGGGTGGGGCACTTTTACCAGTTGGTCCCGAAGCGGTTCACAATGTCCATTTCTTCCTGTCCCTGTCCTAATCTTGTTTCTCTGCGTACTCAGCAACCGGGTCTTAGTGGCATCTGGAGCAGCAACACCTGCCGGCTTTCCGAAGGGTGACATTTGTTGATATGTCGGGTTAGACCCAAGGAACTGAAGAAGGTGGACGGACAGTGCTTGCATGGAAAGATCTGTTGAGTATCTCCGTCAGCTCCTCTACCTCCATCTGACCCCTCTGGAGGAGCCCCAGCTAAAGCAGGCAATAGCATTTCCTCCCGCACTGCGTGCCACAACCGGTGCTTGTCTCTGATGTCGGCCGAGGGGAAGTGCGCCCCGCAAAGTGGGCACGGGAAAGCCAGCTGCAAGCTCTGCTCAGTACCGTAGCCAGGGGTCAACGCTCGTGCTGACCCCGCCTGATGAGTGCCCAAGTGCTTGCGCAAGTAAGCTTGACGGCGGAACTTCTTATGGCAATACGGACACAAGAAAACCTCAGATACCCCTTCTCCTGGACTCTTTCCTGTACCCTGGACGCGACGCCCCGACTCCCTTTCAGTATATGGGCCCTGTGGTAGCTGGGGCTCAGGGTGCTGAGCGACCTTGACGTCCTGGCGGCGGGTAGAAGTAGAGTCGGAACTGTCCTGATGCTGATCAGTCCGGGAGCTGTCCCGAATAAGAGGGTGCTGACCTTCAGTCCTTTTCTTTCTGCTGTTTTCCTTACCCTCTGGCAAGAAAGGTGCGATGCTGCTGCAATCAGGAGACAATGAGGAGGAAGAAGAGAACGAGGGAAGAGCTTTCCCGTCCCCGGGGACAGTTGTGGCAGCATTGGCAGGACGTGGCTTGTGCCACCGACGGTGGGAGGCTAGATTGGCTGGGCAGCTGAAGACCTTGTCGCATTCAGGACAGCGGTACTCAACTCTCACTATGCGGGAGCATCGGTGCTGGGCCAGCGCAAAAGGGTCTGCGTACTGTTCCTTGCACAGCTGGCAAATGAATTCACCCAGAGGCGTTCCGCTGCCTTCAAGGCCTCGGGATGGGGTCCCAGGCACCTCCTCCTTGATTTTCAACCCCAGGACTGGGGATGTGGTAACTTCATCCGCGAAGCTCAACCTCCTCATAGCCTTTGGCTTCTTGGCACCTGGCACTGCTGTCCCAGCCACTAACACTGACATGGATCCAGGAGGTCCCTTGTCACGACGGTCGCCCCCAGTACCCCGCTTCAGTCCCTGAAGAGTGACAGTGAGGGGAGCTGAGTCCGGCTTTGGAGCAGCTTCTGGGAAAGGTGCCAGAAGTGGCATCAAAAGCTGCTCCACCGAAGATGGGGCCGACGACGGTGCCACAGTGGAAGAGAAAGCAACCGCGGCTGTGGTGCCTCCGGGGAAGGACTCAGCCGAAGCAGGAGAACTGAGGCAGCGCTCCAGAAATGTCCCTCGCAACTCCGCACCCGCCGGCTTAGCTGGGCTGGGACTGGGACCAGGGGTCGAGCCTCCGCCCAGCCCCCACTCAGCGCTTTCCCGCCGGCCTAGTCCGCTACTTCCTCCGGTCCCTAGGCAGGGCGAAGCGCGCACGGGAGCTGACAGTCGCGAAACCGCCTCCCTCTCCTCCTTTTCTACCTTTTCCAATGAGAATTCCAACCGCTCCGTACCCTTCACGCTTCCTTGGGGACTAGGGGAAGCTGCTCTAGGGAAAGGAGGCGCCTCTTGCGGCCCCAGCAGCTGAAAGTCCCTTTCCACCCGACGCACGCGATAAGAAGCTCCCAGCCTCTTGGTTCGTTTCACCAGAAAGCCCCTCGGCATGATGCGGTTGGGAGAATGTGAGAAATAAACTGAGAGCGAAGGGGGAAAGCGAGGGGTGGAGGCTGCAGGACTAGAGACTGGAGCAGGACGTTGCTACAGCCGTCATGTTCCGGCCTTTATAGATGAGACGCCAGCTGGGCAGAGGGGGCAGTCAACCTCGCTCTGGGATGGGAAGGTGCTGCCCAATCAGGACTAGAAACCTGTGCCGGAAAAGGGGGGAGGGGGGCGGGCAGGGTCTCAGTTCGCAGCTGCCCAGGCTGGCTACCTTGGTGGTTGGATAAGCACCCGGGGGGAGGGGGAAGAGCTAGACTGCTTCGCCACGCCTTCCCTGAGTTCAAACAGCATTATCTCCCTCGTCCAGCAAAATCAGTTACTTGTCAGTCCAGGGTTAGAATACCTATCTAGGACGGCCTGTCAAACTAATTCAGAGTGGAGGTGAAGGCGCGGGAAACCCGCGGGAAGGTAAGCCTGTTAATGTGTGTGGGAGATACGAAGCCCTCAGCCTTCCTTCCCCCACCTTCTTAGCCAGCCCACGATTACAACCTCAGGTCTCTCTGCTCCTGGCCCTCCTTCCTTCTCGTTGACAAAGAGAGTCTCGTTAACCTCTGGCAGCTGGAGCCTCCTTACCCTACCGCAGCTTGGCCCCGAGAGAAACATGGAAGAATTTCTAGAGATGAGAAAGAGAGGGGAATTCCCCCTACTCTTCCAGCACCTCAGGTCTCTGAGAAAGAATTGAGGTGTAGGCGTTGCGACAGAAGAAGCCTCAGAGACGAAGAGACATGCCCATGTGGCCATGGGCGGCATTTGGGTTCCTTTTTGTGACTGATAGGAAGGCCTAGTCAGCCTAGAATGTCCTTTGACGGAGCCGGTAACAGGGTATTTGGTGGTTTATATTAGCAAAAGAATGAGGGAAGAGTAAAGGAAAGGAGATCGCAGGGTATCTGTGGGAAGCTTAGAAGAAGCCGTGGGAATATTAGTAACAGGTGAAATATCTCTCTGCTTGCACTGAACTAATAGAAGGGAAACAACAGAAAAGCAGAGTGAATTAACCTGCTGATCTGTTCTAAATTTGCTGTTGAAGCATGTCTCACATCTATCATTGATTCAGACTACCCGTCTCTGACAGCATGAGAATTTATTTGTGATCAAGGGTGCTCAGTGTGGAGATTGTGCTTCCTAGCAAACCTTCAAGGCTCAAGAAACTAGACATTTCAGTGTCCTATTAGTGAAGGAATACAATATATCTGATGTATCTTGTGAGGGGAAGGGGAGAGTACTGAGTAACTCTTTCTTTCTCAGATAAGGATATTTCCCTGTTCATAGTTTACTCTTGTTCCTCACAAAGATATGTCTTAGCACCTCATCTGCCTTATAGCTCCAGTTAGTCCATAAATAAACATTTGTTAACGTTTATTATGTACAAATAAGCTACATACAGGATAATCAACAGAGAGGGAAGACACTAGGAAGTAAACAACCATTTATTAACCGCCTACTATGTGCAAGGAACTTTGCAAATATTGCCACCTCTGAATCCTCACAATACACCGGGAGGGAGGTGCTATTATGAATCCTATTTTACAGTTGTGGAAAACTGAGACAGATGAAACTCAGTGATTTTCCAGGGCCAAATGGGCCGGTAAATGTCTGAAGCTCCATTCTATTCAATGTCTTCCTGACTTACAAGCCCATTGCTCTACTCACTACACCACCTAGCTACCACAAGATTTAAGAGGGATCATGATGGGGGGATATGTCCAACAGGGATCATCTACCTACAGATGGTAGAATTTTAGCTGGGATTGGAAGAAATCCAGAGAAGTCAGAAGACAAAGATGAAAACAGAAAACATTCCAAAATATGGGTGACAGCCAGTGAAAATGCCCCAGAGTTAGGAGATGGAGTATCTTGTTCAAGAAACAACAAGGAGGCCAGTGTCACTAAATTGCAGAGTATGTGGGAGAGGTAAGGTCAAAGATGATTAGAAAAGTTGGGGAAGCAGGTAATGAAGAGCTTTGAATGCCAGAGGACCCTGGCAGTGGTGGAGTCACTGGAATTTATTGAGTAGTGGGGGTGACATAGTTAGACCTGTGCTTTAGGAAGATTGCTTTGACAGTTGAGTAGAAGACAGACTGGAATGGGGAGAGACTTGTAACAGGCAGACCAATCAGCAGGCTATTGCAATGGTCCAAGTGAGAAATGATAAGTACCAGCACCAGGACGATGGAAGTGTCAGAAGAGAGAAGGCTAATATTGAGAGATGTTATGAAAGTAAAATTGATAGACTTTGCAATAGACTGGATATGGGGGAAGGGTGTGAGAGTGAGGAGTTGGGGTGGCACCTAGTTTTGGAGAGTGGGTGACTGGGAGGATGGGGGTACCTTCAATAGCAATAGGGAAATTAGGAAGATGGGATGCTTGGGCAGCAGGGAAACAATGAATTCAGTTTTAGACATGTTGAGTTTGATGCCCCTGGGACATCCAATTCGATGTCCAACAGGTAATGAGGTTAACAGAGAAATTGGGGTTGATTAAATAGTTTTGAGAATCACCTGTATAATAATTGAATCCTTGGGAACTGCTGAGATCACCAAGTGAGATATTGTAAAGGGAGAAGAGAAGAGGTCCCAGGACAGAACTTTGTGGGACACCCATGGTTAGCATGTGTGACCAGGATTAAGATCCACATGTTAGGAGCAGCTAGGTGGTGTAGTGAGTAAAGCACCAGTCCTGGAGTCAAAAGGACCTGAGTTCAAATCCTGTCTCAGGATACTTAACACTTACTAGCTGTGTGACCTTGGACAAGTCACTTAACACAAATTGCCTTGCCCTTCCCTCCTCCAAAAAAAAAGACAAAAAAAAATATCCACATGTTAATCAAGGTTACATGGTACTTCGTATTCATAGTATGGAACATACCCTACCGCAGGAAAAAATTGTAAAAGAATGAGGCTGAGAAAAAAAAAGAAATATGACACTTGGTACAATCAAGGCACTTACATTCTAGATGAAAAGATAAGACTTGATAGCTCGTATTTGTAAATCTTGCTCAAAGAGCACAAGGAAGCCAGTGGCACTGAAGTTGGTAGAACATGCATTATTGCTTTCATTTTGCAGATGAGGGAACTTGGCATAGGAAAATTTCAAATTCAGAGTTCTCTCCACTATACCAACATGACTTACAACACATGGGAGAGTCTGGTTATTAGAACCTGTGATCGAAATTAAGAGCATCAGGAAAAAGATTATGCACGAGATAATACCTAACTAGATCAAAATAGATTTTAAAAAGTGAAAAGCTAAATTTTAACTGCAGGAAAACTAGCTGTTAGTCATGGACAATGGATTCTTCCCAGTAAAGGTACTTTTCCCTAGCAAGTAAAATGATTGGAGGAGTTGAAGAATTAAAAAATGTGCAAACTTGAAGATTTTAGAGTCAAAACACCTATTCTGGAATTCCATGTAAGTGGTTTTTAGTTTTGGGGGCTTTTTAAAAATATCCTTCTCAGTCTCAGTCTCTGCTTGGTGATCTCTTCAGTTCACATGGAGTCAAATAATTGTCAAATCTACTTACCCAACCATCACTTCTCTACTTACCTGTAGCTTCCCATTTCTATTAGCTTGTTGGACATCTCAAACCAGATGTCACAGTGACACCTTTTTAAATTAAATTTTATTTTCAAGCAAAGATAGGCCTTCTCTCCTTCTCACTCCCCTTCCTCTGCCCCACTGAGGAAAAAAGAAAAAGAAAATCCCTGTTACAAACATATGTAGTCAAACAAAATGAAATTCGCTATTGATCATGTCTAAAAAATATATGTTCATCACCTTTCTTTCAGGACGTAGGCAACATGTTTCATCATGAGTTCTCAGGAATTTCACAAGTTTTGTATGTAAACATGTATATACACACATGTGTATGTGCTGTGCTTCCAAGTTTATAAGTATGTACTTATATGTGTATCTATATTATGCATTATGGTTTCAAAGTTTTATGCACACATACGTACACACACATTAGTCAGCCAACATCTACTTTCTCACATTCTCTCTTCCACCTCTCACCCCCAAGCAGTTAAGAACATGAGAAAAACAAAATCAATTATAAATATGGATAATCAATCAAAACTAATTTCTACATTGGCCATATCCAAAAAAATATTTATCTCATTCTCCATTCTGAATCCTTCATCTCTCTCTCTCTCTCTCTCTCTCTCTCTCTCTCTCTCAGGATATGAGTACTATGCTTCACCATTAGTCCTCTGGAATTGTGGTTGATCATTATGGTGACAAAAGTTCACTAAAATAGTATTCCATCACATTTATATACCATCATTTCTTCAGCCATTTCCTAATCTATGAGCGCCCTTCAGATTCACATTCTTTGCTCCAACAAAAAGAGCGACAAATATCCTTCGAGTTGTTTTGCTTAGAACTAATCTCTCTTCTCTTTTCCTCCTTTTCTCCCCTTCCTCCTCTCTTCTCTTTCCATTCTATTTTACTGTTGAGTAAAATGTGTTTCTGCGTGTGTGTGTGTGTGTGTGTGTGTGTGTGTGTGTGTGTGTGTGTTCTTCCCTCCTTTGACCAGTTCAGATTAGAGTGAAGCTCAGGTATCACTCACTCCTCCTCACCCCTTTATCCTTGTTGGTATGGTTGTCTACTGATATATCCAGGACACGTGAGATCATTTTCCCTCATTTTCCTTTCATTTCTCCCACCAGTTTCTTCTTCCCCTCTTTCCATTCTTTTCTTAAGACCATCAAGACAGAACAGAACAACTCTCAGGCTCTGTCTAATTGGACTCCCTTCTACAAACTCTGAGAAGGGAGTCCAAGGCTCAGAAGGGACATATGTAGCATTTCCCAGTGTATGAATATAAGCAGTTTATCTTTGTTTACTCCTTTATCATTGTTTATTCATGTTTCATTCATGTGCCATTTTTATGTTTCCCTTAACTTCTGTGTTCGAACTTTAAACTTCCTCCACAGTTCTATTCTTCTCATCAGGAATGCTTAGAAGACCACTATTTCTTTAAAGATCCATTTTTTCCTCTCTACCATTATATTCAGTTTTGCTGGGTAAATTAATCTGTAAGCCAATATCGTTTGCTTTCTGGACTATTGTATTCCCCACTCCTTTATTGCAATAGTAGCTAAATTATGTGTGATCCTGACTGTGACTGCTCAGTACTTGAATTTTTTGTTCACTCTGCTTGCAGAATTTTTCCTTTGCCCTGGAAGTTCTGGATTTTAGCTATGATGTTCCTGGGAGTTTTCATTTTGGGCTTTCAGGAGGCAACTGTTGAAATCTTTCTACTTCCACTTTGCCCTATGGTTCTAAGAGATCTCCATAGTTTTCTTTTAAGATTTCTTGAAATAGCATATCTGGGCTCTTTTTTGTTCATGGTGTTCAGATGATCCAATGATTTAAGAATCACTTTGTAAGCATTTTTTTCTTAGTATATTTTTCAGATCAATTGTTTTTGTTACAAAATATCTTATATTTTCTCCTATTTTTTAGTCTTTCAATTAAAAAAAAATATTTCTTGATGCCTCATGGAGTCATTGACTTCTATTTGACATTCAAATTTTCAGGGAGTTTGTTGCTAGGGCAAGGTTTTGTACCTGTTGTTGATAAGTTGTTGATGCCCTTTCCAGCTCTTTCTTTCATGATTTTAATTTCTTTTACATTTTTCCCCCCTCAGGTGCTTTATTCCATTTATAAAAACATGCTTTAATTCTTTTTTAAAACTTGCTTTATCTCTTCTAGGAATTCTAGTTGAGTTTATGCCCAAGTTATGTTTTTCTCTGAAGCCTTGCTTGCATATGTTTTGGATTCATTCTCTTTGGTTTACTTGAGTCTCTCTGGCAACATAATAGCTCTTTATAGTGAGATTCTTTTTTTGTTTGTTTGTTCTTCCAGCCTGCTTCCGATTTAATGTTAGGTCTGGGTTCTGCGACACTTCTAGAGGTAAGGTCTGGGCTGGTCCTGTTGCTGCTTTATTGAGCTATTGAATGTTGTCTTATTCCAGGATCTCAGGTGCAGTCTGGGGAACTGCAAGCTTTCAGGATCCCAAATTGGTCTGATCCAGGCAATGTCTTATTGGTGCCATTCTCATCTGAGCTTTTCAGGTTCCAGACCTGGGTTTGGTCTCTAAAGGGGAAAACTGTTGATGGACACAGCTCCTCTCAGTCAGCTGGAAAACTCTGTTGGTTGAGAGTGATAGAATTGTAGATTCCCCTTTTGGGTGGGGTAGGGGAGGGGGGATTCCTGTCCTGGTTATTCCTCTGCAAATTGGGTTAGATGCTGGAACAGAGACCTTTCTTTGAAATCTCCTGAATTCAGAATCAAACTGTTACTGCTACTGCTGCCTCTACTCACTTCTGAATTTTCTTCTTTATAGTTAGATTGAACAGGAGTTCCCCACCCAAAATGCCATTCTCCTGAGCAAGTTCCCTTCTTAATCTGCCCTGGTTCCATAATCCAGAGTTGGGTAGTGTGCAACAAAGCTGCAGCATCTCCCCCATCTCAGTGCCCAAGTATGGGTTTGGGGCTATCCCAGTACAGACTTGGGATCTCCTCTTGCCCGGATACATAGCCTTTCCTCAGGTACTGCAGTGCTCATGCATCAGCTGCACTGGATTGGACAAAGAACCCACTGTGACCCTTTCTGGGTTTGCCCATCAGGATTTGGTCTAATGCATTTTCTAGATATGTTTGGATGAGTTTGTGGAAGAAAGCCCCCACCACACTGCTTCTTATAGACCCACTAAATTGCTCTGCCCTTTGTCCTAGACATCTCAAGCTCAACATGTCCAAAATGAAATTTGTTATTTTCCACCCAAACCCTCCCCTCTTCCTAATTTTCCAGTCACTTTTAAGGGTACCATCATCCTTCAGTCACCCACACTCCAAACCTAGGTGCCACCCTTGACTCCTCCTTCTCTTTCATTCTCCATCTCCAACCTATTGCCAGTTTTGCTTTCACAATATCTCTCCCATAAGCCTTCTTCTCTCCTTTGGTACCTCTACCATCCTGATGTAGGCCCTCATCACTCCTGGACTAGATTATTGTTCTTTGTCCTTTTTCAAAGAGGACCAGTGTGGCATCCGAGTTGAGAAAAAGTTATAAAATACAGTAATAAGTGAAAAGCCATAAAAACTTAAAACTCCCTGAAAGGTAGAAGCCTGAACATGGTGACCCATTTACAATCATAACTTAGATACTGAATTATATTTTAGACACAGAGTTATAACTTAAGATATTATGACCTATGAACCCCAAAACAAGAATATGACATAGATGTGACCAGGACATGATTGATACACAAACTTATGTTTGGACATAACATTGGCATAACTCAAGCAGAAAACAGAAAACATCCCCCAGTCAGTAGTGATGCACTCTCTAGCTCCTCCTGCCTTTATCTGTTTTCTATAATTACCATGGAGATTCTTTAGTGGGGATTCACTGACTGGTCTAGCTGCCACCCCAGATTGAGGGTGAGTAACATCTTGGCAGGGATCCATCTCACTGCCCCAAATGTAAGTAACCCAAATTGATTAAGCTGCTACCTATAATCAATCTGGAGCTCTTTGGCCTCTTCCTTTGGTATAAAAAGAACACCCCATGATTATAAGTGAAGTACAGGGATCCCTGGGCAGGGGGATTCCGGATCTTACAACCAGTGACATCACTGGTGATAGCTTGACTGGTGGGTGAATCAGATTTAAGTGAGGCAGAGTTGCACAAAGTCATTAGCCTCATTCTTCCAGAGTCATTAAAGCCAATGACAGGATAAAAGGCGAGACAACTGGCAGTGGCCCAGGATGTACTGTGTGACCTTAGTGTCTGCAATGTCTGACCAAGCTCAAAAATCCCATAGCACCTGCTTCAGCCTCCTTCGTGGCCATTGGAACAAATCATTCTCATCCACCCATTCCACCAGGGGAAGTCTTCACATGCTTGGGGTAGACATCCTCTAACTTACCAACCAGTCTGATGGCTGTCAATGAACCTCAACCTGATTTGGCCCAACTGCAGAGACAGTCTTACTGGGTTGTGGCTGCTGTGCATGCTGCAGCTCCCTGGAGTTATAGTTGAGGGCTACATGGCAGGTGGACACTAAAGATGGGAAGAGCAGCCCTGAATAGGGTTCAGCAAGCCCTTCCGCCAGAGGGACTAGTCTTCCCTGAATACCTCATCTACCCCCTGGACTATTGTAACAGCCTTCTGGTTGATCTGCCTGTAACAATTCTCTCACTACTCCATTCTATCCTCCACTCAACTGTCAAAGTAATCTTCCAGAAGTACAGGTCTACCTATGTCACCCCACTACTCAATACGTTCTCGTAACTCATTGTGACCTCTTAGATCTTCTATCTGCCATTCAAAGCTCTTCGTAACCAGCCTCCTCCCCTCAACTTTTCTGTTTTCTTGCACCTTACCTCTCCTACACACTCTGCCAAGCACTGACATTGGCCTCTTTCCTGTTTCTCAAATAAGATACTCCATCTCCTGACTATCTCCCATACCGGAATGCTTCCATTTCACTTCCTCAACCCCTGAATTACCTGTATTCAAGTTTCAGCTAAAATCCCACCTTCTACATAAAGCTTTTCTGGATCCCCCTCAATTCTAGCACCTTCCTTCTGTTCATTATTTCCAATTTATTGTGTGCATACATCTATACGGCTTGTTACACACATATGTATAAATACACATATACTATACATACATACATGTGTGTATCTTGTTTGTACATGGAGATTTACATGTTATTCCTTTCATTAGACTATAAGCTCTTCGATAGTGGGGACTATTTTTTTTTTTGCCTTTCATTGTATCCCCAGCACACAGTGCTTGGTACGGAGAAGACTTTAATAAACGTTCATTGACCAACCGCCAATTAAGTGTTGTATCACTCTCACATGTGCCTGTTCCAGGGCTACATGCCTTCTAGCTTCAGAGCAACCTGACGAATTCTTCTCTTTTCCTTTAACTTTAGATCGCCCAAAAATGCTGTACCTGAACAGGAAGGAAGTAAAGAGACTTTTTGATTTTTATTTTTATTTTTTTTAATTTTAACTTTTATTTATTTTAGTTTACATCATTCATTTCCACAAGATTTTGAGTTACATATTTTCTCCCTGTCCCTCCCCCAGTCTATTCTCTCCTATGTCACTTTTTGGTAGGGCAGGATGGATCTCCCTACCACAG
>CM053582.1:367576543-367638456 GCA_028627135.1 Pseudochirops cupreus | reverse complement strand
CCACTCCACTGTTTATTCTATTATCTCTCTCTCTCTTAAGAAAGGAATTTCTAAGACATAAGGCACAGAATAAAGAAGCCACTTAACTTACTGCTATTTCTACTGTGTCATATGTATGCCAAATCTTTGAATACACCACTTCACTAGGACCCATTCTAACAATACAAGTCACTAACCTGAATTATCTATCTCATTTGTAGATAGACAGACAGATAGAGACATAGAAATACCTCCTATCCACCTTTCTTCCTTCTTAGGTAGTTTTTTCAATTATTAAACTTTTTTAGAAAATTTACAATCCTCTTAAATTAGAATGACTGTAAGAAATTTAAATTCTAGGTGAGTTTTTATCAATGTTTTATAAAAATAGCTTAGCATTTAAATTTATGAAAAACGGTTTTGTAAGGACTAACTTGTTAACAATGAGATTTTTAAACAACTACTTCACACTGAATGATCTTTTTAAAAAATAATTCTTTTTATTATGGATGTAACAAATGGCAACAACCATTCCCTATTCAAAGAACAGAAAAAGAAGACTATATGAAATCATCAGTCCATCATATATGGCTTGTGCCAACACTGTCCTGTTTGACCTTGCCCCCTTTGGAATTTCCTTTTGCTTTCTTCTGTGCATTTTAAAAAATGTTTCATTGACTCTCTTTTTTTGTCACTATTCCTATCATCCATTCCCTTCTGCAACTTTCCCCCTCACCTTTTAGGAAAGTCTTCTTTCATAACAAAGAAGTATTGTAAAGCAAAACAAATTCACATATTGATCATATCTGGTAACATATCTCATTCTTTACCTACAATCCATCACAAAGATGTTGGAAGCATGTTTTGTCTTCTGGAGTCGTGACTGGTCATTTCATTGCCTAGAATTGGTTACATTTTCTAAATCTACTTTCAGTTTTACTTGATTATTAACTTTTCATATTAATTCCATAGGACCACAGATTTAGAGTTAGGAGAGATCTCAGAGATCAACTATTTCAACCCCTTATTTTTATAAGGAAATTGATACCCAATGGATTAAGTGATTTAACCAAGGTCACACAAGGCAGTATCAGAGCCTAGATTTGAAACCAAATCATCTGATTCCAAATGCTCTTTCATCTGAACCGCATATTGCAAATATTTTATGGACTTGCCAATAGCCAGGATAAGTAATAGTTTATTGTAGGCAAGTAGTAAAGAATTCTGAATTAATTTATTTTATTGCTCATGACCTCCTCAAGGGAGGTTTGCCTAATACAATTTTTGCACTTATTTTCAAGAAAGATAGCAGATAATACGTTGACTTTTTCTACTGTTTATGGTTACTCTGTTTTCAATCCAGTAACCATTTTAGTAACTATACCACAGCATTATTATCCAGACAATATCTTTCCAGCATTTCAATTATCTGTATCTTATGTGGATTCACATCAAAAGCTTTTTACAAATATCTAGATCTATAATCTGTCCATGGAGTTTCCTTTACCCATAAACTTGTCATGTAATTTTATCAAACCAAAGAAATCAGATTTGTCTGGCATGATCTGTCTTCATAAACAGATGCTGTCCACTGACTATCACATTGTTATCTATATGCTTACAGATCAATTTGGCTCTTTCTGACCTGGGTAATTGTGTTCTGCCTGCCCAAACTCTCCCTGTTGTTTGAATTGGAGACATTATTCTTCCCTTTTCCTAAACAAAGTGTTTAGTGAAGTCAAACAAACAAAAAACACCAAAAAAAACCCAGTTTCCTAAAGATTTATATCTAGTTTATTAACAAACTGTGAACTGAAACAGCATCCTAACTTTTATAGGTGACATGATATTATATAACTTTGTGATGAAAGTCGTGTAAGTAGTGTTTCGTGTTTAATTGGTGAAAAATGTGGAAATTAAAAATAAGCCATGTCTTCCATATATACATATTTACTCTAGTAAAATTCATAAGTCATATCTAACACTGAAAATTTGGACCCATAAGATTTTGTTAAAATGAGGTTTAGAATGTAAGGTCAGAAATGAAGGAAGTAAAAGGTTACTTTCTAAGCCTTTTCTTGAAGGAACTGCACTTGCTTAATACAAAATGGCAGTTGTGAGCCATAAACTATAGAAGCAGTTGTGCTTTACTTGATATGTAAATGAAAAAAGTCTATACAAATCTTTCTGACTCCAAATCAGGTAATCTATCCATTCCTCCACCCAGCTGTTTTCTTCTAGTTCTAGGAATTTCTAAGACTTACTATTAAAAAGAACAAAACCATTTAAGACTTTCTTATTATTACAACCCAGAGCCCCAACTCTAAGATTATGTATTAACTAAATATTAGAGCAAGGTTCAAACATTTATTCTGTTTAGTTCTGTGTGTTGCACAGAATTTCACTGAATTCCTGCACTACAGACCTTCTGTACATAATTACTAATACACATGAATCACAGAGAAGTTTGAACTAGTCACATATGCATATGGAACAAAAGCAGGAATTAGTGTTGTGCAGAGAATAAGAGTGAGCCAAGACCTGGGTTCAAGGTAAATTTAGGTGTGGATTTATTGATCAAGTGCATGACCACCTGGAGTATAAACTCAAATCAGACAGTAATCTTTTGGGGATACAGACTTGATTATAAAGGCTAAAACCACAAAAACCACAATCAGGGAGGGGAGCTAGCAGAAGCCATGATGTATAGAAGCAAAGAACAGCCATTGGTTAGATCTACAGCTCAGAGCTAATTTTGGAATATGGTGCAAGGGTACAAGGGTACAACCTTCCTGTGATGTGGGGGTCCCTCCTACAACAGAGTGGAGGGCGCAGGGTAGAGGGCCATAGTTAGTGCTTTCCAGAGCAGGGTGGAGGGTCATAGGGTAAAGGGGACTGGAATTCCCCAGAAAAGGCTAGGGTCATGTTCTGGGCGAAGAGGGTGGGGGCCATGCTTGGTCAGCAGGACAGGGTGGTCCCTAGATAAGATCCTTGCACCATAATGAATCTTATACACTATAATGATTCAAGGAGAATATATAAAATGCTGATTAGGGAAGGAGGGGTCAGAGAACTTGGCCTTCAGCAATATACCCAGACATGCCTTAAGCAGTTTTCAAGCTATGACAAAATGTAGGATAGAAATATAAAAGGGGTTTAATGGTGGGCCACAAATCAGATGGTGTTCAGTGACCTGGAATTTGGGTTTGGGTACAACATTAGAAACAGCTTAAAGAAATGTAGGAAATGCCTGGAGACTAGGTAGGTAAAAGGATAATTAAAACTTCACTGTTCTTTTGCTAATCTAATGGAATAATAATGTTTTAGTCCATTCCAGATATAACCCTCTCCTCAGAAATTCAAACAGGCAGAGTAGTAAGCTAGAAGAGCTCTAGCCACATCAACACCCTGTCTTAATCTCCATTCAAAGGTCCAACTACAGGTTTTCTACCTCCCCAATTTTAAAGCCACCACTCACTATTGAGCTGCTAAAATAAGAACAACTTATTCCAACAGCCATAAAGGCAATTGAAGTAAGAGTGCTTAGAGCTTGGTCAGACATCAAAAATGTCCAGGTCATCTACTGGATCTGTAAGCATAAGTAAAGTGGGATTTTTTGTGTTGTTTTTCTGGAGTTCAGTTTCCTAGGCTCAGGTTAAATTGTAAACATCTGAAGGATTAATCTCTTTTGAACCCTGATAATTCACAGCTATGCTGAGTCAAGTAGGTTTCATGCCTTTTGGCTCTGAACCAATCCAGGGTCAAGTCTTTGTTATATATTCTGGGAGGTTGGTATTTTGTTTCCAAGAAGACTTGCTCATGAGAAGGACCTTTTGCTTCCCTAGAGAGGACTCTGAGTAGCCGTTTGTTAGGAGGCCCCCCAACTACTCAGAGGTTTGTGCTCTCCCAATCCAGTGGTTTATGAAAGTGGTTGTATTACTTTGTTTAGACATTAAAAGTCCTGTCTGTTGAACCTCTGTGCTAATTTCTCTGCTTGCATTTTCTACTTATCTGTAATTAAAGTAAGATTGTTGACCCTTTTAAAAGTTATCTTTCCTTTAGCAAAGCAGATCAAAGAACCTGTGCTAGCAGCCATCCTGGGTGTGCTAGGATGCTTGCTGTTATAGTATCCCAGGTCATCACAAGTTATCTTGACTTTTGTCCTACAATGTCCTTCAATGACTCAGGAAGAGAGAGTAAAGCTGCCAACTCTGTTCAACTCTAATCCAATTCAAAAGTAAGTCTCTTGATATCACCTATGATGTCATTGGTCCTTTTTAAAAAATGAAGAATGAAGGGGCAGCTAGGTGGTGCAGTGAATTAAGCACCAGCACTGGAGTCAGAAGGACATGAGTTCAAAGTCAGCCTCAACACCTGACATTTAACTAGATGTGTGACCTTGGGCAAGTCACTTAACCTCAATTGTCTTGTCTTCCTCCTTCTAAAAAACAAACAAACAAAAGAAAACAAAGGATGAATCACAGTTAAGATTCTACTCTTCCCTCTCTAAAACCAAACAAAATGTACTCAGCTCTCCTGCTTAGTTTTTTCCCCCAAGGAATCTTGTGATCCTTCCTTCATCCAACTGTGTGAGGAAGGAGAATTCATATTCTTTTGGAGCTACAATTTTCAGAAGTCCATGCCATGAAGTTCTAAGGTAGTTTCATTTGGCTACATGTGTAACCCTGGGGGGGTTAGTTGATCTGAGTATTTGGTTATATTACTTCCTGGGTTTTGGTATTATGCTAAACATCTAGAATTATACAATATAGCATCAAAATAAAAACCAACACTTAGACCAATGGTAATTAATCCAATATCCAATGTAATCACTTTAGGGCATTATTTATACCAAACATATCATCAAGAAATGCAAGAGATAGCACAATGCAAAGCAACATTTAACAGGATGTTTCAGTGACCACGTGTCTAAACCACATGCAGAGCATACATAATACATGCATATGTCACAGCTGTGTGCAGATATCAACAAAACAAAAGTAAATATATAACAGCAAGTGAAAGTAAAGCCACAGTAATATCAACGGTCTAAACAAAATACACAAAATTAACAAAATCTACCAAAATACATATTAAAGCCAACTGCATAATTAACAGACCTGTGCAGCTAGGACACAGACGTGATACTACTACAAGAGCAAATAAACAACGAACAACCAGATACAAAAACTGAAGCATGCGTGTCGTGAGCTTACACGTAGTGCTTCACGTGCATCAATGAATTTAGTGGCTTCTCTAAGTCAGATATTACATGAGAAAATAGCATTTTCCTCTAGCTGTACTTATAACCATTTTTCCAAGACCCTGTAAGTTTCCCCAAGACCCTGTAAGTTAGCACAGTCACTGGTCAAATAGTTTTATCCCTCCTGAAACCTCTTGACCTGTCTGCCCCTCACCCCAAGCTAGCTGATGGCATGGACAGATCATACTCCTTATCAGAACTATAGTCTTACCTACTTGAATCTAAATTTGTAGGGATCCAGTTATTCCTGACCTACCCAGGGTCCTTTGTCTGTATCCTTGGAGTCTCTCTATCTATAGATGAAGTACTAGACCAAAAACGTGTTGTCCCTAGGCTCAGTTAATCTGTTGCATTTTTCTTTTCTTGAAATGTCACTTGTCTGTTTCTGAATTATTGCTAGGTCTGACAGTCCTTGAATGACTAGTGCATCATGTCTCTTTTGCTTAGTTTGTTGAAGTAGATGCTCATCTATCTCTATTCATCAGGTAGTCCAAGTAATTTACATATTGACAATAAGTGGTTGCAGTGTTATCTTTGGCCCTGAATGGAGCCATCTTGTAAGTGAACAAGTTGCCTTTCAGGCTTTCACCAAGTAGGCATGAAATACCTTTCCATCAATCTGCTAACTCATGTATCTCATGAACACCAAGATCTCTCAAAAGAACTCTTATGTTGTTGGAGGTCTTGACAACAAATTCAAGAATCATATCACTTTTTATTTCTTTCAGCTTTCCTTTGGACCGAAGTTGTAGCTAGGTGGCAAGTGTCTTTAAGCTTCTCTCTAAGCAAAAACATGTACTAGAATCTCTCCATTCTCAGACTGTAAAACACAGAATGAAGGCATGGCTCACACCCAAACATCAGATGATAGGGTAGAGAGCTGTTGGTATTATTCCTGGTAGAACTCTACACATGTACTAGGAATGCTACATGTTGGATCCACTGAGATTAGTTTCAGTGTCCCTAATATGTTTAACCACATGCAGTTGAAAATAGTAGACTTCTTGAAAAAGCTAATATCTCCTTTAGCCATGTGTGTTTTCAAAGTCTCTGCATTGCTCTAAATGGTTCCAGTCAAGATGTTCATACTCTAAGAAATACTTCTCTTGTAATATGTGAGCAACCATGGAAGCTTTCTGATTCCTTATTGGCTATGGCTGTACATCACCAGCTATATGTGACATGTTCTTGCTATTTCCTTCCACTTGTAGCACACCCTTGGTGATATAAGATAGAGGGGCCCTTCCTGTCAAAGATGAGGACTTTAGTAGCTGTTGAGCTAGACTTCCATGGATATGCTGAAGAAATCTTTGAACGTCAGGACTCTCTTGCTTTATCTCTTCTGAGCTGTCTTGTCTGCTCCTTCGTGCTTTGAGAAAAGAGACATGGGATGGCTAGGGGGCACAGTGAATAGAGCACTGGCCCTGGAGTCAGGAGGACCTGACTTCAAATTTGGCCTCAGACACTTAACACTTACTAGCTGTGTGACCTTGGACAAGTCACTTAACCCCAATTGCCCTGCCCTCCCCCCTCCAAAAACAAAGAAAGAAAAAAGAGACATAAGGAAATGCAAAGGATAGAATCAGTCACAGGTATTTATAAGAAATAAGAGCAGATTTGTCAGATGCAGTCTTTAACTGGACATGCTTAGAAGTGGGTTGAGAACCACTGCTATAGAGCCTTTTCTTAACTCATGTGGCCAAAGAAATCATGAAAAGCTTTCGTGGCCATAGAGCAATATGTGCTGGGTAGAGCCAAATGTTTCCTGGTACCACGAATGGGACTAATGACAGTTCAGTATTTAGTACATACAGTTCAGTGGCATAGTTCCAACTCATGCCATTGTCTTAATAGTAAATGCAATTGATTTCCAGGGACCATGACTCTCTTGATTCAACGCTGCTCTTAAGCCCGCCAAGTTTTCATTTGTGTTCAAGTCAAAAACCTTGTTGGATCTGCACAAGCCAATGCTAATGCCCTTGTGAAGCAAACTGACCAGATCTGACAAAGTTTATAGACATCTGTTCATCCATATATCTCCAAAGGGCTTTTAAAAGAACCTTACATTTCTTGCCCTTCTCCGTTTGTGCCTTCTCAAATGATATATGCTCGAGTGTCAGCTTTTTAAACATTTTATTCAGCACTTCGACAATAGCAATGTAATTTCTAACAAATTTTTGATAATAGCCACCAAGTTCTTTGAAAAGGCTCTAGCACAGCGGTTCTCAACCTGTGGGTCGCGACCCTTTTGGGGGCCAAATGACCCTTTCACAGGGGTCACAGGGGTCACCTAAGACCATCGGAAAACACATATTTCCGATGCTCTTAAGAACCAAGACACTGCTCCTCTATCCATCTCCAGGAGGTCTGCCCACATGCAGATACGCCCACATACAAGTATTAAAGGGTCGCAGCATTAGGAAGGTTGAGAACCACTGCTCTAGATCTTGAAAGTTCTTTGCTTGTGGCCCAATGAGATACTGTATGATGCAAATACTTAATAGAAACAAAATGGGCACTTGTCAACTGAGAGCTGTAGGATATTTTCCTCTAAATCCAACACTTTAATCAGTCTTTCCTAATGTTCTTCCATGGTCTTCCCAAAGATAATGATATCATCACGAGACAATGACACTTAGAGGCTCCAACTCTATTTGCCTTTGAGTAGTATCAGACGTCCCCAAGATATTTTGGATACATACATGCACTGGTAAAATCTATCTGGGCAGATTGAAGCAGTTATCCTCTCTTATTCTGCTATAGAAATCTGGTAATAGCTACTACATGCGTACTGAAAACCACTGGCTGCATAAAAAATGATCTGTGGTATCTTGAATTCTTGGCATGATGTCCTTTGGGTTTTTGTTGTCATTTTTTCCCCCAAAGTTCAGTAGTCAACATAATATGTCTTTCCATTCTTCTTTGGTACTACCGCTATAGGTAAATGTATATGGGTTGTTGGTGATAATGCCATTAACCAACATATTCTTGAGGTGGTCTCAGAGACCATCACAGACAAAGGAATTTTCCTGGATCTTTTCTGGAATAGTTGGGAGTTGGTGAGTTGGATCTTGTGTGTTGCTCCTACAGAGAGAGCACAACGTTCATTTACTGAGCTTCTACCTCAGCTGTTCATTCTATTCCTCTGGTTCCATTCCCAAAGTAAAATTTCTCTGGATCTATTTCCAGGTGGTAGAGCAGATCCAGAAACAAGGAAGCCTAAATTTAAATCCAGCATCTACCTCCCAGAGTTGTTGTGAAGGTAAAATGATATAATATTTCTTAAGTGCTTAGCACAGTACCAGGCACTTAGTAGGTGTTCTTAAATTATTTGTTCCTTTTCTCCTTTTTCTTTTTGAGAGAATTATAAGCCAATTTCTAAGTACCATCTCCTGTATCAATTTTGTCAGGCATTTTTGAGCGCCCAAATGAGTCTGGCATCTTTTATCTACATCTTTTGTAGATTCTCCTAACCCCATCCTAATGTAGACTATCCTGCAGTCTTCCAACTCTGTTATTCAAGATTTCTAAAATAGACTCAGGTCCACATATAGGAGATTCCTTTATAAATGTCACCATTCATCAAGTGATAGTGTTTTCTAAGTGACTCACTCTATTTTCATAATATTGACATATCAATAAATAATAGCAAAGTCATTATTTTACCAGTCACTAAAACGCTATATCCTGACAAAACAAGTAAGAAAAACTTCAAAGAACAGTAGTAAGAATCAGCAAGAACTATGAAAATTTAGCAGCTTATAATAGTAACAGCAATCTACTTGTACATCTATAGACAGTCCAATAACAGCGTCACATTATCATCATTAATTAACATTCATGTGAAAATTTAACAGAAGGGTGAAATAAAACAGTGAAAGCTGATAAACAGAAAAGAAAAACTAAAATTATCTAAAATAAAATAAGTCCAAAAATAATACAACAGAATTAAATGTTGTAAACTAAAAGTTAATAAGCAAATTTAAAAAAATACAATACTCAAAATAAAATTCAGCTACTGAATTTTCAGTGAAAAATTCAGGAGGGGTGGCTAGGTGGTGCAGTGAATAGAGCACCAGCCTCAGAGTCAGGAGGACCTGAGTTCAAATCCAGCCTCAGACACTTGACACACTTACTAGCCGTGTGACTTTGGGCAAGTCACTTAACCCCAATTGCCCTCCAAAAAAAAAAAAGGCAAAAAAAACCATTAAAAAAAGCAAAAGAAAAATTCAGTGAATGGCAGAAGAAAAAAGTATGTCATAATAGGACATAATAATGATGATAGCTAATGGTTATATAGTGCTTTAAGGTCTAAAAAGTCTTTATATATATTATTTCATTTGATCATCACAACAATCCTGTGAGTTACGTGTTATTATTATCTCCCTTTTATAGATGAGGAAATGGAAGCTTAGTAATAAAACATGAAACAGAAATGTATTCCAAAAGGAAATTGTATATCAGTTTTTTTTGTTATCGTACAGTTGTTTTTTGGTCATGTCCTATTCTTTGTGATCCCATTTAGGGTTTTCTTGGCAAAGGTACTGTAATGGTTTTCAATTTGCTTCTCCAGTTTACAGATAAGGAAACTCAGACAAACATCCTTAAGTGACTTGCCCAACGTCACATAGTTAGTAAGTGTCTAAGGCTGGATTTGAACTCAAGGTCTTCCTGACTCCAGGCCAAGCACTCTATCCACTGTACCATCTAGCTGCATATCAATTTTTTTTAAATCCAACAAATTCAAAAGAAAATTAAAAAAGAAAATTCAGTATCTACCAACCATTTGCAAAAGTAGCCAAGTTGGGCCTATAGTAAACTTTAAATTCAAGCCATAAAAGACCAAAATTTATTCAAATACAAAAAGGAATCAAAACACAAGAAAATTCAGAATTAAAATTTTGTAGAAGATATATATTACACGCATGCGGCGATAATGCGAGAAACTTTGCTTTAAAAGAAGCGGAAACAAAGTGCTAAGCTCCCAAAACAGAGAAAAAATTAATACATTCATTACATAAGCAACTCAGCTCAGTCCCCCCCCCCCTTCCAGTCCCACTCCCTACACAGTCTTGTGATTCTTCCATCTGAAGTTGGGTGGGAGTGGGAGGGGTGAGGCAGAACACACTATTTTGGAACTAGTTTCCCAGAAATCCTTGTCACCATACCCTAGAACTTTTCCCTGTTCCCAGGAAAAGTCAGTTGATATATTTGATTATATACAGGGGGGAAAAAAGAACTTTATTCATATTGAAAAATAGTTATTAAAAAAATCAGAAACTACTTATCTATATGCTTGCCCTCACATTTATACAAATTTATACAAATGAGTTTTTATTAATTTTTTTTAACTTCACAATAATTTCCCCCAGTATACCTCCTTCTTTCCCGCCCAGAGGGGAAAGACAAAAAAGTCATCATAACTGATCCACCCATCAGAGAAGTCAGAAAATACATGCAATACAACATTTGTGCCAAGGAGTGGGGTGGTGATATCTTCTTATATCTCCTTTTGAGCTATTCTTTTTCTTTGGAATTTTGCAACATTTAATTTCAAGGGTTTTATATGTGGTTCTTTCAGTTTACATTGTTGTAGTAATTGTGTACATCATTTTCTTGGTTCTGCTTCATTCTGTATCAGCTGACAAAGATCTATCTCTGTATTTGTCATACTCATCATTTCTTACAGCAGAATAATATTTCATTATATTCATGTATCATAATTTATTTAGCCATTTTCCTCTTGATGGACCTCTACTTTGTTTCCAATTCTTTGCTATCACAAACAAACGTTACTACAAATTTTGGTGTGTATGGGGACTTCTTCCTTACAATAGTCTCCTTGGGTTAGAAGCCTAGTAATGGAATCTCTGGGTAAAAGGGTATGAATGTCACTTTAATTGCCTAGTTCCAAATTGTTTTCCCAAATGGTCATAACAGTTCACAGCTCCACCAGCCCTGCTCTAGTGCACCTATTTTCCCACAAACCCATCAACATTTCACTATTCCCATCTTTTATCACATTTGCCACTTTTCAGGGTTACATGGTAAAACCTCTGGGTTTTTAGATTTTGTGTTTTTCTTATTAGAAGTACTTGCAGCATTCTTTCATGTCATTATTAATAGTTTACAATTCTCCCTTAAAGAATGGTTTGTTTGCATCATTTAAACACTTATCCATTATGGAGTAGCTTTTGGTTTTAGATATTTCTAAACAGTTATGTGAAATAGTGGATAGAGTTCTGGACGTGGAACCAGAGAGACCTGTATTCAAATCTGACCTCAGACACTTGCATTTCTGTCTCAGTTTTCTCATCTATAAAATAAGGATAATAGCACTTGCTCTCCCAGGGTTTTTGTGGAGATCAGATTTAAGTTAATATTTGTAGAAGTCACTTTGCAAACCTTAATAGTGTTACACGAAGGTTATCTGTTGTTATTCTGTCGTTTGTGCGTACACATCTTGTATATAAGACCTTTATCAGTCAAATTTGACAATAAATATTTTTTCCCCATTTGACCATCCATTCTTATCCCAGGTACATTAACTTTGTGCAAAAGTTTTTCAATTTTATACATCAAAGTTATCTACTTAATGTTCTGTAATTTCCTCTACCTCTTGTTTGTCTACCCATAGCTATGAAAAAAAAGGATGCGATCTGTTTCTCTTCTAATTTTTAAGTCATTTTAAGTAATTCATATGTTCATTGAGAATCCATTATAGAATATGGTGTTAGGTATTGGTCTGGGCCTAATTTATGCCAGCCTGCTTTCCAATTTTCTCAGAAGTTTATATCAAATAAGGAGTTGTTTCCAAAGTTATTTATTGAATACTGGGCTATGGAGTTTCATTGCTTCTGATTTTCTCTTGTCTAATCTGTCCCATTCATTTCCCTTTCTACTTTTGAACCAAACCAGATGATTTTGATAACTGCTGCTTTCTAACGTACTTTGAGATCTACAGGTGCTAGTCTCCCTTTGTCTTAATCTCTTTTATAATTTCCCTTGGGAGTCTTAATCTTTTGTTTTTCCAAATGAATCCTGCTATTCTTCTAATTTCATCAAATTCTGTAAAGTATGCCTTTGATAATGTGATTGGCACTACATTAGAACTGTACATTAACAGTGGTACTGTCATTTTTATTATATCGACACAGTCCAACCATGACACTGGATATTCTTCCAACTATTTAAATTGTGCTTCAGTTCTTTAAGGAGCATTTTGTAACTGAATCTATCCAAGTATTTTGTATGCTTTGGAAGAATGACCTCCAGATACTTAAAACATTTTGTAATTATTTGGAATTGGATTCCCTTTTCTACAATTTCCTCAGATCTTGTCATTATTAAATAGAAATGCTGTTGATTTTTAAGGTTTATTTTTTATCCTGCAACTTTGCTGAAGTTATTGTTTCAATTAATATTTTGTAATTCTCTAGAATTACAATGCCATCATGACATTGACTTTATCTCTTCTTTACCTATCCTTATGCCTTTAACTTCTTTTTCTTATACTATTGCTACTGCTAACATTTCCATAACTTATTGGAAAGAGAACATCCGTACTTTACTCCTATGTCTATTGGAATGGTTCTAGCATGTCTCCACTCCATGTGATGTTTGCTTTAGGTTTTAGGTAGATATTTTTGTGATATTGAAAAAAATTCCTATCATAGAGAATAAGTTTGGCCCCAAAGAATACATATGAACAGAGATCTCCCTACATTCCTTTGCAAAGGTAGGGGGATCCACAGTTATGGAACATCATATAAAATGTCTATCTTTGTTCAATAAGTTGACCAGTTTTGCTAATGCATGTTCATAAATATGTGTGTGTATGCTCCCAGTTCCTTGTCTAGCTCTCCATGCCCTTCCTGCTCCACATTGAAGCTCACAGTGTCCAGCCTACCTCAAGTCCCTCACAGTTTCTATTCCTGGGAAGAGAAGACTTAACAGAGCCACAGCAATATCTACACACAATCAAGCTTAGCAGAATTACAACAATATTCACACACATGGTCAACACTATCATCTCAATTCACTTTCTGCCTGTGAAATCAACATAGACCCAAAACAGACAGACAAAGTACCTACACCACAGTCATGCTTCCTCTGGCAGCTTTGGCTGGCCCTCGGAAGTCTTCAGCAGCTCTGGCTGGTTCTCAGAAGCTCTCAGTAGGAGTCTGACTGGCTCTCGGAAGGAGCTCTGCCACACAAGTTCTGTTCTCAAAATCAAAATCACTTTCTTCAGCCTTCATGTAGCTTGCTCCAAGAAATTCTTTCTCAGTTCTCAATTCTCATTTTTCTTCTCAGTTCTTCTCAATTCTCAGTTCAGTCTTCAGTCCAGCAGTAGCAGCCCAGCCTCCAGATGCTCACTGAGAGAAATTCTAACTTCTCTAAGCTGGTGTTTTTCCTTATATATGGTGTTAGCTCCTCCCTGTTCCAGCCAATTCCTGTTACATCAGCAATAGGGGTTCATACTTTCTGTTTCTTATCAGAGGCTTGATATAATTAACTTGAAACTAAGTACCAAGTATTTGTTAGTTTGCCAATACATGGAGAAACCTTCAAGTTACATTACTATTACAGCCCGGAGTTCCAGAAACAGTTGCCCCACTGCCACAGCTACTGAGGTCTCCACTGCCTCAGGGGCAGGGGCCAGATGGTGCTCTCCTCTCATCCAGGTCCAACAGAGTTTCCTCACTGACCTTTTACTTTCTCTTTGGCATTTGTAGGTTGAGAAGTCTGGAAACTGCCATAGCTGCCAGTGATTCAGTTCCCTTAGGTCTTCTCCTGCCAGTCTGTGCTGGTGTGGCCCACAGGGGACTGCGCTACATTCCCAGCCCTTCTGTTCAGCTTGTCAGACTGACTTCAGGTGGAGATGTATTTCACTCCATCATTTTGTGGGCTCTGTAGCTCTAAAATTTGTCTAGTCATTTTTTACAGGTATTGGAGGCATGAGTTCAAGCAAGTTCCTGCTTTTACTCTGCCATCTTGGCTCTGCCTTTAGGGGAGTTTCTTGAAAGCAAATGATTGTGGTGGAGGGTTGTTTTCTTAAATAATTTGCCATTCCATTTCATTTTATTGGATTGTTTAAGCCTTTCACAGTTAGAATTATCAGGGCCAGGAATAAATTCCCCCTCCCCCCATTTTTCTTTAATATTGCTTTTTCCCAAATTAGAATTTTCCTTCTTCCTCTGCAAATTCTCCTGCTTCTCTCTTCATTTATTTTAGTTTAATTCACTTAAAGGCAATCCTATTCCCAGCAGCTCTCTCCTCCATTTCTTATTCCTTTCCCTAGTTCTAGAGTTTTGATTAATTTATTAGTTCCTTTTTATTTCTCCCTTTTGCCTTGTTATTTTCCTTCTACATGGAAAAAAGGAAGACTTTAATACTGAAAAATGGAAATCAAAGTAATATTTTTAAAAATTTATGAGTGTTCTGTACACAAACCTTCAATAAGGGTTTAAATAGAGAACAAGGAGATTTTGCAAGCTATATCCAACAATGGATCACATTTTTACCATTTCATATTTAACTAAAATATGTAGAGGACATAAGATCCCACTGTGTTTTTCTTTTGATTATGAAAAAGCATTTGATTTAATAGAGCAAAAATACTTCTTTCTGGGCTCTTTTTCAACAGGGTGCTTCCTTACCATACACTGAAATCATTCAAGATTCCTTGAAAGATAGCAATAGAAATAACCCTGTTCAACTATCCTCTGCTTATAAACATTAGGCAAGGCATTAAAGAGAGGTGTATGCTTGCTAATGGTATCTGCCACTATAATGGAACAGATCCAGTGAAGAGTCCAGATGGAGGAGAGATTCCTTGCAGATGGGGAAGTTCTCCAGATGTTCTATTTGCTGATTCTGCTAATTGCATCAAACTTCAAAACATTGTAGCCTCCTGGAAGATACCTGTAATCACTTAAAAGAACATCTACATAGGAAAGAACAGGTAAATGAAGCCTACTTACTATCTAGATTACAAGATGCACTTCGAGAGGCAAATTATAGAGCTTGTCCATCAGGACGTTTACCTGGGACAGACAGGACAGATGTTCAGTGAGTTGGGCCTGGGGTTGAACAAGAGGAAGAGAAGTCAATAAGCATTTAATAGAGAACAGACTGGATTGCCTTCACAAAATTTCGGTGCTCTTTTACTAATCCCAGCCTTCCCCTGAAAGCAAAAGCCCATCTTTTCAAATACCAACATCCTGCTCATATTGCTGTAAAGCAGTGAGACATGAAATACAAGAGTCTATAATTAAAAATTAATATCACACTGAAGAATATGGAGAAGAACATGCTAAGTGTGAACAGACTGCAATATAATTTGAAAGAGGAGCTTCAAAGAACAAGAATAAAAGATTTCATGAGAAATTGTGTGATAGGAAAGGCAGATGGGTTGGTCACAAGTAAGGGTGATGGATGACCAGTGGAACAGATTAGACATATAATATATAGAAGCAAATCCAATACACACATACATTCATATATATATATGTAGATATATATTTATATATATATATTTTATATATACATATTTTCCTTGAGATTCATAACCTTTTTTTAAATAGATGGATTGTTATTTTTTCTAGCTCTATGAAATAATCCTTTAGTTGTTTGATTGGTATGGCACTGAATTTAGATAAAATTGTCATTCCTATTACATTACTATGGTGCACTCATGAATATTTAATATTTCTGCTCTTATTTAGATAAGTCTTTATTTGTGTAAAGAGTATTTTGTATTTGTATTATATAATCCTTTTGTTGTGTCTTAACAAGTAGACTTCCAAATATTTTACGTGCTCTGAAATTTTTTTAAATGGAATTTTTCTCTGTATCTCTTCTGGCTGGATTTTATTGGTATTTCAATGCACTTCGCAAAGTCAACATCTCTGTTCAGCCCCCTGTTCATGAGTGTATCCTCAGTCCTGTATTCTCTGTGTTCTCTCTCTCTCTCTCTCTGTCTCTCTGTCTCTCTCTCCCTCGCTCTCGCTCTCTCTCATCTCATAAACTCCCACAAATTCAATCATCATCTCTATACATGACACCCATTTCTACACATCCAGCCCCTTCTCTCTGTAGATATCAAATCCTGTACCCACAGTTGCCTACCAGCCATATTCACATCCACAGTGATATCCTAGTCACCTTAAACTCAACACATCTAAAATTGCATTCACTATATTTTCCCCTAAATCCAACTTTATCTAACTTTCCTATTTCAGCCAAGAGTACTACCAATCTTTGTGGCACCCAGGTTAACCACTAAGGGTCATTCATCACTCTTCATCTTCACTCATTTATTCAAATATCTATTCAGCTTCCAAGTTTTACTGATTCTATTTTCCCAACATCTTTTGCATTCATCCAGTCCTCTCCACTCATATCACAACTACTCTAGCCCAGACCCTCATCACCTCTTACCTTAATGCAATAGCTTCTAAATTTGTCTCCCTGCAGAGGCAGAAGACAAGATAGTGGAGTAAAAGCAGGGTCTTGCCTGAGCTCTCCCCAACCCCCAAATTCTGGAGTGACAGAACCCACAAAAGGATGAAGTAAAACAATTTTCCAACCCAAGACAACTTAGAAACTCAGCAAGAAAAGTCTGTTGCACCAGGGCGAGAGAGGAGCACAGTCCAATGCAAGCTGTGCCAGCACAGACCAGGTCCAAGCAAACCAGGAACATGCCTCTGGGCTACTGAATTAGTGGCACCAGCAGCAGTTCCAGATCTCTCAGCCCGCAAATGGTAAGGGGATTGGACAAGGGGTCAGAAGGAGATTTACATGGGTCCCTTTGCTGATACAAGGGGCAGGATTCTGTTGCCTTGCCTTGGGTCTGGGTCCCAGTCCTGGTTCTTAGTCCCAGTATAAGAAAGAGCCCTAGCACAGCAGAATTTGCAGCCATAGGGGAGCAGGGACCTTGATCACAGTTCCAGCATGGAAAAGAGTGCTTGTGGTCACTCATAAACCAGTGCACAGTACAGGAGAGTAGTAAACACACCTCTCCCTAGATCATACCACTTTGGAAGAGACAAAAAGTACCAGGAATTACCTCTGAAAACAACTGCACAAAAAAACCTGAAGCTTGCAACATGTGGGAAACAAAACCCCACTTTAGCATAAAGTTAAAAGTCAAGAAATAGACTGGGAAAATGAGCAAACAACGGGGAAAAAAAGTCTGACCATAGAATGTTACTATGGTGACAAGGAAGATCAAAACATGTACTCAGAAGAAGACAACTAAGTCAAAATTTCTGCATCCAAAGCTTCAAAGAAAAATATGAAATTGGTCTCAGGTCATGGAAGAACTCAAAAAGAATTTTTAAAATCAAGTAAGAGAGGTAGAGGGAGAATTAGGAAGAGAAATAAAAGTGATACAAGAAAATCGTGAAAAAAGAGTCAACAGCTTGGTAAAGGAGGCGCAAAAAATATTTAAGGAAATAACACCTTAAAAAACAGAATAGATCAAATGGTAAAAGAGGCACAAAATCCAATGAAGAGAAGAATGCCTTGAAAAGCAGAACTAGCCAGATGGAAAAAGACATAGAAAAATTCACCAAAGAGAAGAACTCCTTAAAAAGTATAATTGGCCAAATGAAAAAGGAGGTACAAAAGCTTACTAAAGAAAATAATTCCTTAAAAGTTAGAATTGGGCAAGTGGAAGCTAATGACTTTATGAGACATTAAGAAACAGTCATATAAAGTCAAAAGAATGAAAAGATAGACAAAAATGTGAAATATCTCATTGGAAAAACCAATTGATCTGAAAAATAGATCCAGGAGAGAGAATATTAGAATTATTTCACTATCTGAAAGTTATGATTAAAAAAAGAACCTATACATCATCTTTCAAGAAATTATCAAGGAAAACTGCCCTGATATTCTAGAACCAGAGGGTAAAATAGAAATTAAAAGAATCCACTAATCACACCCAAAAGAGATCCCAAAATGAAAATTCCCAGGAATGTTATGACCAAATTCCAGAGCTCCCAGATCAAGGATAAAATAGTGCAAGCAGCCAAAAAGAAACAAGTCAAATATCACAGAGTCACAGTCAGGATAACACAAGATTTAGCAGCTTCTATGTTAAAGGATCAACAGGCTTAGAATATGATATTCTGGAGGGCAAAAGAGCTAGGATTACAACCAAGAAGCACCACCCAGCAAAACTGAGTATTATCTTTCAAGGGGGAAAAAATGGACATTCAATGAAATAGAAGACTTTCAAACACTCGTGATGAAATGACCAGAATTGAATAGAAATTTGACTTTTAAATACAAGATGCAAAAGAAGCATAAACAGGTAAACAGGAAAGAGAAATCATGAGATTCAATAAGGCTAAACTGTTTATATTCCTACGTGGGAAAATGTTATTTATAACTCCTAAAAACTTTCTCATTATTAGGGCAGTTGGAAGGAGTATACATAGAAAGCAGAGCTGTGAGTTGAATCTGATGGTATGCTTATCTAAAAAAATAAAATTAAGAGATACGAAAGAAGAATGCACTGTCAGAAGAGGAAAGAGAAAGTAAAATGGGATAAATTATCTGACATAAAGAAAGAGTGAAAGAGATTTTACAAGGGGAAAATGGGGGAAGCATGGAGGGGAGCACATAAACCTTAGTCTCATTGGAATTGGCTCAAAGAGGGAATTGACTCAAAGAGGATCCAGTTGGGTGTGAAATTTTCTCTTTCCATATATCTTTCCATACATATCTTTCCATATCTTTCCATTCCAGTAGGAAGGGATGTTGGGGGGGAGCTGATAGAAGGGAGGATAGTTTGGGGGAGGTGAAAGTCAGAAGCAAAACACTCTTGAGAATGGACAGGGTAAAAGGAGAGTGTATAAAATAAACAGGGAAAAATTGGATGAAGGTAAATACATAGTTGGTGATCAGTGGTCTGAAAAAAAATTTTACAGTGAGTTTCTTTGATAAAGACTTCATTTCTCAAACATACAGAAAATGGAGTTAAATTTGTAGAAATAAGAGCCATTCCTTGGTTGATAAATGGTCAAGGGATATGAACAGGCACTATTCAGACAAAGTAATCAAAGCTATCTATAGTTACATGAAAAAAGTGCTCTAAATCACTATTAATGAAAGAGATTCAAATTAAAACAACTCTGAGCTACTACCTCACACCTGTCAGATTGGCTAGTATGACAGAAGAGAAAGGTGACAAATATTGAAGAGGATGTGGAAAAACTAAACACTGATGTATTTTTGGTGAAGTTGGGTACTGATTCAACCATTCTGGACAGCAATTTGGAGCTGTGCCCAAAGGACTATAGAACCATGCATAACCTTTGACCAAGCAATAACACTACTAGACCTGTATCCCAGAGACAATAAACAAAAAGGAAAAGGACCTATGTGTACGAAAATATTTATAGCAGCTCTTTTAGTGGTGGCAAAAATTTGGAAATTGAGGGGATATCCAACAATTGGGGGATGGCTGAACAAGTTGTCATATGTGATTGTGAGGGAATACTATTGTGCTTTAAGAAATTATGAGCAGGATGCTCTCAGAAAAATATGGAAAGACTTACCTGAACTGATGCAAAGTGAAATGAGCAAAACCAAGAGGACAATGTACATGGTAACAGCAATATTGTATAATGATCTACTATGAATAATTTTGTTATTCTCAGCAATACAACAATCCAAAATAGTTCTGTAGGACTTATGATGAAAGGTGTTGTCCATCTCCAGAGAAAGAACCGGTAGAATTTGAATATAGATAAAAAATACTTTTTCTTTACTTTTTTATTTTTCTTCATTTTTTGTCTGTGTTTCCTTTCATAGAATGACTTACATGGAAATGTGTTTTGCAGCACTATACATATATAATCTATATCAAATTGTTTGCCTTTTCAACAGGGTGGGAGGAGAAGAGCAAGAATTTGAAACTCAAGATTTGAAAAAAAATGTTAAAATTGTTTTTTTACATGTAATTGAGAAAAAATAAATATTAAATAAGAAAAAAACTATCTCCCTGCCTTGTCTCTTCTCTCTCCAATACATCCTCCAAACATCTGTTAAATTCATGATGTTAAAACACAGGTTGGACTAATTCTCTCTGATGATCAAGAAGTTCTATAGCTTGGGGCGGCTAGGTGGTGCAGTGAATAGAGCACTGGCCCTGGAGTGAGGAGAACCTGAGTTCAAATTCGGCCTCAGATACTTAACGCTTACTAGCCATATGACCTTGGGCAAGTCTGCCCTGCCTTCCCCCTCCAAAAAGCAAAAGAAGAAGAAGTTCTATAGCTCCTCTCGCCTCCAGGATAAAATACAAGCCCTTTGTTTGGCGTTGCCATCATGATCACAGTGAGAGTAACTGTCATTTAAGGTTTGCGAAGATCTTTACAGGCTTTGTTTTTGGTTTGCGCTGGATAGACACAAGATGACTGCAAAGTGATTTGGGGAGCAGCCCTAATGATCTGAGGGACCAGGAAAGGAGGTGGCACTTCAGCTGGCAATGAAAGGAACTAGGGCTTCCAAAAGGTGGAGGGAAGAGGGAAAGGATTCTAGACATTTTATTCATACAACAATCCCGGGAGGCAGGTGATACGATCGTCCCCATTTTGCAAATGAGGAAACTGAGGCAAGCAGCCCTTGCCCACGATCACACAGCTATTGTCTGAGACTGGATTTAAACTAAGATCTTCCTGACTCCAGGTCTGGCTGCTTTAAAATAAAAACATCATTATCACCTTACAAATATGACCTCATTTGATCTTCACAGCAATCACGGGAGGTAGGTACTATTATCACCTATATTTTATGGATGAGGAAAATAAGTCTAAGAGAGGTTAGGTAATTTGCCCAGGGTCACATAGCTGGTGAGTTTATGAGACGGATTTAATCTCAAATTTTCCTGACTCCATGTCCAGCTCTCAATCCACTGTGTCACAATGTTGCCTCTAGGCCTTTATAAAGCCTTTAACAGTCTGGTTCCAGACATCTTTTCCAATTGTAATCTGTGTGAACTGTGATTAGACTCTGGCTCATTCCAGACCCCCCTTTTTGGACCTGGATTTTTTTTTTTCTGTTTAAACAGTTCACAAAGGTTTTTAATTTAACCAAACAGACACACACACACACACACACACACACACACACAGACACATAGACACACACACAGACATACATAGACACACACAGACACATAGACACAGACACACACACAGACACACAGAGACACACACAGACACATAGACACAGACACACACACACACACACACACACACCCCTGTAAAACCATACTATGCACGCTTCTATTTATCAGCTCTTTCTCTGGAGGTGGAGAGCATCTTCCCTTAGAGGTCCTTTGTAGTTGATCTGAGTATTTACAATACCCAGATCATATTTTTCTAAAATTTCCATATTTTTCTAAAATCAGCCTGCTCCTCATTTCTTATAGCACAGCAGTATTCCATCACAGTCATACACCACAACTCATTTAGCCATTCCCCAGTTGATGGGCATCCCCTCAGTTTCCAGTTCTTTGTCACCACAAAGAGAGCTGTTATAAATATTTTAGAACATACAGGTTTTTTCCTTTTTCCCTCATCACCTTGGGAAACATACCTAATAGTATTGTTGGGTTAAAAGGTATACACAGTTTTATAATTCTTTATAGCTCTTTTTTTCCAGATGCCCTCCAAAATGGTTAGATTAGTTCACAGTTCAACCAGCGGTGTATTAGTGACCTACTAATATCTCTTTTTAAAATAAATTAATCTTCTTTTAAGGAGATTTTGGAAAAGTAATGCCTTTTTACTAAAGAACTATCTTCTCCCCTCAAAGTCAATGGTATAGTACTGAAGTCTGAAGAGAATATGAGCCCTTAGACAGAAAGACTCTCAGGGACTGAAAGTTCCCAGACATGCTCTGTAAAATCTTTTCCTGACATCTGATTAAAGTTTTATCATATATTAATTATTGTTTTGAAGCTAGGCCCCAAATTTCACTGAGTTCGCAAACTCTAGACTCCTACAAATATGTTTTGCTATAAATTACTGGCACTGTTTCTGTTGATATTTAGCATAATCAAACATTTGTAAGCATGCTGTCTTTTCAATCTGTTTCAGCTGATGCACTTTACCTGATCTTTCATTAAAGTAATCAAAACACTTGCTGTGCCACATCTAATGAATGTTGCATGTATGATTAAGTGCTTTCATTCATATTGCAAGTTTGATTTAATGTAATCTGCCTTTCAGACAGCCATTAGCCTAGCTACTGCATGCATTCAATTAATTGGCTGAATTCTTCCAGATGTCCATTAAGTATTACAGGAATTTCTATGTGGAAACAGCAGGGACTGTCTAGCACAGAACCAAACAATGATATGCTATATTGCTGCCATGACTTAAGAAAAGCTGGATTCATTTTCATTAATAAAACATCTGTACTCCTGAACAGCTATGCATTGAGATGCATTTATTTTATATCTTTATTTCTCTTGTGACTATAAATAGAGAGTTAAATAGAAGCACATTTACTGATATTATGTAGGCCCAGGGTTTGGTCAGGGTTGATTGGCAAAAATGGCTCAATTTTAAAAGTTTACAGTAGGTGTAAAAAATGTTATAATAAACACCTATTTGAAAGAGTTGGGCTGAGTGTGGTTGTCCCTACTGCTAGGGAGGCTGAGGACGGCGGATTGCTTGAGTTCAGGAGCTCTGAATTACAGTGGGGCTAAAGGTGATTGGGTATCCAAACTAAGTCTGGAATCGATATGGTAAAGTCTTAGAAATGGGTTGTTTTGTTGTTTAGTCATGTGCAACTCTTTGTTGCACCTCATTTGGTAAAGATACTGGAGTACTTTGTCATTTTTTTCTCCAGCTCATTCTACAGATGAGGAAACTAAGGCAAAAAGGGTTAAGTGACTTGCCCAGGGTCACACAGCTAGTAAGTATCTGAGGTTAGAGTTGAACTCAGGAAAAAACTCAGACCTGACTCTAGGCCCAGCAATCTATCCATTATGCCACCTAGCTGCCCAGAAGTAGAGGGCTACCAGGTGACCTAATAAGGGACAAACCTGCCCAGGTCCAAAAAACAGAGCAGGTTCAAGTTTCCATGCTGATGAGCACTGGGATTGAGTCTGTGAGAGGCTGCTGCACTCTTCTAGCCTGGGTGAGATAGAAGAGTCAGTCAAAAAGAAAAGAAAGGGGGGAGAAAGGCAAGGAAAGGGGGAGAGGAGGCGAGGAGAGGAGAGAAAGAGAAAGAAGAGAAAATGAAAGGGAAGAAAAAAAACAGAGTTGGAAAGTTATTTCCATGATAGAAATCAGGTAGGAGACCGGACTTGTGATTTCACTTGTTTCACCTCCGCCTTCTTCTCACGGTTAAATGCCCACCCGAGCTTACACAGAGTCGGACTCAAGCCAAATCTTCCTGGTCTGAGACCGGGTCTCTCTCCTCTACACCACACTGCCTGACAATGATATAGATAAAGTAAATAAACAAAGGAGACTATTATATGGTCATTTTGGAAGTGCCCTGTGTTGTCGGTGCTCGCAATGAGGAGATGTTCCTTAGAGAAAAAGGCAATTGTGGCTTGCCATGATGTCTCATGAGTTATCTTTGTAAGATAACTCCCTTTGTCTACGTGTTTGTGAGTTTTAGATTGTTTGCTTTGTACAGAAACTAGCATTGTGAACATGGACCCTTAATAAATACCGATGGAAAATGATTTGGCTAGGCTGATCCCATCTCACAAGATGAGACCAAGTATGTTTTAGGGCAAAGACAAGGATGTATTTGGAACTACCGCATGTTTCTGCAGACCTAAAATGTGGGACCTGGAGACAGCAGTAACAAAAGTCAGAAGATGCTCATCCCGTGTCTGAGATCTGACTTTTTAAAGCAATCTTCACTCATTTATTTAACGTGCACTTGGGCACTCTGCTCTGAAAACAGTCCCCAGCTCCAGGAATTTCCATTCTATCATGAGGGAAGGGAAGGACAACATGTACACAGACAATCAAGTGAAAATACAGACAGCATAAGTACGAAGAAATTTAGGTGGAGGAGGGGCAGTGGGTGGGGTTAAAACTGGATGGATAATAACAATGGTAACATTAATGTGGTATTTTCCATGTGCTGGCATTTTTGCTATTTGTTTTATGATTTTTATCTCATTTGAAACTCACAGCAACCTGGGGCATAGATGCTATTATCCCCATTTTACAGATGAGGAGACTGAGAAAAACAGTGACCTACTTAGGGTCATATAGCTAGGAAGTACCCGAGCTAGATTTGAACTCAGATCTTCCTGACTCAGGGCTCTGGGCTCTGTCCACTGCTTCACCCTGCTGCCTCACGTAGGAGGTAACCCTTGACCTAAACCTTGATAGAAGCTAGGGACCTGTGGCTCAGAAGGGAGGATTTCATTTTAGACACGGAGGACAGCCCGCTTAAAGGCACGAAGATGGACGATGGAAGGTCATATTTAGGAACACCAAGGAGGCCAATACATGAAATGGAGCAATGCACAATAAATCTGAACTCTGTGACACTATTTGGGGTTTTTTTGTTTGTTCTTTTGGCACAGATAATGGAGTAGTTTGCCATTTCCTTCTCTAGCTCATTTTGCAGATGGGGAACTGAGGCAAACAGGGTTAAGTGACTTGCCCAGGGTCACACAGCCAGTCAGTGTCTGAGGCCAGAGTTGAACTCAAGAAGATGAGTCTTCTTGACTCCAGGCACTAGCTGCCCTGAAGTTGCGTTTTCAATAAGGGTCTAAAGATGACTGCATTACAGCTGAAAACATGTCCTATGCTCATAACTTTCCGAAAATGTCTCTTTTCAGGTAAAGATTTTTAAGGGAAACTAGCAAAAATGGCTGAGTAGGAAGAAACTTTGCACCTCAACTTTCTTCTACAACTATTTCAACAAAAATTGTGGTTCCAGTTGGGAAACTGGGAAAAATCAACAAGAAACCAAAGTGGGGTTTTTCCAGCCCAAGTCAGCATAGGAATACATATGGTGGTCCAGCCAGAGGGGCTCTGTAGAATCCTCCAGCATAAGGACGGGGCCTGGGGCTTGTGGCTACATGCCAGGAAAAAGTCTCAGCACAGATGGGGTCTGAGTTGTATATTATGTAGAGAGAAGGTATAGGAAACCGCTAGTGATTCTATTGCTCTTTGATCCACCTAGGACTAGGTATGTGGCTCCTGGAAAAGGAGCAGGAAGAGAAGTAAGGAGCAGCTGCGTGGCTTTTATCCTGGAACAGGGTCTCAGATTCAGCATATAGACTTGGGCTGAGATGCAACTGACTAACCAGGTCAAGAAATTCAGACCAAGGGGCGGCTAGGTGGTGTAGTGAATAAAACACCAGCCCTGGAGTCAGGAGGGACCTGAGTGCAAATCCGGCTTCAGACACTTAACACCTACTAGCTGTGTGACCTTGGGCAAGTCACTTAACCCCAATTGCCCTCCAAAACAAATAAATATAAATAAAAGGTTATATCAAAAATAAATTAGGGGAGTACAGAGGAAATTACTTTTTGGATCTGTGGATAAGGGGAAAGTTCATGACTGAACAAGCAGAGAAGATTTTAGAAGATAAAATGACCTAAAATTAAAGTTTTTGCACAAACAAAACCAATTGCAATTTAAATTGCCAGGAAAACAGTTAACTATGGGAAAAGAAAACTTTGATGTAACTTTCTCTGATAAAGGTCACATCTCCAAGATACATAAAGAACTGGTTCAAATTTATAAAAAATAAAAGCCATCTCCATCAGACAGTTTTCACAGGAAGAAATCCAAGATGAAAAAATGCTCCAAATTACTCATAATTAGAGGAATATAAATTAAAACAAATCTGAGATTCCATTTAACACCCATCAGGTTGGCAAAGATGACAGAAAAAAAAAATAATTTCATTACTGGAGGAGCTGTAAACTGGTCCAGCCATTCTGGAGAGCAATTGGAATCATGACCCAAAACAGGAGTGCGCTAAAGCCAGGGTCAATTGTTTACATTTTCAGTGTGAGCATTTACACCTTAGCAATAGGCAAATGCCACAAATCAGGGCTTGATTTATTATTCTGTTGACCATCTAGACTTAGAAAAATGGGGCGGTTAGGTGGTACAGTGAATAGAGCACCGCCCCTGGAGTCAGGAGGACCTGAGTTCAAATGCGACTTCAGACACTTAACACCTACTAGCTGTGTGACCTTGGGCAAGTCACTTAACCCCAATTGCCCTCTTTTAAAAAAAAGGCAAAAATAAAAAATAAAAATGAAAAAATAGACTTAGAAAAGTGATGAAGAAAATATTTATAAATATGGATTAAACTTAATCCCGCCTACATTTTTTTTCCCTGAGTCAGGTGTTAATCATTTACCAAGAGCTGTTAACTGTGTTTACCCTTTGACCCAGCAACACCACTGTTAGGTCTCTTCCCCAAAGAGATCAAAATAAAAGGAAGATATGTATACACATACGTATTTATGTATGTGTGTCACACATACGTGACAATCCTTTACTTTGTCCTACACTCTGTATGATTTCATACAAATCTTCCTAGATTTCTTTTACTGTTCTTTTCCCAGTTCTTACGGCTCAATGATATTCTGTTATATTCATGTACTATAATTTGTTCAGTTCTTTTGTCATAGCAAAACACGAAAAACTAATATTCAAATGAGATAATATTTGTAAGTAATAAGTAAATAAAATGGAATAGTATTTGTAACGCACTTGGCACAGTGCCTGGATTTCATCGGTGTTTAATAAATGTTTATTCCTTCCTATCATTATGCCATAAGAATGGGCAAAAAGGACAATTTCAAAAAAATCTGAGAAGACGTGTATCATGCAGACCAAGCAGGATGGAAAAAAACGACTTATATGATAACTACAACACTGTAAAGACAAAAAACTTTGAAAGGCTTAAGAGCTCCAATGCAGTAACCAAGTTTCATGAGAACATATGATGAAGCTTGCTACCCACCTCCCCACAGAGAGATGAGGCAGATTGCATCAAGGTGCAGAATGAGATATGGCCTATGCAGGAATGCGTCATATTTGACTATTCATCTTTTTTTGAAGGGTCTTCTCTTGTTTACTTGTTTGAGTGGGAAGAAGGGACATGGGAGGGAGAGAAAAGAAATGCTTGTTAATTTTAAAAAAAATAAAAAGGTTCAAAGAAAATAAAGCCTGTTAGAATTAATGTCAAAATCAAAGTACCTTTATAGAAAGTCTCTTTTTTTGGGGGGGGGGGTGTTACTAAATAATTGAAAGCCATGGGGTTGGACTTACAGGAACCAAGAGAGCAGACTAAGCAGTAAATCACTCTCGCTCTCCCATATTAACCTCAAAAAAACCCCAAAAATTTCCCCCCAGTAAAAATCCTAGAACAGTGGAGACAGTGGGAGAATCAGTCTTTCAGTCTGAGAAACTTAGAGGATAAGCAAGAAAGGTCCGTTTCACTTGGGTAAAAAGGGGGATGCAATCTAAGACAGGAGGCATCCCTGTAAACCAGCATCAAGCCCCAGCTCAGCAAAACATCAGGAGATCCTGAGGGGGGAGGGAGGGGAAGGGTTAAGCAGGCAAACACCAACACCAGGACTCGCCAAGTGCCTTTAGCACAGCCAGGGGAACCAGTGAACTCCAACTTGGAGAACCACCTGTCTGATTAAGGAGGTTCAGGATTCACATGAATGGAACACTCAGCACTTCAAAAGAGCCAATATAATTTATTTAGAATATAGGCAAGTGGGAAGGAAGCCAGAGATAACAGAGTAAAAGCTTAGGAATAGTAAGACAAGAGCAACTATGATTTATATATACATATGTGTGTGTGTGTGTGTGTGTGTATACACATACATATCCACGATCATCACTGATGCGGGGGAAACACCAACACGTGACCACCAGTCAGGGTCTTGCTCAGGACAGGCAGGGCTCCAACTGCATAGCAGAACATATCTATACATATTTACAGTCACCACTGATGCGGAGAAGCACCAATACCTGACCACACAAGCTGGGGAATCCCGGGTACAGCCATCAGGTTCCGCTCAGGAGGGTCCCAGGCAGGATGTCTCCTCCATGGGTGAGATTCCAATTTGGGGTCTGAATCTTATGGTTTAAATAGTGCTGAGAAGAAAGAAGGTATACTGCCAGGTGTTTTTTTTAGCAAGCATCATCTTGTGTGAGGCCAGGGAGGGAGGCCAATCCCTCCAAGGCTCCCCACCCCCAAGAACAATGTTTCGTTGGAATGGCTAGTTCCAGGAGTTGGGCAGTTAACCATATCTCTTCTCAAGGTCCTGGCCAGGTTCCCAAAAGAAGTGCAGCCCTCATGTTCCCAGGATTTTTTATTCCAAAACAACTCAGGGTAATAGAAAGGTCATATTGAGTTATGGCCTTGGTTTGTATAATCTTATTCCTCACAGAGGAGCTTACCTTGCCCCTTTACCACCACATGCACTAGAACAGCCCCAAGCGGGCAGACATCCTCCAGCAGCCAACCACACCCTTGTGCCTCAGCCCAGCTCTCCTGGTGAGCCAGCATCCTCCAGCAGCTGAACCTCCACGTGCATCAGCATAGTCAGCAGCCGGACTTCCCTGTGCTTCAGTGTAGTCCCCTGGGGAAGCGCAGAAAACCCCAGCTGTCCTCAGCACACATCAGACACCACCACTAGGACCCCAGCTCAGTACCAGGTAAGCCAGATCTGAAAACTTGACAGTAGAGAAAGGCCAAAATTAAAATTGGCTGAACTTATTTGGGCCTCAGACAGGTTTTTAGTGGCTCACTTTCCAAGTAAAGGTATAACTAATGATTAAACCAATTAACAAATGAAACATATTTTTAAAAAGGGAAATTGCAATTAATATCACTTAATTACACTTATTAAGATTTTTATTCATCATGAAATTACTTTAATGTTAAAAATTACTTTGCTAAGCAGTACAAGCACAGCAAGGGAGGGGAAGAAGTCCTTACATTGTTACTGCCTCTCCCCTAATGGGTGGCAGCTGTATTGGCATGTGGTTTTGTCCCAGTTCAATGCCCAGTTCAAAACAGTGAAAAGATATGACTCTCACTCCTCTCAGACCAGAGATGGACTGACAATGGTTGGTTGCTGCAGGTCACACTTCAAAGAGGAGAGAGTACACAGTGGCAACCCACTGCCAAGTTACATGATGGGCACAGTAGTGCCTAATGGAAGGTGTGTTAAGTGGGGCACCAACAAAGCATCCCTTACATATTTACTTTCTTTAACATCTTCTACTTTTTTCACGGGCTATGCAAAATCCTTTGATTTTGTGGTACAAGCCTAAGGTAAGCTTCCAGACACTACAGGCTCCAGCTGCCAGCACCTGAGGCTCCAGCACACAAAGCCATTGACCAGGGTCCTGGCCCCCAGCACAAGAAGCTCAGGACAGTGCCTGCTGTACTCCAGAAGGAGAGCTTGACTTTAAAAGCCAGGAAATAGAAAAATGAATAAAAGGAACAAAAAGCAGAAAAGAGCACTGACCAGAGTGAATTATTATAGTGACAAGGAAGATCAAAACATAAACTCAGAGGAGGACAAATTGTCAATATATCTACATCTGAAACCTCAAAGAAAAACGTGAATTGGTCCCAAGCCCAAAAAGCCTTCTTGGAAAAGCTCAAGAAGGATTTTAGGAGAGGTGGAAGAAAAATTGCAAAAAGAAATGAGAGTGATGCAAGAGAGAGTCAGTAACTTGGGAAACGCACAAAAAATTGACTAAAGAAAATAACTCTTTAAAAAACACAATTGGCCAAATAGAATAGGAGGTACAAAAATCCACTGAGAAGAAGACCTCCTTAAGAAGTAGAATTGGCCAAATGGAAAGGGAGATGCAAAAGCTAACTGAAGAAAACAATATGTTAAAAATTAGAATTGAGCGAGCGAAAGCTAATGACTCTATGAGACATCAAGAATCAGTCAAACAAAATCAAAAGAATGAAAACAACAGAAGAAAATGTAAAATATTTCAATGGAAAAACAATGACCTGGAAAATAGATCCAGGAATAATTAATTAATTATTGGCTGAAAGACATGATCAAAAAAAGAGCCTGGATAGCATCTTTCAAGAAATCATCAGGGTAAACTGCCCTGAGGCCATAGAATCAGAGGGTAAAATAGTCATTGAAAGAATCTACAAATCACCTCCTGAAAGAAATCTCAAAATGAAAACTCAAGGAATATTGTAGCCAAATTCCAGAATTATCAAATCAAGGAAAAAAACACTGCAAGCAGCCAGAGAGAAGCAATTTAAATATCATGGAACCACAGTCAAGATTCCTCAGGACCTAGCAGCTTCTACAATAAAGGATCAGATGGCTTGGAATGATATTCCGGAAGGCAAAGGAGTTTAGAGCACAAAACTCAGCAAAACTGAGCAAAATCTTTCAAGGGAGAATATGGACATTCAGTGAAACAGGGGACTTCAAAACCTTTTTTTTTGTCTTTTTTGGAGGGGGGAAGGCAGGGCAATTGGGGTTAAATGACTTGCCCAAGGTCACACAGTTAGTACATGTTAAGTGTCTGAGACACAATTTGAAGTCAGGTCCTCCTGACTCCCTGGCTGGTGCTCTATTCACTGTGCCACCTAGAGGGCCTTTGGGGCAATAGACCCTTCTTGTCCCCCACAAAAGAGTTAAAATAGAACCTGAGGGCAAACAAAGTGTGGGTGGAGAGAAAAAAGAATAAAGGCACAATCAGGGTCTTCCTGGGACAATCCGAGAAGATCAGAAGAAAAATCCCGGGATCAGATTTGGTCCCTGTGAAGAGTGAACAGCTCCAGGCGAGGTTCCATTTTAACAAGTTGCGATCCTCTGAAACAATGAGCAGCAAGTCCTGGGGTTAGTTGGTTTGAGAGGTTGCCTTGGCCTCAGTCACAACAACTTTTACCCCCAGGATATTAAGGGGAGTTAGGTGTCTGAGACCGGGAGATTGAGGGAACTTCTGTTGACAAGGAACACCAGACCCAGCTGTGCTGTGGAGAGCAGCAGAGGTGAAAAGGAACCAGCACACACCCAGTGAGGGCAGAAGCAGGGGGGCAGGAAGCCCCTAGCTGTGGGCACTTACAGGAGGTTGGAGGTTTGCCTGTGGTTTCAGGATAAAGGGGAGAACTGAAGATCTGGAGTAGGAGGAACCATTTCCCATCCCCAGAGTTAGAGGTGTTTACAAAAATTAAGTTATTGCCACAAAAATACACAGGTAAAGGAGAAAGAATCCAACCATAGAAAACTACTGTGGGAATAGAGATGATCAGGGTTCATCTTCAGAAGAGGATACTGAAGTAAAGAAACCCCCAAAGAATAATGGCAAATGGTTACCTTCCCAAAAAGAATTCATAGAAGGTTTTTTTTAAAAGACTTTAAAAATCAAATGACAGAGATGAAGGAAAAACTAAAAAAAGATAATAAGAATAATCCAAGAAGAACAAGAAGGGTATGAAAGGAAAGTCAGCCAGTTAGGAAAGGAGATCCAGAATCTTAAGAAAGAAAATGACACCTTGAAAATTAGAACTGGGCAAAGTGAATGAAGCCAGTGAAATTATAAGAGATCAAGAAATGATTAAACAAAATTGAATAATGAAAAAATAGAGAAGAAACTGAAACATCTAAGAAAAACAACAGATTTGGAGAATAGATCAAGAAAAGAAAATTTTTTTTTAAATCAGATTAACTGAAAGTTACAAAAAAAGAATCTTGATACAATAATACAAGAAATAATTAAAGAAAATTTTCCTGAAGCATCAGAACAAGGGGGGAAAGTAGAAATAAAAAAAATTCATCAATCACTACTTAAAAGAGATACCACCAAGAAAGCTCATAGGAATATCATGGCCAAATTCCAAAACCCCCAGCTCACAGATAAAATACTAAAAGCATCAAGATTCAAACAATTTAAATATAATGGTGCCACAATTAGAATTACACAAGACCCTGCAGTGGGCATTAAAGGACCACAGGTCTTGGAACACAGCTTATAGAATAGCAAAAGAACTGGAGCTTACTCCCCAATTGATAAATGGTCAAAGGATAGGAACAGACAATTTTCAGAAGATTAAAGATATCTATCAGCATATGAAAAAATGTTCCAAATCGCTAGTGATTAGAGAAATGCAAATCAAAACAACTCTGAGGTACCACATCTCACCAGCCAGATAAGCTAAGATGACAAAACAGGAAAATGATAAAATGCTGGAGAGGATATGGAAAAATTGGAACACTAATGCATTGTTGGTGGAGCTGTGAACTGATCCAGCCATTCTGGAGAGTAATCTGGAACTATGCCCAAAGGGCTATAAATAAGTGCACACCCTTTGACCCAGTAATACCATTTCTGGAATTATATCCCAAAGAGATCAGAGAAGTGGGAAGAGGACCTGTACATACAAAAATACTTATTGCTGCTCTTTTTTGTGGAGGCAAAGAATTAGAAATCAAGGGGATGCCCATCAATTGGGGAATGGCTGAACAAGTTGTGGTATATGAATGTAATGGAATACTACTGTGCTATAAGAAATGAGGAGCAGACGGACTCCACAATAACCTGGAGAGACGTATATAAACTGATGCTGAGGGTGAAGAGCAGAACATGGAGAAATTTTTACACAAACACAGACCCAACATATGTGTGACGACTAACTTCAATAGAACGGGCTCCTCTCAGCAATACAAGGTTATAAGACAACTCCAAAAGACTCATGATCTAAAGAGATATCCACATCCAGAGAAGGAGACGCAGAGTCTGAATGCGGATAGAAACAAACTATTTGCTGTGTTTCTTTTTCTTGTTTTGTTTCCTTTTTCCCACTGATCATTCCATCAGTTATAATCCTTCTTTACAACCTGACTAATGATAAATGTGAAGATATTTGTAGATCCTATATTTGAGTGCATGCTGCCATGACAGGTGGGAGAAGAAGGGAGGGAGAGAAAATTTGAAACTCAAGGGATTGTGGAACTGAATCTTGTAAACTAAAAGTAAATAAATTAATTTAATTAAGAAAAAAAAGAACTGGGGCTCTACCCGGAAATATCACACCCTGCAAAGTTAAATATTGTGCTGAATGAAAAAAAGTAGACATTTAATAAATTCTCATACTTTTTAGACTTTGTAAAAAATAAAACAAACCTGAACTTAATAGAAAATTCAGCCTACAAGAACCAAGAGAAATATAAGGCACATACCAAAGACTGATTGTAAGGGATTCATAAGGTCAGACTGTTTACCTTTTAAGTATGTAAAATGCAAAATGTATTTCTAAGATTCCTATTAATAATTTGGTAGCTCATAAGAAAGATTGGGGTAAATCTGTGTATGATATGAATTTAAAAAGTAAAACTCAAGGAGCAATGATTTTATACAAATGAGGTGCAAGAGAAAGAATCAATACAAAAGAATTAGATGGGGGAGGAGGGCTGGTAATTCTGATAACCTACTTTCATCAGGAATGGGTTTAAGAGGGAACAATGCATATATATTTAGAAGCATATAAAAGTTTTCTAAATTCAGAAGAAATAAAACAGTAGAGGCAAAGGGAGGGGGGAGAAGACAAGGCAGGGATCTTTAGAGGGGAAGGTGAGGGTATAAAAGGGGGGTATATGAGGGTCTTTAGATTTATGGGAATGGGAGGATAGGGAAGGGATCCTTGGAGGGAGGCAGGCAAGTAACCAGAGGGCAAGGTAATGGGTAGAAGTAAAGCAGAGGAGGCAGGAGGGATAGGAAACAAGAGATGTGCACAAACATAAAAACAAAGATTAGGAGTAGAGTGTGTTTGGGAAAGTGTATGTCCACATATGGACATATATATGTACATGTGTATGTATATCTCTATAACTATAGAGAAACATATCTAATCTCTGTTGAAGCCTTCTCAGGGGATGGGAGGAGGGAAAAAAGGAACAAAGTAAAAAACTGTGCAACAAAAAAACAAAAGAAAACTTACAAGGAAGCACAGAAAATATACAATTCTCGACACAATGTGTATTATTTATCATACAGGCTTTCTTGAAATGGAAGCTTATTGTTACATATTTTGAATCCTCTCTTACATTCTGCTATGCACACGACATGCTTTTTCTTCTTTCTTTGTTTTTAAGTTTCCATATTTAAGTTTATGACAGGTTTTTGTTTCTTTTCTCTATTCTGTATTTGTGTTCTGGCCCTTGAGTCTAAAATATAAAAAAAAAATTTTTAAACGATAAAAATTATGACCAAACAAGAGCTAGAGAACATTATAAAATGCAAAATGAATAGTTTTGATTACATCAAATTAAAACGTTTTTTCATAAGCAAAGCCAATACAACCAAGATTAGGAGGGAAGCAGAAAGCTGGGGAACAATTTTTACAGCCAGTGTCTCTGATAAAGGCCTCATTTCCAAAATAAATAGAGAGCCAAGTCAAATTTGTAAGAATACAAGTCATTCCCCAACTGATAAATACTCAAAGGATATGGACAGGCAGTTTTCAGACAAAGAAATCAAAGCTATCTATAGCCATATGAAAAAATGTTCTTAAACCACTACTGATCAGAGAAATGCATTTTTAAACAACTCTAAGGTACCACATCACACCTATCAGATTGATTCACATGGCAAAACCAAAAAATGATGTGGAGAACATGTGAGAAAATTGGATCACTCATGCATTGTTGGTAGAGTTGTGAATTGATTCAACCATTCTGGAGAGAAATTTGGAATTATGTCAAGAGGGTTATAAAACTGGGCATACCCTTTGATCTAGCAATACTTCTTCTAGCTCTGTATCCCAAAGAAATCACAAAAATGGGAAAAGGACCCACATGTACAAAAATATTTGTAGCAGCTCTTTTTGTGGTGGCCAAGAATTGGAAATTTAGGGGACGCCTATCATTTGGGGAATGGCTGAACAAATTGTGGCAAATGAATGTAATGGAATACTATTGTTCCATGAGAAATGATGAGCAGGTAGACTTCAGAAAAACCTGAAAAGGCTTGCACAAACTGACACTGAGTGAAGTGAGCAGAACCAGGAAAACATTGTACACAACAACATTGTGTGATGACCAACTTTAATAAACTTAGCTCTTCTCCGAAATTCAATAATCAAAGACAATTCCAAAAGACTCATGATGGAAAATGCTATCCAGAACTATGGAGTCTGAATGCATGTTGAAACACACTATTTTTCCTTTTTTTTTTCTTTCTCATTGTTTTTCCCTTTGCTTCTAATTCTTCTTTACAACATGGCTAATGTCGAAATATGTTTAATATGCAAAAAAAATGAGAGCCATGTGTACACTTGGAGAAAAAGAGTGAAGAGGGAAAAATTCTTATAACAAATGTAAACACCATCTTTTAGAGGGAATATTGACAAACTCGGGCACGCCCCAGAGTGTTACAATGGCGGTAAGGTAACCAGAAATCATACCATGTGAGAATTGTTCATAGAAATCAGGGATAGTTCACCAGGAAAATAAAAGATTTAGGCATTTATGATCACTGTACAGAATTATTGGAAGGTTGTCATGCAGGACAGTATTATACTTAATTAGCTTGTCCCCAGAGAACACAGCCAGACTCAATGGGTAGAAATTATACAGACAGATTTAGGGTCAATATAGGTAAAGATCTACTAACAAAACTTTTGTCATTGTTCAGTTGTGTCTGACTCTCTGTGACCCCTTTCGGGGTTTTCTCAGCAAAGATATTGGGGTGATTTGCCATTTCCTTCTCCAGTTCACTTAACAGATGAGGAAACTGAGACAAAGAGGGTTAAGTGACTTGCCCAGAGTCACACATCTAACATCTGAGGCCATATTTGAATTCAGATCTTCCTGACTCTGAGCTCAGTGTTCTGTCCACTGTGTGACCTAGCTGTTTATTAACAAAATTAGAACTGCCCAAAAATTGATAGTTGATGAGGTAGAGCAGTGGGGTGGCCCTTAGGAGCTTTCATTCTATTGGAGGAAATGGCATTTTCATATAGAAGTATATATAAAATAAATACAAGATAAATTTTGTGGGGAAGCACCTAGGGCCTCATGTAAAAAGGTTGCTTGAGCTGATCTGATCTTTCATTTTAACAGAACACTTTGCTATGTATCTTTTTTTTCATTTTATCCTTCAATAAAACTGAAAGGAATATGTGAACTCACAAAGGAGGGAGTTCACCGCCATTGGAAATGTTCAAGCAGAGCCTCGGTCACCACCTGCCAGAGATATTGTTGAGGTTACTCATACACTGGGATGAAAGTTAGATGAGTTCATCTCTAAGGTCTCATGCAACTGGAAGTTAACCAAGGGTCATTCTTTGGTATTCAAGTGTCTAAGCCAGAAACCTATGCACTCCTTTGGATTTTTGTTCCAGTTCTGTATGTATGTATATGTGCATGTATATATACATATATATGTATATGTGTGTGTGTGTGTGTGTGTGTGTGTGTATATACATACATATATATATATATATATATATATATATATATATATAATTTTAAGAAACTTTTATTACTTCCCCAACTTATTTTTGAGGCTGTGACTTGACCCATGTTTTTTTTTTTTTTTGCTTTTTGGAGAGCAATTGGGATTAAGTGACTTGCCCAAGGTCACACGGCTAGTAAGTGTTGTGTGTCTGAGGCCAGATTTGAACTCAGGTCCTCCTGACTCCAGGGCTGGTGCTCTATTCACTGTGCCACCTAGCCACCCCTTGGCTCATCTTTTTAACACCAATATTCTTCTACTCTTCTTTGACTTTGAGTCACAGAACATTCATCTCCAAAAAACTGAAATTAAGGATTACTCAAAGAACAACTCTCTGAGGTCATGCATTTGTTGTTGTTTTTCAATTGTGTCTGACTCTCCAGCTCATTTTACAGATGAGGAAACTAAGGCAAACAGGGTTAAGTGACTTGCCCAGAGTCACACAGCTAGTAAATATCTGAGGCCACATTTGAACTCAGGAAGATGAGTCTTCCTGATTCCAGCTGCCCTACACCCACTCTGACCCCCATCATTCTAACCACTGCACCACCTGACTGCCCCTGAAACAATAAAGAACAGTTCTCTGGGGTCATGCATGCTGCCCTGTGTTCTTCCCTCTCCCACTTTTCCACCTTCTGTTCAGAAAACTGTAATAAAATCAATGCTAACATTTCCTCAGGAAAGAGCATATCTATGGACTGCCCTGTTTTTCCATGAACTATTTCCATGACTTTGCAGACCAAAGTACTCCTCGCCTGCCGCCACTCCCTTAATACATGTTGTCTTCTCTATTGCAGCGTGATCTTCTTGAGAATATGTTTGTGCCTCTAGTACTTGGCCCAGTTCTTGGCACATGGTAAACACTTAATAAATATTTTTTCATTCAAAAAAGAAACCAACAAAAGTAAAAATGGACAGCTGACTGCACAAGCTGTAAGCTTCTCATCAGTGGAGGTGTTTAAATGAAGGTTAGATGACCACCTATCCAGGAAGATGTAAAGGGTAGGAATTAGATTTAAAAACCTATAGAGTGCCTTCCACCCCTGAAACTTTTTTTCATTATATGAATCACTAATGATAATATAAAGAAGGGGGGATTAGTTTCTTCCCCTTCCCCCCGTTGATGAAGCCACAGAGATTAGGGAATAGATAGTAAAGGTGATAATGCATCATAGGGTTAACATTAGTTATCTTGGTATCAGGAGTTACTGTATCTGACAGAATTAAAGGAAACAGCCTCATTTGATGAACAGAGATTGGTTAGGCCTCTGAAGTATTTTAAATGGCTAAGTTCTGGTCCAGATCAGCAGTTTTAGGGAGTGCAAGTCAGGAGTAGCCTGTGAAAGAGAGGCAGGGAATTTCTCTCCTTTCTCTCCCTGCCCCTATCACCTCTATTAATCATCTTACTTTCATTTAAACACTTCCAACAAGGTGTTATAAATACAGGAAACGGAGGTATATACTAAATAAAGACATGTATATGGAGAAGTGGTCACTAGTGGAAGGAACCAGATTCCAGGACAGTCTCTAGCTGGACAGAAGAGTGATGATGGTGCCCTCAAGGGAAAGCTAACATTGGGAAACAGAAATCACATAATGGAGCTAAGCAACCTAGCCAGACTCCAGCTGAACACCTACCCAGCAGAGATGCTGCTCTGGGAAAGATTGTGGGGATTCCCCTAGTACGGAATTGTCTTCCAGACCCTTCAGGGCTAGATCAGTGAGAAATACTGGCCATGTGTGTCCTCTACATGTGGGCATCATGCCACTGTACTGTGAGTATGTGGCCTCTCTTCCCATGGTAATGTGTATGTTAGTGGAAGAATGTGCAGGTTTGAGCAGGGGGAGGGAAGGTTGGTGGTGATTGGCAGGGATAGTTTGGTAGTTACTACCGTTGTCAATCTGGTCTTTGCTAAGAGCAAATTGAGGCTAATGGTTGACTGTGAAGGTGACTGGTCAAGTCTCACAAACTATAATTTTTAGATTCATAGATTTTAGATTCATTCTCATTCTGAGAATCTAGGAGAACTACAGTGTCCTTCTGAAGAGTTAGCTCAATGTAATCACTCCAAACTAATTAAACTTAGAAATTTCAGATGTGAGTTAGAAGTTTGTTTTTTTAACTTAAACTTAATTTCTATTTTTGGTTTTCCTTATTTTTTAACACCGAGATTTCCATTCCGATGACAACAGGTTAAGAAATATTAAAGTAGGGCGGCTAGGGGGCACAATGAATAGAACCAGCCCTGGAGTCAGGAGGTCCAGCCTCAGCCACTTAACACAAAAACTAGCCCTGTGACCTTGGGCAAGTCACTTAACCCCATTTGCCCTCCAAACAGAAAAAAGAAAGAAAGAAAGAAATATTAAAGTAGAGAAACAAACTTAGTAGGTTACTGAAAAAACAGATTACTCACACATGACTAGCTGACTTAAAAAACAGTTTTCTAAGCTGAGAGCAAACAAATTGCAAGTCTTGCAGGGAAGAATAGTAGAACTTGTAAAGAGAAATAATTAGCAGACATGATAGTTCTATATACTAAAATAAATGCAATATATTACTCCAATATTTAAAATAAATCAACCTGTTCTTTTTTTGCATATCAAGCCCAAAACTTTAATTTGCTAAACCCACCTCAAAGCCATCAAATGTTAAAAATGAAACTTATTTTAACACAGCTCCTGTGATTACAAAGTTTACATTTTGTGGGAGCCTGTGTTTTGAATGCTGCTCTGATGAGAAATGAGCTAGTTACATTTCTGTCTGAGCAGGAGTGGACTCTATTGTTTGCTAGGCAACGGAAGGAAAAAAGGAAGATGACTGGATACCTTTCCTTAAACCAGTCGTGGCTATGGTAAGATGTTCTCAAGTACACCATGTTGTTCAATAAAGCCAAATGGAGTTCCTTAGCTTTCTAGCTTAAGAAATATTGGTAAATATTGTGAAACTTCAACTAATTAAAAATGAAATGCAGCCAGCCAAACTCCCGCCATTTCTAATTTACAATATTGTTCTACTTCCAAGGCAAATGTGGACAAGCCACAACTTCTTCTAATGCCTGAGGGATCAAAAAAATTAAATCAGCAGGGTTGGGTATTGATGTTTTTCTAGCAAATGTTTTGAAATCCTTGCCTTTCATCCAACTTGCAGGGAAATGGGATTGCATTGTGAACCATTGCAGATATTAATTCCTTTAATAAATCCTAATGTGCCCTGAAAAGTTCTAACAGTCAGGTTTCTGTAGCAATCCCTAAATCAAAGGTAAATGTCGCCTTCAGGCAAACTTTCCTCTCTTTCTGCTAATCATTATTGTTTGTCTGAAATTGGGATTGACCAATACTGTGCAGATTTAATATATCATCTGTTCATCATGTAAGATTTCTCTATTATAGGCTTTATAGGAAAATTGCTATGGTAGGCTTTTTGCTAAAGAACAAACAAAAGCAAAGACTACTTTGGTTTTCTCCTTTGACTTCCCTCTTAGATCCTCCCCCACAAATGCTGGATAACAATGGTATGATATAGTAAAGAGAGTACCGCATTTAGAGTCCAGGGACCTGAGTTCAAATCATCTTCCTATCACTTGCTACTCAGGTAACCTTGGACAAATTGCTCAACTTCTGTGAGTTTTTAATCTGTAAAATGAGATGGTTAGACAAGATGAAATTCCCATCCCTTGGAGAATCCAAAAACAACAACAAACAAACAGTTAATCATTATTGGATCACTCAATCAAGGTTCTGTCTTAGGAAAAGAAGGAATTATCTATATAATTAGAGCAAGCAGGGTCCCATTCACCAGACTTTATAATCAGGCAGATAGCATATAAAAGAAGACCTGGTGCAGGGGGAGAAGCAGTACTGGTTCATGTTTTTTGGAATCATGGAATCATAGGATCTAATAGTGCAGGGGATCTTAGAGGTCATCTAGTCCAACCCCATCATTTTACATGTCATCCACAGCCCTGGGAAGAGGGTCCTTTCCCACAAAGGCTTGGAGTTTAGGGATAGTGGGTTCTAGGTGAGTCAGATACCAAAGAAAGGAGTCAAGCTTCTTTTCTTACATTCTCTAACTCTATATCTCCTCTCCAGTGTAGAACTCCAAGGGAAATCTGGTTAATGAAGCTTAGACACAGTTGATGTCTATGATCTTCCCTAAAGGGGATGTATATAAGGAGGATTTTGTTATCCTTTTTAGTTCAGTTTCTCAGGATCCATGGCCATGGCAATGGCTAGTTTCAAGGTATTAGATAATAACTCCCAGAATAGTCCCAAGGATCCTAGATAGTAATTCCAAGGATCATAGTGAGAGGCAGTCTTACTGAGGCTACTCCGTGAGATACGAGAGTGACATCATGTGATATTTACTATTGCTTGCATAGAATGGCAATATTGCTAAAGTTAACTTGTGAGCTTAATGTTGGCAAGATGCCTTCTTTTTCTGTTGCACTATAAAGCAAGAGGGCAGTGGTCAGTGAGTGGGGAAACCATGGGTAATACATAGAAGAATGCAAGTACCTGCCTCAACCAGCCCCCATTGAGGCTTGAGGGGATTTAGTGGAGTGCACAAGCTGTGCCTGTCTCAATTGACCCCATAAAGACATAGGGGTAGTTGCCTCCCTTCTCACTGGCCCCTGCAAGAAGGGTGATTAGGGAATGCTGTAGGAGCTGGTTCTCCTATTATCAGCAACCTTTCTGAAAGACTGGACTAGAATAAAGCTGATTATTAACCACTCGAAGGTGTATGCCTGTCTGACCAGATAAAGAGTGAACCTGTTAGAGGCTAGAGTCTGAAAACTCCAGTGCCTCCTGTGTGTCATCTGTGAAACAGGGGATTAATAGGGTGTCTTCTAGCTAGGCACTTGCTATACAAAGTAGTAGATGTCAGATATAGGACAGCTATTTATTTTCTCCACCACAGATGAAATACTTGAAACACAAAAGATTCACAAGCATACATTACCATGAAACAATCTGACTGCTGAGCAAATATTTCACACAGATCTCAGTGCTATTCTGTCAGAAAAACTCAAGATCCAGACTTACCTAGCAAAGATGTGACTCATACTCCTAGAAGGTAGGATTGGAAGCATGTTGAGATGGGAAACTACCACCTATTTCAAGAACTGAGGATCTTTCATATTCAGAAGATAGCCACCAGTGCTGGAAATGCCCATCTCTCAAGATAGCTGTTCAGGGACCCATGCTCAAGGACAGAAACACAAACAGAAGAGCTAACCATGGATTTGAGATCTGTTCCTAGGCTCAATTAGACAAATACCCTTTTTGCCATTATATAGCAACATAACTGCTATTGGGGAAAGAAGAATTTCTTTTTATTCCTGTATCTTTGACAGCATCCCAAGTGGCAGGCTCAAAAGAGAAGGAAAGAGAGAGGAAGATGTTTCTTTTCACATACTCTTGTAGAGTAGGGGGGGGGCTCTTTTCAACTCAGTAACCAATCATTTTTGACACCCCCTATTCTGGGGAATAAAAGGGACCAACCAATAGCTTCTCATTTCAGATATCCTTCAGCAAAAGGTCAGAGGATGACCAACCAGAAGAGGCCAGGGTTCAAGTCCATCCTGATGCATAGTTCATGAGATGGACCCCATTATATGTACATGAAGAAACTATATTTATTTTGGCAAGTTATCTATCTCTATGCTGGTTTTTTCATAAGAGGTACTTGTACAAAAAGATCAGAAATGTGAAGAACCTGGATTGCATTGAATGCAATATTTGTTGTAATAAAGAGACAGAGAAATCCCAGATAGTCCATGTTTCATCCCAATATTTTGACTTAAAAGAACAGTTATGCTTTCAGATTATAGATTGCTATCTTTACTTTCATTTTTCCTACTTATTACCTTGAGCTAATGTCAGAAGCAGCTCTAACACCAGCATTCTCACATGTACTAACAGGTCAGGTCCCCAGAACTCAACTGGTTCTGCCTCCCACACAGAGTTCAAGGATAACAACAGAGGGGGCAGTGAAGTACTTTTAATGTTATTAGCTCAAGGGAACACACTGAAAGCATCATTAGCAATGATTGTGCCTCAATATCTTCTAATTAAAAAACATCCCCCAAACTGGCTGTTCTTCCCTCTACACCTCTGGCTTAAAGAGTAAACTAAAAACATTTTTCTCACCACTGAATTCACTTGTAAGTGCAGCATATCGAATGTATAAGTTGCTCCTTTGCTTGTAGCTGCCGAGCTGATTCACTACTGGGATGCAAGAAGTAGACAGATCCTGAGTGCTGGCTCTTTCCTGGGTTTATTCACTGTCTAGTTATCTGGTAACTCTTCTGACCTCTCAGGATCTCACAAGGCACTGTATCAAAGAAAAGGAAACATAAAAAAAAGGTGGCCCCATTCTAGACACATGGAGGCCATGTACTCAAAGGCTAGCTCAGTGGGAACACCTGTGTATGATATGAAGCAGAAGACAGGGCTCTCATTCTACGTTACTTGTGTAGGTACCCGTGTGGTTGTCACTAGGCAGAGCAAGCTATGCATGCTTGAGGGACTGGCCCTCCCTCCTTCCTAACTTCACTATTTCTGTAAAGGACACCACCATCCTCCCAGACGTGAAACCCAGGTGTCATCCTTGACTTCTCACTATCTCTCCTTCTTCATTGTTGCGAAGGCCTGTGGATTTCACCTTTGCAGCATCTCTCCAATACGCCCCTTTCTCTGCCCTGATACCGTCACCACCTTGGTGCAAGCTCTTATCACCTCACACCTAGATCCGGTAATAGCCTGGTGGCGGATCTGTGTACTACAAGTCTCTCCCCACTCCAATCTATCCTGACATTCAGTCACAAAAATTATTTTCCTGAATGCATATCGGATCCAACCCTGTCACTCCCACACTCAATAAACTACAGTTTCAAAACTCCAGAATGAAATGTAAAGTCCTCTATTTGGCATTCAAAGGCTATTATAATTGAGCTCTCCCCTCCCCTCTCTAGTCTTCTGACACGTCCTACTCTTCAATCCACACAATCCTCAGTTCAGTGCAATTCTCTGAACAAGACTCTGTCCCTCCATTCTGTCCTCCATGCCTGGAATGCTCTCCCTCCTCATCTCCACCTCCCAGCTTCCCTGGCTTCCTTGAGTCTTAACTAAAGTCCCATCTTCCATGGGAAGCCTTTCCCAATTTCTCATATTCTAGTGGTCCCCTCTGTTCATTATTTATTTTCTTGTATATAGTTGGTACATTTTCATTGTTTGTCATCTGCCCTGTAACACAAGAGCTCAGTTCCATCACAGATTCACCAGATCTGGACAGACTTAAAGGACAGTGGAGTCCCAAATAAGGGGTTATATTGCTTTATTCTAGTGTTGGTCAAGGAGACAAGGGGTGGGCGCATCTGCTCCTACAGCATCCAGCTAATCATTCATGTCTCAATGACGGCATACTGAGATGAGCACAGAGAACATTTCCATTCACTGACCAGTGCTCACTTGATCAATAGAGGAGCACACAAAGAAGGCAACATGCCAACCATGAGCTCAGAAGGTTTTCAGTAACTTTGGTTATATCATGATGAGTTAGTATAGAATGGACACTGTTTACAGGTTAAGTTCAAATGTTTATATTATCTCTGGTTATATAATAATTAACAAACACAGTGGGGCTGTTTACAAGCCATGATCCTGGGAACTTGGATCTTAAAAACAAAACAAAACAGATCTGTGTCATCTTACACACATTCCCATTAAATTGTGAGCTCTTTAAAGGCAAGGACTATCTTTTTTCTTTCTTTGTATTCCCAGCACTCAGCACTGTGTCTGGCAGTCTGGCACATAGTAGGCACTTAATAAATGTCTCACTGACTGATGATTAACCATCTATTGTTAGAAAAAGAGTACTAGAATAAACAGTGGCCAAAGAATGGCCAGAAACATTGGGGGTAAAGTGTACCTACTGTGGGATTGTGCTGACTGGTCACAATAAGGAACCAGAGCTTTTCTTCTTTAATTCTTTCTGTTTACCAAGAAGAAGGAAGCAAAAATTCCAAAAGAGCGAGAGGAATTAACAGCATGTGCCTTCTCCCTTGTGCAGAGCAGGGAAAGGAGGAGTTTTTCTTTACAAGCAAAAGGCTTCATCTTAGCCATCCTGATCTATTAGGTTCAGTGCTTACCCTCTGGTCTTGACACAGCTGTGAATTGTTAACAGTGGGAGCTTTGAATGCACTAACAACAGATTATTTAAGGAGAAAGTATGTGGTAAGAGTAAGTCTTACTACCTTAATAAAATAGTTTGTCAATTTAGTATAACTGATTCTATATTGCTTTAAGCCTCCATTTTGTGACCAAGCTATAATGTGTAAGCCAACCCCAAAGCCCATAGGTATGAGACTCTTTCCTTATCGGTAGAGATCAATGCCCTGTACTTGTACTAGGAACATAGAGGAGTAGGTGAGAGCAGGAGAGACAAGACCTCCTTAGTTCTTCAGATGGTCTTTGAATCACTCGTGGGGGTTAAAGTTGTCCAACCTACTATAAAAGAGACTGAGGCAAAGCTCTGAGCCTATGGCACTTTATTAAACCATCCACGGTCCCATCTAATGAAGAGGACTTAGATCTTCCTCATAATCTGAGCTACCTCATTCTTCCAGGACCTTGTATTTACAGAATCTGATACCCAAATATGCAAAAGAGGCATGGTAAAATACAAAATCTCATTGACTGACATATGACATGTAAGCTAAAATAAGCAAAAATGAAATGTCACAAGTTGGGTGAAGCAAGGGATATCTCTGCTGCCTGGATGGTCACAAGATGGATGGGCTCTTCCTTAGGTTAGGCAGGAGGAGATGGTACAAGCTATCCAGATACTTCAAAAACATATGGCGGGAGTGGGAACTTTCTGTACCATGCCACTACCCAAGCTTGGTTTCATCATGCAACTTGGGTAAAACAGGATGAAGATATCTTTGTCAGCATTCTTGCGGTTGCACAAGTGTATCAGCACGCACCCTAGCATACCCAGGATGGCTGCTAGCACAGATTCTTAGATCTGCTTTTCTAAAGGAAAGCAACTCAAAATAGGTTAACAGTCTCACTTTAATCAATCAAACAAATATCATTTACCTAGTTCAGGGGGAAAAAGTCAGCACCCTGAACTTCAGAGAATGCAAACAGAAGTCACAAACAGAAGTTACAAGCAGACAAAGAAACAGATCAGCAGACGGGCTTCCAGTCATCTGACCATGACATCCATACCTATTCAGTTACCAGAAAGGGAAGCACCAACATCAGGGTTTTTCAAAGGGGGGGGGGCCCTCAACGGTTTCCCAGAGTCTCATCTGGCCAAATCGCACAACTCTTCTCAAAGTGAGCCCCAAAGCAAAACCTCACATCAGGGCGTATATATAGTCTTCTCCTGGATTGGAGACTGTCACAGCCCTCTTGACCCACTGCCCAATCACAAAGCTACAAGATGCGGGCATTCCTGGAAAACAAGCCTTCTGCCACAGGCTCCACGTGACCACATTCAGCCTATTAGGGGGCAGAGTATACTTTCAAATAGGGGAAGGTTCTGAGAGTCACATAGCCACTTTAGCAAAGAGCCTAGGGGCAGGGAAGATCTTCAGATTTCCACAACAACAAGTGAGTTCCATAGCTGTTGATCAAGTAATGAACATTACATTAAAGCTTGATGGCTATTATAAGGCCTTTCTATCAGAATCTACATGTCTGCTTGACCTAAACAAAGTGTGGATTAATATATTGCTTATTCTTATATCTATTATTAAGTGAGTGACTAGATATATATTACTAGATGAATATATTAAAATAATTACTATCAAAAATCATAATGAACTAATATAAAAAGTTCAGGGATTTTTCCTTTTTGGGGTCCAGATCCAAAACATATGGTCTTTTCCTTTTGGGGGTTCACATCCCATCCCCTTCATGACGGTCAAGGGCAGTAGTGATTGGCTGAAAGAAATGAATGCTGAAAAATAAAAATAAATAAATTAATTTTTTTTAAAAGAGAAAAAGATTTGGAGATTAGCCAGAAGACCCTCTGAGGGAGACACTAGGCCTCTGGCTGGGCAGAAAGGAAACGTCATTTAGTCAGACAAGACGAAAGTCTTTGGACCCTCTGAAATGTCAGTGTGTTGGTGGTCTGCTTGGTATTGTTTGCAGGCTTTGATGAATTAAGTTTGACTACACGCATTGAGAAGTATAAATCTAATTAGAGTTTTTGTCCCCATAGTTAGCATATGTAATCATAAATTGTACAGGCATCTGCCCAACATTACAGAGTTGAAAAGCACATTCTGCAAAGGACCATGTAGCTTCAAAACGGAAGCAAGCCTACCTTCCACCCTGAGCCACAGTCTTCTCTTTTTCTTTCTCAAGTTTCTTCAGATTCTTTGCAAATCATGCAGGAAACCTCCCACTCCCCAAATCTCAGTTCATGCTGGGCCCTGGGACGCAATTCCCACACAGAACCCACTAGGTGGTGGTGGTAAGCAAAGAAGGTTGAGCATATCTCTAAATTGCCCAAGCAATTTACTCTCCCTCCCTTTCCAAAGGTATGGCTGTCTTTTTGAAATCAGTATTCTCTCCTTTTCTAGGGGAAAAGGGGAAAATGGATCATTTGCTCATTTTAACTCCTCCTGCACTTTCATGACTTTTAATCGGCTCATTTTTTGTTTTGTTTTGTTTTTAACTCTAAGGATCTGAGTTTTAAATTCCTGACCCAGGCTGGTAAAAGTCTAAAGCTCTCACCTTCTTTCTCTCTAAACCTTATCTGAATGAGGAAACTATCACAAACAGTTTGGGTTAATGTCAGACAATAGATTTAAGTAGAAAGGTGATAATGTAAGACTAAGATAGGAAACAGGAAGCAAATTCCCCTACTCTTTGCCTGGGAGTTATGTGCACCTAGATTGCTAATTTTGTGCTTCCTCCTGCCCAGTGTTTCCTCAACCCCAGAAAGTGATCAGCCCCCATCTCTTTTCTTAGCCTCTTTTTGCAGTCACCCCTTCAGGTCCTCCGACTTGCTTTTTTCCCTGGTTCTTACCCATAATCCCTGTAACCAAAAGTTGGGGATGGGGTAGGGCTGAGATTGGGATACTGACATAGTCTATTCTAGGGGTAGGGAATCTACGGACACATATGGCCTTCTAGGTCTTTGCGTGTGGCCTTTTGAGTGAGTCTAGGTTTTACAGAACAAATCCTTTTATTAAGGGGATTGATTCTGTGAAGTCTGGATTCAGTCAAAGGGTCACACCTGAGGACCTAGAGGGCCACATGTGGCCTCAAGGCCCCAGGTTCCATACCCCTGGCAGTGGGTAGCGTCACTCATCCAAGTTCCTTAAACGCTCTTCAGGTGTGGCTAAAGACAGGTTACATTTGAACCTCAGGCTGGGGGGAAAAATTATAAGTTCTTACAAAATCAGCTGTTGCATACTTGGTATTTGCAACTACAGATCAGAAATCATAAAAATAAGTATCAATACTTAAAAGGACAATGATGATTTAATTACCCCAGATCGTTATCTCCAGGCCCCATAGCTAATACGCTTCAATAGTACTCGCTATAGCCACCGCACAGCACAAAGCACTGCTGGTCACCTGGCCATTCCCCACCAGGCCACCTCTGCTCTCCAAACTGGAACTCAGCTCAGCGTCTCCTACAACTACATGGCCTCCTTTTCACCCAGTCAGTTTCTGCTCAGCTGCCTCCTCCCTGTCTCCCTCTCTCTCTCTCCTTCTCTCTCTCTCCCTCTCTCTCTCCTCTCCTCTTCTCTCTCTTTCTCTCTCTCTCTCCTCTCCTCTTCTCTCTCTTTCTTTCTCTCTCCCTCTCTCTCTCCCTCTCTCTTTCTCTCTCTCCCTCCCTCTCTCCCTCTCTCTCTCTCTCTCTCCTTCTCTCTCTCTCTCTCCTTCTCTCTCTCTCTCTCTCTCTCTCCCTCTCTCTCTCTCCCTCCCTCTCTCCCTCTCTCTTCTCTCCTCTCTCTCTCTTTCTCTCCATTCCTTTTTCCCCTTCTCTCTCTCTCTCAGAACTGTAATCAAATAAAAAGTACAATTCCTTCTGAAAAGATCTGTCCATTGATTGTCCTATTGTTCAACTCAACATCTCTGTGACCTACTAGACTGTGAGCCTCTTCCCTAACCACCACACTACTACTGGTGTTGTTTCCCTCATTAGGTTGTCACTCCGAAAGAAGGGACTCTTTGGCTTTTGTTATTGTAACTCCAGCATTTAGCAAGTGCTTGGCACATAGTAATCACCCTGAAAAAATGCTGTTCATGAATGCTTTTGATTCAGAGACAGGCAGCTTTAGTAGCTACGTGTCTATACTACATGAAGAACTTATTACATGTCCATATCACAGGAATAAAAGTAGTCATAATAAATGTCCTGGACACAGTTCCATACCTGGTGCAATGAATCAATCAGAACCTAAGGGTTCAAATTTTTAAAATCTCTTTAATAAAAATAAATCCCAATTGTTGTATTTGTCCTTTGGAGATGATAGCGTGACTTGCAAGCTGACTTTGATTTGAGTGAAGAAGGGCTGTGCAAGGTCACCAGCTGATGGGGTACAGGCTCTGGGGAACCCCCTGAACTCTGACTGGATCTTCTTCCCACTAGATGAGGCATTTGCCTGAGGTCATAAGCCTTTCATTATAGCTAGATCCAAATCTTTGTTACTCTTAACCTAGCCTAGCTCTCTATTGTCCAACTACTTCCCACCCTTGATCCTATCAACACATCTAAACCCAAATCTGTTACCCTTAAACTAGCCTAGGCTTCCATTGTCTGTCATCTCCAGGTAGCCTTCAACTATTTCCCACCTTTAATCCCATTCCTGGAGTCTGACCTTAGTTCCATCAAAGATCTTCCTTAGACTCCTCCTCAAGACCCTCCCCAAACTCCTCCTCATGACCACCCCTTAATCCTCCCATAATCCTTTTGTATATAAGATCCATCTTGCCTCCATGTAGAGGCTGAGAATTCAATCTAGCGCAGACTCACTCTGTGTCAGATTATTCTGACTTGTCCAATACAAGGATCACAGATACTCAGGCTCCTTAAGAGGCTACCCAGTATGGTGAATCTTTAATAAACTTTGCTTTACTTTGACTGAGAGAAGACTTGAGTCGAACTCATTTAGCAGAACCTGGCATGTTGGTATTTTGGGGTCTCAAACATCCCTAAACCCTAAACCTCAACACAGCCTCACTTTCTCCTCCAGAGTCATCTGAATCCAGTGACCAGATATCCCTCAGGAAGACCAGAAATGACTCAAGATACAATGGGAGACCCTGGTCCTTTTAGGCTAAGGCCTTTTCAAGTGCTCATTTAGAGTGAGATAATGCCCATTCAGTGAATAGGCCTCTTTAAGGAGTGAAGGGATGACCCCTTTAATTAGGAAAAAAAAGAAAAAAGAATCAAGCTGGGAGGGTAAGACCCTCTAGGCTTAGAGTGAATGTCAATGGTAACTGTTTCTCTTTTAAATCCAAATACCACCACCCCCCCTCATCCCTCCCACCCCCGGCAAAAGCAGTTATCAAGGAGGTTAAAAAGCAGTTTATGAAATTAAAATTTTATGCAAGAAAATGAAAAGAAGTCATCAAAGAGTTTTCTATGGGTCTCAGGAGCTTGTAGAGCCAAAGTAATATTTACAGTGCCTATAATCATGATACTGTGACTATAAGCATCACATGACATTTGATCGCAAAATATCCCAAACTCTCCAGACAGGATAGAACTGAAGCATTTATTTAGACACCAGAAAAGTGAATCCCCAAACCAGTAAGCCAATTCCATCATGGTACCAAAGATATTAAGAAGCCGTAATAACACTGAGAGCCACAGCATCCTTCTGCCTTCTCACAAACCAATACAAGATCAATATTTACTCATAAACCTCTCCCTCTCCTTGCCTGAGCACCTCTCTCTCCCACCATCTCTCTGGCTCTGGCTCCCTGCTTCCTGTGGGCTCTGCTTGCCTTCAGCAAACTCCTCCCACCACAGGCTCTGTGTGTCTATATGTAATGCCATGCACAAGCAGCTTCCCAAAAGAATGCTACTGTGAACAGCTTTTAAGGTTCTGATTACACAGTATAGTAAACATTCCATTTATTCCATAACAAATCAAGGCAAACATTCACAACAAATCACAATATAATATACACAACATTACATCTTATCACAGAAAATCACAATACAGTGTTCAAACAATTTAACATTAAAATGGCCACATAGTTTTCACCAAAGTGGTCACAGTATTTAGAAAAAAGAACAAAAGAAGAATCATCTGGTATCCCTAAGGAGGTTTGCCTCCTTATTCACTCATTCAGTCATCTCATAATACAATAGTCAGTCTTCCACCCATGGGGCAATCATAGATTAACTTAATCAGTCACTTATCTAGCAATCAGTCACTAAGTATCGTTAATCACTAAATACAATCATTAGAAAATCACACAAACTCTCCACCCCTCAGTCTCTAGTAAAATTCAATTTCATCACAGCATTCAATATCCAATATCCATTCTTCATCTTGACTCAGGGGTGGTCTCTCAGATTCCCTGGATCCCCTTCCATGGTCCCAGCTCCTACCTGAATCCACCAAACAGTCACCTGGATTCAGAGGCAGACAGCTCTCAGTTCCTTGTCCAGCTCTCTGGGTAGGTCCTGCTCCACACTGAAATTCACAGGCAGTTTCTGCTACACACTGAAGTTCACAGGGTCCAGCACATCTCAAAACCTTCACAACTTCTGTTCCCAGGAACTCAAGGATCAACCAAACCACAAACAAACAAAATATTATCCTGGTCATGCTTCTTCAGTCCTCTGGCAGTTCGGCTGGCCCTAGGACCCAGAAGAAATCTCAGCCTTCTAGGTGGCCTTCTTGGCAGCAACTTCTGCCTTCACCTGATTCTGGTCTCAAGAAAACTCCAACTCAGTTCTCAGTCCAGCAAGTAGCAGCCCAGCTCCCAGATGCTGGGAAAATTCTGCTCCCTCCACCAGGAGCCCTCCAGGAGAAAAATTCTAATTCTGACTGTCTCTCTCTGGGGCTCTCCTTATATACACAAAGCATTGGCTTTCTGTTTCAGCCAAACCCTTCCTATTATGTCAGCAACAGGAGACAGAGTTCATACCCTCTGCCTCTTAGCCACAAAGGTTTGATTAGTTACTAAGGGCAAAGTACCTGCTTACTTGACATAACAAAAAGAGGTCTTCAAATTTAAATTAATTACCATGACACTATATTTAGCCTATCAGGAGACAGAGTTTATCTTCACAGCAGGGAAGCTTCCTTTGGGCTCTGCTGCACCCTTCAGCAAATTCCCTTCATCACAGGCTCCATATGATTACATTCAGCCTATTGGGGGCAGAGTTTACTTTCAAAGCAGGGGAGGTCTTCAAACTCCCCCCTAGGTCTATTAAAGGGCAGAGAGGATCTTCAAATTCCCATTTTCGTTTCAGAGCTCTGCACCAAAGACCTAAAGGTCATTTTCTATATTCTTCTAGCCAAAAGGGCCCACAGTTTGGTTCCAGGTCAGTCTTACTGGGAGTTGGGGGGGTAGTAAAGAAATCAACCTGACTCTGATCTGCTTTACTCACCACAGTTCTCATTAGTGTTGTGAGAGTATAGGGAGTTAATTAACACCTCACCAATTCCACCAGTATTGCGACCCACAACAGTACAATGGCAAATAAGCATAGCAATAAAATCTGGGAATTGCTAATAAAATATCAATAGGAATAGGTACTGGACCCGAAACTGATTTCTGTAGTATAGGGAAACTCAAGAAAGGAAACTCCCTCTACCAGTGCAGGTTATAACCTTCTCCACAATTTACAATCTTAGAGAACTGACTAGACTACTGACAATGTAAGTGCCCAGGGTCACCCAGCTAGTGCGTATCAGAGATAGCACTTGGACCCAGGTATTCCTTGCTTCAAGGACAGCTCCCAATTCACTATGCCATGTTGCCTCTCAATATCAGTCGATCTGTAAAATAACAGGTCATGCTTAAACATTAGTGTATATGCAAATAAAGAGACAATTATAGTACATGAATAACACTGGTACATAATCAAATTGACATAAAACAGCAGCATAACAGGTTATTCAGCAATTAACATACACATCAATAAAAATCGTATTCAAGACACATAGAAGGGTAAACAGTTCTTTCCTCTGGATACTTATGTAACCATTTTTCTCATTTCATCTGTGATATCATAGGTTAACCTGGTCTCGAGTCAAATCTATCTCTTTGACAACCTGCTGGTTATAAGAACTAATCCTAGTCATCATCAGAATTATAGGCCTGAATTCTGAATTCTGAAACCTGAATTTATGAAGGTTGATAATGAATTTAAAAGCTTTTACTAAGCACTTGTGCAAAGTATATTGAGATACAAACACAAAAATACGTCAAGCTGTGCTCTCAAGGAGCTCACATTCTAATAAGAGAGCATCACAATGCCATATCCACTCAGATTTTTGTTCTGGTGTCAGTGATCCTAACAAATTCAGGATTGTGCAGTTGAAATCTTTGGGCTATGGACATTCTTGAGGACAATAAAGTATTTCCTAGATTTCTTTATACCTGCAAATTTATTTTTTCCTGAAAGGCTTGCCCTTCATTTCTGCCACAGTCAAAATGCTTCTCCCGCACACTTTAGCATGGATGCTTTGAGGTTGTGGCTTGGGTATGTTTCTATATACCCGGTGAAATGACTGGTCATTTCTATTGTAGCATAGAACATGCTCTCTCTATCTTCTCCCAGTGATTAAAACAACAACAACAATAATTCCAAATGTTTGCTAGCGCTTATATTCTCCAAATAGAAGGTAGTAGTGTTCAGCAAAGGAAAGCAAAATTTCCCTTGCCACTGGTCAAAATAGTTAGTGGCTCGTTACTGGTTCATACTTGAAATTTATACCTAGTCATTGAACTCTTCAGTAACAGCCTATATCAAAGCCAAGAACTCTACAATTCATATATTGGAGTACTGAGTTGCATTTTCATTAAGTCCTCTGCTGGTAGTGTGGTGTAGTGAATAAAGGGCTGGCCCTGGAACAAGGAAGGCCTAGGTTCAAGTGCCAACTCGGACACAAACACTGGCTATATGACCCTGGGCAAGTCACTTAAGTTGTCCTAAGTTGGACAAAAATCAGTACAGGCATATTTCCTCACCAGGAAGTTCCCACCAGTGGAAAAAAAAAAACATGCAGATCTAATCCCCATCCCCATTGCTTTGTTGGAAAACACAACTGCTTTTGATGACCATTTCTCTCTAGGGATACTACTGTTCTCAGTCCCTCCAGACTGGCACTTTTGCATAGGATGAAAGGCTCATGAATGAGGGAGTTGACCAAGTCTTTGAAAGTTTGTTCACATTTGTCTATCAATGATTTTCAAATTATTTCACTGCTTTTTAAAAACAGTCTTGGCAGTCTTGCTTTCTCTTAAATCATGTTTGCATAAATGGAATCAATTTAGTATTTTTGAAATAGAAGCATATTTGTTAGCAAATTTTTAGTAACTAAATACTAGCAAAGTTCTTAGATTGCAAAGTTTCTGTGGATGAGACCAATTCAGATGCCACATTTGTTTTCTGGGATCTGTGCTCATCCCTTGCTACACACACATGTAACCCACATATTTGGTAAAGGCTCTACTAACTTAATACTTGTCAATGGAAACTCTTTTCTCCTTTCTCTCCCTGAGAAGAGGAGTCCGTCAGGTTGCAATGATTAAAGAGACGGAGAGGCCAGAAAGAGAACGTTTGCTGTGAATGAGGCCAAAGCAAAATCCCTTTGTGCTGGAAAGATCCCCTTCACCTGTGAAAAGGGCTGAAATTAGATATCATATTGCAAAAGAGTATGTTGGATCTAAGTTAGGAAACTTCTCTGGAAAAGAACCAAGTCCTCTTGGAGAACAAATATGGGGCGTGACAAGAGTCACCACAGAACATCTGAGTTAGAAAAGAGTGTCAGAATAATCAAATGAATGTCTTGAAAGATCAGCTTTTGGACTAAAACAGTCTCTGATAAATATCCTGCCTGGAATCACATGACATGTATGTCTATAAAAACTTGAGGGATAATCTGTCATTGGTGGGAAACAATAGGAATGTAATGTACTCATCCAGTCTGTCATTCAGAACTTGGGGGAAGAACCTGCTACCTTCGTAATTCTTGTGAATACTCAGTTACAGAGTTACAATAAAACTGGAAGCAGTGAGTAAGGTTGGACTGAAGCAAGTACTTAGTGATTTAATCTATGACCCAGAGATAAAATGTGCTTGTCAACATTGCCCTTAGCTTCCACAACATGGAAACAGATGGAAGCTTTATGCAGGATGGAGCATGAGTACAAAGTTGAACTTATCATCTACTGTTTGTAGATCTGGCATTTTGGAATAATCAGATGAACCAGGTAATTCACAGAGTGTTGAGTGATCTTCCCAGTCCTGACCTTACTCTTTCATCTTTCTATTTAGTGACCTTGTGGTGTCAATATTTTTATTTTCTGGTTCCACTCCTAAAATCAGGAGACCCATATGAATTCCTAACTCAAAGACATCAGACTACTTTTTAATCAGATTATACCCCATTTATTCAATGTATCGATCCATTATGATAGTAGTCAAGAAATCAACAATGCTGAGTAAATTACTACCCATGCAATATAAAAATACAATAATAATTGTCCTAAACAAATGGTGTCTAGCAGATAATAGTAAAGCAAATGTGAAAATTAGTGGCATTGTCAGAGATATAAACAGTTTGTGGCAGTACTTCAATCATAAACCAATAAAGAAATAAGAGAATAAATAGGTGAATAAATTAGGTAGGTAAATATAAATACAGGGTAAATATTAAAAAGTAGGTAAATAAGTACGCCAAATTGAACAAATCAGCACTGATTACACAGTCATATGCTTCTAGGAAAACACATTAGTAATGAAACAATTTGAAGCATTTAATCAAGCATTTTGCATGTATAAGCAGTTGATGATTGCAGCAGAAAGCTAGAAGAAGGAAGAGAAAGAGAGGGAGAGAGAGAGGGAGAGAGACAGAGAGAGAGACAGGGAGAGAGACAGAGACAGAGAGACAGGGGGAGAGAGAGAGAGAGAGAGAGAGAGGGAGGGAGAGAGAGAGGAGAGAGAGACACAGAGAGAGAGACAGGGAGAGAGACAGAGACAGAGAGACAGGGAGAGAGAGAGAGAGGGAGAGAGAGAGGAGAAAGAGAGAGAGGGAGAGAGAGAGGAGAGAGAGAGACAGAGAGAGAAGAGAGAGAGAGAGAGAGAGAGAGAGAGAGACAGAGAAAAGGCACTGTCCTTGAAGAAACTAAGTCAAACATCAAAGACAACAAATTCTAAAAACAGGATTCCAGATTTTGAAATATAAAAAAGTAAAGAAAATAAAACATAAAATAGAAAGGTAAAGTTTGGGTTTTTTTAACTGTTCAAGAATGAAAAAAAAAATTTAGTGATTTCAAAAAGATTTCAAAAACTTAAGTGGCAACAATGGAAGCACCAAGATATGGCTGGGACCAGTGCAGGTTCAGCACTACCCATACTGTTATACTCCCAGTTTTTGAGTTCCCAAGAACTCAGTCATATGATGCCATAGAGGGTCCTGGAGATCTGTTGCTAAGAACCTAAAAGATCTAAGCGGACCTAACCCCAAGAGGTATAGGTGAGTGAAGGAATCCAGGTGAACCAATTTGAGACTAATGAGGGCCAGTGTCATTGTGCAGCTTGAAGGGAGGCAGATTAGACATATCTGGTTTCTTCTCTCCACTATTCTTCATGAGAATCAAGAGGCTGGGGCCAGAAACTTGACCTCTGTGCTCTACTCAGAGAAGAAGGGGTACCAGGTCAGAACTGTATCAATCTGTTCCCCTAAAGGGGAATCTGGTTTTAAGTTTCTGGCTAAGCTTTTGATCATTGTTCATTAATCAGAGGAAGGAGGACCCAAAGTTTTATATCCAAAGCTTGACCCTTTTTCCACCAAATACCAAGTTCAAGAATAAATATATATGGTGAATAGTTCCACAATGAACACACATAATAGATAGCAAAGAAACTCAGTTATCTGAGTCAGTAGCAAAATAGAAATCAGGGAAAGTATACATAGGAGAACATGTACCAGATGACATAGAGTTAAAAGAGCTTTCCCAATGGAAGTGAAATAGCTCTGCTCAAATGAAAGGGAGAGAGAGAGAGTCTTGGATCCCACCCAAGGGGAAGTTCCCTAAAGTCTCTGCTGTTGCCAACTAAGGACAGGGACATTATGGAGACTGTCAGTTCCTCTCATGTCAGCTTCTTCACAGCCTCTTTCCCTCTAGCAACCTAAAGTGAGGCCAGAATCTTCCATCTTTTGTCTCGAAGCCAGAAGCCAGAAGCATAGAAGTGACAATAAAACCTGAAAAGACTTGGAGAGGGGAGAGGATTGTGGGTAGATGGCCGAGTAGGTCAGAAAATTCCAAGTTCTCCAGATTTCTCCCACAAACGAGATAAAATCGTGCCTTAAGGTGAATGTAGAGCAGTTAAAAATAAATAAGAGTTGAGGCAGAACAGTGGTCCTCCTGAGACAATCAGAGAAAAATCTGAAGAAAAATCCTAGGACTAAGGTTTGGTCCCTGTGAAGTATAAACACCTCCAGGCCAGTTCTACTGAAACAGAAAGTGGGGAGCCCAGGGACTAGCTGAGTTGACCCTTGGCACAAGCTCTAGGAATTTTCACTTTCTCTCTAGCTTCAAAACACTATCCTGGACAGTTTTCTCACCAGCCCAAGGACACTATGCCTAGCAATAATCCATGAATGAGCCCAGTAAGACAAACTATCTTTCCCCACAATTACTCATGAGTGGGCCCCAGTAAAACAAACTACCTTTCCCCATCACAAGAATAAGCTGACCTCCGAAGAAATTCTCTTGTAAAAACAGGACTATCTTGTAACCACAGAATTATCATGTATTCATTCCCAAAGTTGTCATATTCAGTCCAGAGGTCAAGCTATAAACATCAACTCTCAAAGCTATCTTACTACAAGCATAGCAGACCAAAAATACAGCCCTGAGAAACCTCTTCCTCTGGTTTCCAGTCATGAATGACACCTGTGACTAAGGTTGTAAATTATCACCTAATTAGCATATCTGCCAGACAATCCACTGCTTTTCCTATATAAGCTTTAGCATCATTCCCATTAATTGGCAAGTTCCTGAAGGAGCTTTGCCCACCATATTGGCACTACAATAAACCTTTGTCACCCTGACTTAAAGAATGCTTGGCAGGAGGAGGGGGGTGGCGGCTAGGTGGTGCAGTGAACAGAGCACTGGCCCTGGAGTCCAGAGGACCTAAGTTCAAATCTGGCCTCAGACACTTAACACAAAAACTAGCCATGTGACCTTGGGCAAGTCACTTAACCCCAATTGCCCTCCAAAAATAAAAAAAATTTTTTTTAAATGCTTGAGGGGCGGCTAAGTGGCACAGTGAATAGAGCACTGGCCCTGAAGTCAGGAGGACCTGAGTTCAAATGCAGCCTCAGACACTTGACACACTTACTAGCCCTGTGACTTTGGGCAAGTCACTTAACCCCAAATGCCCTCCAAAAAAAGCAAAAAAAAAAAAAAAAGAATGCTTGAGTCCATGAATTCATTCCAGAAGACCCTCTCCTGTACTTCAGTCCTTGAGGGGTCCCTGAACCCCTTAAACTACTTCATTTCTGTAATGCCCATAGAGGTAGCAGTCTGAGGTCTTAAGCGTTCTCCAAATCGTAAGCATCCCCTCACCTTGGAGTCAGGTTTCTCCCCTCAATCACCTAGAAAAGCTTGCAGGGTTTTGCATCAAGCCTGCAATAGACTCTGGCAGAATTCCCTCTTGACAGGGGACACCTTGTTTTGGGAACATCTGCGGGTTATTTTCTCCCTCTCCAGGATTCTGGTTGAGGCGAGTGGCTACAGATACTTATTGGTTTCTCTTTCTCTCTAAGGCATGTAGGCAAAGAGATGGGCAAATTTCCCCCTACACCTGAGGATCTGTCCCTAGGTTATCTTAAAGCGTGGTCTCTAAGACCTCAAAAGAGCAACATCTTACCTGGCCTCCATGACAATCTGGAGGATCAAGCAAAAATGTCTGATTTGTGTGGGGGATTTCTGACAAGCCTCTCTGAGCTTTTGGATTCTCCCTGTCATTATTTGTATCACTCTGTCTGTGTCTGTTCTGTGTTTGTGTCTCTGTGTGATGCGAATGAGTGCCTGTGTGTAATCTGACATCCTGTACGGTTTAAAATGCAGCCAGGCATCAAGAGTAGCCTCCAAGGGCTGCAGCTGGACTTTTCTTGGAATGCCGCTGCCGCTCTCTTTCTTCCCCCTCTCCCTCTCTCCCTGATTGCACCAGCGTCAGAGAAGCAGATGGATGGGGGAGAGAGAGAGAGGAAAGTACTTTACTGTTTAGGTTGTATGATGGAAGGCAGATCAAAGAGGGTAAGAGAAATGTCAGGTCCGAATTAAAAAGAAATAACATATGAGCAGTTTTAAAGGGGCTTTAATTGAAGTCCACTAGAGGGATGAGGAGACAGAAAGAAAGGCAAGAAAGTTTAAGCATGTAGGAATGAGAAGAGTGTGGGTAGAAAGGAAGGGATAATCTATTTGCACGAACAGTATTAATACAGGGTTTGAGAGTAAAAGGTTTGAAAACTTTTGGAAAGGTGTTGGATAAAGTATTCTCTGTCTCTCTCCTGTCTCTGTCTCTGTCTCTCTGTCTCTGTCTCTCTGTCTCTCTCTTTCTGTCTCTCTCTCTCCCTTTCCCTCTCTCTCTCTCTCTCTCTCTCTCTCTCTCTCTTCTTTCGTTCTCTCTCTATTTTCTCCTATTCTCACTCTTTCTCTATTTTCTCTCTGTGTGTATTTTCTCTCTCTCTCACTCTTTCTCTCTCTACATTCCAACTCTAGCCAAGTTTTGAATGTCAAGAGAGAAACAAGAAAGAAAGGGGGAACCTTTTCCCCTCATATCAAAGAGAGGCAGGTTGACTAGAATTTAACCTTTCCTGCCTCATCTAAAAGAGAAAAGTTTTTGTGTACCAGAACACAACCAAAAGGTAACTGAATTCATTCTGGTTGTATTTTAAGTGAAATATGTCATTCCTAATTTGGTGCTTAAAATAAGTAAGAATTTATCATTTTTTTGGCACCAAGGCAAATTGGGAAAAAGAGACATCTCAGAGACGAGGCTTCCCACCAGCATGGGGAAGAGGGAACTAGATGCCACTGGATCTTTTCCAGAGTCCCACTCACCTTGACTGGCAAGTTCAAAGCTCTCAATTTCAAAGAAGTGTTTAAGGAGTGGACACAGAAGTTAAGTTTGCTTGAATAAAAGTTAAAAAAAAAAAAGGGAGGGGGTTACCTCTTAAGATTATCCTCTCTGTAGTCCTGGCTCTTACCAAGGTAGGGCTGCAGTAAAAAGTTAAAACAGTTAAAAACATTTTAGCAGATTCTGTTAACTCCTCTCCTCCATATCAGATTAAGGAAAGAGAGTGCTGAAGAATGGTAGGGAATTTGAGTTATCCTCCCCCACTTGGAAGAAGGAGGGAGAGGGCAAGCATAGCAGCTATATTGGGGGCCCCACTGTCAACAGCCCTGGGTCCCTGGACACACCGAAGCCCACTCCTATAGGCAAGCTGATGAACGTCTCCTCTCAAAACCCTTGAGTCCACAACCAGGCTCTGCAATTGTGCGGAGAGGAGAAAAGCGGATGGGCCAGGGCAGTATGAGGTCAGAAGCCAACCACCCTCTACACTTGGTAAGCCCAACCTTCTATCAATAATTTTTATATGTGATGATTTGGAAATGCAATTAACGTTATCTGAAGTTTACTGTTTTGTTATTATTGTATTTCCAAATTGTAGTGAAAATCTCTTATATTGTAAAAATTGAGAGACCATCATGACCCAGAAGTGGTAGTGACAAAAAAGCAATTTTTAATCTGAATTTCACTGAAACAAAAAGATGGTGGAAAAATTGTGTAAAACCAGTTATGTTACTTTGTCAGCCTTGCTAAGCCTGTCTTATAATGTTTTATAACTGCCATTTAGAAAACCATATATTTCCATCTTTCCTTATAGTTAAAGAGGAGATTACAGCTAAAACAATTTGGCCATTGTTTATGAAAGTTGTAAGATTGTTAACTAAGTTATTTGGGGTTATTGTTTTAATACTAAAACTTAAAATGGTTCATTGATTACTGTGTGTGGAAAGGAGGGGACTGGGTAGAAAAGTTTATCCAGATTGGTTCTGCCCATTCAGAACAGTCCTCCTGTATGTATGGGGGTTGGCAGGCCGTATTCCCTTCCCTGGGGTCCATGTTGATTCTCCTTATTTTGTCAATTTGCCAAGGCCCCTGGAAACCATCTGTATAGGTAAGGTCATCAGCCCCGGGAAAAGAACTTGCTTGGTTTATGAAGTTCCTAAATAATGAACTTGGCTTGCTAAGAAGCTACAAGTTTACGTACAATAGATAAAAAGGATTTCTAAGACAAGTTTAAATTTGATAAGGAAAGGAAAGATGTTAAATGGAATCCCTTATGTATGTGAGTCCTGGTAAATCTTTATTGTTTATTGCAACTCCATGAGAGTAAAAATAACTTTATCTGGCTCTAAGCTGTGATCAGTGAAAGGTAAAAGGCTCTTGGGACCATAAATAATTGTGTTTTGAGTTTGGATTTGGGTATAGTTATCTGCATTAAATCAGTATCTGAGAGAAATGCTACATGTTACTCAGAGGGAATGTGATCCCATACTGTTAACAGGTAGAGGTCTGCATCTGGGAAAAAGCCATGAGGATAAGCTTAGCCTCAGTCTAGGATGGGCTCCTCCTGGTTCAGTTTACCCATTGTTTCTTTGAAAAGGAATGTTTTGACAAGTGCTGGAGAGGATGTGGAAAAATTGGAACACTAATGCATTGTTGGTGGAGCTGTAAACTGATACAACCGTTCTGGAGAGCAATCTGGAACTATGCCAATGGGCTATAAATAACTGCATATCTTTTGACCCAGTAATACCACTTCTGGGGTTATATCCCAAAGAGATCACAGAAGTGGGAAAAGGACCCATATGTACAAAAATATTTATTGCAGCTCTCTTTGTGGTGGCAAAAAACTGGAAATTTAGGGGATGCCCATCA
>CM053582.1:367544979-367576043 GCA_028627135.1 Pseudochirops cupreus | reverse complement strand
AGAGATTCTGCCCTGCTCAAAGCAAAAGGAGTTCACAACCGCAGCCACTGCCTCTGCCGAGGCTTCCATTCAGCACCGCACGGAGACTAGCTTGGTTCCGGCGTTCTCTTGCTCCACCCCTTCCTGCTACATCAGCAAGCTCAAGGGGCATGGAAGATCTTGAAATCCCAGTATTGTTACAGGTACCTACACTATGGGGGAACTTTGATCTTCACTCATGGGACACAGCAGGAAAGAGAGAGATTGTCTTAGCCTGGACAGTTTTTTAAAAACAAAAATAATCAAAAGAAGCTGCTCAGTGCTTCTGTATTAGGCAATGTGGGCATGCTCCAAACACCCCATTACAATTGTAAATTGTATGTATTGGAAATCAACAACTATCATCTAAATGGAAAAATACTGCAAAACTAGGGCAAAGAAAACACTAGCGCTAGCAAAACAAGTAAAATATATCGAGGAAATATGCATAAACAAAGAAGAAATAAAAGTATTGCTTCATGTGACTATATGATGGCTTACATAGAGAATTGTAAAACTTCCATTAAAATCTATATAAATAACTTAATCATGTCAGTAAAAGAGTAGGATGTAAAACAAACAAAAAACAATCATCAGGCCTTGTATTACTAACATAATCCAGTAGCAAGAGATAAAAAAAGAAATTCCATTCAAAATAATTACAAAATACATACCATATCTAGAAGTCTACCTACCAAGATACACTCATGACTTATGAATACAGTTACAGAATGCTCTTTATAAAAATAAAGGAAGACAAATCATTAGAGAGATTAGTCGCTAATATTTGGACCATATCAATTTAATTTTAAAAATGACATTGCAATTAATTTACAGATTATGGGGACCTACCAAGAAAACTACTCTGTAGAATATAATAATGATGACAAAATTGCTCATAGAGGCATAAAAGTTCAGGAACATCCAGGAAAATCATGAGAAAAAAAAAGTAAAAATTAAAGAGGTCTAATCCTATACTGTAAAGCAATAATCATCAAGATTCTTTGATTTTGGTTAAAACAGAAAAGTTAATCAATGCAACAGACTAAGTAAACAAAACCCAGAAATAATTGGATATTTAATTATTATATTCAATAAATCCAACTACATAAACTACTCGGATCTAGACTCCATCAGTTCAAAATCGCTATGAAAACTAGGAAGAGTCTTATGCCACATGACACAATAAATTTCAAGTGGCCTAAACAGAAATAGTAACATCATAAAAAATAGAGAATGGAGAGAAATCCTTTTCATTGTTATGGCTAGGAGTAGAATTCTTACCTAAACAAGGAAGAATTACCTCTAGGTGATAAAATATATATTTCATTTACATGAAATAGAAAATTTTTTGCACAAGCAAAATCAGTGCAGCTAGAATTAGGAGAAAAACTAATTGCAAAAACACTTCATTGCTAATTTCTCTGATAATGAGCTGGTATCCTCTTTATATCAATTAGTGCTACAAACATGTTAAAGTCAGAGCCACAAGACACTTGGTCTCTTTGCCAAGTAGGCGTATATGGCGATCAAGGGCAATGCCTGGTTTAGAATGTAAACTTATTTGAAAAAAAAAAGTTTTAATGCATCTAGGATAAGAAGGGACGTAGTCAAATGGGGGGAAAAAAATCTTTGTATCAAATTTCTCTCATAAGGGTTTGATATAGCAGATATATAAACAAGGTACTACTCACTCACAGGTTGTGTTTGTCCTTCCTTCTCAAAGAGGACCATGACATCAGGGAGATGATGACATGATTTGCAGTTGACTTTGATTTGAGTGAAGAAGGGCTGTGCAAGGACACCAGCCTCACTTTCTCCTCTCCTCTCCTCCCCTCCCCTCCTCTCTCCTGCCCTTTCCCCTTTCCTCTCTTCCCCTCTCCCATTTTCCCCTTCCACTCCTCTCTTTTCTCCTATTCCTTTCCTCCTTACCTAGGGGTGTTCTGCCCAGGGGAAGGTACATTTCAATGGTCAAAAGTTGTGTTTTTTCTTGGGTTTACTGGCTAAATTTCTTGCTCAAAGACCGAACCTTAAACCATGTTCACTCTGAAGCTCATAGACTGGACAATAACTCCCTTCCCTCCTACCACAGAGAGAATGTAAATATTAAATAGTAACTGTTTCTCTTTTGGCCAGATAGATACCCTGAGAGTCTTCCCCTCCCAGTTTGATTTTTTTTTATTAATTAAGGGGGCCATCCCTTGAGTAGCTACTTAAAAGCACTCAAAGTGATAACCCAAAAAGGCCTTAGCCTAAAAGGGCCTGCGTCTCCCATTGTATCCTGGAGCATCTCCAGTCATCCTGAGAAATATCTGGCCACTAGACCCAGATGGCTCTGGAGGAGAAAGTGAGGCTGGTGACCTTGCCCAGCCCTCCCTCACTCAGATCAAAGTCAACTGCACATCACGTCGTCATCTCCCTGATATCATGGTCTTCTTCAAGAACAAAGGACAAACACAATAATAATATAAACAACACAGCTAGGTGGCTCATTGGATGGAGCACTGGGCCTGAAGACCAGAGTTCAAACACGACATCAGACACTTGCTAGCTGTGTGATCTGGGGCAAGTCACTCAATCTCTGTTTGCCTTAATCCACTCAATAAGGAAATGGCGAACCACTCCAGTATCTCTGCTGAGAAAACTCCATGGACAACATGGTTCACTGGATCATGGAGAGTCAAACAGGACTGAATTACTGAACGACAGTAAACAACTAACAAATATATGTGAGGCTATTAGCCATTCCCCAACGAATAGGTCTTCAAATGATATGAACACGCAATTCTCAAAAGAACTCAAAAGCATTCACAAACACGTCTTTTAAAGGCTCCAAATCACTAATAATGAGAGAAATGCAGATAAAACAGCCCTGAGGTTTCATCTTAAATGCTACACATTGGCAAAAATGACCAAAAATAGCAATCATGTTAAAGGGGTTTTGGAAAGAGACACAGTAATACATTCTTGGTGGAGCTGTGAAATGCATATCCATTTTGAACAGCATTTAGAATTATGTAAATAAAGTAATTAAAATGTTCATGCTCTTTGAATCACTCCATTACTTATGCTCCAAGGAAGCCATCAATAAATTTTTTTTTAAGTTCCCATATATTCCAAAATATTTGTAGCAGCCCTTTTTGTAATAGCTAAGAACTGGAACCAAAGTAGATACCCAGCATTTGTGGAATGGCTAAACAAATTGTGGTACATGAGCGTAATGGAATACTATAAAGTTATAAGAAATGACGAGTATGTGTGATAAATACAAAGAAGTATGGAAAGATCTTATGAAGGGATGCAGAGTGAAGTAGGCAGAACCAAGAAAACAATATGCATAGTAACTACAACAATGTAAATTTTAAAAATGACACAATGAAAAGTAAATGTAACAAAATTGTAGAGACCAAGTGGGACTCCAATGAAAAGATTTGAAAAGACACCCATAACCCACTCCTTCATGGAGGTGGGAGGTACATAGTGTTACACATTGCATATATTTTCAGACTTTTTCAATGGATTAATCACTTGTACTGATTTTTTTCTCTCTAAAAATATTTGTCATATGGGATGGCTTTCAGGGGGAAGGAGGCATATATGAGATATTATTGTGATGAAAGAAGCAATAAATTTCAATAAAAACATTTTTTAAAAAGAAAAAGCCTCATGGAGAGGATTTGCAAGGATTATAAACACTATCATCTCATAAAACAATGAAAAGCAGTAAAAGGACTAGAGAGTTTACAAAAAGCTTGGTGTGAGACCCCATTAAGCAAGAACATTTCAAAAGGTTTGGAAGGGGAACAACTATCAGATAAAAATGGAAAAAGGAAGAGCAAATGGAACAAATGTAGTACACATTGAGGAAGCCCTTAGAGGTACACAATTGTGAGGATATGGATGGATTGTTTCCCAAGATTTTTTAAAAGGGGCATGATACTGAATAATCAGAAAAAAAATGAACCATATTAATACTGAAAAAAGGCAATAAGGAAAATACCCAGCAATATACCTGCTTTCTTACCTCTATAAAATCTTTATGGGAGTAATTTACATGTACATATAAATTACTTTAAGCGTCTCTGATGAAGGTATTTTGATACCTTTTGATACTTTGATGAAGTGAATTTTTATGGTGCCAATTTTAAATAGATTTTATTTTCTAGGACAAAGAACTGCATTTCCACTTGTTTACAGTACTAATAAAGTGCAATGTTGTTCACTTCTCTCCCTCTGCACACATTCAAGTATTCAGAATGCCCAGATTTATACAGTAGCTTAAATATTACATTTAAACTGCTACTGCCTTGGCTAAAAAGTTGAGCCCCTTAATTTCTGGAAAGTTGAATGGAATGCTCTTTCTTCTGGTGCATTTATTTGACCTCTCCAATGGTGGATCCAGAAGAAGCACCTCCAAATGGTGCTCCACCCTCTGGGAACCCAACTTTCATGCCTCCTGGCATGCCCCCTGCATGCTTGTTCAGCTTAGTAATAATGGGGATGCAATTCTTCTCCAATTCTTTCTGTTGATGCTCAAAGTCTTCCTTCTCAGTAGTCTGGTTCTTATCCAGCCAGTTTATATGCTACAATAGACATTTTTATAGTCACACAATTAACTAAAAGGTGTAAAAAAAAATACCCCATTCCAATGTACTTGCTATTTGTTGGCTATCAAAGAACATTTGCTTTGATAATAGAGCAAAATGCAGCCTTGCAAGTTGTTCTTCAGCAAAGTATCTTCCATGCAACTGGTTGATTATCACTATTTATTAATATGAGATAATATTAACAATTTCATGGAGGGCATCAAGAATAAAGTAGAAATAAATGGAAGAGGGATTCTCTATTAATGATGAGGTTTTGATTGCATCAAGACTCAGAACACTGCAAAACCTTTGAAATGAGATTCATGATCACTCAAGGGTTCAGTTTAACTATTCACAAAGGAAACAAGTGGATCAAGAATTTCCACTGTCCAGACTATGATTACAGTTAGGCAGACAACCCATCTTGGACCACTGGTCCCAGAATTAAATAGGAGGAAGAAGTGGGTTGCATTTGGAAAACTGTAATTTTCAGTGACCCTAAAATTTTCCCTGAAACAAAACAAAACAAAATTTCTGTTTAACACTAGTAGTCTTTTTTATGTTCTTTATGACTGTCCATCGTAGAATACCACATTTTCTGAGAAATCAAAAATATGAGTCAGCCAAGAGATAATAAAATGCACCAAAGATTCTGAAACATATTACAAAGAATTACATTAAAATGTAGCATAAAAGATATCATCAAAGAAATATCTGACCAGAAAAGTAGGTCATGCAGCTAAAGTGAGATGGGTAGCCATTGTGCTACATTGATATTCATATATTTTCAAGAGACTTAGAGAAAGACCCCCAGAATATGGGGTGGACCCTCTGCAGAGGATTTACAGAAGGATAATGATAAGAATAACATAAGATTGAGGAGGTATGGATGGTTGTGCACTGCACAATTGGAATTGCTACTCACATTAAAGAGATTCCAGATCCATTGAAGTGCTAAAGTGTAATGAATTTCATGCCATAATAAGAAACCAATCTCAATTCTTTTCTGTAGCGGCATCTTAAGTTAAATTTCAATTTTCCCTTAAATTATTATTTTTTACAATAGTTAGGGCTGAATAATTCATTAATTTTCTAATTTTCTTTTTTTATAATTAGCAGTTGAAAGTATCACATACATAGAACTTCTTATACCTATTAGAAGCTGCATCAGCCATTGGAGCAATAAAACTCAAAATACTAAATTAGTATGTTACAAAATGAAAACCTTATGATCACTATAGAAATCCGAATTTGTCCATTCAGTCCCAAGTAATTATCTTCCTAGGCCAAAATTTCCAAAGTATTTGAGATTAAAGCATTGCACCAATGCTATAGATAAATATTATTGTAAAATCTGAGGTAGAAGCAGGGTTTCTTTCTAACTATTTTATAATAATGATGATAATTAAAGCACCTAAATCCACATACTACTTCTATCCTCAAGATTTGAAAATATATTCAGAAATTCTTTAAAGCAACAGGATGTTTCACCAGAAATTTGAATTTGAACTCTGTTAGCTTCATATAATTGCTCCATGACAGTGATAACTAGTCAGATTCCAACCCTAAGCTTCTTGTAGTTAAAAATAAAAAAGGTATCAAGAAATTAAAAATTAATATAATCAAGCTGAAAGGCCATAGAGAAGTCCTAATAGCCATCTCCAACTCTGCCCCCAAACTACTGCAGAGTTAAAAGAACTTTCATCTTGAGAATGGATTTGTTGGAGCCTGCAGGAAGCAGAGAAACTTTGATGAAAGTGATGAACCACATCTGTATCCAGTCTATCACACTAATCTTTGCCAAATCTTCTTGAATATCTTTTGCTACCATACACCTATGGGGGGAGAAACAGTTACTCAAAGAAGAATCTCGGAACTAAACACAGATGGGGAACTTTTCATTGAGGTGCTGCTACAGATGCTTTCATATGGCCCCTCAATCTCCCTAACAAAATGAGGGTAGTAATGTATGATTGCAATGAGAATTATCCAAACACTCAAACAGACCTGTTATCTCATTGATTCTATAATGCTCTCCAACAATGAGATTACAGCCCATCTACACCTGCCCATCATGTTGTGACTTTTGGCCACGTTCTCCCAAAAATCAGCCAAAAATTGTTCAGTGTGTTGAAGGTTTTCCTCTATTTTTCCTGACATGTACAGGGTGCCACTGAGGCACTTTTTCTAGCTACCTGTTATCCCTGATTCTCATCATATGACCAATCCATCTTCTCTTTTCTGTCATAACAATTCCATCAAGACTTGAAATATCGCTGCCCCTGAAGAACAAAAGATTAGCACTGCACAGAGGCTCACAGTGAGTGTGAATAGGCTGTAACATAAGCAATGGGAAACTTTGAAGGGGAATAATGGATGACATCAAAGGATAGCAATGAAGATTAATAAAATGATATTGTTTAATGATTTGGACTGCTGTGAGGCAAGGTGCACCCCAAACACCATTATTAATATTTGACAAGATCGAGAAAAGTGGGGACAAACAAGATTTACTGAGCTGTGACATGGGAATGAAGTTCTGCCTCTTTCCCTCTAGTTTTCTGTTCTCTTTCCATCAGCAAGCTAATTGTCTTAACAGTAGTTGTGGCCACAGGGGAAGCATAGATTTGAATGTTGAGCTTTATGATAACCTTTGAATGTGAGAGAGGGCAGAAGGAAGCCAGTCTCTTCTAAAGGGGTTGTCAGTCATTCAGCAATGAGACAGCTGGGAGAGAAACAGTCTTATTTCTCAGGACACACAAGCTATCAAGACAATCTCAGGGCTGTGACCATTGTAGTTCACAGCTGAGCACATATGGAACTGATAGGTGGTGTGGATGCTACTTGTGTGAATGGGGAGAATGACGGGATGTGTACAAAAGGAACGAGTACAATATATCACGCCTAGGAGATTGGACTAAGGACAACATTAACCCCCTAAGACATGCATACAGGCATTTTTATTTGTTCCCTCAGGGAATTAAATTACATTTTAAATTTTTATTAAAATCACCACTGATCTGAATTGAGAAATTCCTATGCCAAAAAGTATTTTCCCTTCCTTTTGAAGAAAAAAAAAATCCTTTGACTCATGCCTATTTTAACTCTTTCAACCCAGCGTAACAGAAGGACTGCTTGGTAGACTGGTAAATACTAATCCAGTAGTTCTCAACCTTCCTAATGCTGAGACCCTTTAATACAGTTCCTCACGTTGTGGTGACCCCCAACCATAAAGTTATTTTCGTTGCTACTTCATAACTGTAATTTTGCTACTGTTATGAATCTATCTGATATGCAGGATGTATTTTCATTGTTACAAATTGAACATAACCCACAGGTTGAGAACCGCTGTACTAATCTGATTTTTCCTGGACATGGGAAGAGTTGCTTGAATTAGTGTGGAATAGCCAGCAATAATTAAAAGGAGGCAGATTTTCACTTTTCTTGATAAGGATTTTTTTTTAAACAGCTTACATTTGTGTAGTGATTTACAAAGAGTTTTCACGTACATTATTTCATTTGATACTCACAGCATTATGAGATGGACAGATTTAGGTATTAACACCCCCAGTTCACAGATGAGAAAATATGAGCTCAGAGAAATCACATGATTTTGCCTAAAATAACACAGCTAATAAGCAGTTAGCCAGGGTGAGAAGCTAGATCTTCAGCCTTCTAGTCCAGTCAATTAGACAAAGGAAAGCAAACAAAAAAGAAAGTATTTGTTACATTGTAAGCCTGATGAGAAAATATATCTTATTTCACTTTCAATAGTCACTGAAATTAGACTATTCAGTTAGCTCTGAAGATTAGGATTTAAACGAGCAGAAATTAACTTCATTCTTTGCATGTTCAATATAAAGTTTACCTCTAGGTTACCTATCCACTATTTCTTATTCTTAGACATTTCTAGAATGAGAAAATGTAAAGCCGAATAGTCCTTGTTCTTGGAGCAAGAGGACAGGAGGGATAAAGGAGAAAAGAAAGAAGCAAAGAAAAGAGAAAAAGAGGAAGCTTATGTGAATGCCAGGTGAGAAAGCAAATGAAGGGGATTATTTTTGTTCTCTCAAGTAGTTAAAGTTTTTATTTAAGGCTTTCAAAATATACAACTCCAGAAATAGAATGAAACAAGAAACCACAGTAAAATGGTTATTGACTGAGTAGCAAGGTAAGCCAGTTTGAAATGTTTTATTCTTAACACCATTTAAGCAACTATGTGCAAAGTGCAAAGCCAGCACGTGTTGATTTCGAAGATTAAAATCAATAAAACTATCCGTAACCTATATCTCTCAGGTTTACTTCTCCCTTGTGGTTAAGAAGAGAGTAATTAGATTTCTGCCTGACTAGCAGGGGAAGAAAATGGTTTCATTTTGGATCAAAACCTTCCCAATGGATTACATCTTCTTTCCTCTGCCTATCAACACTCAGCAATTGCTTCTGTGTTTTATTTGGTTCAAACTACCAGAACACTATTTTCTAATTTTCAGAACAGCAACAACAAAGTTTAAAACTTGTTTTTTTTTATCCCAGATTTAAACTGTCCACTTCCCACTTCATGTTTTGCATTCTTCTAGGGTTTCCTATATGGTAACATTCTAGCCATAATACTACCTTCCCTTCACCTCGCATAAAAATACAAAAGAAAACAAAGCAAAAACCTGCAAGTCAAAGCTTAATTTGTTCTTGCTGTGACAGCTTTTTGATTCAGCATTCTGAGCTGGTGCCAGAGAGGCAATTGTCTGACCCTGGATTTGTCACTGTTTTCCATATTCAAATGAAGCTGACAATGCTTAATATATTTCATCCCATGAGATTTTAATTTTGCCAGATGCTATTGCTTGCACAGGAAAGAACTTATCCCTATACTGATTCTCTCATGAAACTAAATGCCAAGAATTAGCTTCTATAATGGTAGCTGACGTCAGATACCAATAAACTACAGACCTAAATAATATTTAAATGACCCATGCTGGCATTATTTTCAGAGAGAGAAACATTTATTATGTGCAAGGAAAGAAATATCCAATAATCCTAGTTTCTTTAAGTGTTTGTTTATTTGGAGCTCTATAATCCTTGTAAACAAGGAGACAAGATGATGTCATAAAAAAAAACAAACCACAGCCAATATTGGCAGGAACTACACCTACTATGTGTGTATATTCAGTTTTCTTGGCAAAGATACTGGAGTGGCTTGCCAATTCCTTCTCCAGTTCATTTTACAGATGAGGAAACTGAGGCAAACACCTACTAGATAGAAAGAAATCATCTGAGGAAAGGTAATTGTTTTTGTTTCTTATTCTATGTTATAAATGTGATTAAAAGATTAATAAATTGGAGGCCTGGATACCAGATCCCTGACAGAAAAGTGCTTAATATTTCAAAGCTTGCAGAGTGTTTTTAAAAGTGGAAAACAAGATAGTACTTATCTAAGGTATTTCTGATGACTAACAAGAAAACCTACTAGCAAGGAAACAAGACCTGAGTTCCAGTCCTGGGTGGGATTCTTCATGACCTTTCATAAATCATTTAACACCTTTGGTTTTGACTGTACTGTAAATCACTACATCTGTAAATGTGTTTGGACACAATAATCTTTAAAGACACTTCCAACTCTGAAATTCTATGATTATAACCGTTCTAACAAAAGCATTTATTCAGCTTGACTGCTTAAACCTATCTGTTCAATCACAGCAAGAGGAGGCTTCCAGGCAAACACTTCATTGATGTATAACATCTTGCAGGGCATCTTAGAGCTTTTCTCACCCCAACTCATCCTCATTAGTTGACTGAGAAACACATCTTTTATCGAAAGCATATTTTATTGTCTTCATTCTGACCTTAACAAACACCAGATAAAATTAGCATTTCCTTTAAAAAGTAAAACAGAAGAGGATTGTTCATGAATCTATGAATGTCCAATATATAAAGCTTGCTTTTCTTTTAAAATTTGACATTCAACTTTCAAATCTGGCCTATTTGTGTATGATTCTGTCCTTCCTTCTGTTCTCTTCTGTGCATTTTTGTTTCGTCTTTTTTTTTGGGAGGGGGGAAGACAGAGCAATTGGGGTTAAGTGACTTCCCCAAGGTCACACAGACAGTTAAGTGTCAAGCATCTGAGGCTGGATTTAAACTCAAGTCCTCCTGACTCCAGGGCTTGTGCTCTATTCACTGCACCACCTAGCTGTTCCTCTTCTGTGCATTTTTAAAGTGTATAATTATCCCTTCCTCATGACCAGGTTAGGGGTGTGGTGCCCCACAATCTGGAAAATCTGTGTAAAATTTTTTGGCACTCCCTTTATACCACAGAAAAGTCTGATTTTGTTTTTCCTTTTTCATTTATGGAGTGTTTATAGTACCTTATGGTAAAATTGGGTTAAGTATCTGGTCATTGGCTCTGTGTTTTCTGCAGCTTCTGAAAAACTCCCAAAGAAATTCCTATTTAATTTCTTTCACTGAAAAACTGCAATAGGAAAGTCATGATGTAGAAGGGATAATTTTCATTTTACTTTTTTCAATGAACAGCAACCTAATTTTTCCTCTTTCCTACTACCCATTGGAAAAAGAAAAGAAAAAACAAACCCCTTGTAATAAATATGCATTGTCAAGCAAACTCCTAAATTGACCTTGTTCAGAAAATATATACTTCAATCTGCATCTCAAGCCCATTACATCTGTAGGTAGCATGATTCACGATGGGTTAGCTAGAATCATGGTTGGTTATTGCATTGGTTAGTGTGTGTGTGTGTGTGTGTGTGTGTGTATGTGTGTGTTCTTTCTTTGAACTCTGTAAATCTAGTAGTGGTATCACTGGATGAAAAGGTATTCACAGTTTAATAGCTCTTTGGGCATAGTTCCATATTGATTTCCAGAACATCCGGACCAGTTCACTGGTCTACCAACAATGCATTAATATACCTGTTTTCCTACAGCCACTCCAGCATTTGTCATTTTCCATTTTTTGGTCAACTTTGCCAACCTGATAAGATTGTGGTAGAACCTCAGAGTTGTTTTAATTTGCATTTCTCTAATTATTAATGATTTAGAGCATTTTCTCATATCATTTTTGACAGCTTATATTTTTTCCTCTAAAAACTGCCTGTTAATATCCTTTGACCAGTTATCAAGAAGAATGACTCTCATGCTTATAAATTTGAATTCATTCCCCATATATCATAGAAATGAGACCTTTTTCAAAGTCCCTTTGTTGCAAAGTTTTTCTCCAATTTACCTGCTTCTCTTCTAATTTTAGCTGCATTGGCTTTGTTTGTACAAAAATGTTAATATTAGGGAATAAAAATTGTCCATTTTATCTTCTGTAATCCTCTTCTGTCACTCATTTGGTCATGAATTCTTGATTCATCCATAGATTTAAGAGGCACTTTCTTTCTTGCTCCTCTAATTTGTTTATTACATTGCCTTTGATTTCTAAGTGATGTACCTATTTGAAGCTCATCTTGGTATAGGGTATGAGATTTTAGCCTATATCACTTTTCAGTCAGACTACTTTCCAGTTTTCCCAATAGTTTTTGTCAAATAATGGGTCCTTACTGAGTTCTTTGGGTTTATCAAATGTTAGACTGTTATGCTCACTTGCTTCAGTAGGTTGCATACCTGATCTATGCCACAGATCAACCTATTTTTTAACCAGTACCAAATCATTTTGATGGCTACTGCTTTATAGTATATTAATATCTGGTACTGCCACACTCCCTTCTTTCCCACTTTAAAAAATATTTCTCTTGAGATTCTCCAGATCAATTTTATTATTTTTTCTATTTTTTTATGTAGCTACTTTATGTAATTCTTTGTGCATGTGTTTTTGTGTCAAAGGAATACAAAACAAAAGAATGATCAGTACAAGGTCAACTCCTTCTTAGAGAAACTAAATTAAATCTCAAGAAACAAGCAATTGACATGAAAAAAAAGGACAGGAAGACATTCCAGGAAGAAATGCAACACGACACTAGGAAATGTGTGGGGTACAGGGACTCTAAAAATCTCATCCCCAAGAAAAATCTAAAGTCAGAAGCATCTTGAGGAAGGAACAGGAAGTTTTATTCTCTTTTCCCCACAGGAAGAGGGCAGTCCTCTCCATGATGGGGCTCAAGGAGAGGAGATCTGTTACAAAAGACAGAACAAGAATTTATACCCTAAGGTGATCAAGCCCCCTCCTCCTGGCTGTCCCTTCTCCCATTGGTTAGGAGGCAGGCTCTCAGTCTTGGTGTGAAATCTAACCCAATGGTGGATAACAAAGAAGCCCATCACTATCTCCTATTGGCAGAGAGGTGGAACAGGAAGCCAAGGCATCATCCATGGCCTTATTTGGTAAACGCCAAAGCAAGGGAGGTGAAAAGGTCACAAGCAAGAGTGGAGGTCAAAAACTCCTGAAAGGGGCCTAATGCTGATGACAGCAAGGGAAGGGGGGAAGGGTCCTAGGTTGTGTAAACCCAGGACTCAGGCTCTAGTTTCCAGATAGTTTCTCTCCCTTCTCATTCTGAGGAGACTTCACAGAGGGTGCAGAGTGTACCCTACTCAGAAAGAACAAAATAGGTATAGATAATGTCTGGAACATTAATTTGACTAAAGTTGAGAATATTTACCCTTATGCAGATTGCCTAACCCTTATACACGGCTTGTTAGGCTTGCTTTTGAAAGCCTGTTTCTAGTTTCTGACCTAGTGTATCCCCACTTTTGGACACACACTTACTGGAATTTTTCCATTTCAGTGACTGGCATTTAAAAAGGTTTGAGGGACATAATTTCTGAGTAATTTAGTCATTTTATTGAAAATACTAGTATGTTGATTAATAAAAAGATGGTCACTTGGCCATCTCTCTTAGATCAAAGACCCCTCAGGGGGGTTGGCTCACAGTTTATGTGCTCTTAGAAGAGTAGACATTTCTCAGAGTGAAAATCAACTCTGATTGACCAACAATCAATGAGAAAATGAATATTACAGTGAAAGAATAGGCTGTATTACAATGAGGTTTGGGGGGTACTGTGACTTGGAAGATCCAAATCTCAGTCAAAGGGACTTACCAGTTTTCATATCACCTGTCAAACAAAAGGGAGAATCAATACTTTCCAGATCTATCTAAGCAAAGACAATGATCAGGAATGCACCCGTTAGTCCAAACTTAGAATTTTACAGTTGGATTAGATCTTGGCCTGGGAAAATCTCTGCCTAAGGTTTCCCACACTGGTTGACTTCTGAATGAGGAAGTAGAAAAGGGAAAAACCTTGGTCCCGATATAATAATTAGTTATTAAACACAAATGAGAAATAATCATTTCTCACAATTCAACACAAAAATACCTGCTCTGTCACTCTTGTGTTAACTATAACTCTGCCATACTTTGATTGGTGAATAAGCTTTTTGCCCTGACCAGCTTGTTTGTAATATGACTTCAGCAGTATGCCCTCATTTGAGATACCTCACTGAATAACTCTAAAATGACTACCTCTGATTACAACATTAAAATGCTTGCTTAGAATTGGGTTATTCTATAACAAGGCCAGTTTGGCCAAAACTGTGACTTTTCCTAACTCATTCCACTTTTGTTGTTCAGTCATGCCCAACTCTGCTGTGACCCCATTCAGGGTTTTCTTGGCAAGGGTACTGGAGTGATTTGCCATTTCCTTCTCCAACCCATTTTACAGATGAGGAACTGAGATAAACAGGGTTAAATGACTTGCCCAGGTCACACAGCTAATAAGTGTCTGAGGCCAGATTTAAATTCAAGAAGGTGAGTCTTCCTGAATCCAAGCCCAACGCTCTATCCACTGTGCCACCTAGCTGTACTGGTCTGAACCCATAGCCATCTCAGTGAATTATCATATTACCTTGGACAGCGAATACTATAAATTGTGCTAACTCTGTAGTGACGTCTACAATACTTAGCTGTAACACTCTCAAGCCACTTCTAGAAACTTTCTTGGTAGGTCACCACTGTGTTGGTATCATTCTCATTCCGGACCACTCCCACTGGATCTCCCTGTGGACTTAAGCCAACATAGTTGGGTGAGAATATTCTTTCAGAGATAATAGTTGTGGGGGTTCACCTAAAGGTGACTATGCAAACATCTTGCCAAGTATCTTTTATTAACAAAATAACTTTGATTTTACACTTGGTGAGTGAGCGGTTCAAATGTCTGACAGTAAAGACTGATTCTGTGCAGACCAGCAGAATCCTTTCAATGTTCTAAAGCAGCGGTTCTCAACCTGTGGGTCGCAACCCCTTTGGGGGTCAAACAACCCTTTCACAGGGGTCACAGGGGTCGCCTAAGACCATCGGAAAACACATATTTCCGATGACCTTAGGAACCAAGACACTGCTCCTCTATCTGTCTCCAGGCGAGTCCACCCACGTGCAGATACACCCACATACCAGTATTAAAGGGTCCTGGCATTAGGAAGGTTGAGAACCACTGTTCTAAAGCCTTTATTTCTTCCCTCTCTGGTATGCTCATTCCAAATGTACATAGCAGAAAGCTTCACTATAATTGATCATTTCTGAGATAAGATCCCTTGCCCATCCATAGGGAACTTGCTTCAGGCTCAATTCTATCTTATTTTAATCTTGTTATCTACAGAATTGCTGAGATTTGTCTACCTTTTCCAAATCTAATCAAACCCAGTAAGCTGCTTCGCTAGTTGTACCTAAGAATGGTTTCATTCTAAGTCATTGATAGATGTCAAGACATGACACAGATGTATGTCTAGCATTAACTTAGGGACCAGGCTTAAAGGGATTTTTACTAGTCAATTTGGGTCTCAGGTTTTTTTCAAAATGTCTATATTAATAGAATTTGAGAGATAGAAGGCACCTTAGAAATAATCCCGTCTTGTTTACCAAAGACTTTAAGAAACAACAAGGTTAAGATCACACAGCTCATACCAGCGACACCCTTTTTTTACTTACTTTTTTTTTTAACTAAGTTACACTATTTGGGTTTCTGAAAGTAATGAAAATGGAATAGAAGAAATGTAGGAAGGTTTTCTAATGGTCTGGTCCCTTCTGTTCAAAGGCTAGGAAAATTTTTTTCCTTATTTTTTGACAGTAATTGCATGAAAAGCTCAGCTTCCTCTCCAAAAATTGGAGATAAATTAATGAAAAACCTATCAATTACATTTTCTAGTTTAACTACTTGATATTAGAAGGGATTAGAATAGAAGAGCAAGGACCATTTTTTTTCTTTCTATTTGTCTCTGCCAATACTTAGCACAATGTTTGGCATACAGTAGGCCTTTAATAAGTGCTTGTTGGTTGACTGGTTCATTCTCTTGTCTACATGAATAAAAGACAAAGCTACAAGACTCAAGACAGCACATTATATTCAGTCCTGGCCAGGGAGTGAGTTTTTGAGGAAAATTCTATGACTGACAGCAGAACCATCAGCTTCTATTGGTGCCAGTTCAAAATGACTGACTTCTTAGACTATTAGTCATCGTTTTAGGATGGCAATCTGATTGTCCATTTGGGCAACATTTTTATTTCAATATGAGGTAGGTGGTGGTGGTTGGGGTTTTTTTTCCCTTTTCTTTTTACCCTTTTTCGCCTCTGAATAGAAAGACCTCCCTTTGAGGAGGTCACCATAGTCAAGAAGCCCTGTAACTGGGCTAATGCAAGCCAGACTTCCAACACTTATGAGCACTTTGGCATTGTTTCATTACTGTCCTTTCTTCATTTTTCTCCCTTCTTTTCTGCTGAAGGCACAATTACATGATACATGCAGTTCACACACACTTTCTGTCTCCCTCTCTTCTTAGGCATAGGAATTACATCTAGGCTATTTTCAGTCAGGCAGTATTCTCTTAGACCTTGCTCTATAGATGCCAATTAGAAGATTAGCATCTTTTTTTCTCTCCCTCTTTGCTATTAAATAGTAACACAAAAGCTGAGCTGACAAATTGCTCTCTCCATGGTGTTCAACAAAGACAGACAATAGATCATCATCATTTACTATACTCAGATCCTATTAATCACAGATTAATGAGAACATGTCTAGTGGGGAAGAAATTACCAGAATGTGGGCCTAGTGGCTTGTTACTCATGTAACATCTGCTCCAGATTTACCTCTGGTGTCATGTCATCTTTTATCACATTGAAATAATGTTTGCCCCTGAAACATAATTAAGATAATGGAGCAGATACAGAGTCCTTCCTTTAATAATTACAGAGCTAGGGTTATATTTCTTAGCCCGGTGGCTTAAAAAAATTAATTTCTCCCTTTACTTAATGATTTCTCTTTTTTCTTTCGGTTCAAACCCTATTTTTCTTCCCTAGAAACTATATGATTATTCCTCATTCCTAAAAGTAGGACAAAGTCCTAGAGTTTTCACAACTTCCTAATTAATATTCTATTTCCAAAGTAACACTTGAGTGAGTCATTTAAACTATGTGAAGCATCTGGTATACTAGGTATTTTTACATTTCATTTTTCATACAACCATATCTCTTAATCTCAATATATCATTTTTTTAAAAATCCATGTATTTACTTATATGTCACAGTACCTGCCACAGTGCCTTACACATAAGAAAAATTTGCCAAAATGAGTGAATGAACAAAAGAATGGATATAACAACTTTCTTTTAGTTTTCCTTAAGCTAACTTTTTATTTCTCTTTAAAACAGAAAATATGAAATTTTAATTTGAATTAATATTATTGAAACGGACCTCTTTTACTGCCCTTTTACCCTAACAAGAAGGAAACCAAGGGGACTCAGGTTTGGTTTTGCCTTTCTTTCTATTTCCAGGGCTTAGCTCAGTGCCTGACACACAGTAGGCATGCTTATTAATGTAAATGCTTATTGACTGACTGAACAGCTACAAATACAAGCAAGAGACAATTGTATCTGTAATCAGATGATAAAGAGAAGAATCAATCTATATCTGTGATCATGGACTTAAAAAAATAACTGCCCTCTGTACTTAATAATACAAATATGTACTTGTCTCAGCAATGATTGGATTAGCTATGGCTTGGATTAGCTATGATTAAGCTATGAATCAGCACCACACATAAGGGAAGAACAATGAAAAGATGGCAAGCTTGAGGCAAGGAGGGGGGAGAGTGGGGATTGCAGAGAGTTTCTTAATTAAATTTTAATTATTGCTAATTAGAACTACTGTGTTTTTTACATCTCCAACAAGGAAGACAAGAACTGATCCTGCCTCTTTTTTTATTCTGCTAATGAGTTTCCCAAGGAGAGGTTTGAAAGGGCAGACTCCGCTTTGGCAGTGCACAAGTTGTTAGCTAAGCAGGGAGACCCTAGTTTGGATTTTTAAATCCCTAGTTAGTTCTTTTCTGCTAAGGGATTACTTCAAACATCCAGGGAAATAAATTGTTCTAATCGAAAATATAAAGAAATCTACAATTTGATGGCTGGTCCTCATAGTACCTTGCAACAAGGTATAGTAAAAAAAACTTAAAGGGCTGAAAGCAGGAGAGCTGGATTCTAATTCTACCTCTGTCTTTAACTAGATGGGTGATCTCAGGCAATTCACGTCACCTCAGTTCTGTTATCTATAAAATGAAAGTGACAAATTAGATGATTTCTAGGATCCCTTCCATCTCTAAAATTTCTGTGGTTAGATTCAGTGGTGCAATAACCATGTCCTATTCTCTCCTGCCACTCAGAGAATTTACCTAGAAATTATAAAGATAGAAAAGCTCTCTAAAAACATTTAATGTACAAAGCACCCATGAAAACTAAATATGAAATTTGAAAGTAGATTTCTGTCAAATTAAAATGTCATTACATGTATACTTGAAAACTTCCAAGTATTATTGAAATAGCTAAACACAAAACAAAACAAAACAAAAATCCCTTGATCTAAAGGATTTCCAAATTCTTTTAAATGCCATTCAAAGTGAACTGCTAATGGTAAACTGAGTTTTCAAAGCAAAAACCCTAAGTGCAAACTGGAGGGCATTACTCCCAGGACCTATTAACATTAAGAACACTGTGAAAAATTTGAATTCTGTTTTTAAAGTACACATATTAATAATTCTTCTCCCAGGATAATAATTTGTATTGGTACAGATCTATTTGTTAATTACAATAAACTCCATCAAGTGAAATCACATTTCTGCTGTGGTAGAAGGCTCCAGAAACTCAGTATCTACATGGCACAAGTAAGGAGAGTTATATAAAAGTAGGTTTATTTAGCTTAGAGGAAAACCAGCATTGAACATGTTGGAAATTGTGGTTCTGGGTCTGATTCTGTTGAGCGCTGAGACTGCCTCCTCTACCCAGTGATGAGTACAGGTGCTCCCAGTGTGGGAGAACTGTCAGATCAGAGCTGGGCAGTTTTATGTGGCCAGGTTCTATTAGTGACTACATTACTAATTCAAAGCCTAAAGATATATATGAAACAAACAAAACCCTTTAGGCTGTAGTTGCCTGTGTGTGGGATGGGGTATACCATCCATAAGCATCCCCTAACTCCCAGGGGCTTATGATTCTATCTATTCCAGTGGTTCTCAACCTTCCTAATGCCAGGACCCTTTAATACTTGTATGTGGGCATATCTGCATGTGGGCGGACCCGCCTGGAGACAGATAGAGGAGCAGTGTCTCTGTTCCTAAGACCATTGGAAATACGTGTCTTCCGATGGTCTTAGGTGACCCCTGTGACCCCTGTGAAAGGGTTGTTTGACCCCCCCCAAAGGGGTCGTGACCCACAGGTTGAAAACCACTGAATTCTATTCAATAGGCTGAAGACATCTCTGTGAAATTCTATCCACACCGCAGCCTAGGAACCTTCCCCTTGAAATCTGGCCATTCTCTCAAACTTACTTCTTATCAGCATGATTTAGCTAAGCACATACACGCATGCCTTGACAGCCATTCCTTTGTAGTTTCAGTTGCATTTAACACATATGTTTCTTTCCTCACCTTCTGTAACTACAAAGGCCTTGTAATGTGTTAATTCACACCAAATTCCAGTCCTTTCCTTTGTCCTTATCTTCTACATTTGATGATAAAATGTGTCAACACCTATCAAATTGAGAGAAAAAAATATACAAGACTTTGTTTCCACTTGTTTTAATTAAAATTATGGAAACTGAAAATTTTGATGTTCCCTCTTATATGCTGTTATCACTTTCTGCCCCCTATCAAAGCCTACCTTCAGAAAAGTCAGTTTGGTCTCCTACACCATGCTCAGTTTCCTCTTGTGTCTTCCAGGTCACTCACCAACTCCTTTAGAGTGCTTACTAGGTGATATCTAGTAAGATATGGCAAGAGATGAGCCTGCCTCAAAACTCTCCATGATTTGTAATTGGAAAACTAATGAGACATCACTCCTCAAATGGGGAAAAGGTACAAAATTTTGACATTGCAACAGCAAATTGTAGGGGACATGAAGAAAGGGGAAAACAGAAGGGCAGATAATGAGAGCAGTGTAATTGTGGAAACCTGTGACCAGGACACCTGCAGTTCCTTTTTCTTTTTCAGAGCTCTGAGAGGTGACCTTTGTGTGAACAAGCAGAGAAGTATGAGACCATGGGGGATTTTTGTCCAGTGCTCATTCTAGTAACAGGAGAGCTAAAGGAAAACAAGGATAGGAGGAAACAACTCCTACCCCACCCCTTCCTTACCTCTACTTAATTATGTGTGTTGAAAAAATTTTTTTTAATTTTTCCGGATTTTTATATTCATTTTGTTAACACCTGTGACTGATCTTGTTTAAAGACAAGGAGCCTGGTGTCCTTTGTTTGTGACACCAGGATGTGGGAGAACATTGCTGGAAGCTAAGAACCTCAGTTCATTATTAGGGAGCCCTGCCCTCTAACCAGGGCATAAGCATGGACCAAGATTACAGGTCAGTCACCAACTCTTTTAGAGTACTTACTATAGGAAACCTAGGTTTCCTCTGATGACACTATATATTTGCAGCCTCACTGGGACCATCACTTCTCCTGCTTTCCCCCAGTCACAAGGACAAAATAGATCTGAACTGCCACTCTCCCCTACCACCAACCTGCAGTGATTTTTCTTCTTTTGAGGTCATGCAATCCATTGTAATCTGTGCCTAAAATAGCTTCTTCTTCAGACCATAGCTATTGTTTTTCTCTTCATTTTACATTAGGCACTAAGAAAAAAAAAAGAAGGTTAGAAAAGCACTTGACTGATCTAAGTGTAATGGGAGGCTAGTGCATGTTCAAAGTGCCTGGAGCAATGTCTTTCCATGTGAGGAGGCTTGGGAACATATTTCAGGGAGAGTCAGTCATCTGCATCTGCCTCTGCCTCTGCCTCTGCCTCTTCGCCTCTCCTCCTGTCTTCTTTTTCAAATGCCTGCTGTACTAGAAGCTTTGTCCTCCAGATCCAAGTCTTTGATGAATTCTCTCTTCTCAGCTTGACTCTCTCAGCGTCTTTAGTGACTTACACCTTCTCAGAATCAGTTATTCCCTTCTTGCCAGAAGAACTGATACATTCTTTCCCTGGGTTTGAAATTTTGAAGTCCCTTGCAAAATCATTTTCAGTAAATTTGGCAACACAGCAACCCCTAACAGAACAGAAATTATTATTCAGTGTACCAGGAAATCATACTAGGATGCCATCAACTACATCCACAAAGCATCACTTAACAAGTTGCTTGAATGACTATAGGTCTAAATTACATGTAGGACTCCTCCCATTTCTACATTATACATTTACTTCTGTTAAATGGATATGGGCAGGTAGTCTTTTTTTGTTCAAAACCTATTGAGGTGAGCCAGTTTTCATAATTGGCAAGTGCCAGTTGGTGAGCTAATTGTACTCTCTGATTTGTGCAGGTGGAGACTGGCATACCTCAGCAAGCTCTAAACAAAAGAGACTGAGAAGAGACTGCCTGCCTATCATATAAAGACTTCCTGGCCCAGACAATTATTTAGAAACAGACAATTCAAATTAAGAAGATTGTGTGTACTGTACCCCAATAGGAGTGAATTGTCTTTGCAACACTCCTCACCCACTCTTGGGGGCTATTTTGTAAACATTCAAGTTGCCCAATCTCTCCACAATTAGATATAGAATAGCTTCCAATTGTTCTACTAGCTTGTATGTATGCTGAGAATTCTCGTCAAAATTCTGTACTGAAACTCTTGACGACAGATGTGAGCATCAGTCATACTACTGTTTATTCCTTTCAGCATTATTCTGGTCTTAAGTCATAGCTAGGTAGTAAACTTCCTTGAGCTTCTCTCTCAAATGAGAGATCTATTAGTTGCAAATATCAGCAGTTTCTTCATCCTCAGATATTCTAAAACACAGTTCAATAGGTAGATGTAGTTCATTCCCAAACATCAGCATACAATGTGTCAGGCTAAGAGCTTTACAAATATTTCATTTGATCCTCACAACAACCCTGAGAAGTAAGTGCCATTATTATCTTCCCCATTTTACAGATGAGAAACAGAGGCAGAAGTTAAGTGACTTGCTCAAGGTCACACAGCTAGTAAATGTCTGAGGCTGGATTCGAACTCAGGTTTCACTGACTACAAATCCAGCACTTTCTCTACTGTACCACTTAACTGCCTAAAACATCATCAACATGTAGGATGTAAAGTCAGTGACATCATTCCTGATGAAGTTCTATACATGTACAAAGAAAATTATACTGGGTTCCACTGAAATTTTTGTTCTGATCTCAGTGTCTCTGACATCTTGCATATTCATTAGTGTTAGATTGAAATATTCAGATTTGGGGTCCCTTAGAAGGTGTTAAACTTGGGTCTCTTGGAGAGTGGTAGAATTCTTGATGCCAGCTAAAGCTAGCATCTCTCTAAGAAATTTACTTTCAAAATCTGCCTTAGATCCTAACAGGTCACATGTTGAGAAATATTTCTCCCATATTATTTTAGTAACCATGGAAGCTTTCTGGCTCCTGGTTAAGTATGTATATTTATATACTTTCAGAACTGGTTGGTCACCACCAATATATGACATATTATTTCTATCTCTCCCCAGACATGGGAAGTAATGTGGTGTAATGGTAATGAAATTTAAAGATCCCTTTGTATTGGAAGCTAAGAAGTACTTAGCACCTAGTTCAATTTAAGCCTCTGTTAAAGAAACAGAATGTATGAACTCCTGTTGCTGATGTAACAGGAAGGGGCTGAAAAGGGAGGAGCAATACGGTATATAAGGAAAAGCCCCCAAGAGGGAGAGTCAGAACTCCTTTGGATGAGCTTCACGGAAGCAGAAGCAGCTGCTGCCAAGGAAGCTAAAGAGGAAAGGCCCAGGCTGGAGAGAATGATTTTGATTTTGGGAACCTGGGTGAAGTGATTTTGATTCTGAGAACCAGCTGGAGCTTCTACTGGGGAGCCAGCAGCTTCTCCCGGGAGCTCCCAAAGACTGAGGAAGCATGACTGTGACAGTGTAATTTGTATGAACCTGTTTGTGACTTTGTTAAGCCTTGACTTCCCGGGAACAGAGACTGTGAAGGATTTAAGGAGGACTGGACACTGTGAGCTTCAGTGTGGTACAGGAACAGCATGGAGAGCTGGACAAGGAACTGGGAGCTGTCTGCCTTTGAACCCAGGTGATGGTTTGGTGAATCCAGGTAGGAGCTGGGAACATGGAAGGGGATCCAGGGAATCTGAGAGACTAGCCTGAGTCAAGCTGAAAGAAAACTTTACTTGGATACTGTATACTGAGAAGATTGTAACTTATTTGTGACTGAGGGGTGGATGGCCTGTGTATTTTACACTACCCCTTAAGAGAGTGCTGAGTAGTGACTGATATTGTAACTTAGTATGCCCCATGAGTGGAGAACTTTGACAGTTGTATTTTGTAAGCCTCCTTAAGGATGACTGAATGATTGAGTTACTAAGTGATTAATGACTAAAGGATTGTATTTTGTTCAAAAATATGTGACCACTGTGGTGAAAACTATGTGGCCATTTCCTGTGATAAGTAGTTGTGAATGCCATATTTTGATTTACTGTGAATGTTTTGCTCTGCTTTGTTATGGAATAAATAGAGCGTTCACTATACTGTGTAATCCGAACCTTAAAAGCTGTTCACGGCAGCATTCTTCTGGAAAGCTGCTAGTGCTTGGCTTTCCATGTGGTTTCTGCAGGTTTGCTAGTACTTATGTTCTTCCAACACACAGTATTAGTTGGCGATGCTTTCTGTGGACATAGCGAGCACAAGTCTCCCAATTCTTGGTTGTATTTGTAGTCATCTTAGATCAGCAGGTCATGACCCCTTTGGGGGGTCAAACTACCCTTTCACAAGGGTCGCCTAAGACCATCGGAAAACAAAATGACAGTTATGAAGTAGCAACAAAAATAATGTTATGGTTGGGGGTCACCACAACATGAGGAACAATATTAAAGTGTCACGGCATTAGGAAGGTTGAGAAGCACTATCTTAGACCAATAAACCATCTCTAGGATCCTTTCCTAACCATATGCCTAAAATTATCACATAAAGGTTTCATGGCCACGGAGGGATATGCTATGGGTTACATGAGCTGCTACCCGGCACTATATTTGGTAACAATTTGGTGCAGTATTCCATTGTACAACTTCAATTTCTGCCATTGTCTCCATAATAAGGTACCCTCAAAAGACTGGCCTTGTTGAATCAGAGCCAGTTACAGAATGTCGACACATGTTCTACAGTCTCTCCAGGGCTTTCCAGTCATGGTCATAGGGACTCTCTTGGAAGTAAGCTCCCTTGCTTCTCCACAGAGTAAGAGGCAGGCACAGGCTCTCCGTCCATGTGCCAGACCTCCATTCCATTAGTGGCTAAATTGGTAAGTTGAGAGAGGCTTTTAAATTAATGGGACCTGAACTTCAAGTTCCCTTCCTGGGACTGTGGGCTTTTAAATGGTAAACTTTCAGCATGTATATCTCAGACCCAAACCTACATTACTATTTTTAGATCATCTTCATGGCATGCCACAAGTAGCCTTCCCAACTCTAGCTCTAAGAATAATAACAAAATAAACACTGCTAAGGAATTCTGCCCTGGTCACCCTTATGTATGTTGTCTTCCATTAGCTCCTTAAAGTAACAGACTGCTTACTTCTGTTGTATCCCCAGTGCCTGGCACATAGTAAGCTCTTAATTAATGCTTTTCATTACATTGAAGAGGAGGGAATGACATGACTCTCTCTCTCTCTCTCTCTCCCTCTCTCTCTCCCCCCCACCTCTCTGTCTCTGTCTCTCCTCTCTCCTCTCTTCTTTCTTTGTCTCTGTCTCTCCTCTCCTCCTCTCCTGTCCTCTCCTGTCCTCTCTTCTCTTCTCTTCTCTTCCTAATTCTTCCAGCATTTGAGCTGAAGAAGGTAAGGGTAGGATGGTGATGGAGTGATGGTGATCACTCTTAATTTGACTGAAATGCCCCCCAACCTATGTCCCAGGGGCAACACTAGGAGAAAACAGCCAAAAAGTCACTAAACAGCCTATGAAGGAATCAATTCCATGTGTTTCTGATTAAGGAGAAGAGCTAGATAGTGTAGCTTATTGGCTAGGACTCGGAGATTGACCCTAGCCATGTGAAGGGGAAAGGGAAATGAGCTTTGCAAGACAATTGTTCCATTTCCCCTGGAAATCATGAGGCCAAGCAACACTTGGCCCAAGGCTGCTGTATCAGTGAGAATAAGAGGTAGAAAGCAAATGACAAAGTGGGTGGATTTTGGACCCCAACCAGGAGCAGCCTGCTGCGTGGGAATTCTGACCTTATATTCATTACTTTTCAATCTTTCATAAAGCTGAAGGTACTCTAATCTGTCTTTTTGAGGTCACACTGAGTTTAGAAAAGAAAAAAAAAGAATTGAATGGGATGAAATACATAAACCAAGCCAGGAATGATTTTTGAGGGAATTAATTTCTATCCCTAAACCAAAGAAGGATGGAGGAGAGTAATCTCTAGGGCAGTTGCCCTTTCTTGACCATTACTGACCCAGTGGCTTCAGGCTGAGATACAGGACCTGGTAGCACCCTAAGGTGGAAATGGGCTGGTGCAGCTCAAGCTTGGAGAGCCACCTGGTGACGTGTGTAGATATTACACCTCATTTAGCTATTGGAACTCATTCTCTTGGTGCCAATCTTAAAATCATGTGCGTGTATGTGGGCTCTGGGGCTTTCCACCCTCTTCTCACTACCCTAGAGTGTAACCTCTTATTCATAATCATGCTGCTATTATTCACTACCTGAGAAACAGGTCCGCTCCACCACCACTATCCTCCACCCCACTCCTTACGCAGCACAAGCTCTTGTCTTCTAGGAAGTACTGGGAACTCAGAAACTTGCTATTCAGATATAGAATCTGACCTCCTTTTCTCATCATGGCCACTTACCTCTGGCATTCACTGTGTAAGGGGTGGAATATGGTGAGGTCTAAGTAGCTCCCACGCTGAACCCTTCCTTGTGTGCCTGACACCCACCTCAGTCCTCACACCACAGTGACTGAAGTTCCAAACCTCCAAATACTCGTTCTCTCACTATTCCACACAGACCTACTCAGTCTGCTCCAGACTCACACAACTTCAGGGCTTCTAAGCAGTTAACTCTGGGTTGACTGTCCTGGGTTCATGAGTATCATTTCAAGGGCAAAAGGGGGATTAGTCTTGCTTGCTCATTCCTCAACATGTACCAACCAAATTTTCTCAACTGTGACGTGGAAGAAGAATCTAACACATAACTTATATGTTTAAATGGGGCTTATTAGAAGCCGTAAAACAGGGCCCAGGACGACAGGATGCTGAAATACAGCTGCTTCTGGTCTTTCTCCCAGACCTGGGATTGCTCTCCACATCTTGACTGTTTCCTTGTTTGTGCAGTGCAGGCAGCGATGAATCTACTGCTGCAGAGAATTTTTAGCAGACTAATCCTTCCAAAGGGTTCATCCTGAAACTAGATAATCCTTGCCTTCAAACTGGTTTTGGAGCTTTGGGAGCTTTGATTGGCCAGGGTTTTGTGCCTGAGTTTTTCATTAACTATAATGGGTCTTTTGGATCACTTGACTTCGAGACACGTTGAAGACTTCATTGACCTTAGAAACAGCTGAAAGTTAACTATTTATGGGAGGGCTGCACTAGATAATTTTTCATAATTAGCCTTAGAAAGAAAGACACATAGTGAAAGGTGGCTAGTGCAGGTGCCAATAAGCTAGAGTGGGGCTTCCAGTGAAAATTACAAAGGGGAAAAAATGGCTCAGACTTTTAACAGGCCACCAAAGAATTTAAAAGTGATTATGCTCTACTCTGAAGAAAACCATAAATTCCCAACATGCAAACTGAAAGAGTGCTTAGACTCTACTTAATATAAGTATTTCTTCTGCTTACGAGGGGAACCTCCAAAAACTGGTGTTGCACTGGCTGTTTTCATACACATTATACAATTGCTGAATCCAGTTCTATTCAGGGATCTAGTCCACTACTCAGTCTTATTTATAAAGGCAGAAAAATTATACATATGAGAAAAAAGAGAGAGTCTACAAATCACTGGCCTCTAAGAAAAATGTGATGAAACAAAGAGCGGCTAAATACATGTATTTACAGAGAAGCTTTCCTAAAGTAACAAATACACCAAGGAAGGCACAAGGAACAAAATAAAATGCCCCAAGAAAAAAGGGAGGGCTAGGGAATAAAACCACAATAATATTAGCTGATATTTACATGTGCTGCATGCTAAATACTGTGCTAAGTGCTTTAGACAAAATTATATCTTATTTGATCCTCACAACAACCCTAGAAAATAAGTGCTATTATTATCCCCATTTTACAGATAAAGAAACTAAGGCAAACAGAGATTAAATTGACTTGTCCAGGGTCACACAGTAAGTGTCTGGGGCTGAATTTTAATTCAGATCTTCTTAACTCCAGGCCTGGTGTTCTTTCCACTGGACCCCCTGGTTACCCTGGAAAGGCATCTATGGAGTTCAAAAGAACAACAGAAACAATAAAATAATAACATGGGATCACTAAGAAACTTCTTGCTAAAAGTACACAAGGTATGGGGTGGCAAGGTGGCACAGTGACTAGAGCACTGGCCCTGGAGTCAGGAGGACCTGAGTTCAAATCCAGCCTCAGACACTTAACACAAAAACTAGCCGTGTGACCTTGGGCAAGTCACTTAATCCCAATTGCCCTACCTTCCCCCCTCCCCCTTCACATGAATTAGAGAAAAATGGTAACCAATGAAGGAAAAGTAACTTTTCTCAGGAAGAAGGGCTGAGGGCAAAGGTATCAAAAGGAGGGATTGAAACAGAGGAAAAGAAAGAGGGAAATATAGATATGGTGGTAGGAAGAGGTCCCATGAGGGAGAGAGTTCTCTCATCAGAGAAGGAGACTTTATAATGTTTCTAATTTGTTGGGGTTTAGTGCTTAGAGAGAGAGAGTTGTGCTTCCATGGACAGCATTCTGCCTCAGGAGAAAGGGAATCAGAGTTCCTGGGGACAATTTACCTCCAGAAGGGCTGGGGATGCAGAGAAACAATTTCGTAGCAAATGGGAAAGAAAATGATCATGGGGAGGGCATTAGCAGTGAACCATATAATCAGTGATACACAAAAACTTCCATTATGGAAATTTCCATCAATATTTCTGACCTCTCTATATACTGCAAGAATTGGCTCTTCTAAGAGTAAGGCACAGCAGAAAAAAGAGAAGTGACAAGACCTACAAGGTAATCATGTAAAAACTATTTAGAAGAGAAAACTCAAAACAGGTACCTTAGAAGCTCTGATTCCATGAAGAATACGGAGGCTAAAGAAGAAATAAGTGCAAGTACTATGAATCGAGGAATAAAAATCTAGAATCAAAAGAAAGGGAAAAGAATTAATGAAGAGAATGAGAAAAATAATCCATTGTTAGAAAAAGGCACAGAAAATGCCAAAAAAAAATTGAAATAAAATAAAAACAAGTGAAAGAAGTTGAAGGTGAGGAGAGGAAAGGGGATTTTACTCAACAGTTTAACTGAGAGAGAGAAAAGAGGGAAAGAATTATATAATAAGATAAAAAAGAATTAGTAAGCTAAGCAAAACTCCAAAACTATGTAAAGGAATGGCAAAGGGAAGGGGAAGGCTTGAAGGTGAGAGGAAGAAAGCTTAGTAGGTTACCTTCGAATAGATTAAGCAAATGTACCTTAGAAAAGATACTGTCTTTACAGAAGAAGAAGAGCAAGAAAATCTTAACTCAGAAAAAAAAATAGAGACAAACGGAGGAATATAAAGCAAACTCCTGACTTTGAATGTGAATGGATTAAACAATTCAATAAAGTAAGTAATAGAGTAGATAAGAAATCAAAATTCTATAATCTTGACAATAAAACACTCAAAAGGCAAAGACATACACAGAACAAAAATTAGAGGCTGGAACAAAATTTGCTATGCATCAGATGAATCCAAAAAAAGTAAGTTGCAATAAATCTTATTAGACAAAGAACAATCTAATATTTACAACATCAGAAAAGATAAAACAAGGAAACTACACTATGCTGAAAGAAAGCCTAGACAACAAACTAATACTGATTTTTTTTGAAAGTAGTGTATTATTTTTCTCCGGTTGCATGTAAAGACAATTTAAAACATTCATTTAAAAGAAATTTCAAGTTCCAAATTTTTTTCCTCCTTCCTCTCCTTTCCCCTCCCCTTACCTGAGACAGTAAGCAATTTGATATAGATTATACATGTGCAACCATGCAAAACTTATATCCACAAGAAGACACAGACCAAAAAGGGGGGTGGGGGGAGGAAATAAGAAAAAAATGAAGTGAAAAATAGTATACTTTGATCTGCATTCAGACTCTATCATTTTTTTCTCTGGAGATGGATAGCATTTTTCATCATAAATCCTTCAGAATTGTCTTGGATCATTAGATTGTTGAGAATAGCTAAGTGATTCACCATTGATCATTATACAGTATTACTATTACCGTGTACAATGTTCTCCTGGTTCTGTTCATTTAATTTTGCATCAGTTTATGTAAGTTTTTCCAGGTTTTTTTGAAATCAGCCTGCTTGTCATTTCTTATAGCATAGGAGTATTCCATTACAATCATATACCACAACTTGTTCAGCCATTCCCCAGTCTATGGGCATCCCTTCAATTTCCAATTCTTCGCCATCACAAAAAGAGTGGCTAAAAATATTTTTGTACAAATAGGTCCTTTTCCCTTTTTAAAAAAAATCTCTTTTGGATACATAGTATGCACAGTTTTGTAGCTCTTTGGCAAAAGTTCCAAACTGCTCCCCAGAATGTTTGAATCAGTTCACAACTCCACCAACAATGCATAAGTGTCCCAATTTTCCCCTCTCCTCGCCAACATTTATCATTTTCCTTTTCTGTCATATTAGCCAATCTCATAGGTATGAGGTAGTACCTCAGATTATTTTAAAATGCATTTCTCTAATCAATAGTGGTTTTAGAATATTTTTATATGACTGTAGATAGCTTTGATTTCTTCATCTAAAAGCTGACAGTTCATATCCTTTGACAATTTGTTAATTGGGGAATGACTTGTATTCTTATGAATTTGATTCAGTTCCCTATATATTTGAGAAATGAGGCTTTTATCAAAGACTCTTGCTGTAAAAAATTTTTCCCAGCTTTCCTTCTAATCTTTGTTGCATTAACCCAATACTAATATTAAACTTATATGCTTCAAATACTATGACATATAGATTCAAAGAAGGAAAATTGACATAGGCGAAAATGATATAACAGTAAGAGATTTTAATGTCTATCATTCTGTTTTGAACAAATCTACCAGAAAGGCAGAAAAAAGGGAAAATATATAATTGAATAAATTTCTGGAGAAACTAGAGCTAAAAGACATAGTTTTTTTTAAATGAGACTGCTAAGCAATATACATATCTCTCAACCGCACATAGACAAATTGACCATGTTTTTAGGGTATCAAGATATTGAAGATAAATCTAAAAAAGCAGAAATAATAAACATATCCTTTACAGATCATAATGCAATAAAAAATAATCAGTTCACAGAGGACAAACAAAAGACCAGCTCAAATGGAGACAACAATGGAATCTTAAGTAATAAGAGGGCCAAAAACCAAATCATAGAAACAATAAGGAAACTATAATGATGAATGATACACCAAAATATATATTACACAACTATAATAGATCTGAGGAAAAATATTCATAAATAGTACTAATGAAAAATATTGATAAAAAAGTATTACTCATAAAAAGTAAAAAAGCATTTCAAAATAGAAAACAGGAAAAAAGATTAACAAACTGAAGAGGCAATTTTAAAAATTAGAAAGCAAAACAAATCCAAAATAATAACAAAAGAGAAAAAATGGAAAGTTAAAGGAAAAATCAGATAAACTAGAAACCAAAAATATTCTTGAAATGATAAAACTAAAAGGTGATTCTTTGAAAAGAAGAGAGAATCTGACCAATCTTTAGCCAACCTGACTAAAAAGAAGAGGGCAGAAAATTAAATCAAGACAAGTCATTTATTAAGCATATGTATATATATATATATATA
>CM053582.1:367525829-367544479 GCA_028627135.1 Pseudochirops cupreus | reverse complement strand
TCCTATTTTATGGGTATTTTGGGGTGGCTATGTGAGAGCTGCGATGTGTTGCTGCTGCTACGCTGCCATCTTGGCTCCGCCCCCCCCCATCTGTTTCAATAATAAGAATTTCCAGACTCTTCTGTGGGTCCAAAATGTTCAGTCTGTAAGAAAAGCAAGTGAGTAGAGTTCCAAATCAATAACCGTTTATTAAAGGGACCTCAGATCTTCCTCATGATCTGAGATGGCCCCTTCCTCCAGGGCATTGGTTTTATATTATTTGATACAGAGATGACACAGATGATGCAGAGTTAAATACAGGATCTCACTCTTAATGCTGCATAAATCTTAATATTTAAAGTATGTTTTTTTTAGGGGAAATAACATACTGTTTGATTCTTCTTTCTAATCCATTTTGCTACTTCCTCTATGTTTTGGGGAAAGTTCATCCCACTTCCAATTGATAAATGGTCAAAGAATATGAACAATTTTCGAAAGAAGAAATAAAAGGTATCAACGGTCACTTGAAAAAATGCTTTAACCTACTATTGATTAGAATGGGGATGTTCACGGTGAAGTTGTGAACTGGTCCAACCATTCTGGGGAGCTCAGAGCTACCAAGCTGTGCGTACTCTGACTCAGCAATACCACTGCTCAGTCTGTATCCCAAAGAGAACAAAGGAAAAGGAAAAGGCCATATATGCACAGAAATATTGGGAGCAACTCTCTTTGTGGTGGCAAAGAGTTGGAAATGGAGGGGACGCCCCCCAGGTGGAGAGTGGTTGAACAAGTTGTGTGGATGTGCTTGTGATGGAAGGATTTTGTTCCATAATCCAATCTGTTATTATTTTTCTTTTTATTGCATTGTTTAATCAATTCACATTTAAGGTTACAAGAATTAGATTTATATTTTTCTCTACTTGACTGTAATATTGTTTTTTCCGAGTTATCCATTATTAAGTTTTAGAGTTTTTCAGGTTATGATCTTTTCTCCCTCTACTTCTGCAAACCCAGTGCTGTTCCTTCAGTTACTTTATCTTAAACTTTTTAAGGTGTCCTTATTCCCATTGGCTCTTTGTAACCCTTAATCCTTACTCCTTTTCCCTTTGGGGTGTTGGTTATTAGTTCCCTTTTCTCTCCTGCTCTATCTGTCTATCTATCTATCTGTCTATCTATCTATCTGTCTATCTGTCTGTCTGTCTATCTATCTATCTATCTATCTATCTAATTCTTCCCTCCTTTTCCCATCTTAGTCACATTTACACCCTCTCTTTCTCATCCTCTTAATTTTTTGTCCCTTAAATTTTTTTTGCTTTTTTTTTGGAGGGGGCAATTGAGGTTAAGTGACTTGCCCAAGGTCACATGGCTAGTAAGTGTTAAGTGTCTGAAGTCGGATTTGAACTAAGGTCCTCCTGACTCCAGGGCCGGTGCTCTATTCACTGTGCTACCTAGCCGCGCCTTGTCCCTTAATTTTTAAAATTTCATTTTTGTGCCCTTCTCCAGAAAGGGCTTCTTTTACTATCTTCATTATCCACCCTCTTTTTCTGTTAGAACCTCTTTCTCTGATATTCATGACCGCTGTAATTATGTTATGTCTCTCTAGCCTTTGTATTCCTTATGCAATTAAATTTTCCAGGGTATCTATTCTAGACTCTCCCCTCTAGGCAAGCTCTGTCATTGCCTTATAGGGCTTACCTTCCAGAAGAATGCCAACTCTTGAAGGTGTCAGAGAGGACACTGCCCCATGGTAGACTGCCTTCCCCCTCCCCACATCCCTGACTATTCAGTCTAACATTGATCTATGGTCTCCTTTGGTTACTGTTTTTTCCCCATTTTCCCCAAAATTTATTTGCTGGGTCTATGCCTTCCCACTCCCCTAGGTGCCAAATTGCCTCTAAGAGTTCGAACTCCTTCCTCTCAATGTAGGACTTTTCAAGCCCTAAATTTGTCAGATCACACTCAGCTTAAGGTCCCCATCTACCTTCATAGAACATCTCTCTTCTCTTATAAGAGAATTCATCATTGGGACTCCCTCCCACTAAAGCTTTGACTTCCTTTTCTCTTCCTTTTCAATTCTTTCTCCTTCCTCTTCACTCCCTCCTCTGAAAGCTCTTCTCTTATTGAGATCACAGGAGCCACTCTCCTCTCATTTCTAATCTTTGTTTTTAACCCAGGCACATCTCTTTTGAACTCTGTACAATGATTTTTCAAGTCATAAGGAGATAACAGGGTTCTCTATGCAGGCACTGGGAGCAAGACTCTATTGGATTGCCCATATGTGGGTCTCAGTCCCAGGGGGAGGAGGAGCACTGGCAGACCAGAGTTTGTGGTCACAGGGGAGCTGGAACCCTGGTCATGTTTCCAGGGCAATAAAGAGTGCTTGTGGTTGCTCATAGACCAGAGTACAGGCCAGGAGGGGAATAAACACACGTCTTCCTAGATTATACCACCTTGGAAAAACCAAAAACTTATAGGTCCTCAGATTAATCTCTGAAATAGCTGCACAAAACTCCTGAAATTTGCAAGTTAAAAGTCAAGAAATAGGCTAGAAAAAAGGGCAAACAGCAGAAAAAGATCCTGACTATAGAAAGTTACTATAGTGACAGGGAAGATCAAAACTCAAATTCAGAAGAAGACAACAAAGTTAAAGCTGCTACATTCAAGGCTGCAAAGAATAATATGAATTGCTCTCAGACAGTGGAAGAGCTCAAAAGGATTTTAAAAATCAAGCAAGAGAGGTAAAGGAAAAATTGGGAAGAGAAATGAGAGTGATGCAAGAAAATCAGGAGGAGGGAAATATAGTTAGTCTTTCACAATATAACTACTATGGAAAAGTTTTTAATAACTACACATGTACAACCTATATTGAATTGCTTATCTTCCCAGTGGGGGTGAGTGAGGAGGGAACAAGGGGAAGAAAAATCTGGAACCCAAAGTTTTAAAAACAAATGTTTAAAAATTTGCTTTTTTACACACAACTGGGAAATAAGATATACAGCTACTGGGGTATAGAAATCCATCTTGCCCTTCTAGGAAGTTGGGGGTGTGAAAGGGGAGGATAAAAGAGAGAACAGCTTAGGAGAAGGGGTGTTCAGTAGGCTCACTGTCTTCAGTAGGGGAAAGACAGGGAGAAAATTTGTAACTCAAAATCTTGTGGAAATGAATGTTGAAAACTAAAAATAAATAAATAAATGGGGGGAATAAAGAAAATAATGAAAAAAAGAGTCAACAGCTTGGTAAAGGAGGCACAACAAATTCTGAAGAAAACAACATCTTAAACAACAGAATAGGCCAATGATGGAAGAGGCACAGAAATCTAGGGAAGAAAAGAACTCCTTAAGAAGCAGAACTGACCAAATTAAAAAAAAAAGATACAAAAATTCACTTAAAAAAGAGTTCTAAAAAGTAAAATTAACCAAGTCGAATATGAGGTACAAAAGCTTACTGAAGAAAACATTTTCTTTTTTTTTATCTTGCAATTGATTTTATTACAAATTTAACTTTAAACGTAACAAGTACAATTAAACATAATTTCCATTTATTTTAACGTCATTAATTTTTTGAAGAAAACATTTTCTTAAAAATTTGAATTAAGCAAGTAGAAGCTAATGACTTTATGAAATGAAGAAACAATAAAACAAAGTCAAAAGAATGAAAAAATAGAAGAAAATGTGAAATATCTCATTGGAAAAACAATTGACCTGTAAAATAGATAGAGGAGAGAAAATTGAAAAATCACTGGATTATCTGAAAGCCATGATTAAAAAAAAAGCCTAGAAGAGCACTCTTCAAGAAATTATCAAGAAAAACTGTCCTGGTATTCTAGAACCAGATGGTAAAATAGAAATTGAAAAAATCTACTAATAACCACCTGAAAGAGATCACCAAATGAAAATTCCTAGGAAAATTATAGCCAAATTCCAGAGTTTCCAGGTGAAGGGGAAAATATTGCAAGCAGATAAAAAGAAACAATTCAAATATTGTGGTACCACAGTCAAGATCACACAAGATTTAGCATTCTCTACATTAAAGGATTGGAGGGCTTGGAATATAATATTCTGGAGGGCAAAAGAGCTAGGATTACAACCAAGAATCACCTACCCAGGAAAACTGAGTATAATCCTTCAGGGGAAAAATTGATATTCAATGTAATAGAGGACTTTCAAGCATTCCTGATGAAAAGACCAGAGCTGAATAGAAAATTTGACTTTCAAATACAGTGCTCAAGAGAAGCATAAAAAGGTAATAAACCTAGAGCAATCATAAGTAATTTAATAAGGCTAAACTGTTTAAATTGTTACATAGGAAAAGGATACTTTTAACTCCTAAAAACTTTTTCATTATTAGGGTAGTTAGGAGTACACACAGAGGGCATGGTTGTAAGTTGAATATGATGGGATGAGTGTAAAAAAATTAGACTAAGAAGTGGGAAAGAGGAATGCACAGGGAGAGGAGGAAAAGGAGAGGTAGAATGGGGTAAATTATCTGACATGAAAGAGGCATGAAAGAGCTTTTACAGTGGAGAGAAAAGATGGGGGAGCTGGCAGCAATGGGGAAGTGCATGGACCTTATGGTCATCAGAATTGGTTCAAAGAGGGAACAAGATACACACTCAGTTGGGTATAGAAATATATCTTACAGGAAAGTAGGAAGAGAAAGGGATAAAAGAAGGGGATGGGGCTGATAGAAGGGAGGCTGGATTAGGGGAGTTGAAGCAGAAGCAAAACACTTTTGAGAATGGAGACAGAATAGGGTAAATGGGGAAAATAGGATGAAGGGAAACACACAGTGAGTAATCATAACGGTGAAAAATATTACAGCAATTTTCTCTGATAACCTCATTTAAAAAATATATAGAGAACTGAGTCAAATTTGTAGAAATAAGCCATTCCTCATTTGATAAATGATCAAAGGATATGAACACGCAGTATTCAGACAAAGTAATCAAAGTTATCTATAGCTGTATGAAAAATAACTCTAAATCATTATTGATTATAGAGAAATGCAAATTAAAACAACTCTGAGCTGCTATCCCATGCCTATCAGATTGACAGAAAAGAAAAATGACAAATGTTGGAGGAGACGTGGGAAAACTGAAACACTAATGCACTGTTGGTGAAGTGGTATGCCGATTGAATCATTCTGTAGAGTAATTTGGAACTATGCCCAAATGATTATAAAACCATGCATAATCTTTGACCAGGCAATACCACTACTAGGTCTGTATCCCAAAGAGATAAAAGTAAGATAAAGTAAAAAAGATAAAAAGTAAAAGTACCTGTATGTATAAAAATATTTATAGCAGCTTTTTTAGTGGTGGCAAAGAATTGGAAATTGAGGGGATGTCCATCAGTTGGGGAATGGGGAACAAGTGGTTGTATATGATTGTGATGGAGTACTATTGTATAAGAAATGATGAGCAGGATGTTCTCAGAAAGACCTGTTAAAACTTACGCGAACTGATGCAAAGTGAAATGAGCAGAACCAGAACACTGTATACAGTAACAGCAATATTGTATGATGATCCCATACAAGATTGTATAATTTAGCTATTCTCAGCAATACAATGATCCATGACAATTGTGAAAGATTTATGATGAAAAATGCTATTCATCTCCAGAGAAAGAACTGATGGAGTATGAATGCAGACTGAAGCATAATTTTTCTTTAATTTCTTAATTTTTCTTTTTTTTGTCTGTTTTCTTTTACAGCATGACTAACATGAAGCATAATCTATATCAAATTGCTTTCCTTCTCAATGAGGGTGGCAGGGGAGGGAAGGACAGGAAAGAGGGAAAGAATTTGGAATTCAAAAAATTTTAAAAACCTAATGTTAACATTTTTTACATGTAATTGGGGAAAATATTAAATTATAGAAACTAATGATATATACTTCAGGCCACTCAGGGAAGAAACAGCATAGAAAGTCTGATTCTCCAGATATTTCAGAGTGTAAGCTCCATTGCTCAACTTTGGATCAACAGATCCCAATCTAAAAGATTTTCCCCTTTGCCCTGAGGTTGATATGCAGTACATGAAATTATCCAGGCTAACTGTAATCAGGACCATCTCGGTATTTAGTGAACAATTTATCATGCATTCATTCCATATATAAAATTACAGAATGTGATTATTTTAGTAATTTCCAATGATTTATTTTGGTATTGGAATGTATTAAACTAGAAAGGAAAAAAAAAACCCCAACAACTGAAAGCTTTTTTAAAAAAAAAGCCTTGTGTACACATAATAAGCACTAAGGATAAATGTTTTTGCTAATTGTTTTATACAAAGATTTTTTTCCCCCCATTTGACCACTTCCCTTCTTATCCTAAATGCATTAATGTTGTCTGGGAAGAAGCTTTTCAGTTTCATGCTCCTTCTTCTACTGTAACCACAGTATTATATTCCTTCAATTTTTTGAATTTAATCTTTTTTTTAAGGTGGATCTTTTCCCACTGTCTCTCTTCCCATCACCCCTACAGTCTTCTCTTTTAATATTCTTTCTTTCTTTCTTTCTTCCTCTTCAGCTAATCCTTCGTTTTACATTTTAATTTTTTTGCTCACTTTTCCAAAAAGAATTTCTCTGACTGTTTTCATTATCCACCTTCTTTTTCTGTTTGCTCTAAACCTTCATCCTTTGATTCATGATTTCTTAATTGCCTGGTCTCCATCTTTTCTCTGTATTCTTCATGTTATTAAAGCTTCCAAGGTATCCATCTATTCTAGCGTCTAGGCGCTCTCTGCCGCTGCCTTGTAGGACTGAGGCCATGGATGCGTTTCCCTTTTCCATTGCACCTTATTTCCAGAGCAATGCCAATGATTATCATTGACAGCAATAATTGTTATTAACAATAATTAATTTTATATTACAAATAATAATTAGCAGCGATAATAGTGGTGGCTAACAGTTAGATAGTGCTCACAACGTGCCAGAACGGTGAGAAACAATTTATAATTATGATCTCACTTGATTCTCTCAACAACCATGGGAGGAAGATGCTATTATTATTTCCATTTTACAGTTAAGCAAATTAAGGCAAACAGAGATTAAGTGACTTGACCAAGGTCACACAGCTAAGTCTCTGAGGCCATATTTAAAGTTAGTTCTTCCTGACTCGAGACCTGGCACTCTATCCACTGTGCCACCTAGCACTGCCCCATGATTGAGTTCCTCTTCCACTATGTCTCTGATTATGTAGCTCACCATTGATTTAGGCTCTCTTTTGTTGATCTTTTTTTCCCCCCTACATTTGCCTGGAAATCTCCTTGTGTCCATGCTCCTCCATTTCTCCAGGTGCCAGTTGTCACCAGAGGTTCCAACTCCCCTCTTGAAGGACAAGTAGACTTTTCAGGTAACAAATCCCCATGACCTTATACTGTGTAAGGACCTCATTTCCCTTTACTGCCCATCTCTCTTCACTCATAGCAACATTTGTTAGTGGAACACCTTCCTAACTCCAAAGTAAGGCTTCTTTCCTTTCCCCTTCCTTTTCAATCTTTTCCCTCATCTTCACCAACTCCCCTCAAATTTTTTCTCTTTCTGAGACACAGGGTCCACTTCCCCTCATTGCTAGCCCTTGATCTAACCCTGGTGCATCACTCATTCCTCTCTGTTCCTCCCCTCTCATGTTGTAATGTAATCCCCAAAAAGAAACATTCACTTGTAGACAGAATATTACCAGGTTCTTTCCATAACACCCTCTGCCTTTTCACTGTTACCTCTGCCAGATTTCTGCCTTCACCCTTGTCTCCTTGTGTACATTTAGAAAGTGCTGCCAGCAGCAGGTGGGCATTTCACAGAGAAGTTGAAGTGAATGTGGGCCAGGCGAAGATTGAGAGCATCTATACGTTTATTGCATGCATGCTAATCTAATCCCAATTAAGCATCTGAGGGCTCGGGTTTATATAGTGGAAAACTGCACAGGCATCATGAGTCTTTGAGAGCTACTTTTTTGGGACTCATCCACCTCATATGTGACTGCCTTGTTCTCTAACCTTAGTTATCAGGGTACAGGTGCCGGGCAGGATGTTCCACCATCCTCCCTTGAGCAGGATGGATTATCTCAATGTTTCTAGTTAATATTGAGATGTCCGGCAGACCTTGAACATCCTCTGGCCAAGATCCCAGAACAGGGCAGAGTCCTGAACCCCAGATTATGAGGAAAGTTCCATCACTTAGCCGCACTGGGCCACACAGAACTACCTGAATCCTGGATCAGGTGTTTTTGGTCCCCTACAAGAAAGAAGTCCTTTATTGGTCTCTCTATTGACACTTGCTGTTACTGTGTTCTTGTCTGCTGCATTTATTCCCTCTTTTTTCATTTCTGTTGTTTGGCATATTTGAGAGGGAAATAATTTCTTCAGTTCTGGTTTTTCTTTAAAAAATATTTCAAACTCTTCTTTATTATTGAAGTCCATTATTTTTGGTCCTGTCTGGTTAAGTTCAGATTTTCAGGATAGGTCACTCTGGGCTGCATCCTGAGTTCCATTGCTCTTTGGAACACACATTCCATTCCCTCCTTTTTCTAGTGGATACAGATAGTCTTGCCTTATTTAAATGTCCTTTTCTTTGTATCTGAAGGTCTTTATCCAGATAGCTTCCAGAATTTGCTTTTGAATTGAACTGTTTAATTTAACCCCTATGTGTCTTGTGGTTTGCAGTCTTCAGTTTTTTTTCCCCTGGAGGTGATCTGTGAATTATTTCAATTAGAATCTCCTTTTCTATGTTCAGAAGTTCTGGACAGTTCTCTTCTATTATTTTCTTCATTATGATGTTAAGATTTTTTTTGTACTGTTGTGTTCTTCTGGGAGATTTAAGATCCTTAGGTTGTTTCTGTGTGTACTGTCTTTGAGTTCTATATGTTTTTCTTGCGTAGTAAAAATATATTTTTAAAAGTTTTTTTGTTGCTTCTCTTCTAGATTGTCCTTCACTTCTGTTTATTTGTATTCCTGATCTACTGTTTTCTCTTATTTCTTTGGTGATACTTGCCATTGCAGATTCAAGTTTTTCTATTCTGCTTATTATTATCATTTTTAATCTGTGTAGGACATAAATTCTATTCTCAAAATTCTCATTTCTCTCTTAAACTACTCAGGAATAGTGTATTGTAGTTCCATATTCTCCAGTTCCACAGGGTTCTCTGCATCATCAAGTGTTGCATCATTTTTCTTTTTTTTTTAAACAGTATTTACTCATAGATCCCAGAACTCATTTACTGGATCTGGAGGCCAAATTTCCTTCTGTTGCTACTGTTTTTCCTGTTGATTTATCTGTTTAAGATCTTTTGAGGTTTTTTTCCTGAAATCTTTGGTACTTTCAGGATTTCCCCCCTTGTTTTCTTTATCACTCACTTCCTTACTCCCTCCCCTCTTATTGTGGTTTACTGGAGGGCTAGATCTCAGAGTGTGTTACTCTCCTCCCACAATGGGCATTTTATAATTCACCAGCCTAGGTTTCTGCCTCACATGACTTTTGGATGGCCAAAACTAGCCCCAGTTGGGTACTGTGCTCTCTCCTTTAGGCTTGGTGGAGTGTTACACAGCTCCCCACATGCACAATGTCCTGCCTTGGTGACCTGTCCTAATGCCTCTTTTTCTCAATTCTTTGGTCTAGTACCAGCAGTTGAGACGGCTTTCTTCAGCACTGGAGCTTCCAGATTGCAGTCACTGACAGGCTTTTTCTTCTGAAGGGCTGACTATTAAGACCCGAGGAAACCTCTGTATCCTGAAACTGAGATCTCTACGGCAATGGAAAGAGGGAGGGCAGGAACAGGGTGCTAGTACAGGTTTTAATGTAAACCTGTGTCATGTCCTTGCACCTGCTAGTGTAGTCCTGATGCTGATAGTGTAGGAGGTGGGGGAGGTATGCTGAGTGAGCTCAAGGTCATGAGCATCAGTTCCTGGGCTTTGGGGGATTTTTTTTTTTACCTTCTTCTAGATTCTGGGTGTTTTTGACCATATAAGCAATTGAAATTGTCTTACCTTCAGTGCATAATTTCTACTGTGGAGATGCTTGATAGGTTGTAGGAATTGGGAAAAAAAATGTCTAGTTCACTATTTTATTGCTCACATGATCTGATAGTCTTGTTAACTTGAGAAACAATTGTACCACGCCCTAAATTTTTGGAAATGTAATTTGACCAAATAAAATTATTGAACTATTTTTAAGCCATTATTCCACTATTTAAGTGAAAATGCCAAGAAAGCTGCCCACAGGGAGTGCTTAACATATTCAAATGTTACAGTCATTTGGGTGGGTAGAGGTTGCTGCCAAGGTTTAAAGCAGCAATTCTCAACCTGTGGGTTGCGACCCCTTTGGGGGTTGAACCCCTTTCACAGGGGTTGCCTAAGACCATTGGAAAACACATATTTCTGGTGGTCTTAGGAACCGAGACACCGCTCCTCTATCTGTCTCCGGGTGGGTCCACCCACATGTAGATACACCCACATACAAGTATTAAAGGGTCGTGGCATTAGGAAGGTTGAGAACCACTGGTTTAAAGGATATCCTTATGAAGGTAATGTCAGGAGTCTCTTGCCCTAGTTTCCCCGTGGTGCTATTTCCTTTTTGAATCGAAAGTTTCCCACATGTTAAATTATGGACCTGGCTATGAGATCCCTAGAAAAATATGAAATTCTGTTGCATAATTAGCTGTTCCAAAAGGTATTTATGACTTACAGCTGACATCAAACAGAGCTGAAGGAGTTTGTCCTGTTATAACCTATGATAAGTCAGTGATTTTAGGCTTAGTCCTCATGGGACAGTCTGCATATGGTTACAATCATGTCCCTTCTCCTCCTTCAGGAGCAAATTTCTTGACCATGTCAGAATTGCAAATGAATCTTATAATAAATCTTCCTATTACAATCATCTGTACAATCTGTACAATATTACACTCTGTAGCCCAGAGCCTACAAAATGAAGATACAGAAATAAAGTACCCTATTGCTTATATTTCTACTGTTCCAAATTTGTGTTCATTACTCATCTAAACTTCCTGACCTAGGCAATTAGAACAGATGAGTTCTTAGAACTGTCATCTTCATGGGTCTACTAGAAGGAAAACCTCTGCAAATATTTCCTAGAATCAAAGCTCATCCCAGGCACTGTTAACAACTGATTGTGAAGTTAAAAACTGAAAGGTGTTGATTCATGGATTCATGTCTCTCAGTGTAAGTGGATCAAGCTAGAGAATTTTTGGGCGGGGGTTTAGGACAGACCCTTTGGACTCAAAATTACTAGGGAAAATATTTCCCATAAGTAAATGACTTCATGCAGCCAAACCCAAGAAGACGGAAGAAGATGCCTTTTGTCTAAATGGATATCAGTAGGCTTTTTGTCCTGTTTTCATTGTTAGTCGTCTTTTTTTTTGTTGTTGTTCTAGGCTCCTTCCTTCTCTTCCTGTCCTTTAACTTCACTCTGGATGTTGCTGATTATACAAATATGTTTATGGTTCACTGTCTTCTACATTATCCTGACCCTTGTGGAAAGATACTTAGGTGCTGAAGTTAAGACAAAACTGGAAGTATAAGCCCAAGTCCTCCTTGTTCCAGTTCCTTGTAAAATTACTGGTAATAATGCCTCAGTTAGTGGAGCATCTTGGGCGCCACAAAAATGCTGCTCTTGAAATTCAAATTCCCATCTTTAAGTGTGGATACTTTTGCTAAACATTTGCTACCATTCAAAACAATAGCTTCAGAAACTATGTGGATAAAAATTGATTGTAAAATTATTATCACCTTCAAGGTTTTGCTTTCATTGCTTTCTTGATTCCCTCTCTGATTTGTTGTCGTGTGATTGATTGACGCTTGCTACTTAGTCTTTAAGAGAATATTTTGGATTTTGTTTATGATGTCTTGTAAGAAGAACTTTCATAAAATGAGAACTTTATCTTGTTCTGACTTTTAAAAGTCAAAATATAAATAAATTTAACAATTTTATTAGATTTTCAACAACAGCAAATTACCACCATAACCTTCATTAGATTGAACTTCTTTTTTTGATATATAAACAATCCCTCACTGTATTATGTAAAAAAAATCCCAAACTTGTTGTTGTTTGTCCTTTGTGGAAATACTTTCTAAGAAAACTTTCAGATGACCTGAGGAATTAAAAAAAAACCAAACAACTTAATGAACATAAATGCTAAGTCACCTGAAATTTGGTGCTACTCCCAAAGAGGTGTAAAAGAGGGGAATTGCTGAGGGAGAAGAATGCCCCTTAGAAATGTTTTACGTGACTTAAGGACTTCCATTCTGATTGTGCCACATTCCTCAAATAATCCCAGTTACCCAACTTGGACTTTCCACTCTGATACAATATCCTTGTGAACTCCAGATCTCGGAAATGCTGGTGGTTCTAGCAGGAGCTCTTCTGAATATGGGAACCTAACACCTCATTGGTTAGTTAAACTTCCATTATCCACCACAGAATACTGGGGACTGCCTTTGTCGTTTAAGCAGGCTTGAAAAGAGGCAATACCTTAGCATACTGACATTGTTAGACTTCTAGTCTGTGCGTCTGCACTGGTATGTCTAGTTCTCCTTGGGTTCTCTGGGACACATGAGCTGAGAAATTCCCCAAAACGAGGTGTTTGGTATACAAACACAACGAATGAAACAATTTTTGTTCAGAAGGAGTTTGCATTCTAATGGTGCAAAAAATAAGGACATATATAAGTATATACAGAATAAAGATAAACAGAATAAATGCAAACATATGTGAAGAAACTAAATACAAGGTAGTATGAGAGGTCATTCATTAGCAGGTGACGTTCCAGAAATGCTTCATGGAGAGCAGTGGTTCTCAACCTGTGGGTTGAGACCCCTTTGGGACGTTGAACCACCCTTTCACAAGGGGTTGCCTAAGGCCATTAGAAAACACATATTTCCAATGGTCTTAGGAACCGAGACAGGGCTCCTCTATCTGTTCTAGGCGGGTCTGCCCACATGCAGATACATCCACATACGAGTATTAAAGGATCGCCACATTAGGAAGGTTGAGAACCACTGATGTAGAGGATTATACTTGAACTGTGTTCAGTAGAAGTGGTGAAAGAGTGCATTGTAGGCACGAGAAATGTGTGCATTGAGGAATGCAAAGGCATTGAGACAGGAGGTGGAGTGTTGTATTTGGGGGCAGAGGGAAGTCAAATTGATGTTTGACAATTACAGAATTCAGGAGAGGAAGTAATATCCAATGAGATTGGAAAGATAAAAACTAAAAACTAAACATGATTTTAAATTTGATCCAAAAGATAATAGGAAACCTCTGGAGTCTAATGAATAAGGGAATGACATGATGAGATCACTAAGGAAAATTGTTTTGACAGGATGGAGTATGTATGTAGGATGGAGGAGGACTGACCGAAGTGGACAGAGATGGTAGGATCTGGACACTATTGGAATAAACCAGGTGAAAGGTAACGAGGGCCTGAACGAATGTTGTAGTTTTGTGGGTAGAGGGAAGATGTCAGATGTGAGAGATATGAAGATAATAATAACAAGATATGACAAGTGATTAGGCATATGAGTGAAGGAGAGTTCAGATTTGAGGATAATGCTGAGATGATGAAACTGGGAGACTGGAAGAATAGTGGTGCCTTCAATAGAAATAGGGAAGTTTGGAGACAGGTTTTCTGGAGAAAGAAAAAGCACATATTGAATTTGAGATTTTATTGGTACCTTCCATTTGAAATGTCCAATAAGCAATTGGTGGTGCGGGAGTGATGTTCAGGGGTGATGCTGGGGCTGGCTCTGAGTTATTGGCTTTAAGATGATAATTAAACCTAAAGGAGCTGATGAGATCAGTAAGAGAGAAGAACAAGGCACCTAGGACACAGCGTTGGGGAACACCCACAGTCAGGGCATGATATGGATGATGAATCATCAGAGGAATCTGAAGAGTAGTTATAAAGGACAAAGTAATGTCAGGAAAGCCCAGAGAGGGGAGAGCATCCGGGGGAAAGGGTTATCAACAGTATCAAATATAGCAGGTAGATTAAGAAGGATGAAACATGAAAAAAGATCATGAGATTAAGCCCTCCTATTGCCAGAGTTAGAGCCTCTGATTGGCTGAGGAAATTTCTCTGAAATCAGAATCCTATCCTGGATATCTGTTCTAGTGAGGTTCAAATAAACCTCTGACTCCAAATCCACATTTTCCATTGCACCATTATCGTGAACTAAGCCTACACTTGACCTAGTCCAACAGGTTCAAGGTTTTTATTTGTTAAAGATGCCATAGGCACTTATGAAGCCTAAAATCCAATTAAACTATTTTAATAATTGAAGTTTGGAAATATAATAATAATACAAGAAAAGAAAGGACAGAAAACACAGCTCTCCTTTCTCAGGCACTAAATTAGGAAATGAAGAAATTCTCCTGAAGGCAGCTAGGAATCAGGGCCATATTTCTGACAGTCTTTCTTTCTCCTAGGTCAGATCTTTTATCATTCAAACTACCAGGTGGAAATGAGCCAAGGGGCAGGGAAGAGGGTAAACTGTGGCCACAGTAGTTGCAATAGGCCCACCCAAATTTTGACTACAGCCATATTAAAGTTTCTTGCCATACAACTCTCATGGAGAAGAACTGGACTTGTGGTTTAGTTCTCTTTCAATGCACTGTATTTATCCTTGACAATGGGTTGAAGTGACATTGTCTTGAACACGTCCCCATTGAAAAGACATTCAGACTGCAGGAAATCTTCCTCTAATGGGGAGTGCCAATCAAAAGACATCTTGCCTTTTAGGCCACTCTGAGTCTGGATATATGGCTCTGTATGGATACCAGAATGTGCTTTTAATGCCCCAAATACAATTAACTTAAAATATCATACATTTTGGCATATTTTTGTAGTTTACTTTCCCACATGACATATCCCATAATGGTATTTCATAGGGAATTCCTAGGTTGTAGGATTCACCACAAAGTCACCAATTATGGCACATTTTGGTCTTCTAGATGTATTTATCTGATGAGGGTTGTGTCAAGGAGGAACTGAACACTCTACGGAAGTCCTGGGAATGTGGTTTGGTTTTGGAGTCATCCTTGGCAGTTCTAATCTGCTCAGAGACGGGTTTCAGAGAACCAGGAGAGTATAATTATATAATAAGGGCCATTGCATGTTTTGGCACTCTCAGGGTTTTCCTTGCTGCTTTTGGTTGGCCGTGTGAGAGCCCTGGGGCTTGTTTCTGACAATGGGGTTATCCCAAGAACACAGCATGTGTGTGCCTGTTTTCACTCAGCCCCTCCAGCCATTTAATCACGTGTCCCAGTCTCATGTGTGTGAAGTGGAACCTCAGAGATGTTTTATTTTGGTCTTATTATTAGCCATTTGGATCATTTTTTCATGTGGTATTGATTACAATTCTTTTAACTATTTATCTGTTAGGAAATGACTCTTACATATTTGTGTCAGTTCCTTATAGCAGACCTTTAGTATCTTGGAGAGCAAACCTTTAATAGAGAAATTTACTTCAAAGGTGGTTGTTGTTTTTAAACCAATTGGCTGTTTACCTTCTAATTATAACTGCATGGATTTTTGCTGGTGCAAAATCTTTTCAACTTTATGTAATCAAAAGGATCCATTTTATCTTTTATGTTCATCTCATTCCCTTGTTCAGTCCTATCTCTCCTCATGTTCATAATTGTGAAAGATATCTCCTTCCCTTTCTCTCTAATTTTTTTATGATATGAGAGGCTGTTATAGAAAAGCAGCATGGGGTCAAGGACAGAGAACCAGCCTTGAAGTAAGGAAGGGTCTTGGGATTTTAGTCTATGGTAAGTGTTGAGAAGTCCCTTGGTTCCTAGGGGAATGAGGATCTATCCCATATTTGGCATGTCTAGGTTTGGAAATATCCTTGTGAGTTTGAGACATGCAGAGGTCCCCTGTCCCTTTGGGACATTGGACATGTCCCAATGGTACCAAAGGAGGAATCCCTCAGCAACTACTTCTGTGATCTCGGAGAAGGCAGCCACCAGTAAGATGATCTGCCCAAGTTTGACTTTTTACAAGCAGACATATATTAGGAGTTGTTTGGGCAGTACAGAAGTTGGAGAACATATAAAATCTTACAATAATGGTCTGGTTCATGCACATACCTTCTCCATTTGCTTACATGACAACTCCACATGAAGACACTAGGGAACAGTTGCCTTCTGTCTTTGCACATGGAGGATTCTGGGGACCTGCTTCTAGAAGATCGGGATGATGTTTTTGATTGGCTTCGGAGGAATTTTAAAAAGACCTTTCAGTTTTGGCTACTTCCTCTCTGACTCATTATCTTTAGTTTTACTCTGGTGTTGTGAGGGTGTCTGATGAGAGACTATGTTGCAAGGAGAAAGGCCATGAGATTTTCTTCCCTAGTTAAGGACATGGGACCTCTGATGAATGGACCCTCTTTGGCCTTCTGTTTGTTCTATTTCATTCTAGGCGAAGGGAATAGAGTCTTTGGCCATGGTTAAGAATAAGAACCACAGGAATCAGCAGATATTCAAAGAAAGGGAAATGAAAAATACATGTAATAAGCTTAATATGGAAAAGGACAAAATAAAGGGAAAAAGTATGTTTTTATGTGTATATTTGACATGGAAACTCCAGTCCAGTGGAAGGATTCATTTTTTTCTTCTCTTGTTTGGAAAATGCTAGATGTGAGCCATAACCTGGGTTATGGCTGAATTTGTCCCTGGGGCACCAGGGTTGGGCCTTACAGAACCAAAGAGCAAAAGAAGAAGGATACTAACTTCTCTTATTAGAGGGCTAACTGAAGCCTGCTCAAGCCTAAACACAGTCAAAATTTCATGCACTGGTCCAGAGAAGAGGGACCTCTTGCAGAACAGATTAGCGTAGCACCCTAGCTCTTCTGGGCCCAGCAATGGTTTCTCAAGACTAGAATAGATGCAGAGCTGTAAGGGACCTTAGAGTTACAGAGGCAGGGTTGTGCTGGTAAGTGTTCAACAACTGGCTCTCTCAAAATGCAAGTCACACTTTTAATTTGCATTATTAACATTTTCTCTATCAATTTCTTAAGTCTAGACAGCCAACAAGACAATAAATTAAGCCCTGATTTATAGTACTTGCCCCTTTTCAAGATGCCAATGCTCACAATGAAAATTTAACAATTGGCTTTTGCAAGATAGTATAAGTTGGTTCCAGAACATCCTTGTGTAATGGTAATTAATTTAAATTTGAAGACCCCTTTTTTGTTATGTCAAGTAAGCAGGTACTTAGCACTTAGTCAAGCCTCTGTGAAAGAGGCAGAGGGTATGAACTCTGTCTCTTGTTGCTGACATAACAGGAAGGGTTTGGCTGAAACAGGAAGCCAATGCTGTGTGTGTGTGTGTGTGTGTGTGTGTGTGTGTGTTTATAAGAAAGGCCTCAGAGAAGCAGAATCAGAATTTTTCTCCTGGTGGGCTCCTGGTAAAGGAGAGAGAGAGTTTCTCTCAGTGAGCATCTGGAAGCTGACTGAGAACTGAAAGAGGATTTCCTTGAGACCAGAATCTGGTGAAGGCTGAAGTTGCTGCCAAGAAGGCCACCTGGAAGGCTGAGATTTCTTCTGGGTCCTGGGGCCAGCCAAACTACTGGAAGTTTGAAGAAGCATGAATGGGATAAGACTTTGTTTGTGGCTTGGTGGATCCTTGAGTTCCCGGCAATAGAAGTTGTGAAGGTTTTGAGATGTGTTGGACCCTGTGAACTTCAGTGTGTAGCAGGTGACTGATCTGATCTGAATCCAGGTGACTGTTTGGTGCATTCAGGTAGGAGCTGGGACCATGGAAGGGGATCCAGGGAATCTGAGAGACCACCCTGAGTCAAGATGAAGAAAAGGCCTCTCCTTGGATATTGAATGCATGATGAAATTGAAGTTTACTAGAAACTGAGGGATGATTGTACTTAGTAATTAATGATAATAATTGTGAATCAGAATAAGTGACTGAGTTGACTGGTGGAGGCTTTGTGTATTTTCTAATGATTGTATTTAGTGATTAGTGATACTAGTAACTGATTGCTACATAAGTGACTGATTAAGTTAATCTAGTTGCCCCATGAGTGGAAAACTGACTTGTATTGTGAAATGATTGAATGATTAAGTAAGGAGATACACCTCCTTAGGGATATTAGATGATTGTTCTTTTGTTTTTTGTTCTAAATACTGTGACCACTTTGGTGAAAACTACGTGGCCATTATAACGTTAAGCTGTTGTGAACACTATATTGTGATTTTCTGTGATAAGATGTGATGTTGTATATATTGTATCTTGATTTGTTGTGAATGTTTTCCTTTGATTTGTTCTTGAATAAATAGAGTTCTCACTATACTGTGTAATCAGAACCTAATTAAAAGCTGTTCGCAGTAGCATTCTTTTGGGAAGTGGCTTGTGCAAGGCGTTACACCCTGCTAATAGGTTACCTCTTCTAACTCTGTCCTTTAATGAATGAAGAAACTGAAGCCTGGAGGAGTTGCATGACTTGCACAAGTGTATCAGCAATGCAGTATTCACAATGCCTACAGTAACTATAAATATGCTGATATAGTTATTAATCACAAAATGGAACAGGCTCTCTACATAAGAAATATAGATAGTGCATTCATTTAAATACCAGAAAACTGAGTCCCAAAACCAGAAAGTCAAAGCCAACCCAGTAGCGATGAAGTTGGCACATGTGGTCAAA
>CM053582.1:367500851-367525329 GCA_028627135.1 Pseudochirops cupreus | reverse complement strand
CGTTACAACAAGGTGAGAAAGATGGCTAGTTCTTCAATTCAAGCTCTGACTTCACATCTGTTATTCCTTCTGCTGCACTTCCGTGTCTAAAGTAAGAATGTTTGAATGTCTGATCTGTATGACCCTCTGAGGTCTCTTTAGGCCAGGAGGTCAGTTCAAGACTGGACCTCTCATTGCGATTAAATCTAAACTCATAAATCTAGGCTGTACCATCATGTTTACAAAGAAGTAGGGTTTGGGAGCACGATGCCTATGAGCAACTAATTAATTGTGTCTTGGGCGATATCTGATGCTTTGTAATTCCTGCCCCAGTGTATGTATTAGGGGGACTATTAGGGAAACATTTTTGATATAAAACATCATATCTTAATGCACATCATTAAGTCTGACCTAGTTTGTTTGTTTGTTTGAAAGATGTCAGAGTGACGAAAGTTAGAGAGTCATTGCAACTTTCCACTGTTAAAGGGGTCCCAGGTTCTGTTTTGACTTTAAGTATGATAATTTGCTAGGCCAACTCTGGGTGATTCATATTGATAATAATGAGACTGAAAAGGAGCATGAAATCAGATGTAGGGGCTACTGCTTCTTCAAAGCTGAAAATGACATCTAAACGTGCCAAAGCTAAAAATAATTCTTGGTGTTACCAGGGTAGTCTCTTCCTTGGCCATAGATACCACAGAAGGAAACCCCACGGGGGAAGCTGGTAAGTGAAATGTTGAGTAATACTTATAGTACCTGTCTCATATGTTAAGTGCAATGCCAGCAAATGAGGCTCAGAGTTTACCCTGCTTTCCTTTGTCGACCTTTTAGAAGTTTGGTTAAAGGAGACAAACAGATAGTGATATGCAGTTACAGAATTTATTCCTTATTCCCTTATGGCTAGTGGTACTTGCGCAAGGAGGAAGGAGCTAAGTCCTGACTGATGAACAAAAAGGATGAGAGAGCTTAAGTACATTTTAGGACCATCCCAATTAGGGGTGGCTGAGTTACACAAATTTATGATCCCTATAATGGTTTAATCATTGTAGTATGAGAAAGGTATTTTCTTAATTGGATAAATGATAAATACAGAAAAACAAGGGAGCTGACAAAGTGTCAATTGAAATTATGATCCAGAATATCTGTGTTTTCTGTACCATTAACATTCCATAACATAGTATATGCCCAGAAAATCTTAAGATAGGAAAAAGTCCCAGTAGTCAAGTTAATGCCGTGAGCTGAGGGTCTCATCCTTAAGAGCCATAAAGTAGGCTTTGTTAATGTAAGGAGAGATGTTCTCTGAGAGCAAGGCAAAGCTGGGTCTGTTGAAGTTTATGATCTCTGGATGCCTGTGTTAAATCCTACTCCCAGCCTTATCTGGTCTCTGGAGTGGCTGAGACAGAAACAAGAGTCTTTTTAAAATGAGGGAAGGTAGTCTGTTTGATTAATTTAGACTTTAGCCAAAATATTATATTTAATGATTATCACCTTACTGCCCTGGAGCAATGATTCAAGCTAACTGAATTTGGTGTTGGAAATTGCCACTTCACCTACAAATGGACTCAGACTTTCTACCCTAACCTCTCTTCCCTCTTTGTTCAATTCTTCTTCAGTACAGGTTTTAAATCCACTTTGGCAGGCCATTTCCCCTGCGCTATAATGAAGCATACTGCTATAATCCCATTCGTCTTTCACTAGAGTTATTTTCTTCAAACATGGAAGCACGGGAAAACAAAAAGAAACATGGCTCTTCTTTCTTCTCTCAAAGGATGTATTAAGAGAAGGCAAACTGGGAAACAGATGTCACGAGCTTAACACAGAAAATGACAAGAAAAAAGAAAGAATATATGTTTTTATGTGCATATTTGGAGGCACAGAAAACAAAGAGGAACAGGTTTGTGTAAAGATGCTTGATGATACACAAATTTCACCAATGAGGGAAAAAAGGCTTGGTCTGAATTAGTGAAAAACTCTGAATTACGGAATTTTAAAAAGAGATGCAACTTTATGGTTCTCCACTTCAAAGAAGGATCACTAAATACCGCCTCCAATCGGCATTGTACTTTTATTTGCACAACACTTTTAAGGTAACAGTCTTCAGAGAGTCATAGGATCTCAGAGTTGAATAAAACCTCACACCTCCGATATTCTGTAGCTGAACTAGAATCCTGTCTATACCGCACGAGATAAGTGGATAGTCAGACCTTTGCTTGGCGGTTTCCAGTCATAGGGAATGTACTAGCTCTGGAGGCGGTTCACTCCCCTTTAATTCTAGGAAAAGTTTTCTTACTGAACTTAAATTGTCGTTTTCTTGTTGGGTTGCTTCAGTTGTGTCTGATTCTTTGTGACCCCATTCGGGGTGTTCTTGGCAAAGATACTGGAGTGGTTTACCATTTCTTTTTCCACATCATTTTACAGATGGGGAAACTGAGGCAAACAGGGTTAAGTGACTTGAATAAGCATTTGTGCTGGGAGATGAATTTAAAATGCCAATTTCATTGGATGTATGTAAGTCTCTTGGTGTGAGAGTAAGCTCACTATTATTGTTGTTTTAATGCAACCTTTTATTTGTTTTTAACCTTAATTTCTGGTTTGCTTCTATTCTGAAATTATACTATTTCTTTTTGTTTATTATTAAATTGGTTTATTTACTTTTAGTTTACAACGTTCAGTTCCACAGTCCCTTGAGTTTCAGATTTTTTCTCCCTCCCTCTCACACCCCCCTCCCCCCATCATCGCAGCATGCACTCAGATACAGGATCCACAAATGTGTTCCCACTAATCATTAGTCAGGTTGTAAGGAAGGATTGTAACTGATGGAATGATCAATGGGAAAGAGGAAGCAAAACAAAACAAGAAAAAGAAACAAAGCAAGTAGTTTCTTTCAATCTGCACTCAGACTTTGCATCTCCTTCTCTGGATGTGGATATCTCCTTCGATCATGAGTCTTTTGGAGTTGTCTTATAACCTTATGTTGCTGAGAGGAGCCCAGTCTATTGAAGTTAGTTGTCACACATACGTTATGTCTGTGATTGTGTACAAATTTCTCCTGGTTCTGCTCCCCTCACAGCATAAGTTTATATAAGTCTCTCCAAGTTATTATGAAGTCCACCTGCTCCTCATTTCTTACAGCACAACAGTAGTCCATTACATTCATATACCACAACTTGTTCAGCCATTCCCCAATTGATGGGCATCCCCTTGTTTTCCAGTTCTTGGCCACCACAAAAAGAGCTGCTATAAATATTTTTGTACATATGGGTCCCCTTCCCACTTCTCTGATCTCTTTGGGATATAACTCCAGAAGTGGTATCGTTGAGTCAAAGGGTGTGCACTTATTTATAACCCTTCGGGCATAGTTCCAGATTGCTCTGCCGAATGGCTGGATCAGTTTGAAGCTCCACCAACAATGCATTAGTGTTCTGATTTTTCCACATCCTCTCCAGCATTTATCATTTTGCTGTTTTGTCATCTTAGCGAGTCTGGCTGGTGAGATGAGGTACCTCAGAGTTGTTTTGATTTGCATTTCTCTGATCACTACTGATTTGGAACATTTTTTCATATGCTTATAGATGTCTTTAATTTCATCTTCTGAAAACTGCCTGTTCATATCCTTTGACCATTTATCAGTTGAGGAGTGGCTTGTATTCTTATAAATTTGACTCAATTCTTTGTATATTTTAGAAATAAGGCCTTTATCAGAGACACTGGTTGTAAAAATTCTTTCCCAATTTTCCACTTCTCTTTTAATCTTGGTGTATCAACAATGCAGTATTCACAATGCCTACAGTAACTATAAATATGCTGATATGGTTATTAATCACAAAATGTAACAGGCTCTCTACATAGAAAATATAGCTAGAGCATTTATTCAAATACCAGAACACCAAGTCCCAAAACCAGAAAGTCAAAGCCAACACAGTAGTTATGAAGTTGGCACAGGCAGTTAATGTAGTAAACACCCACATTCTCAAGCCCTCAAAACAGGACAGATTACCTCAGGCAAAGATCCTCCTGTCTTCACTCACGCAACTGTTCAGTGTCCAGGCAGCTTGCTCCCAGCAGCTCCAGCCCCGCCACAGTTCCTGTGCCTGGCAGTCCTCAGCAGGAGTCCTTAGCAGAGATTCTGGCAGGCTCAAAGAAAAAAGGAGTTCGTGCCACAGCCACAGGCGCTGCCACTGCTTCTAGTCACCACCACACTGACACTAGCTTGGTTCCGGCTTTCTCTTGCTCCACTCCTTCCTGCTATGTCAGAAAGTTCAAGGGACATGGAAGATCTTGAAATCCCTGTATCATTACACTTGGTAACATTGGCTTTGTTTGTACAGAAGCTTTTCAATTTAATATAATCAAAATTATCCATTTTGCGTTTTGTAATGCGCTCTAGCTCTTGTTTCATCATGAACTCTTCCTCGCTTCATAGATCTGACAGGTAAACTATCCCATGTTCTCCCAGATTGCTTACAATATCAACCTTTATACCTAGATCGTGCACCCATGAAATTACGCTATTTCTGATCAAGCTAAGCACTGTTTACATAACCAAAAGCAACCAATTAGGAAAGAATATTAGATACCAGTATCAAGTGCCCATGCCTAAATACATTATAAGTAGAGTCTCAACCACAGAAGCAAGAATTAATTCCAGGCTACTTACCAGATGTGGTTCTAGTTGACAATAAACTCAGATGCTATGAAGACTGGCTACCCCAAAAAAGGTCTTTGATGTAAGTATTATTTTTTTCTAAATAAATTTTAATTAATTTTTTTCTCACTAATATATAAACAAAAAATTTTAACAGTAATTTAAAAAAATTTTGAGTTTCAGATTCTGTCCGTCTCTCCTTTCTCACCCCTCTCCTTGAGAAGGCAAGCAATTTGATATAGGTTATACATGTATAGACATGCAAAACATTTTCATATTAGACTTGTTGCAAAAGATGCAGACAAAAACGCAAACAAGAATAATAAAGAAAGTTTAAAAAAATTAAACTTCAATCAGCATTTAGATTCCGTCAGTTTTTTCCCTGAAGGTGCATAGCATTTTTTTTTATCATAAACCCTTTCACATTTTCTTGAATCACTGTCTTGCTGAGAATAGATAAGTTATTCACAGTTGGTCATGATACAATGTTGCTGTTACTGCATACAATATTCTCCTGGTTCTGCTCACTTCACTTTGCGTCAGTTTATGTCTTCCCAGGCTTTTCTGAAAGTATCTTGCTCATTGTTTCTTATAGCACAAGCATTCCATCATAATCATTTGCCACAACTTGTTTAGCCATTCCCCAATTGATGGGCATCCCCTCCATTTTCAATTCTTTGCCACCACAAAAAGAGCTGTTATAAATATTTCTGTACATATAGGTCATTTTCCTTTTTCTTTGATTTCTTTGGGATATATATCTGGTAGTGGTATTTCTAGGGTATGCGCAGTTTTGTAGCCCAATGGGCCTAGTTCCAAATTACTCAGAATGATTGGATTAGTTCACAACTCCAGCAACAATACATTAATATCCCTATATTACCACATCTCCTCCAACTTTTGTCATTTTTGTTTCCTGTCATATTAGCCAATCTGAAGTCATATCTCAGAGTTGTTTTAACTTGCATTTCTCTAATCAATGGTGATTTAAAGCATTTTTTCATAGGATTATATATAGTTTTTATTTCTTCATCTATAAATTGTTTGTTCATATCCTTTGATGATTTATCAGTTATGGAATGAGTTATATTCTTATAAATTTGCCTCAGTTCTCTATATATTTGAGAAATGAAGCCTTTATCAAGGCTTTAACAAGAAACTTGTTATAATTTTTTTTTTTTTGGTAGCTTCCTGCTGAGTGAAAGGAGTGAAAACTTCTCAGTCTATACTCTAAAATCTAATAAGGCTTGGGGAGGCTAGGTGGCACAGGGAGTAAAGCACTGGCCCTGGAGTCAGGAGGACTTGAGTTCAAATCCAGCCTCAAACACTTGACACACTAACTAGCCATGTGACTTTGGACAAGTCACTTAACCCCAATTGCCCTCCAGGAAAAAAAAATCTAGTAAGGCTTTTCATGGGAAACAGGCCCAAGTTTCCCTTCACCGGAAATCACATGATTCACAAGGACTTAAAACTCAGAGCAGTAGGGAGTCACCCCTCTCCTCAGGGACACCTTACCATAAGATATGCCAAATAAGGACAGAAGTGCTTTCTCAAATGTACATTGGGTGATCTACTGTTTCCTTGTTCCGGTACTTGAGGTGGAGTGCTTAGATTGTGCACCTGACTTCCAGCCAGTGGAAGAAAAGGGTCAGCAGGGGAGTAGCAGAGAATTCTGCTTTATAACTCTGCCATTTCCTTTTGTAAATTGCTTCTCCTCCTTGACCATTTGTCAGGAGGGCAGCCCTTTCTTGAGATTGTAATAAACCATTCTTTTCTGCTTCCTACCTTGAGAAGCCTCTGAGTATCATTTGGGTAAGGATCTCTGTTACACACAGTTTTGGGGTACACACACTGCTTTCTTTCTTCTTTATTTTTAATTGAAAGAGAGGTTTATTTTCCAATGATATAATTGTATCACTGTGTGGGTATATTTTTCCCCCACATTAACAATATTTCTTAAACAGTGATTTCCCAAAAATAACAATGAATAATTAGAAACCTAAAAATAACATAAACAATATTGTACAGTTTTCCAGTGTGACACAGAATATTTTCTGCCAATTAACATCAATCCGATTGAATGCATTTCTGAATCATCTTACATAGAAAGTCACTTCATGGGGTCCTATTTCTATCATATATTGTGCTAGCTCTCCTTCGTAGCGCAACTTTGTTAATCGTTCCATCTATACTTTTGTCCGAGTCATTGATAAAAAGTGTTAAAAAGCTTAGCACCAAGCAGAGACCCCTGGGGTCCTTGCACCAGAGATCTCCATTCTAGCTGACGCTGAGTCAGTAATAACTTCAATTTCTATAGTGCAGAGAGATTTGCAAAGTACTTCATGTATATTGCCGTTTGATCCTAAAGGAAATATTATTCCAGAATGACCTGTACTTAATGAAGCCATCCTGGCCTTTGAGGATCATTGCTTCCTGCTCTAGATGTTCAGTAACTATTGATGTCAAATTTACTATTCTCTAGTTTTCAGGCTCCACTTTTTTTTTCCCTCTTTTGAAAATTACGACCATTGTCTCTTCTCCAATCCTGCAGAGCCATGGTATTACAGAATAACAGAATTTTAGTCTAACCACAACCATTAGGATAATTATTGGGAGTCCCCAATGAAACATGACTGGCAAATAGTCATTCAGCCTCTTTTTGAATATGAGGGACCCCCCACTGTGGTGGTCTTAGGTAGCCTATTATACTTTGGGGCAACTATAAATTGTCAGGAAGTTTTTCTTTATATCAAGTCTCAATTTGCTGCTTAATAATTTCACTCGTTGCTCCTTGTTTGGTCCTCTGGGACCAAACTGAACAAATTAGTCCCTCTTTCACATGACAGCCTTTTACATACTTGGATACAACAATCATATCCCCTTGAGTCTTCTCTTCTCTAGGGCACCAATTCTTCCTACTGATTTTCATATGATGTGAACTCAAAGCACTTCTCTATCTTTTGCCTTCCTCTGACCACTGGTTTACATTGAGACTAAGGCAACTGTATGTCTTACACTGGATGTCAACAGTCAGCCTTTCCAAACAGTATCGAAAACTTTCAAGAAGACCCCTTCTGGATGGACTGGAATGAAGCAATGTCTTCAGCATCTTCAAGTTTTCTTTCACAAAGGAACATTTGTTTCAATCCCCGTGGTTCAGGTTGAATGAAGAAGACATTCTTTTTTTTTTTCTATGCATAATATACATGTTTTATTTCACTTAGTGGCACCCTGACTTCACTTCTAGCAGAAGTGAGAAAGACCATTCTTAGCAGGATCTAGGACCGTGTATCATTTATGGAACTGCAGATTCAAAACATAATATTGAGTGTTGAAAAAAAAGTGTTATGGAGTCTCCTGAACTTGTCTTTTTGAGTCGCCATGTCTTCCAGAGACATTGGATCCAGAGTATATGAAGGACACCCTGAATCTGTCCAAGACAAAGCTCCCCTGGAGCTGATGTAATTTGTTGTTTGCACTCCAAGCCGAACTCCCTGGGTGTCCTTGGGAGTTAAGACAGTTGCCAGTCAGTCTGCTGAATCAGAAACTTTCTGCAGCTAGGACCCTTGTAGATTAGCAGACCATCATATCTTTTGAGTCCAGCAGTTCCCAAGAGAAAAGAAGGCTGCTTTTGCCATTTTACTTACTCATGATTTCTCCTTCCCATCAGAAGATTAGGAAGACATTCTTTCAAAGGAAAAGTATATATTCAAAGCAGAATCAAGTAAAAGACATTGAATTCAATGGTGTGTTGGCATTAAAGTGAGAAACAGGAAGTTGATGTTTTAACCTAGTGTTAGGAAGAACGGCATGATGTATACTCTAAGTTGTTTCAGTCCCTTTTTTATTTTTGTCTGTCCTTCAATGCCTATTTCTAGTTGCTACAAAAGGAACACGTTTCTCAGAAGGAAAAACTTAGAGTGGATAGGATGGTATTATGTCAGGACTGGATTCAGTGCTTTGCAATAACTAGAGACTGTGGAGTTTCTTGCATTTGGAGGTACAGTTAAGATTTTCCTCTTTCGCTGCATTGGCAGAAAGGATTTCCTTTGGTCAAACCTTTACTGAAAGAGACAGCCTGTTTGGAATGGAAAAAGTCTATTGGCACCTTACTAAACTTGATGCAATGAAAATAATAGTCAGCATCTGGGAAGTCCAAGAAGTGCCCTCAAAAACGGCAAGAGGCTCTAGCTTTCTTTGGAGATGCATTCATTTGTAAGGAAACATCTTTGGCTGCTTTTGTCTCACTTTAGATTTACAGTGGTTCTCAACCTTCCTAATGCCTCAACCCTTTAATACTCGTATGTGGGCGTATCTGCATGTGGGCAGACCCCCCTGGAGACGGATAGAGGAGAAGTGTCTCAGTTCCTAAGACCATCGGAAATATGTGTTTTCCAATGGTCTTAGGCAACCCCTGTGAAAGGGTTGTTCGACCCCCAAAGGGGTCGCGACCCACAGATTGAGAACCACTGCTAGAAGAAAGCAAGATACTGAACTGCATTCTCTACCTTATTAATATCCTTCTTCAGCTGAAGTGCCCCAAACTGCAAACAGTACTGGAGCTTTGGTTTGTTTAGGGACTCTTAACTCTTTATTTGTGGAAATAATGTCTTTCTTAAGTCAGCCCAAGGTCACGTTAGCTTTTTTGACTGCAGTATCACACTATTGTCTCATATCGGGTTTGTAGTTTATTAAAAGCTGAAGAGCTTTTTCATACAAAGGGCTCTATGACTCCCCCTCCTGTTCTTGGGATTTTACTTATTTTTAAAGCCAATTGTAAGACTTTACATTTTTCCCCATTGAATTACATCTTATTATTGCTATAACCTCTCAGTGTAATGCTATAACCTCTCAAGAGATTTTTGTCTCTCATCCAGTGTATTAGATTTCCCTCACAACTATGTGTCATCTCTATATAGTAAGACTCTGGGCTCATTCTTCCAGAGCAAGGCCAGCTACACGTCCCCTTCAAGATTAAAGGGGACTCTTGAGGGGTTGGGATAACTCTTCTCTAATGCTAACAACTTGGGCCCCTATTCTGGGGAAGTCCCTCCAGTGTTAACCACCAGTGATTAGACCCCCAGTTCCATTTAGTCAATTAACATCAATTAACTTTTATAAAGGGATATTTATTTTATTTTATTATTTATTTATTTATTTGCTTTTTGGAGGGCAATTGGGGTTAAGTGACTTGCCCAAAGTCACACAGGTAGTAAGTGTGTTAAGCATCTGAGGCCGGATTTGAACTCAGGTCCTCCTGACTCTGGGGCCGGTGCTCTATTCACTGTGCCACCTAGCCACCCCAATATAAAGGGATATTTACCGCAAGCATATTTCTCCTAACACCTAGGGGAAGGCTTTCCTCTTTACCACCTTGTCATTGGGGAGAATGGACTCAGACTTAACACAGGTACTACATAGCATCCAGTCCACCAAGTTCACATTCAAACATAGCATAGCTGATTGATGGATGGATGCTTGCGTCTCTGTTTCTGCTGATCTTTGCCAGTAGATTGTACTGGACTTTTATTCTCACCATTTGGCTTCTGGCATATCTTGGTATGAACTTCCCTCCTGTATTTCTGGTAACTTGCTTTCCTGACCTTTTGAAGCTCCTAAGGTCATAGCCACTTCCAATCTCATTTACCTAAAAGTAGAAAAGAAGAGATACAACAGGAACAGAAGCAACAACAGGACCATGTGCTCTCAGCTTCAAGGTAAGAGAGGGTTCAAGGTCTTTGCCCCATCTGAAGGTCCTCAGGAGCTCATCATTTTACTTCAAATGAGGCAGGCCAGAAAGACCCACAGACAGATACTCACCATGAACTATGCTTTTACCTAAGACATTGATATAAATGGTAAACAGTATAGAATTAATTACAGATCCCTGGGGCACTTCACTGAAGATCTGATGTATCAAAATCAAAACACAGAGGTGGAAGATTAAGCATCATGGGTGAAGAAGAGAGAAAATTAGTTGGATCACAAAATACAGAGGTGGGCAATAATATACTTTGAGGATGGAAGGATATTTTAGGGATAGGTTGTGAAAAAGTTAGTCATCATCATTTAATATCATATTTTAGCTAAAGTCTGATTTAATCAAATTGCTCTGATTGATCTAAAAATGCCTTTCCTGGGTCTGCAACTTCAAAGACCAGAGGTGAGATTCCCCTTATCTCAGGACTTACTCCACATGAGAGCAAAACAGACATCCTGAGACCACAAAATGTAAATAGACCCTGCTCTGGTCATTGTCAATTTGCATGTACAACAAGGAACTCTGTATCACATATAGATGGTAACAAATGGAAGTCATAAAGTTTTGTGACATAGTCATCCTGAATTGGGATGGTTCTATAAATGTATAAAAGTCTTATGATTCCTCTGTTCATCAGTCAGGACTTTAGTCCTACACTCCTTGAACAAGTAATGCTAGCCGTAAGGGAAGAATAAGGAATAAATGATGTAACTTTTATTTTAATATTTGTTTGTCTCTTTAACCAAACCTTTTTAAGTGTCACCATTAGATAATGTAAACAATCGACCTATTAATGAATCAATAAACATTTATTATGCACTCACTGTGGTCCAAGATTGTGCTAGGCATTAAGGATATAAAAACGGTGAATGAAAAAGCCCCTACACACTTACATTATATATGTATTTTATATTATATATCTTTTTTATTTTATGCATTTAAAAATGTTCTGAGCAGGAGTCCATAGGCTTTACCAGCCTGCTTTTATGTGTTACCTTGATTCTTGAATTCTTTCTCTTTGACGGCTTGTAGTCCTTTTTTCTTTGGGAAGCTCTGGACTTTGGTTATGATATACTAGTTTTCATTTTCGAGTTCTTTGAGGAGGTGATGGGTGGATTCTGTTTACACTTTGCCTTCTGAGATCTGGGCAGTTTTCATGTATGGGATCTCCAAATATAGCTGACAAGCTTTCTTTTTGGTCTTGGTTTTCAGAGAGTAAAATGATTCTTAGATTCTCTCTCCTTGCTCTGTTTTCCAGGTGGGTTGTTTTCGATCATGTTACTACATTTTCTTTTTTTTTTTTCTCAGTATTTTTACTTTGTTTTTAATATTTTTTTTCATTGCGTTGTTTTCTATTTGTCCCATTCAATTCTTGGGTAAGATTTCCTACTCTCTGTTATAAGTTATCAATTCTCCTTGAAATTATTTTTTTTCTTTGTGGCTGTTTCATTTGCATCGCTGTACATTTCTTATAGGTCCTCTTATAATCCTTGTGACCAAGACATTTTTTCCTGGAGGCTTTACTTGGACTTATGTGGTTTTCTCTTCTTCAGGATTTGTCCCTTTTAATCCATAGAATTTCTTTATGGTATTTAGTGCTTTCTTTAGTTTTCCCATTTTAGCAGTTTCAGTGTTTTGGTTGGGAGCTTGTACTTTGGTCAAACTCTACACTTTTGTTCTTGGATATTGCTGCTTGTTTGCTTTTGAGTTTGGTTACTAAGACCAGGTTTTACTTTCTATAAGGAGTTATTTGTCTCTGTTGCCTGCTGTGGTTCAGGCCCAGGTTGCCTGGATGCTAGGTTAGGTTTGGGCTGCCTTAATGTTGCTCAGGATTTTTCTCTTGCTTTGGTTTGGGCTCTGGGGCAACTCTGTGTTGAGGCTTTTTTGTCCTTATTCCATGGGACTCCAAGGTTTCTCCCATGTACTATAACTCCACTGGGGCCTTCCTCCAACTTTTTCATGTTTCCATGTGGCTCCTCCAGGATCTTTCTCCTTTCTTTTCTAGTCATTTCTTTCAACAGAATTAGAGAAGTTTAGAAGAGGTTTCAGGGGTTTTTTTGGGGGGGGAAGAGAAAAATAATGAATAATGCTTTGGACATGTTGAGTTTGAGATATTATAGCTGACTTTGAGATGCACTTTGGTATGCCCAATAGCTATTTGGTGATATGGTATTGAAACTCAAGGGAGAGACTTGGGTTGGATAGAGAGACATGGGAGTCATCAGTATAGATCAGAGGGTCCCAAACTTATTTGGCTTACCACCCCTTTTTTAAAAAAATTGCTCAGTGCAACCCCCTCCCTGGAAATCAACTTTTTTTTAATCCTTTGACACTTTAAAAAAATTTTGTGTCATTTCAAAAAAAAATATAAATTTTAAAAAATGATGCATCTTAAATTTAATAATTTATTGTAAACTTGTGGAGTATTTCCTGCACTGAAATTTTGATGATGCAATATTGCATCATATAACCATATAATATTGTATTGTAAACAAATCATTACACGTACATATTCCTAATGATACATGCTGGACTTCCCAACAATGTGAGACATGCTCACCTGCCAACACTTGCTTATTAAGACCTGTAGGAGAACTTGACCACTGATCAGTTATAACTTGCATTCTGTGTGTTTATTTGGAAAATAATGTAATCACTATGATTTTAACTCTGTTACACAACAGAAGAAACATGTACGAACAGTGTTTCAAAATTTTCTTCTCTTTTTTCCTTATGCTTTCACAACCCCCTTGTTTTTATTCAGCATCCTCCAAATGTACCTGAGGCTACTACCACCTCCACCTGGGTTGTTTCAGGGCTCTCTAGGAGGCAGTATCACCCACTTTGGGAACCTCTGGAATACAGATGCTGCTCCATGTTTATACTTCCTATATTTAAGAAGAAAAAAATTAGAAACAAAAAATAGTTTAATGCTCTCTCCCTTGGATTATCTTCCGTTACCCCAACTACTGCAAACAAGTTACAGTAGTGTAGCCTTTTCATGAATCACCAAATCAATGATTGCAAATAGAATAACCCTGGATAGCCACAATTATATAGATGTCTTCCCATTAACCATCTCAAAGACTAAAGGCTTATGGGCTTATAATCAAATCAGAGCAGATGAAAATTAAAATCTAATAGAACTTATTTTCATATGATTAGGTATCTAAATTTGATTCTAATATTGTTGGATTACAGTGAAGGCCCTAAAAGGCATGCAAGGAATAAAAATTACAAAGTTTGAAGGAAAGAAAGCATTGTGTTCTTTTAATAGATATGAGCCAACCTCATTTGGATTCTATAGTCTGACAAAATTAGACTATAGAAACAAATATGTGTGAACCAGATTTCAATTTTATTTCTTAAGACAAAAGCTAATATTATTTTTGTAATATTACAAAAGTAATATTTTTGGAGACTTAGAAAGGGGTGTGTGCATGTGTTTATTTGGAAACAGTAAGATATTGAGTCAGAAGAAGTTGATATAGTAATATTGATCCAACTAACTGCATGAAAAGTGAGTTTTGTTACTGTACAGGGCTGTCAGTTTTTTCCCTGAGTACCACTAATAGTAGATTCACTTAGTATTGACTCTACTCTTAGAATAAACATTAAATTATATTCCATCATAGTATTGGGAAATATGAAAGCACAGATCCATTGACCAACATTGATAGATCAAAAGCCCGATCGTTTTGGTTCCACTTCCAAAATTTTCCTCATATTCAAACCCAGCCTTCTTTTTTCACTGCCAGAACACTAACTAATACAAGTTTTCTTTACTATTCATTGATTCATTGAGACTACTGCCATTATCCTCTAACCAGTCCTCTGGGCTGCTATCTTTGTTCCCTCTGATGCATAATTTCACATATTGCCACTAGATTTATTTTTTGCATTTAAATTGCAATTAAATGCAAATATTTGATGTTATTGCTTATCTGCTCAAAACCTTTTAATGGCTTACTGTGTTCTACCAGGTGAAGTTTAAACATTTCAGCCATCTACAAAGCCCTTTACAATCGTGCACCACACTACCTTTTCAGCTTTATCTGAGGCTCACCCTTCTAGAGTCCCGCTAAACTCGACTATGTTGTTACTTATATCAGTCTTATAATCTCTCACCTTGGTGGCTTTGCTAACATAGTTCACTACTACTGTAATAGCCTCCTTCCTGAAAGTACTTTTCACCTACTGAAATCTAGTTATCTTTCAAGACCCAGCTCATGTTACTTCCTCTTTTAAGTTTTCTTTTATTCTCCAGTTGAGTTATGTTTTCCTCTTCAGACTTCACAAAGTATTTTATTTAAACTTCTCCTTTTCACTTATACTATCTTGAATATATGTATATTTATACATGTATATTTGAATATATATATAATATACAAATATATGTATATTTACTATATTCCCTTACTAGAATGCAAAGGCAGAATATTATTTATCTTTGTTTCTCCTTCAGGGACTAGCATTGATTTATAATTTTTCACCTGTGCAAAGTGCAGCCCTTCAAAAACAACTTTAATCGTGCACAATTCTTGTCCAGGTTTTTCTAAGAATCTTCCATAGAGGATGCTTGATATTTCCTTTGAGTACCATTATAGAACTGGGGTTGCCCATATACTTTCCTTCAAATGTAGTTGATGATGTAACTGGCATCACTTCTCAAACAGAAGTCCTCAGTAATATGCTGCAGCCTAATTATACTCTACATGTATCTTTCCATTGCCCTTTGGTCATCTGCAATTTTGATTCTTTGGAGATCATGCAAAATATGCAGATACATAGTGTCAGTGGGAGAATATTGGTTTTAAAATGGTGGGCTTTTGTGACAGCAAACATCTTTTTTAAAAAAATATTTTATTTTTTCCCAAATTACGTGTTAAAACAATTTTTAACATTTGGTTGTGTTTTTTTTTTTAAGTTTTGAATTCCAAATTCTATTCCTCCATTCCTCCCTCCCTCTCCCCTTCTCTGGTAAGCAATCTGGTACAGGTTATGTATGTGCCATCATGTAAAACATTTCCATATTAGTCATTTTGTCCAAGAAGACTTGAACAACAACAACAACAAAGAATGAAAGAAAGAAAGAAGGAAAGTAAAAAACAGTATGCTTCAATCTGTATTCAGATAATATCAGCTCTTTCTCTGGAGGTAGATAGCATGTTTCATAATGAGTCCTTTGGGATTGCCTTAGATCATTGTATTGTTGAGAACAGCTGTCATTCACAGTTCTTCATCACACAATGTTACTGTTACTATATACAATGTTCTCCTGGTTCTGCTCACTTCACTTTTCATCACTTCATGTAAGTCTTTCCAGGTTTTTCTGAATTCATCTTGCTTGTCATTTCTTGTGGCACAATAACATTCCATTGCATTCATATACTTGTTCAGCCATTTCACAATTGATAGACATCCCCTCAATTTCTTATTCTTAGTCACCACAAAAGAGCTGCTACAAATATTTTTGTACAAGTCCCTTTCTTTTTTTTTTGTTGATCACTTTGGGATATAGACCTAGCAGTTGTATTGCTAGATCAAAGGATATACACAATTTTATAGCCCTTGGGCATATTTCCAAATTGCTCTCCAGAATGGTTGGATTAGTTTACAACTCCATCAACAGTGAGTACACTAGTGTTCCAATTTTCTCACATTCCTTCCAACATTTATCATTTCCCTTTTCTGTCATATTAACTAATCTGATAGGTGTGAGGTGGCAACTCTAACTTGTTTTAATTTGTAGTTCTCTAATGAATGGTGATTTAGAGAATTTTTTCATATGACTATAAATAGTTTTCATTTCTTTGTCCAAAAACTGCCTGTTTATATCCTTTGACCATTTATCAATTGGTGAATGATTTGTATCCGTATAAATTTGACTTAGTTCTCTATATATTTAAGAAATGAAGCTTTTACCAAAGATATGTGCTGCAAAATATCCCCCCCATTTTCTGCTTTCCTTCTAATTTCATTTGCATTGGTTTTGTTTGTGCAAAAACTTTTTAATTTTATATAATCAAAATGATCTGTTTTACATTTCAGGGGTGGCTAGGTGGCACAGTGAATAGATCATCAGCCCTGGAGTCAGGAGAACCTTAGTTCAAATCTGATCTCAGACACTTAACACTTACTAGCTGTGTGACCTTGGGCAAGTCACTTAACTCCAATTGCTCTGCCTTCTACCCTCCAAAAAGCAAATATATACATATATATTTTACATTTCATAATGCTTTCTTGTTTGGGTCTAAATTTTTCCCTTATCCATATATCAGACAGGTAAACTAATCCATGTTCTCCTAATTTGCCTATGGTATCACCCTTTATGTCTAAATCATGTACTCATTTTGACCTTATCTTGGTACACAATGTGAAATATTGGTCTATACCTAGTTTCTGCCATACCATTTTCCAGTTTTCCCAGCAGTTTGTCATATAGTGAATTTTTGTCCCCAAATCTTGGATCTTTGGGTTTATCATATACTAGATTTTTGTGGTCATTTACTATAATGTGTTGCACACCTAATCTATTTCACTGATCCACCACTCTATTTCTTATCCAGTACCAGATTGTTTTGATAATTACTGCTTTAGTTTGAGATCTGATATGTCTAGACCACTTTCCTCCACTTTTTTTGATTGATTCTCTTGATATTCTTGTCCTTTTTTTCTTCCAAATGAATTTTGCTATTTCTTCTAGCTCTATAAAACAATTTTTGGTAGTTTGGTTGGTATGACACTGAATAAATAGATTAATTTAAGTAGAATTGTCATTTTTATTATATTGGCTTCACCTATCCATGGCCAATTAATATTTTTCCAATTGCTTAGATCTGACTTTATTTGTATGAAAAGTATTTTGTAATTGTGGTCACATAGTTCCAGGTTTGTCTTGGCAGGTAGACACTCAAGTACTTTATAATTTCTACAGTTAATTTAAATCGAATTTCTCTTTCTATATCTTGCTGTTGAGATTTGTTAGTTATACACACACACGTGTGTACAAATACACAAATATATATACACATATTATATATGCATGCTGAAATTGATATTTCATTCTCTTTTAAACCATGTCCTTTTTGCCTTGCATGATTAATTTTGATCAGAGATATTCAAAAGAAAATATGAGATTCATGGTTGAATAGATTCCAGGTACTTGAAGGTGGCACTTGGGTTATAGTTACTTTACAAATATTTAGTAAGCACAAGTTATGTGCCCAGAACTCTGATAATTTCTGTGAAGGTGAAAAATGCAGACTATGTGTTCTTTGTCCTTCAGAGATCACAATCTACTCGGTAGCACATTCTCTACTTGGTAGCACATATGTGAAGTAGATCACAATTCTCAACAATACTAAAGGAATTCAGGGTATAAGAAGCAAGTCTATTACCAAGAACTCCACGAAGCTACTGGTGAGTTAGGAAGGAGTTTTATTTAACGTTCTTGCAAGAGCAGCACCTAAGAAGTAGGTTCACCAGTTGAGACAAATACACAGCTTTTTATTCCCTATTCCCAATCTGTATTTCTTTTCCCTGTTTCTCCATTATCTGGGTACCACAGGGTTTTCAGCCTATCCAGAACACCTGAACTCCCCATGTGATTCTCCACCCCCCCCCACCCCTTACATCTCATTTTCTTTATAATTTCCAGCTGCCCCATAAATGCCTGCATTTTGTTTAGCAATTTGGCTTTTCATGCAGAAGCAACAACCTCCTTTTTCCCCCACAATATTCCCCCTTTTCTTTTTACTGACTGTTTGTTGTGTCTGCACCTTATTTCAGCATGCCATAGAAAGAGTCTAGTTTTAATTCACTTTCCTTGTCATGATTAGGGTTCACTTCAGTTTCTTCATCTGGTAAGTGATTAACCTCTGTACTGCCCCCCTTACACAAGGCATTATGCAACAGCCTACAACTGCCAATACCCCAGCAACTACTGTTAAGGAGGCAAGAGAAACTGTCATTCCCTTCTACTTGCCACACTATGATCCTAACCATTCCATGAATTAATTATCTATCACAGCAGCTAAAGTGGTTAGATTTTGCAATGCCTTCAACATCTTTCCCTAACATGACCCATGCTCCTCCTAATGCTATTTGATTTCAAGCCTTAAATTTGCCTAGAGTTCCCCTGGGGACCCCAATTGCATTGACCTAACTCTATAACTGGTGTATTCCTTCTTTTTCTTTTTCAGTCCTTAGCCGTATACTCTCCCTCAAATGCCAGAGCACAATAGTGAGAGGGATTTACAGGTATCATTCATTTTCCCGTGTGATTTTATCCTCATCCACCTCATCCCCTTTTTGTCCTTGGTTTATCCCAAAGGAACTAGTCAGGCCACTGGTTGGCTGAGTCACAAACATAGCAGTCGCTTTTATTTAAGTTCTTAACAGTAAATTTTATCCATTCTGCTCAGGCATTTGTGTCTCCATATCCTATTTCTATCTCTATGGGCTGTCTCAAGCCCTTAACTTAAATTACCTTCACACTCTTAGGGTTATTTGGGAGTTTCCGTTCCTTCACTGGGGACACTATGGTTGCTTTGATTATTTAAGTTTCTCATTATGAAACAAGACAAAACCGCTGAATCAGGTAAAAGAAAAAAACTGAAATGGAGAGGGCTTTGTAGTTGAGTAGGCACAAACCAAATCATTACAGGAATTTTCACCCCTAAATGGAGAAAGTTATCAAGTCTCCACTTAGAGTTCCTTCTCCTTATGTAATTACTATTAATATTCAAAGAGACAGGTGCCTTTAGGTAAATAAGAAACTCAAATTTATGGCAGGGGAGCACCTCATGAAAGCTGTTGTGAAGTATCTGAATTCAGTCACTGTGCTACAAACAAGTAGACTCTCCATGAATGAACAACACTTCCTAAAAGGACCCAGTAAACAGGTCTTGCAGAACAATACAGAATTCAAGTGCTCAAAATACCAATGGGGGAGATTAATTACTAAATTAAAAAATCACCGAATTAAATTCACAAACATTTTGTTTTTACCCCCCTTCCATTCTGAGCATGTAAGTCCACTTGATTGGCCATTGGAGTTGCCCACAACAGCATTCCTCCCCAGAGGATTAATAAACCCCTCATCTGACCTCAGTTTTCCACAGAAACTTTCCTTATCAATACAACAAAAAAAATTCCAGCAGCAAACATCCCCCTCAGAGTACATTCCCCAGTTTTACTTTTGTTTAATGTCTTATTAACCTTAGCTTCAAGGGATATTTGGTCGGATGCACTGGTCAGATTTTACAGGCGAGACTTCTCCTGGTACCCTGATCACAATGTAGTGAGTTCAGCCTTTATCGGCTGTTTAGACTGCAGTTTCTGTGGTCAGGAGAATCTGATAGGACCCTTCCCAATTGGGCTGCAGCAACTTGGTCTCTCTCTAGGATTAGATTAAGACTGCAAACTCAAGAGGTCTGGGCAAGTAGTCCTTTCTTCCTAAAATGGGATAGAGGGGAAGACAATGCCAGTACATAGTCCTTTAAGCGTATAATAGGGCAATGAATAAAAGGTGGTATTATCAAGTCCATTATTGAGCACAGATTTGGGAACACTAGCGGAACTGATCATCTCTCGGGCAATTTCTGCACACTTAGAGCTGAGGTTCCCCTTTTCACCATGCTTTGTTCTAGTAATGACTCCTTCCAGGGTTTTAAATTCTTTCTTTTTCCTTTTCTGAGTACAGACCATTGACCTCTGTACAACTATAAGTTCCCCATGGACAACACAAAACTGTAGATGAATCGGATCTTTAACATCTGTTTCTTTTTTAAAATTAATTTATTTTCTTGTTTACATCATTCATTTCCACAAGATTTTGAGTTACAAATTTTCTTCCCATCTTTCCCCTACTCAACACCTCAAAACAGCCATGCCACTGTATAACCCCTCCCCCAATCTGCTCTCTCCCATGTCCTCCTCCTCGCCCCTCTGACTTTCCGGGAGGGCAGGATGGATCTCCCCACCACAGTGCCTGTGGATCTTAATTCCCAGTTAGATTTAACATTTTTCTTGAGCAGTCTTTGGATCATAGACGAATGTGCTCAAACTTCCTCATACCCTCTCAACATACTTCTCAAACCTTTATTTCTCTTTCCTAATCTTTCAAACCCATTACTCAGACTACCTCCAAATTACATCCCAAATTAAAAATTTTCACTCATCCCAATTTTGTCCTGCTTAGACTTTCACTCACCTGTTAGAATTTGGAGGAAGTCAATGCCTAATAATTTACAAATCTAGGAAACTGTATTTCTCCCTTTGCAAATAGCTTTTATCCCTGATATCAGATACATTGGTGGGAGGGGGTGCCAAGATAGTTCTTTAGATTTAAACATAAAGTACAAACTTTAGCTTTTATGATCTAATTAAATCTGAGTTCTAATTCAGAACGTTCTCTCTCTCAGCTCTTGCTTTCTCTGGGCTGCCTGGTTTAGATCCTCATCAGTCTAAAAGCTGCTTGCTAACTGATCCCACCTCCCAACTAATTTCTGGGAGAATGAGTCACACTTTGCTTTTTAATTCTATTACTTATTATCTAACTTTATTCTGGTATCCCTACTTGGCCAGTGTTGGGACCCTCCCCCCCCCCGCCAAAAAATGAATCTTAATCTCCCAATGGAAGGCTAAGGTGGTAGTTCTTTCCCAATGTTCTCTCTCTACAGACCTTAGAAGTTTTTCTGGGTGCATTTTAAGTCTTTCACCACAAACATAAAACCTTTTACAAATGCACAGAGACACTTGACAAGACAAAATGTGCATGAATCTAATTTTCTTGTTGGCTTTTTAGGAGATAAACCAATTTAGAATTAGAATTAGGCTGGTCAAAATTTAAAATTATCACTGGCAAATTTACTCTGACTTCTAGCTAATTACAGAGGATATGCTTCTGAGGTCCTTCCAAGAGTAAGTATTCCCAAGGGGTGCCAATCAACTCTGATTGGTCAACATGCTGGGATCATCTTTTTCCACTATTTCAACATCCTCCCTAAGGGACTGTCTGGAGCAGTGGTTCTCAACCTTCCTAATGCCAAGACCCTTTAATACTCGTATGTGGGCGTATCTGCATGTGGGCAGATCCCCCTGGATAGAGGAGAGGTGTCTCGGTTCCTAAGACTATTGGAAATATGTGTTTTCTGATGGTCTTAGGAGACCCCTGTGACCCCTGGGAAAGGGTTGTTCGATCCCCAAAGGGGTTGCGACCCACAGGTTGAGAACCGCTGGTCTGGAGGAATGTCCATAGGGATATTCTCATTATCCCCTTTATTTCCCTTAAACTTTGTATCCTTATTCTCCAACCTATGCCTTTTGTTCATGTCCTCTTGTGTCACATGCTCAGTCTCAGAACCCTGTAGGATGTCCCATCTACCAAGATAATACTCAACATCCTCTTTTCTTACTTTGGTCTGTGCACAGTTACCTGGTTGCCACGGTGCCTACATTTTCCTTCTTCCTTTGTTCCTAGATCCATAGCAGCCTCTTTCATCCTCCTAGGATCCTGAACAATTTGTGAGTGGGGATGCCTGTTGGCAATACATGAGACCATTAAAATAATGTGACACATCTTCCATTGTATGGTGGCTGCCCCTCACTTAGGATGTCAGGATCCTGGACAATCTGTAAGAAACAAGCATCTTACCAAGACCTTAGGGAAGTTCGTGATGAGTTAGGAAGGACTTTTATTTAACATTCTTGCAAGAGCCAGCACCTAAGAAGTAGGCACACCTGTTGAAACAAATACACAGCTTTTTACTCCCTATTCCTGATTCTTATTTCCTTCCCCTCTTTCCCCATTGGCTGGGTACCACAGGGTTTACAGCCTATCTGGACCACCTAAACTCCCCACCTGATTCTCTACTACCCCACCCCCTTTACATCTCCCATTAACCTGTCCCTTTCCTTTCATTTTCTTTATAATTTTCAACTGCTTCTAGTAATGGCAAGCAAATAAATACTTAGCACCTTGTTTCAGTTCAAGTGTCTTTGAGCCTTGCCAGTGATTATATCAAGTCTTCGTTAAGAATCCGAACCTGTGAATCCCACAGAGGGAGGGACTTGCCAAAGACAGGAACAGAAAGGACATAAGAGATGGGTGGAACAGGAAGGAGCTAAAGACCATATAAAAGCAGGAACACAAACTGGGACTGAGCAGAGCTAAGGAGGAGATAACTTGTGGTGCCTGGCACTCTGTCTGTTCTGTCTGTATTGATTTGTGTTAGTATATTTTGTATTTCTCAGACCTTGTTGATTTCACAGGCAGATAGTGAATCGATGGTGCCAGCAAAGTGAACGAATGTTGTTTTGACTCTGTTAAGCTTTATCTTCTCAGAAACAGAAACTGTGAAGGACTTGAGGTGGACTGGACACTGTGAGCTTCAATATGAAATGGGAACTGGACAAGGAGCTGAGAGCTGCCTGTCTGTGAATCCAGGTGACAGTTAGGTGAATTCAGGCAAAAGCTAGGACCATGGAAAAGGAACTATGGAATCTGGGATCCAGCCTTGAGCCAAGATGAAAAGACCTCTCCTTGGGTACTGACTGACTGACAAGATCATGATTTACTGTGACCTAGGGGTGGGAGAATTTTGTACTTTGTAACTTATCCCCTGTAAGGATGATTGAATTAAGGATGATTGGAAGCTAGTCTCCAATCAAGAAGAAAGAAGCTTTTCTGACTGAGAGATTAACACAATGTGACAGGGTGAGAGATCTTTGTACTTTGCATCCTGAATGATAGCTTTTGTTTAAAACTATGGGGCCACTTTAGTGATAAGTTGTTATGTTATATCATTGTGAACGCTGTACTTTGGTTTCTGTGAATGTTTTGTCTTAGTTTATTACTGAATACATAGAGAGTTCACTATATTACGTGATCAGAACCTTAGAGCTATTCACAGCAGCAGTCCTCTGGAGAGCTGTTCATTTGTAAGCACCTGCATCTTGTTTAACAACTTGGTTTTTATGCTGAAGCAACAACCTCCTTTTCCCCACAAGAGCAAATAAAAGATTACTATAGAGTGGGGGAAGGATTCATGAAGGAGCCAAGTCAGGAATTGGGGTATGAAATAGAAAATTTAAATTGGTAGAAAGGAAAAGGAAGGAAAGACAGCAAGATTTTGGTGGAGAACAGCGTCAAAGATGAGGAGAAAGCATAATTGAAAACATGAAGAAAATAATAAGTATACTAATTGACTCAATTTGCTGCTTTGGGATATCTGTGCCTGGCATAGATTACATGTAGATGGTTTATATCTCTTCTTGGATTCTCAAGTAAGAATATGCTGTGGCTCTTTTGAGAAGGTGAGTGAGTTGGTGGGGGAAGGCTGGATTGATCAAGTTAGGAAGAAATTCAGAGCTTTCTCTGAGAGAGTCAGGGCAGAGGAAGCAAGAGAGTCTTCTGTCACTTCCTTTGAGTCTGTTGTTTTGTACATTCCTAATTGCAGCTACTTTCTACTAAGCAATACATGTTAATCTTGTTTATTTAAAAAAACCAACAGAAAAGAAGACATTAAACAGTTGTAATTACCTAAATGTTCCACCATTTGACTGTTTGAATGACTAAATCTTTTGCATTGATTATGTAGGTTAATGATAATTAAAATCAAATTACCTCCAGGCTTGTTTGATTTTGCAATGATGAATCTAAGCTTTCAGGTATTACATTACCTGACATCAAAACTGAGCCAGGGACAAAACTTCATGGAAGGAGTGAAAAGTAAAAATGAGAATTTGAGTGTGTAAGATATATACTAGGGATCAGAATGTCAACAAATATATGAGAATATTAAAAAAAATATTAACTTTCCCAAGGTCACATAAGTGGTTAGTGGCAGAGCCAAATTTAGGCTGAAAAAGGAGGAGAAAGAAAAATGTTTTCTTCTTTTTTTTTTTTTCCTTTTTATTTTTTTTATTTTTTATTTTTCATTATTAAATTTTGAGTTACATATTTTCTCCCCGTATTTCCCCCACCCACCACCCCAAAACAGCCATCCCAGTGTTTCCCCCCTCCCCCAGTCTATTCTCTCCTATGTCACTTTTTGGTAGGGCAGGATGGATCTCCCAACTGCAGT
>CM053582.1:367425431-367500351 GCA_028627135.1 Pseudochirops cupreus | reverse complement strand
TGTGTGTGTGTCTGTGTGTGTGTGTCTGTGTGTAAAAAAGAATCCACTGATCACCTCATGAAAGAGATTCTAAAAGGAAAACTCCTAGGAATATTATAGCCAAATTCCAGAGTTCCCAGGTCAAGGAGAAAATATTACAGTCAGGAAAAAACAATTCAAATATTGTGGGAACACAATCAGCATAACACAAGATCTATCAGCTTCTACATTAAGGGACAGAAGGATTCAGAATATGATATTCTGGAGGTCAAAGGAATTAGGATTAAAACCAAGAATCACCTACCCAGCAGAAGAGTATAATACTTCGGGGGGGAGGGGGGGAGGAAATGACTATTCAATGAAATAGAGGACTTTCAAACATTCTTGATAAAAAGACTAGAGCTGAATGGAAAATTAGATTTTCAAATACAAGACTCAAGAGAAGCATGAAAAAGTAAACAGGATAGAGAAATCATAAAGGACTTATTCAAGTTGAACTGTTTACATTCCTACATGGAAAGATGATACTTGTAACTCATGAGACCTTTCCCATTATTAGAGTAGTTGGAAGGAATATGTATAGACAGAGGGCACAGTGTGAATTGAATATGAAGGGATGATATCTAAAAAAATAAAATTAAGATGTGAGAGAGAAATGTATTGGGAGAAAGAGAAAGGGAGAGGTAGAATGGAGTAAATTATCTCACATAAAAGAGGCAAGAAAAAGCTTTTACAGTGGAGAGGAAGGGGGAAAGTTGAGAAGGAATGAGTGAACCTTACTCTCATCAGATTTGGCTTGAGGAGGGAATAACATACACACTCAATTGGGTATAGAAATCTATCTTACTCTACAGGAAAGTAAGGTGGGAAAGCATAAGAGAGGGAGGGATAATAGAAGGGAGGACAGATTGGGGGAGGGGGTGATCAGAAGCAAACACTTTTGAGAAGGGACAGGGTCAAAGGAGAGAATAGAATAAACAGAGGGTGGAATAGGATGGAGGGAAATACTGTTAGTCTTTCACAACATGACTGTTATAGAAGTGGTTTGCATGACTACACATGTATAACCTATATCAAATTGCTTGTCTTCTCAATGAGGGTGGGTGAGGAAGGAGGAAGAGAGAGAGTTTGAAACATAAAGCTTTAAAAACAAATATTAAGGGGCTGCTAGGTGGCACAGTGAATAAAGCACGGCCCTTGAGGCAGGAGGACCTGAGTTCAAATCTGGCCTCAGACACTTAACACTTACTAGCTGTGTGACCTTGAGCAAGTCACTTAACCCCAATTGCCCTGCTTTCCCCTCCAAAAAGCAAAACAAAACACGAATGTTAAAAATTGTTTTTACCGGTAACTGGGAAATAAGACATATAGGCAATGGGGTATAGAAATCTATCTTGCCCTACAGGAAAATAGAAGGGGAAGGGAATAAGAGATTGGAAGGGGGGGGGAAGTAAAAATTAATTAATTGATTGATTTTTTTAAAAGAAAGTGAAAAAGATCCATATCACTCAGGTAAAAGGAGAGGGCAGTCCAGGACAGGAAGCTTCCCAGAAAGCCAGCAGCAAGCCTCACCTCAGCAAACCAGGAGGAGATCCTGAGCCCAAGTGTGATGAAGCAGGCAAACACCAACACCAAGACTTCCCCTGGTGCCTTAAGCATAACCAAGGAAAATGGCAGACTCCACCTCCCAGAACCACCATGTGCTTCAGTGCAGCCCCCGGAGGATAATAATCCTCCATCAGCCAGACTTTCATGTTCTTCAGGGCAAACAGGCCTCCTCCAGAAACTCACTATAAAATTTTTTGTATTACTTCTTTGTCTGTGGTACCTCTTAGCAAAATGTAGTTTCCCTGATTATCCCTTTCAAATAGGTCTATTTTTACTTTTGCTTTGTCTGAAATCACAATTGCCATCCTTTTTTTTTTACTTCAGCTGAAGCATATTAGGTTCTACTCCAGCCCTTTATTTTAATTCTATATGTGTCTTTCTGTTTCAAGTGTGTCTCTTATAAACCACATATTGTTGTATTCTGGTTTCTAATCTATTCTGCTCTACACTTCTGTTTTATGGGTAAGCTCATTGCATTCACATTCACAGTTATGATTACTAAACTGTGTATTTCCCTCCATTTCATTTTCTTTTGTTCCTTCTTTTCTCTTTATATCCTGTCCCTCTTCAAGTCTATTTTGCTTCTAACCACTGCCTCCTTTAATCTGCCCTCCTTTTTGACATTCACCCCCCTTCCTCTTATCCCCTTTCCCTCCTATTTCCCAATTAAATAAGTTAGATTTCTATACACAACTGAGTGTGTGTGTGTGTATATTCTTCCTTGAACCAGTTCCAATCAAAGAGTCAAACACTACATGCCACCATACCCTATTTTCCCCTCCATTGTAAAATCTCTTCTTTGTGTGCCTCTTTTGTGTGAGAAAATCTTCCCTGTTGTACTTCTCCCTTCCCCCTTCTCCCAGTGAGTCCTTCTTTCTCCCACCCTCATTTTTTTTCTTTTGGAAATTATTCCACTATAATTGACTCACACCCATGCCCTTTTTGTAATCTCCTTTTAACTGCTCTAAATATGATGAAGTTCTCAAGTATTACATGTATTATCTTCCCATATAGGAATGTAAATAGTTTAACCTCATCAAATCCCTTATGATCACTCTTTCATGTTTACCTTTTTTTATGCTTCTCTTGAGTCTTGTGTTTGAATGTCAAATTTTCTATTCAGTTCTGGTCTTTTCATCAGGAATGTCTGGAAGTCTTCAATTTCACTAAGTAACCATTTTCCCCCTAGAGGCTTATACTCAGTGTTGCTGGATAGGTTATTCTTGGTTGTAATACTCATCTGATGATATCAATGTGTAGACTCACCTTTTGGGTTACTGAAAAAGACTTTATATTCCAATTCTAAAGAAGGGCAATGCCAAGGAACGTTCAAATTACTGAACAATTACACTTGGTTCATACATCAGCAAGGTTATGGTTAAGATTCTGTAAGCTAGACTTCAGCAACATGTGAACCCAGAATTACCAGAAGTGCAAGTCAGTTTTCAGAGAGGCAGAGAAACTAGAGCTGAAATTGCCCAAATTTGCTGGATTGTGGAGAAAGCAAGGGAGTTTCAGAAAAACATTTACTTCTGCTTCATTTACTTTGGGTAGATCACAACAGAAGGCTTTGTGTAAAGCCTTTATGTAGATCACAACAAAATGTGTCAAGTCTTCAAAGAGGTAGGAGTACCAGATCATCATATTTGTATCCTAAGGAACCTGTATGTGGGCCAAGAAGCAACAGTTAGAAGCGGACATGGAACAACTGATTGGTTTAATTGGAAAAAGAAGTATAACAAGTCTGTATGTATATTGTCACCTTATTTATTTAACTTTTATGCAGAGTACATCATGTGAAATGCCAAGCAGGAAGAATCAAAAGCCAAAATTAAGGTTGCTGAAATCTCAACAATCTCAGATGCCACTACTTTGATGGCAGAAAGTGAAGAGGAATTAAGAAACCTCTTGATGAGAGTAAAAGAGGAGAGTGTAAAAGCTGGCTTGAAGCTTAACATTAAAAAAAAAATCTAAGATCTTGGCATTTGGTGCTATCACATCCTGGCAAATAAGGGAGAATAAACAGAAACAGTGTCAGATTTTATATTCTTGGGCTCAAAGGGCACTGTAGATGGTGACTATAGCCAGGAAATTAAAAGACACTTGCTCCTTCAAAGGAAAGCTATGGCAAATACAGATGATGAGGGAAAAGGGGTGGGGGATTTCTAATGAAATCCTTTCTAGGTTCGTTGTCAGAAAAAGAATTTACTGGACCCAGCTGTCCTTTGGCAGAGTCATAAGAGTTTCTTGGTACATTGAGCAAGGGCTGCAAGCTGAAAGGGATTTAAGGCAGAGTTATAAAATTACACTTTTCAGCGGGCAGGGGGAGATAGAAAGAAGACCTGCAAAAGGGGGGATTTAGTATGACGCTCTTCAGTGGGCAGGGGTAGTGATAGAAAAAACCTGCAAAGTGCTGGGGAATAGAGGTGCCATTTTAAAGGCATAAAACTGTCAGTCAGAGGCTCATTTTACTAACTAAGTGGGCAAAGGTGGGATTAGGGAGGAGTCTGGGAGTGGTTAAGTGCTTAAAGGGCCATACATTTTTAATATCAACTACGCAGGCGAATTGCCCATAATTCACTGGGAAAAAGCCAGAAAGGGGCCAAGGGGGAGGTGTGGTCTTTGCCTTGACACGTCACTAGGTAACTTTTTGGTCAAGGATGAATGACATAGGTCCAACATAGCTGCTGGGAGTATAGGCTTGATGTGCCAAGTTTGGAAGCTAGACTGATTAGAGACCATCTCAGGAGGGAGTAATCTCCTTAATAATGTTGCTCAAGGTTTTCTAAAGTGCAGCTGGCCGCTAAGAACAAAGGGGTTATGTATTTCTCTAAGAATACTTGAGTGATTGATTCATGGGAAACTATCTAGCAGACTTTGGGAAAAGACTTTGAGGCTGGGGGCAGGGAGAGAAGTTGAGTGAATGCCTTTATGGCTGAAGGAAAGTGTGACTTTTTACAGCTTAATGGCACAGGCTTGTTACAAACTGATGTGACATACATAGTTACCCAAGCACAAGTGAGATTTTTACAAACTGGGGTACAAAAGCCCCCCCAAAATGATACAGAAGCACCACTTCATAGATAGCATACTACAAAGCAGAGACATCATCTGCTGACAAAGCTCCATATAGTTAACACTATAGTTTTTCCAGTAGTAATGTAAGGCTGTAAGAGTTGGACAATAAGGAAAGCTGAACACCACAGAATCAATGTTTTCAAATTGTGGTACTGGAAAAGACTTTTGAGAGTCCCTTGGAGAGTAAGGAGATCAAATCAGTCAATACTTAAAGAAATTAATTCAGGCTATTTACTAGAAAGTCAAAAAGTGAAGCTGAAGCCTAAATACTTTAGCCACATAGTGGAAAGATGGGACTCTTTGGAAAAGACTGTGATGGTGGGAAAGATTGAAACCAAAGGGAAAGGGGGATGGCAGAGGATGAGATGAATAGATAATGTTATGGAAACTATCAATGCCAAGATGGACAGACTTTGAGAGATAATGAAGGATAGAAGGGTCTGGCACCTGTAATGGCAAGGGAATTAGAAGATCTTCCCTGCCCCTTAATAGGGCTAGGGAATTTGAAGATCTTGTCTGAGCCTTACTGGGTCTCACTTGGAGCCAAACAAGTGCTTGCTTAGGACAATGTAACAGCAAGCACCCTAGCATAGCCAGGACGGCTGCTAGTATAGGTTCTTCGATCTGCTTTTCTAAAGGAAAGCAACTCAAAAAAGGTTAACAATCTTACTTTAATCAAACATACATCATTTGCCTAGTTCAAAGGGGAAAAGTCAGCACCCTGAACTTCAAGAGAATACAAACAGAAGTTACAAGCAGACAAAAACACAGAGAGAATAACACAATTAAACAGACAGGGCTGCTAGTTGTCTACTACATCTGTACCTAGTTAGTCACCAGAGAGAGAAGCAACAACATCTGGGTTTTGAAAGCCAGGGGGCTCAATGACTGCCCAGAGTCTCATCTGGCCAAATCACACAACTCTGCCCAAAATGAGCACCAAACAAGCCTCCCACCACAGGCTCCATGTGACCACATGAAGCCTATTAGGGGGCAGAGTTTATTTTCAAATCAGGAAAGGTCCTCAAGTTCACTTTAGCCTATCAAGGGGGCAGACCTCTAGTTGGAGGCAGAAGGGATTTAGAAGAACTGGCTATCACAGGATGGGAGGATTTGCCTTATACCTCCCTAGCAAGAGAGTGGTCTAAAAGTACAAGGTTCTGTGAAAACTGGGAACAGAGGTTACAGCAGGGAGAACCTAGAGATTTAGAAACATGTTTGTAAAGAGTACCAATAAAACCTGGGAGATAGTTGAAGGCAGTGAGTAGGAGACGCTGGGTTTTGCTAACAGGCTACCGTATTGTGTGTAAAAGTAGAGACAAGCTGTTAAAAGAGTTGGCTGAGTGCCATAATGCGAGCCCCCTTTAGAAGAGCAAGCTGAGTTTCAGGTGGTAGAAGAGAGAATTGGAGAGTCTCAGTTGGAAGAAGAGAGAGCTGTTGTGGATTTGGTTCAGAAGAAGAAGCAGAAAAGTAACAGGAGGAAAGCTCATACAGCTTTGGGAGAGTCTGAGCCTATGTGCTATGACAATGACTCCCAGGAAAGTACAGGATGATACAATGTTAAGGGATACATTGTTTTATAGTGAAGCTTTTATAAGGGCAGAAACTCACTCCTTACGGAGAAGAAGGTAGAAGAATTAGGGAGGGCAAGCAGTGTTCAAGGAGATAATTGAGGATTTCACTGAACAGGAGATTATTGATATTTTGAGCAAATTCACCCAAAGGATGGGAGAATCCTTAGTGTCTTGGATGGTAAGAATCACTGATGAAGGGGCTAGAGGGGTAGAGATAGATAGAGTGAACTGCTTGAAATTTATAAGTATTTGTCCAAATCCTTTTGTCTAGCAAGCTTTTAGAAATTTTCATTTGGAAGGAGGTAACAGTACAATCTATCTCTTAGCTTTAGCTGTTGATGGATGCAATAGAATGTATCCCACTGATTCTATATGGCCTAGAGGAGACAGACCCTGGTACTCACTTAGAGACTGCATGAGAAAGTAGAAAGAAGAAATAATGAAAACTGCTATCATGGTTGGAAATGCAGATACGTATCATGATATCCCCTTGGCGGTTCCTCATAGAAATATCATGGTGAAGACAGCTCCTCCTGTTCCTACTCCTGACTCTACTAATTGGTGAAATAGAGCACCCTCTTTCAGAGGTGCTGGATAAGATTTCACAGTTAAGTCACTTAGGAAAATGGGAAAAAAAATAAATTTCTTCAAGAGAGAGGAGTAAATAGCTGGAGGATTCAAATTCAGAATAGATTGCCAAGAAAAGAATTGTTTACTGCTCTATTGAGAGCAGGGGTAGATTTTGGAAAAGTTGATGGTATTCCAACTAATGAACTATATAAAATATAACAAGAAAATGGGCTTGATGTTAGATGGAATAGAGAAGTGAGAACTGCTCCTACAGATGCTCCTGAACCATTGTATCCAAGTTTGTCACACCTTCAGGGAAACTCAGATTAAAGAAAGTGCTGGGATAGGTGGAAGTGGTCAATGTGCTGAACTTGTGGCAGTGTATCAAGGCACTGGAATAGAGTGAGGAGGACAGTGTCATATATTCTACTGTGAATGAGGCTGTGATAGTGAGTTCATGGACTCCAGAAGCACAACTGACCCTATATTTGTCTCTTTTTTGGCTTTTTGTCTGTTAAACTTGTTTGCGCAATTTGTTTCCTGCAGGCTTGGTACCCTGTACCTGCAGAAGCCTGATCGTTTAAGTTGGATGCCACCCCCATCCATGACTGTGATGTACCACCCCTGGACCTGGCATTGACTGAGCTCCAGATGCAAGCTAAAGAACCTACCTTTCAAATGGGACCTCCCAGACCTGGTGTCAATCAAGCTCCAGATGGCAACCAAAGAACTGAACTCTCGAATGTGACCTCTTGGGGCAGGGACAACCCTACATCCAATTTCAACTTTAGCTTTGGAGAAGAGATCTTTGCCCCTTACCCCAAGATTTTGAGCCCCATTCATTCGAGGGGGGAAGGATGGGGTGCTAAGCCCCCACCTAAGCTATTGTTTTATGTGTTCATTTTCTATTGCCCCTGTCATATTGCTGTTGCAAAGTTTTTCTACTATCCCTGTTATATTGTTGCCAAGTTCTGTTGACACTGGTTACCCCACCAGTTATCCCTAAACTCTCATTTAATATATATAATGTTATTGTTAATGTATTTTTGTTATGTGAGGGACATGAAAGATCTTGGGGCCGAATGTAATGGAAACGGGAATTTGAAGATCTTCCCTGACCCTTATTAGACCTAGGGGGGAAATTTGAAGACTTTCCCTGCTTTGAAGATAAACTCTGCCCCCTAATAGACTGAATGTAGTCACATGGAGCCTGTGGTGGGAGGAGTTTGCTCAAGGGTAGAGCAGAGCCACAGGAAGCTGGTAGCCAGAGCCAGAGAGATGGTGGAAGAGAGAGGAGCTCAAGCAAGGAGATAGAGAGGTTTGTGAGTAAACATTGATCTTGTATTGGTTTGTGGGAAGACTAAAGGATGGCATGGCTCTCTGCTACATTGTGGTACATTAATTTTTATGGATTTTTGATGGATTTGATTTCTTGGCATTGGAATTTGGTTTTCTGGTGTCTAAATAAATGTTTTGGTTCTGTCCTCTATATGGAGAGTTTGTTATATTTTGCAATTGACTGTCGTGATATTTATAGTCATGATCTTTATCATGATCATGGGCACTATAAATATTGCACTGGCACTACAAGGAGGCTTGTTTTTCAGGAAGGCCCACACCTTGTTACTTTGTAATTAGGCATGAAGGTTGTGATGTTCTCTCACCCTGGAGAAGGATATATATATATATATGTATGTATATATATATATAGGTATATATGTGTGTATATGTATATGTATATATATATATATATATGTGTGTGTGTGTGTGTATATATGTATATGCATATGCACATGTATATGTATATGTATATGTATATGTATATGTATATCTCAGGTGAGATTTTGCTTTGGGGCTTACTTATGGGAAGAGTTGTATGATTTGACCAGATGAGACTCCAGGCAGCTGTTGAGCCCCTGGCTTTGAACACCCAGATGTTGGTGCTTCTCTATCTGGTAACTAACATTGTATGTATGCAATGGTCAGACAGCTAGAGGCCCTGTCTGCTGGTCTGTTGAATTGTGTTATTTTTTCTGTCTGTATTTTTTGTCTGCTTGTAATTTCTGTTTGTATTCTCTGAAGTTCAGGCTGCTGACTTTTTCCCCTGAACTAAGTGAATGATATATGTTTGATTAAAGAAAAATTGTTAACCCCTTTTGAGTTGCTTTCTTTTAGAAAGAAGATCAAAGAACCTGTGCTAGCACCCACCCTGGGTATGCTGGGGTGCTTGCTGATATAGTATCCTATGGTCCATGGGGTCATGAAGAGTTAGAAACAACTGAATGATGGAACAACAACAAAAAAAATCCTAGTTCCTTTGCCTTCTGGAATACCATGCTCTTCACTTCTTTAACACGGAAGCTGCTAAATCTTGTGTGATACTGACTGTGGCTTCATGATATTTGAATGGTTTCTTTCTGGCTGCTTGCAATATTTTTTCTTTGACTTGGGAGCCCTGGAATTTGGCTATATCCCTAGGAGTTTTCATTATGGGGAATCTCTTTCAGGAGGTGATTGGTAGATCCTTTCCATTTTTATTTTACTCTCTGGTTTTAGGATATCAGATCAGTTTTCCTTGATAACTTCTTGAAAGATGATGTCTAGGTGACTTTTTTTGATCATGGCTTTCAGGTAGTCCAATAAATCTTAAATTATCTCTCCTTGATCTATTTTCCAGGTCAGTTATTTTTCCAATGAGATATTTCACATTTTCTTCTATTTTTTTCATTCTTTTGATTTTGTTTTATCATTTTTTCTAAAGTCTCATGGAGTCATTAACTTATACTCGCCCAATTCTAATTTTTAAGGAATTATTTTCTTCAGTGAGCTTCTGTATCTCTTTTTCCATTTGGTCAATTTTGCTTTATAAGAAGTTATTTTCTTCAGGGAATTTTTGTACCTCCTTTTCCATTTTGCCTTTCTCCGTGCCTTTGTACTGGCTGGATACGTCCTTTCCCCATGCTAGAGGGAAGTAGAGCATAAAAAGCTCTTCTGTTTGGGTTTTAAAGCTCTTTATAACCTCATTCTTTTCTAACTCTCCAGCCTTTTTATGCTCTACTTCCCTCTATGGCCTCCAAAATCCAGCTACACTGGTCTACCTGCTGTTCCTCCTATATAACACTCAATTCCTTTCTCCATGCCTTTGTACTGGCTGGATACATCTTTTCCCCATGCCTTTCCTCCATTTCTTAGTTTCCCTGACTTCCTTCAAGATTCATTTCAAATGCCACCTTCTGTAAGAGTCCTGTCCCAGTGCTTCTCCTTTCAGATTCCCTTCATCTGCTCTGTACATATCTTGCTTACGTGTGCCTAGTTATTTATATGTTATCTTTCCATTAGAATGCATACTACCTGAGGTCAAATTTTTCTTATTTTAACCTTCCTTTGGATCCCCAGAACTTAGCCTGCAATACCTGGTACGTAGTAAGACGTACATAAGTACATCAGTAAGTTCATAATAAATGCTTGTTTATTATTTATTTAATAATAATAATTAATTTGACAATTATCATTATTTAATGTACATTTGTATACACAGATACATAAAGGATTGAAGAGTCACAAAGTAAGAGCTATAAAAGTCCTTAAAGGTCATTTCGTCCAGTCCTCCTTCTTCTCTTGAAAAAAACTAAAGCATAAATTATTTGCCCAAGCTCAAACAAATGATAAATATATAGCAGAGATGGGATTTGAATCAAGGTCCTCAGACTACAAGTCTGTTATTCATTTCTCCTGCAGTATCCCACCTCTAAGGTCACAGGTTTTATTGCTGACTCTTTTCTTGGATTTTGTCTGCTATGTATTTCTGGGTATCACTATTACATTACTATTTCCTACATTATAGCTATTCTCTATTATACCTAATTTAATGAATTGGCTGTTTTCTCCCTTAAACTTCCTTTTCAGCCTTTTTTATCAGATTTCAAAATATATTTTTAGCACCCTTTCAGGGCCACTCCCTTAACTTGGCACTCAAAGGCTTGCAGGCTCCGGCCCCAGGTAGGTGACCACCTTGGGTTTAAGGGGTATGATGTGGGTATCCACTCCTGCTACTAAAGTGCATAAGCCTCCACTGGAGTTCTTCCCCATAACAGGCATCCAGCTGACAGTTAACTCTTAGAAAAAGCATCTAGTACTGTTGCATAGTAAGAACAGTAGCTGCAAAAGCCCCACCTTCAGAAACCTAGGATTCATTATCCCACAAACACACATAGTGTCTATGGGGGAAAAAAGAAAAATAGAATAAAATAATAGTGAGACACATGTAGGTGGGACCCATTTGGCCTATACAATTCACTTTTCCAGTACTGTTAGATTTCCAAGTCAGCTCTCTCCTAGTGGAATCCTCACAAAAAAAGCTCTCTACCTGGCACATCATCTCTGAATAGAGCAGCAGTTCTCAACCTGTGAGTCGCGACCCTTTTGGGGGTCGAATGACCCTTTTACAGGGGTCACAGGGGTTGCCTATGACCATCGGAAAACACATTTTGGTTGGTATTAGGAATGGAGACACCACTCCTCTATCCATCTCCAGGCGTGTCCGCCCACATGCAGATATACCCACATGTGAGTATTAAAGGATCAGGCATTAGGAAGGTTGAGAACCACTGGAATAGAGGGTTGTTCAGTTAGGCTTCTAGAATCTGCCTCTCTCTACAGCATGACTTTCAATTGCCAGTGCTAGCTTACTCTTGAGATGATAGCTGGCTTTCTTCTATGTTGTCAGGATTACCTTGAAGTTGCTTCTGGAGTCAAGCGACTGCCTTTCTGTATCTGTGTCTGTATTTCTGATACCTCAATTATACTTCAAATTCTCTAGAACTTAATCTCTAAGTGCTAGGTAGGGTGTCTCCTTCCGGGAGAGTAGCCACCATGATTAATGGTAGGGTGGGGAGCAGAGAAAAAAAATTCCTTCTTTGTTCCCACCCTCACCAAGAGGCAAAGAGCTAGCTTCTTCTTCAACACTGGGCTCCTGCCAGAACCCCTCAAGCTGATCAGACTATACCTCTTAAGAGTCACAAGAAAATGTGTTTAATATCTAGTGATGTTGCTCCTGACTCACACAAGGGACTTGTTCACCTCCTGTAAAGAGATCACCTGGCTTCACTTTCTTCAGTTAGTTTATTATCTTTTTAGTTTTTATATACTGGGATTTTCTGGTTTTACATCCTTATACATTCTAACCTTAATTTGGTACTATTTATTCCAAACTAAGAGTTGCTCCTTCCTATGGTACAGAAATTCCTGTGGTACAGAAATCTAAATTCTATCCTCATGTGCTATCTCCTTAACTAGCTAATCATTTCCCAAAAATGGTCTCCTCCTCTGAAGCCCTTGCCTTCAACCTGTGAAACTGATAAAAAAAAAAAACAAACAAACCAGTAACTACACTACTTCTGCTCCTTCTATGGTCCTCAGCTTCTTGCCTAAGACTTCATTATCTTTAGTAATACTTTCAAGATTCAATCAGTCAATGAGTAAGCTTCTAATATGTGCTAGACATTGTCACCTGGGTTACTGCAGTAGCTATTTGTAACAGTAATGGTAATCTGAAGACCTTCCCTGCCCCCTTAATAAGCCTCAGGGAATTTGAAAACCTTTTTAGCTTTGAAAATAAACTCTGTCCCCTAATAGGCTGAATGTAGTCACATGGAGCCTGTAGTGGGAATAGTTTGCTGAAGAGTGGAGCAGAGCGCACAGGAAGCTGGGAGTCAGAGCCTGCTAGATGGTTGGGAGAAGAGTATGTTTCTGAGGGAGACAGATAGGCTTGTGAGTGAATATTGGTCAAATATTGGTTGGTGGGAAGGCTAAAGGATGGTGTGGCTGTGTTACATTGTGGTACGTTAACTTCTATGTTGCTAAGATGGATTTTACTTCCTGGTGTTGGGATTCGGTTTTCTGGTGTCTGAATAAATGTTTTGCTTCTGTCTTCTATATGGAGAGTCTGTTATATTTTGTAATCGAGCACCATGCAGGTATATTTATAGTGACCATGGGTGCTATGAATATTGCATTGGTGCTACACTATTCCTCTTCTTTTTTTCAAGTAAATGTAGGTTTGGCTATGTTGCCCCACCCTCATTCTCTTGATTAATTGGTTGTTGTCCTTCATTCTTAAAGAGGACCAAAGTGACACCATTATATTGGAGTCAACTCCAGTGGATCTCTATTGCCTCCAGGATCAGATGCAAAGTCTTCTTGCTTAGCATTTAAAGTTCTTTAGGACTTGGCCCCTTTCCTACATTTCAAGAATTCTTTTACATTAATCCCCTCCATGTACTCTACAATCTAAGTCACGTGGGAATTGTGGAAATTGAGTGAACCACACTAAATCTGATAGCCTCTTGTGACTCAGGTTCTGGAATCTTTAGCTCAGTTCCCTTTCTATTCAATCATGCATCTACTCCAATTTCTATCTTGTTAGAAAACTTTATTCAATTGTGGGAATTGTGAGAAAACTATTGTACTGTTAGAACCTAGCCCTGCATGTCTGACTTTGCTGCTTAACCAAGGACCTGGGTTATGCTGACCAGAAACCCAATCAGATCTGAAAATTGATGAAAGGAGTTTTTTCATTATTATACATTTCAAGCAACTCATATATCTTACCTGAAAACTGGTCCTGTACTGGCCAAGAGTTAGTTTCCTTATTCCTTTGATTGAATACAGACACTTAGAGAGGGGGAGAGAAATGGGACACCTTTTTTTCTGATTTCAAGGAATTGTACCTATTCACTCTCCCCCTCCCAACTTGGAAAGTTCCTAATCTTTCCTCCAATTAGAAATCAGATTACCTAATCTTATACCTTGGTTTATATCGTGTTAATTGTGTTCTTTAAACACATAAAAATCTGTCCCTGTATTTGGTGTCCAATACTAAGCTGAGGACACTTTGTCCCAACTTGTTGTGCCTTAAACATGCATTGCTCAGTAAATCAAAATGCACAGAAGCCCAAAACTTTGCTTTCTGTCATTTCAGTCAATCCATGGGCCAGAGTCAACAAGCATTTATTAAGTTCCTATCATGTTCTAGGCACTGTGTTAAATGCTGGGGATGCAAGAAAGGCAAAAAGAGTCCCATTTCTCAAGGTCCTCACAGTCTAATATTAATACAACTATACAGACAAAATATGCGTGGGATAAATTGGAGGAATCTCAGAGGAAATGCACCGTCATTAAAAGAGATTGAGAAAGACCTCTGCACAAGGTGACATTTTATTAAGACTTGAAGGAAGCCAGGACATAAAGAGGAAAGGAAGGAAATTCTAGGCCTAGGAAACAACCAGTAAAAATTCCAAGAATAGGGAATTGGAGTGTCTTCCAATTGTGCAAGGAACAACAATCCAGTGTCACTGGTTTGCAGAGTGCATGGAGAAGGATAAAATGTAAGAAGGCTGGAAAGTTAGAAAGGGGTCAGGTTATGAAGATCTTTGAATGCCAGATGATTTTCTATTTGATCCTGGATGTAATGGAGTGACACTGGACTTCAATGAATAGAAAAGTGACATAGGCAGACTGGTGCTTTAGGAACACCAATTTGACAGTTGAATGGAAGATGGATTGGAGTAAGAGAAAACTGAGGAAGGGAGATCAGCCAGCAGGCTATCACAACAGTCCGGTCTTAAGGTGACAAGGGCCTGCACTAGAGAGGTAGCAGTGTCCTAAGAAAGATAGGAGTGTATACAAGAGATGTCACAGAGGTAGAACTGACAGGACTTGGAAACCAATTGGATATGGAGGGAAAGAGTGAGGAGCTCATGATGATACCTAGGTTGTCATTGGGAGGACTGTAGTGCCCTTGACAGTAATAGGGAAGTTAGGAAGAGGGGCGTTTGGGAGGAAGATAATGAGTTCAGTTTTGGACACATTGAGTTTGAGATGTCTATGGGAAATCCAGTTGATGTCTATGAGACATCCAGTTGATGTCCAATATGCAGTCCATGCAAGTCTAAGCAAGCCTGAAGGTCAGGAGAGAAGTTAGTACTGGATAAATAGATCTGAATACCATCTTTATAGAGATGATAACTGAATTTTTGGAGCAGATGAGTTCAGCAAGCAAAATAGCACAGAGAGAAAAGAAGACCCAGGACAGAGGGTTGGAGGACACCCACCAGCATTACCAGGTTAGGGATACAACAAAGGATACTCCGAAGGAATGGACTAGGAGAGGGTGAGTCACAAAAACTCAAGAGGAGAGAATATGAAGAAGAGAGTGGTCAATTTTGTATCAATGATTGCAGAGAGGCTAAGAAGTATGAAGATTAAGAAAAGGTCATATAGATTTGGTAATTAAGAGATCATTAGTAACTTTAAAGAAAACTATTTCAGTTGAACTATGAAGTTGGAAGCCAGTCTGCAGACAAAAAAGAAAAGAATGAGAGGAAAGGAGATGGAAACTCTAGTTACAGATGACTTTCTTAAGGAGTTCAGCCACAATAGGGAGGAGTGACTTGGGGTAATAGGTAGCCAGGATGGATGGATTAAGTGAAGGTTTTTTGAGGATGAGAAAGCTGTGGGTATGTTTGTAGGTGGTGGAAAGTGATAAATAGAAAGGAGACATTGAATTAGTGAAAGTAGATAATACAGGGGGTAATCTGCCGAAGAAGCTGGGATGGAACAGAATCACTTGTACAGGAAGAGGGGCTTGCTTTGACAAGAAGGGCTAACTCTTTATATGAGATATGGCTAAAGGAGATAAAGGTGGAAGGCATCTGGGTAATGTGAGATGAGGAGGGAAAAATAGGGACATCTCAAAATGGCCTCAAATTTTTTAATGATTATAAGGCAAGGTTCTCAGCTGAGAAAGTGTAGGGAAGAGGAGCTCTGGGAAATTTGAGAAAGGATGAAAATGTTTGGAAAAGCTGCTGAGCTGAGTGGGAAATGAATTGATTAAGCAGGTGTAAAAAGATAATTTTGCTGTGGCAAGAGCCCTGCCAGAATTATATAACATAAATTTGTAGTGGACCCATTCAGTACACAATTTAGTACCACCAATGTGCTTGCTCTTTCTCCCACAGATGCTTTATCTTTTGCCCTCGAGCCTTTGTTGTGGATGCCCCCCTCCTCCTTCTGCCTCGCTCAGATCCCTCCTCCTCCTAATCCTCAAGTCATTAGTGTCTTCCCCTCTAAAGTTCCCTTCCCTTTACTCTACATGTATCATATACATCTATCAATATACATGTTGTTTCTGACATTAGAATGTAATCGCTTTACTTTACACAAAAACCTAGCCATGTGACCTTGGGCAAATCACTGAACCCCAATTGCCCTCTAAAAAAGGCAAAAAAAAAAAAAGAACATAATCTCTTTAAGGGCAGGAACTGCTTTTCCTTTTCTTCTGTATCCTCAGAACTTAGAACATAAATGACTGATTGATTAAGGACACAAAGAAAAAAAATGAAATAGTCCCTTCTCTCGAGGAACTTACATTCTATCAGAGTAGATATCATTTACACATAAAAATACATGCAAAATATATGCAGATTACATAATCTGGTAGGGAAAAGTCTATAGCAGTTGGGGATGATCAAGATAGGCCTCAGAGAGAAGGCGGTGCTTGAGCTGAGCTTTGAAGGAAACTAGGTTGTCCTGTTTCCTCATGTAGATTCCTTTCCACATTTATCATTTGTGCCCACATGAATCACCAGAAGTGAGTGGTAGTCATCAAGTTTGACTTGCCTTGGGAGGTTCTCCTGGATGCATGCCTGGGCATGCTTCGGATACATGCTATGAAAAGATAGCAGAGCCCTTTATTGTTACTATCAGGTTGACAAATAGATTCCTCAGTGCCTATCAGCACCAACAACAATTATTTATCTCCTCCCCGTGATTCTTCTTGAATGGTCTTCCACCTGATAGCTCCCATGGATCTCTCTATATAATCATTCCTTCAAGGACAAGCAATTGCTTCCCCCGCAAATGGTATGGGTCTATCCTCTTTGGGAAGAATTTTATAGTGCAGTCAATAAGCATTTATTTTCAGTAATTTTTTCGGTCATGTCCTATTTTTTGAGACCCCATTTGGGATTTTCTTGGCAAAGATACTGAAGTGGTTTGCCATTTCCTTCTCCAGCTCATTTTACAGATAAGGAAACAGAGGCAAATAGGGTGAAGTAACTTGTCCAGGGTCGTGCAGGTAGTAAGTGTCTGAGGTCAGATTTGAACTCAGGAAGATGAGTCTTCCAGACTCCAGGCCCAGTGCTCTATCTAATCTGCCACCTAACTTCCCAAGCATCTATTGTGTGCCAGGCAATGAGCTAAGTAAGCATTGGGGACACAGAGAAAGAAAAAAGACAGTCCCTGCTTTCAAGGAGCCCACCTCCCACGTGGGTTGAAAATGTTCAAACAGCTATGTGCATCCAGGATATATACAGGGTAAACCGGAGATAATCTCAGAGAGGATTTACTAAGATTAAGGAGGACTGGGAAAGGCTTCCTGCAGAAATTGAAAATTCAACTGAGACATGAAGGAAAACTAGGGAAGGCAAGAGGTGGAAAAGGGGAGGGAAAGCATTGTGAGCATGAGGAACAATCAGTGAAAATGCTTGGAGGCACCATGTCAGGTGTGAGATGGGTGGGGGGAAGATGGGGAGCTGGAAAGGGAGGTAGGGGTAAAGTTGTACAGGGTATTAAAAGTCAAACCAAGGATTTTATATTTGATCCTAGAGGCAATAGGTAGCCTCTAGAATTGATTGAATAGGAAGGTGACACGGTCAGATTTGCACTCTAGGAAGAACAGATTGATAACTGAGTGGAGGATGGACTTGAGGCAGGGAGACCAACCAGCAAGCTACTGAAATACATTCCAAATATAGTCCTTCTTCCCTTTCTCCTCTGCGTCACCTTGCAGAAGAAAGAACTGAAAATTTGGCATAGTTGCAGGATACAAAATAAGTGTTTGGCCATTTCTATACATTTCTAACAAAGTCCAACAGCAAGAAATAGAAAGAGAAATTCCATTTAAAGCAGTGGTTCTCAACCTTCCTAATGCCGCGACCCTTTAATACTCGTATGTGGGTGTATCTGCACGTGGGTGGACCTGCCTGGAGACGATAGAGGAGCGGTGTCTCGGTTCCTAAAACCATCAGAAATATGTGTTTTCCGATGGTCTTAGGTGACCCCTGTGACCCCTATGAAAGGGTTGTTTGACTTCCAAAGGGGTCACCACCCACAGGTTGAGAACCGCTGATAAAGTTACTGTAGACACTATAAAATATTTGGGAATCTACCTGCCAAAACAAACTCAGGAACTATATGAACACAATTATGAAACCCTTTTCACACAAATAAAGTCAGATCTAAGTAACTGGAAAAACATCAGTTGCTCATGGTTAGTTCGAGCTAATATAATAAAAATGACAATTTTACCTAAATTAATTTACCTATTTAGTGCCATATCAGTCAATCTACCAAAAAAATTACTTTATAGAGCTAGAAAAAGAAATGCTAGGGAAAGTGGCCTCGCCATACCAGATTTTAATCTGTATTACAAAGCAGCAGTCATCAAAACTACTTGGTACTGGCTGAGGAATAGAGTGGTGGATCAGTAGAATAGATTGGGTACACAAGACTCAGCAGTCAATGACTATAGTAATCCACTGTTTGACAAACCCAATGACCTCAGCTTCTGGGATAAGAGTTCACTATTTGACAAGAACTGCTGGGAAAACTGGAAAATAGTATGGCAGAAACTGGGCATAGACCTTTACCTAACACCGTGTACCAAAATAAAGTCTAACTGCATGTATGATCTAGACAGAAAGGTTGGGACTGTAAGCAGTCTGGGAGAGCAAGGGATAGTTAGGTGTCAGATCTATGGGGAAGGGAGGAATTTATGACCAAACAAGAGATAGAGAGCATTGTGAAGTACAAAATGGATAATTTTGATCACATTAAATTGAAATGGTTTTGTACAAATAAAGGTGATGTAACCAAGATTAGGAGGGAAGTGGAAAATCGGGAAAGAATTTTTATACCCAGTTTCTCTGATAAAGGCCTCATTTCTAAAATATACAGAGAATTTAGTCAAATCTATAAGAAGACAAGCCATTCTCCAATTGATAAATGGTCAAATGATATGAACAGGCAATTTTCAGAGGAAGAAATTAAAGATATCTATAAGCATATGAAAAAATGCTCTAAATCATCAGTGATTAGAGAAATGCAAATCAAAACAACTCTGAGGTACCACATCTCACCAGCCAAATTGGCTAAGATGACAAAACAGGAAAATGACAAATGCTGGAGAGGATGCGGAAAAATTGGAACATTAATGCATTGTTGGTGGAGTTGTGAACTGATTCAACCATTCTGAAGAGCAATCTGGAACTATGGCCAAAGGGCTATAAATGAGTGCATACCCTTTGACCCAGCAACATCACTTCTAGGGTTGTATCCCAAAGAGATCATAGAAGTGGGAAAAGGACTCGTTTGTACAAAAAATATTTATAGCAGCTCTTTTTGTGGTGGCAAAGAATTGGAAATCAAGGGGATGCCCATCAACTGGGGAATGGCTGAACAAGTTGTGGTATATGAATGTAATGGAATACTACTGGGCTATAAGAAATGAGGAGCCGACAGACTTCATAATAACCTGGAGAGACTTATATAAACTGATGCTGAGTGAGGAGGGCAGAACTAGGAGAACTTTGTACACAATCACAGACACATCGTATCTGTGACGACTAACTTTGATGGACTGGGCTCCTCTCAGCAATGCAAGGTTCTAACACAACTCCCAAAGACTCGTGATGGAAAAGGCTCCACATCCAGAGAAAGAATTAAGGAGTCTGAGAGCAGACTGAAGCAAACTGCCAGCTCTCTTATTTTTGTTTTGTTTTGTCCCTTCTTTGTCACTGTTCACTCAGTTGGTTATAATCCTTCTTTACAACTTGACTAATGTTTAATGTGAAGGTACTTGGAGAATCTGTATCTGATTGCATGCTGCCATGGGGGTTAGGGGGAGCAGAAGAAGGGGGAGAAAATTTGAAACTCAAGGAACTGTGGAACTGAATGTTGTAAACCAAAAGTAAATAAATTATTTTTTTTTAAAAAGAAGAGGGAATTGAAATCCAGCAATTCATCTTGCCCAAGTAATTTACCTAAAGCCACCCATTAGTGGCATTACTGATGGCATAACCAAGGTCACCTAACTTGTTCTGATGGTGATCATCCTATTACCCTCATTGAGCTTCTAGATGTCCCTTTAGATTTTCAACACTTTTTAGAAAATTTGAATTTTTTATTCAAGCGAAACACTTGTATGACTATAGACATCTAGTAGTTAGAAAGAAAATTAAGAAGAAATTATATTAAGGTAGATATTGGGAGAGGGGAAAATCATAGGCCCATCTATTTGCCATACATATCCCATGCCCAATGAAGAGTCTCCAGGCCCTTTCCTGACATACCGTCTAATATCTCTTATTGATTTTTTTTTCTAAAAAGTAGAGTGCTTAATCTAAAAATATGTTCTAAACCCAAAGTGCTTTGAGATCCTTCCCAATTTTAGTCAAATACTTACATAACTGATCGAGATTTCTAATAATCGTCCAAGTAAAACGAAACTTCTCCAGAAACCAAGAACTCTGAAAACTAGATTTGGAAAGAAAGCAGACAAAGTATGCGTATCCCATTAGAACTCCCTTGGTAGGCCTACTTAAAGTATTCTGAGGCCCTCTGTTAAAAAGGTTAATTTATTATAACATACTTAGGGCATCAACCCTTTGTACCATGTAGATGTTTTTAAAATGACAAATAATAAAATTCTCCTGGTGATGTATGTGGACTAGAAATCATGGAATCAATCAGTTAACAAGCATTTATTATCTACTATGTCTCAGGCACTTTGGGTACAAAGACTGTCCACGTCCTCCAGGAGCTTACTTGTTACATCAGGAAAACAATATATGTTGTTCATATATGCATATCTATATATGCGCATATATATACTTATATATAAGTATATGCAAAATAAGTACAAGGTGATATTGAGATGGTAAGTACTAGCAACCAGTGGGATCAGGAAAGGTTTCATGAAAAAAGTATGACTTAGCTGAGTCATGAAATGATTCTGAGCCTTAGAAGTGAGAAGTATATTATTGACATGGAGAACGGCCAGGGCAAAGGCACAGAGATGGGAGGCCCATTAGAGATAGATGTGTCACGTATGAAAAATAAGTCCAATTGGTCTGGGACATAAAGAATGGAAAGGGGAACAATGAATAATGAGACTGGAAAGGAAGGATAGGGCCAGATTTTGAAGGGCTTTAAATGTCAGAGGAGTCAATATTTTATCCTATATGCAAAAAGAAGTTTGTTGTTGAGTAGAAGAGTGATATGGTTAGACCTGAGTTCAAGAAAAATAACTAACAATTGTGTAGAGAAAAGATTGGAATGGGGAAAGAACTGAGGAAGAGAAATCAATTACAAAACCATTAGAGTAGTTCAGAGGAGAGGTGACAAGATCCTGCACTAAGGTGATACTGATATGAATAGCCAGGTCTTGGACACAAAAGATGTTTATAGAATTGGAATTCACAAGACTTGGCAGCTGATTAGATATATGGGGCCAGACAGCATAAAGATTCAAAGATAATGCCATGATTGTATAGCAAGTATGCTCTGGACCACTCTCCCTGAGTCAGGCCAGCCATCTCTGCCCCTCTGGGTTCTCCAGTATCTGCAGGTGCTTAAGGTGGCTTCTAGTGGACCCTCCTCGCAGATAACGCTTGCTTTTGGTTCCATATGGATGCTTTTTTACGACATCAAAAAGATGTGTCTATGCCTATATTCAGTAAGGTTTTAGCACAAATTAATATTGTATTTCGTTGAAGCTTTTTCTATACATATTCGGGTATTCGCATGTTTTTTGGATGTTTTTGTTTACCAGAGATTCAAGATGCTTCAACACTAGGAAAACAACGAACATAATTAGTAATTTTGTTCATTTGCGGTCATGTTTGATATTCTACGTTCTCTTTTATCAGATTGGCTACAGATTTATAAATTTTATTAGTGTTTTGAATGAACCAGTTTTTAGTTTTCTTAGCATTTCTATAATTTGTGACTTCTCACTTAACAAATTTTATTCTGCTCTTTAATATCTCCTCTTTTGAGTTTATTTTGGGTTCATTTGTAGGCTTCCTATTTTTTAAAATGTACATTTGCTTCATAATCCTTTCTTTTTCTATTTTGTAAATGTATATTTGCAGGGATAGGATTTTTCCCGAGGACTACTTTGGTTTCATCCCAGAAATTTTGAAATGTTTCATCATTTTCTTCAACAAGATTTTTTTTTTCTTTGACCCACTCATTATTTAGTAATTCATTGGTAAGTCACTATCCGGCCCGTAGATTTTGTTTGTGCCCCTTGCACTACTATTTTTATTGCATTATAATCTGGATATCGTTATCATTACCAAGGGATATATTTAGTGTTTCTTTCTTTTTACACTTGTTTGCAATGTCTCTGTGCCCAATACATGGTCAAGTTTTGGAAAAGTTCCATATGGTACTGAAAAATACGTACAGGCCTACATCATTTTATTACACTTTGCAAATACTGAGTTTTTTGAAAACTGAAAGTTTGTGGAAACCCTGCTTCAAGCAAGTCTATCAACACTTGCAATTTCCAATAGCATGTCATGTCTTTGTATCACATTTTGGTATTTCTTGCAATAGTTCAAACTTTTTTCATTATTATTACATCTGTTGATGGTGATCTGTGATCAGTGGTCTTTGATGTTGTTATTGTAAAACCATACCCATATAAGACAGTGACCTGATAAGCTCTCTCCCTCTCCTCAGGCCTCCCAATTTCCTGAGACACAAAAATATCCAAATTAGGACAATTAATAATCCTACAGTGGCCTCTAAATATTCAGGTGAAGAGCTAATCAATGTGGCACACTTCACTGTGGCCTTATTTTAAAAAATTTTCACAGCCACCCCAACCTTCAGCAACCACCACGCTGATCAGTCAGCAGGAATCAAGCTCAAGGCAAGACCCTCCACCAGCAAAAGGATTAGGACTTGTGGAAGGCTCCGATGAGGGTTAGCATTTTTTTTAGCAATGAAGTATTTTAAAATTAAGGTATGTACATTGTTTTTTTAGACATCATACTATTGCACACTTAATAGACTACAGTATATGATAAAGATATGCACTGGAAAACCAAAAAAATTCCAAAAATTATTTATAATCAAAAATATTGCAGTGGTCTTGTAATTTATAACCAAAATTTATAACCAAAAATTTATAACCGAAAATATTGCAGTGGTCTGGAAATAAACCCAATATATATCTGATGCATGCCTGTAAATTACTTGATAGTAGGGCACTAAGTTGCACAATGGATGAGAGCCCCAGTTCTGGAATCAGGAAGACTTGAGTTCAAATTTAACCTCACGCACTTATTAACTGTATGTCCCTGAGCAAGTAACTTAACTTCTATTTGTCTCAGTTTCCTCATCTGTGAAACACAGGCTATTGTGAGGATCAAATAAGAACTGTGAAGCCCTTAGCGTAGGGCCTGGCACATCACACACCCTGTATAAATGTTAGTTGTCATTGGCTATTACAGTACTACTTAAAAGACATCCTAAGACTTTAGACTTTTCTCCAGCAATTTATTTAGTGTTATACTTTCTTACTTGTTTATCTTTTTCCTAGACATCTAAAACTGGGAAAGGGACACAGAAATCTCCTGACACTATTGTTTTACTGTGTCTTCTTGTAGTTCAGTTAATTTTTCCTTTATGAATTTAGGTGCTAAAGCAGTTGGAGCTTATAAATTGAACATTGATACAGTTGGTTGTTTGTCATTCCTTTCAACATGATATAATTTACTTGTTTGTCTCTTTTCATGTTTTGAACATTTGTTTTTGCTTTATCTGATAATCTGATTATAACTCCTTTTGGGGTGGGGGGATTCATATAATGCTTAGTAATTTTTTTTCCAGTCCTTCATTTTTATTCTATGTATCTCTCTGTTTCAAATGTGTTTCTTGTAAGCAATGGATTGTGTTTTTCTCCTCTTATCCAGTCTGTAGCTCTTTTTCATTTTACTGCATTATTTAATCCATCCACATTGAGTTGCTTGTATTTTCCTCCATTTTTCTTTATTGTTTTTTTCCCCAAAGTAGGACTTTCTCCCTCTTCCTCTGTAAATACAGTACTGTGTCTCTTCAGTTTTGTTTTGTTTTTTAATTTACATTAAGGTCACTGTTCCCACTGGGTCTCTTTCCCTCATCCTCATGGACCTCCCTCCCATTGTTACTCCTTTTCCCAGTTTTAGAGTTTTCTGATTAGCTCCTTTTTCTTACTTACTTTTTTTCTCATTATTTAATTCTTCTACTCTTTTTTCCCTCTCAGCTATGTAAAATCCCCGTTTCTCCCCAACTCTTCCAGTTGTTTCGTTTGGTGTTGTTCAGTCATGTCCATCTCTTTGAGACCATCGCACACCAGACCCTTCTATCCTCCACTATCTTTCAAAGTCTGTCCAAGTTCATATTTGCTGTTTCCATGATATTGTCTTTCTGTCTTATCCTCTACTGTCCCCTTCTCCTTTAGCCTTCAATATTTCCCAATGCCAGGGGCTTTGCCAATGCATCCCACCTTTCTCATTATGTGGCCAAAGTATTTAAGCTTCAGCTTCAGTATTTGACCTTCCAATGAATAGCCTGAATTAATTTCTGTAAGTGTTGGCTGATTTGACCTCCTTGCTATCCAAGTGACTTTTGAAGTTTGTTTTTTAATTATAAGTTTGTTTTTTTATTTTTAAATTTTTTAAATTTTATTTTCTGTATTTTTATTTTTTAAATTTTAATTTAAATTAAATTATTTAATTAAAATTAATTTTAATTTAATGTTTTTTAATTTTACTTTTTGTATTTTTTTCTAAAAAGAATTTTTCTCATTCTCTTCATTATTTGTCTTCATTTTCTATCTATTCTAAATTTTTATTCTTTGATTCCTGGCCCTTATAGTTATTTAGTCTTTCTTTAGTCTCTACGTGTCTCACGGATTCAAAGCTTCTAATGTACCTATTTGGATACAATTTCCAAGAATTAGTGCTAGAATGTACTGTTGTTCATTCTAGTACCTAGAAAAGTTCAAAGGATTCAAGTTGTTCTGTGGGAGACCTAACAAATGCTCATTTTTCTTCTGAGGAAGGAAATTCAAATTCCTATCTCTAATAATAAGTGAAAAGATATCAAAGGCCCTAGTTCCATTAAAACTGATAGACACTTGGTGTAACTATTCTCTCTCCTTATACCACCCAATTTGCTCACATAAGCAAACCAATAAACCTTTTTATCTCCATCATTTTTTATATATCTTTTAAATGCTTTTGAGTGTTTACATTGACCAGGAGGTAATAATACATTTCAGTCTTACAAATCATTTTCACCTACATTATTTCATTTGATTTTCACAATAACTCTGTGAGGTAAGCAGGACTAATAATTGAATTCAACAAACTTAGACTAAGTTCTGAGGACACAAAGTCCAATGGGTTATTTAGAGGGTCCACTAGGATTTGCAATTCAGTATTGTAATAAGTAGTCTTCCCAGTCCTGGAAGAAACAGAATCAAAGACAAAGTTTAGAACTGTATGGGGCTAGAATTTGATGACCTTTCATCCAGGAGAAGAGAAGCAGCTACTGGACCAGAGGCAGCTAGACCAACAAATGAAGGCCTTACATTTTGGGATTGACCGTGAGTGGCAGGCTTGGTGATCTACTTAAAGACATATCTGCATAGAAAGAACACTGACTGTGTCTGCCCCAAGAGCTACTGAGACCTGGTGATTTTCATCTCTCCATTTTACCATTTGCTTTCTTGCTGCCTGGCAAACCAACAATGCTTCCTCAGAAGGTTTATATTCTACTGGAAGAAATAATAGTCCTCCTTTCATTTACATATTACGAAGAAACTGAGATTCAGAAAAGTTAAGTGAATTGGTCAGAGCAGGACCTGGAACTCACCTCCTAGACTCCAAGGCGTTTGTTCTTATATCGGTAGGAAGAAAAGATCTAAAAATATATGACAGTAAAGCCCTAACTAGGAATTATGGTACCTGGAAACAATTCATCTGAAAATTAGAAGCAAAAATAGACATAGAGAGAAACCTTAGAAAGGGAAAGAAGAGCATGAGGCACCGCCCAAGACAGTCAGTTCTTCTGGGCACAACTGCTGGGTAGGGCAGCAAAGGAGAAAGCAAGGTGTGTTGGCCTGAGGAAAGCTCACCTTGGGTAGGAGAAGGCCTAAAGATCTTGCCTCATCACCCCAAATTGTGAATGTCATAATCCACTGTAAAAGATACGGCACAGATAAGGAATTGTGAGTAGCACACAAAGCACAGTTTGCCCAGTTTGGATGAAATCACCCTACGGTAGGCCCGTCCCCCAAAGAGTCCAGCTTCACCTGCACCAACCATGATGCCCAAATTACAAAGCTCTCTCAGAGGAGAAAGGGAAAGGAAGAGGGGGGTGTGAGAATGGGAGGAGAACCCCAGAGAGACACTGAGAAAGTGAGACTGAGGAGGGTGAGTCCTCCTATGTATGGACTTTGGGGCCAGCAGTTGCCCTGAATCAAAACTTCATTTTCTCCTCCCTTACCCTCAGTTCTAGTCTTGTTTGTTAGTTCTTAAAATAAACTAAACAATCCATAAAGGTATGTTTTAACCTTAACACCATACTCTTCATCTGCCTTCTTTGAAAGCATAGCATAGTGGGAAGAGTGCTTAATTTGGAGTCTGAGTGTCTGAATTCATAATTCAATATGGAATCAGGAAGACTCATCTTTCTGAATTCAAATCTGGCCTCAGACACTTTACTAGTTGTGTGACCCTGGGCAAGTCACTTAACGCTATTTGCCTCCATTTCCTAATCTGTAAAATGAGCTGGAGAAGGAAATGGCAAATCTCTAGTATCTTTGTCATGACTGAAACAACTGAAAAACAGATGTATGACCTTGGGCAAGGCACTGCAACTCTTCTCTGACGCTTCATTTCCTTGAGTGTAAAAAGGACAGAGATGAACCATATGTCTTCTTAATGACCCTTTCAGCTAGGAAATTTATGATCTTATGAAGTCTCTATCCCATATCTACTTTTGTTTTCCTATTTACTAATCTCTTTTTTAAAAAACCAATGCTACACGTGACAGAAAAAAAACCCAAACCTGTCAGGCAGCATTAGCCAACACAGTCTGGGCTCCTCATGTTGCAAGAAAAGTAAAGAACCCTTTAGAATCCCCAATTAATAGGGACAACTCAGAACTTAATACCTTCCTAAATTCCAGATACTGATCTTTAAGCCCTAAGGCATCTTCACTGACCTGGAAAGTCAGTGAACCCATTTTGTTGTTGCTGCTGCTGCGGTTTTTATACACTAGGTGTCACTAGAAGAAATCTAGAAAGACCAGGCGATTTAAAAAAAAAAAGCTTCATAACAAGCCACTCTTGAAAACTATTCTGGATTAAAGATGAAATTATTTTTCATCTATATGTGCCTTTTTTTTTTGCTTGTTGGAGGGGGGAAGGTAGGGCAATTGGGGTTAAGTGACTTGCCCAAGGTCACATGGCCAGTTTTGTGTTAAGTGTCTGAGGCCGCATTTGAACTCAGGCCCTCTTGACTCCAGGGCCAGTGCTCTATTCCTAGCCGCCCCTATATGTGCCTTTAAAAAGTGTTTGAAATTCAGTTAAAGGAAATTCTGTGTCACTATAGCGTCTGCCTCCACCCTTCTCACAACAGGTGCTATGAGGGTTAATGAAAGATGTGTGCATTCCCTCAAATGAAGGATGTTCTGCTGTGATGTTCCCAAGGACCACATCAATGTGTATGAAATATCAGACTTGAGTGCATTTACACAAAATAGAGTTGTAGAAAGGGTCAAGGAAAATCTGGTCAAATTCTTTCATTTGCAAGTGAGAAAGAGCACTGAAGGTAAGGTTAAACTGTTTGATTAAATTCAGGATCACATAACTTATACAGAATTGGGATCCAGTGAAGCTAACTCCCGGTAAATTGGTCTTTCCTCCTATGCTGTGATTCTGTAAAAACTACAAATATTGTACAGACCATACAGTGTATTTCCTAGTACCTATTCAGAGGATGTGTGATGGAGAACTTCTTTTTATCAGTCATGAGGACTTATTTAAATGAGTGCTCAGCCAGAATATTGAAGATACTCTAAAGGGGCTATCCCCCGCCCCCTCAGGTCTCTCCTTCTTGTTGGCTTTGAGGCTTATGAGGATGACTAGTTTCCAAGGGCCAAGGCAGGGGGAGGGGGACTTCCCCACACACACACACCTGCCAACCCATGGCCTCCTTGTCAAGCCTGTGTCTGGGATGGGGCTGCCTCCTGTTTGCATCTGGGCATAGATATTTGGGAGATTTCAAAAAACAGTTGGAATTCTCCCTCTTCCCAAACAGTGGTGCCTTAGTTTTGTAAGTAGCTGCAACAGAAACAGCAACAGCAGAGGCAGCAGCAGACCTTCAGAAGAAGGAAGGAGTTGCTCAGAGAGGAAACCACTGGAAAAGTACCACACTTAGCATTGATTGGATTATACTCAGTGGAGGTGAAATGTTAAAGTTGAGTTCAGTTGCCCTGTTACAGAGTTCACAAGGAGGCTTGCATATTAGCCTCTCAACTGATTGTAATCATTCTGTAAATCTTTATTGCTTACACGTTCTCTACATGTGTGATTAGAAAACTTCCCGTTCCATACCTGATTCATGTTTGTACCTAGGTTAAGTTGGTTTTTTTTTTATTTTCTCTCTTCCAATTTCTCTTCCCAGCTCTACTGAAGAGAACCCTTCAGACTAAAACCAAAAACAAAATTGTTTCTCAGGAATCGGAAGTTGGAGCACTTTGCAGGTCAGCCCCCTACGAAGGGCACAGAAGCCCACAAATGAACAAGAACAGATTGTAATGATAAGTAAAGGGTAGGGCCTAGATAGCAGTGCCTGGCTAGATATCATGCTAGATTAATTAGGTGTTTATCCCTACTTCTCTAAAGGTCCACAGGATCACAGGTCTAGAGTTGGAAGGGATCTCAGCAGCCATATAGTTCAACCCCCCCTATTTTATGGATGGGGGCTAGCCAAGAGTCACACAGGTGACTAAGCTTCCAGAATTCCAGGTTCTTTAACTTTAAGCCAGTGTCCTTCCCATGGTACCACCCTTTCATGTCTATGTTTCACTCTCTTCTCCTTCATCTATACTAACTTACAAACCCAGGTTCCCTACAGTACAAATGGATAAAGAGAAACACAAAGGATAAAAGGTGAGAAGCGATACAAAAAACATAAAAGAAATTTCTGGAAACCCAGGAAAGCCCCTTAAGGTCAAAATTTGAATAGGTCTGATCCAAGTTGCCAGAGGACTACAAGAAGCAGAGTGATACCAGCCTGAGGGAAGAGGGCCTTGATTTCCCCTTCCCCGGTTCCTTTATAGACACAGAATGATGTGCTAACATACTATTTATTTAATGTGAATATCTTTCTCTCTCAATCAGAAGTAAAGAACACCTAAACAAACAATAATTGGTCATCCCTTCTACACTTTCCCTGTGACCCCTAAATGATGCAGTTGGATATTAAAAGCTAGTTCAGACTAGGAACCAACAATGAAGAAAGAATTCCAAGAATGGCTCTTGTGGAGGAGGAGGGGATTTCTCTCTCCTTCCCACTCCCCACCTCCATTGTTAAATCATCTAGCTGAAGAAATACTTTGCCACATCCAGCAGTTTGAGAGTTTGTCAGTTCAAAAGAGTTCAAAGCATAGTTGAGATGTATCCAGCAGGGAGCAGAGATACATATTCTCCAGACAGATGTGAAAATAGAGAGGCATTCTAGGTTGGAAGCAACTTTGATCTCTTGGAGCAGAAAAGAGAGCCTGCTATGAACACAAGAGAAAGCTATCCCTGGAAATTGAGAGTCACTCTGGAGAAGGGCAGTCCCTGGGAGCCCAGCTACAGATATGGGGGAGGAGAGAAGGAAGGGGGGGATGTCATGAAGACTCCATAAAGAGAGAAAGTCTATCAAGATCCTGTAGTATACTAAAAGCATGAGTTGCATTGATGATGTTTGATCCCTACATGTGAACCAAATTGCCATTGTACTCTAAATTTTATGTATCCTCTTCCTACTGTCAACCCTAAAAACAAATGACCACATGTCACAGCATAACAGAGCCACAGCAGCTCTGCAACTGCTGTTAATGCTAAAAAAAACAAAACAAAACAAAGAAACCTGATCTCACACAGGTTATCAAAACCACAGGTAACTCCAAAAATAAAATAAAACAAAATAAAGCCAAGGAGCTAACAGTGATTATAAGTTAAAAGCTTTCTTTATTCCATTGGAGGAGGGAAGTCAGACACATATGTGAGGGGCCCTCTACTAGAAGGGGCCCCACTACTGCATTAGTGTGGGCAAATCTCAATGCTTATACCAAAGGTCACTAAGTGAGCCGTAGCCCAGACCATGGAGCAACAATGAGCTAAGTTTAATTTATACCAGGACTTCATACCAGAACACAGGTACTAAAGGTGCTTGTCCGAGCTCAGAGACCACCTGGTGCTGGTGGGAAACAATTATAGGATTTTGCTGTGGCTGAGATCAGCCAGAGCAGTGGTTCTCAACCTATGGGTTTCGACCTCTTTGGGGGTTGAATGACCCTTTCACAGGGGTCACAGGGGTTGCCTAAGACCATCAGAAAACACATATTTCTGATGGTCTTAGGAACCGAAACACCACTCCTCTATCTGTCTCCAGGCAGGTCCGCCCACATGCAGATACACCCACATAGGAGTATTAAAGGGTCGTGGCATTAGAAAGGTTGAGAACCACTGGTCCAGAGGGTAAGCGCAAAGGATTGTTGCTATGTCAAGCTCAAGGCACAGCTTATTTGCTAGGCCTTAGCTGGAAAATAGGGGGTTTCCGAATAGTAAAAAGCGAGGCATAAAAACAGAGGAGTGGTCTTGGCATGGGAATCCTGACACTATTGATAATAACAGTTGTAGCCACCTGTGCCACAGGTTCATGAGGGGAAATTTTTGTAGCTACAAGTCTTACTCCGCCATTTTAATAAATGCCTTTGCTTTGAGCTAATGCATCTACTGATTGACCATAAATGGGAAGCACACTGGGTGGGGGTTTGTAAGCTCTAGGAGCCTGTACCCACAGGGTACCTTAGAACCTGTGGGGGTAGTAGACATGTCCCTGGGGACCCAACTTACAAACCTATGTGGATGAATTGGGAAGAGCAGCTCAGAGGGAATGCTGCACCAATTTAGATCTTTTGCTGGAAACATTATGGACAGAACACAACTTGAGCGCCAGCTGGGTGAAGCAATGACTGGAGTTCTGGACCCAGAATCAGGAAGCCCTTATTTCAAATCCTGCCTCAGATACTTACCAGCTGCACGAACTTGGGCAGGTCATTAAAACTCTTTCTGTCTTGGTTTCTTCACCTGTAAAATGGAGAAAATAATAGCACCTCTTCCCCAGGGTTGATATGAGGATAAAATGAGGTAATCTTTGTGAAGAGCTTTGCAAGCCTTTAACTGCTATATAAATGCTAGCTAAGAAGACCTCCTTCAGGGAAGCCAATCCTGAGATCCCTCTTGCTTGAATATATTTTGCTTCTTATATATTTTGGATGTTTCTGCATACATGTTATTTGCCCCAATATAGTTCAGCTGAAGGGAAAAGACTACCTTTTTTCTTTGTATCTTGAATACCACTTACTAAATGTTTGTTGGATGGAAGGATGGATGGATGAGTGGGTGGGTGGGTGGATGGATGGATAGAAAGATAGAAGGATACATGAAAGGATGAATGGATGACTAGATGACGTGCCCTACTTTCTCCATTACCAAATAAGTGAAGCAATTAGGTCTTTGTCAATTTACAATGAAAGGGGGTAGGCATCAAGTATAAGTAACATTTGAGAAAAATACTTTTTAAAATATGGTAGCACTCCCTCCCCCTTTTGAGCAATTACCTGACTTAGACATACTGATGGACCTGGTTAGTGTACCCTGTAATACACTTAGGTCCCATGTTTTTCACAGACATCTGCCAGCATCTTTCTTTGAATTACACCTCCCCAGAAACCCTTCCCTCTCCCCCATCCTTTTTACATGGTTGAACAAAAATTTTGCACGGAGTAGTTAAGCTATAAAGGTCTGTTGCCAAAGGAAAGAATTGGCCTGGATTAATATCTGCAAAAGCATAATTTTAAGGCACATAGGTGACCACCAACAAATACATGTTGGGTAATTGTAATGGTATCTGCAACCTCAGCTTTAAAAAATAAACAAAAGGGCTCTAAACACTTGACTTTATTTTATTCCTATTTCATACTTAACACTTTCATGTCCAGTGAAGAGTAATTCAATAAGAATAGTTATTAGCCAGGAAGCAAAAAGCTCCTCAGTCTGTTCCCCGTCTATTGAGGGTATGGTGCTATTGAGAACTTAATTAGGCCACAAGAAGTATTTTTCATTTGAGAATCTCAAAGCACCTAGTTTTTTAACTAGGAAAATGAGAAAAGTAAGGAATCACTGAGGTTCTATAGTGCAAATAGAGGTAGACAGCAAACAGAGAAATGGAATCTGAGATTCCTGTCTCACTCCAACCACTAGACCACACTTTTAACACAGAGGAAGTTTGGTGGAGTGGATCCCTGCATGCAACTACAATTTCCATCTTTCTTCTTTAAAAAAATCTCCTTTCCAAGCAAAGACCTGTTTGATTCAGCAAATCCCATAGATTAGCTATCTTGAAATAATTATTTCATTAAATCATTAAAAATTAGCCATGAAAATTACACTAAAGAAGATATATGAGCTTCTGTTTGCTGCTATACCCTAAGGCAAAGGGCCTTTCTTTCTCGCTTGAAGCTGAAACACCCGTCTCTCCCTATTAACAGATTCTGAACTCCTACGGACAGTCTTGCTTTTCCACTTGTATCCCCAGCGTTTATAGCCCATACTTTGCACGCAGTAAGCACTTAAATGTTGGGGGGGGGCGGTATTCATGTAGTGATTTATTCATTCCTGAAATGTTGGAAGTTTGGGGTATCAGAATGCCTCCAATATAAAGCTGATAAAGGAAAACCCTAAGGGTAGGGGGAATACATGCCGGAGGATGGGGGAGGAAATGTATTTTGCAAACGGGCAGGATTAGAGTGAGTCTGGGTTGCAGGGAAATACCTGGGGAAAAGGAGGGGACATGCAGGGAGGACTTTCCAACGACTCAGGCATTCATCAAAATGTTCCCTGTGCATGACCCCAGTGGCTCATCACAGGGAGTTTCTCTGCTGAACCCTTACACAGGCTTTAGGCTTTTCCCCCTCCCAGGCAGGACCAGACCAGTTCTCTCTTTCTGCTCTGAGTGGCCTGGAAATTCCCTGCGCCTGGCCCCGCCCCCGAGAAATCCCCTGCCTGAGCATATAGGTCGGCCGCGCGGCCAGCCCCGCTCCAGTGCTTCGCTGTCCGTGTGGCTGCTGCGCCGTGGAGACAAGAGCGAGCCCCAAGAGCCGCCCCCTTCCTCCGCCCCCCTCAGCTCCCTCCCTGCGCTCGCCGGCTGCCTTTGGAGCCCCGAAAAGAGACGAACCTAGCGGCATTTGAGCAGCGCCATGTTTCACGCCTTGAGGCAGCCGCAGGAGGAGAACCCCCAGGAGCAGGGCATGGAGAGCCCCCGGGACGGGCTCAAAAAGGAGAGGCTTTTGGACGATCGCCATGACAGCGGCCTGGACTCCATGAAGGACGAGGACTATGAGCTGATGGTGAAGGAGCTGAAGGAGATCCGGATCCAGCCCCAGGAGGCGCAGCCTGGGCCGCCCCAAGAGCCTTGGAAACTGCAGGTCACGGAGGACGGAGACACGTAAGTGCCGCCGCATATATTCAGCCTTAGCTGCGGGGACGAAGATGGGGGTCGGCGGGGGCAGGGGAGGGGGGGCGGCACAAAGGCCGGAGTTGGATGCAAGTCCGGGCCGCAGAAATGGGCACGTAGCTGCAGGGAATGCCGGAAAGCGCTTGAGTGGCACTCGCGCTGCCGAAAGCGCAGCCCAGGAGCCCCATCTTATTCCGCTCTCCCCCAACGAGCGAGCAAATGTAACTTTCATTGTCTTGCCTCGCCACCCCCCCCCCCTTTAAAATTATGGAATCCTTTGCCCTTCGGGGCGGGGGACATAAAGTCCCAGGTTGCATAAGGTGCCCCGGGGGGAGGGGGGCCAGCGAGCTGGGACTTTCTGCGGGGATTGGCCGCGCGCCCAGGGCGCCGCGGGCCGCCGCTGGGAGGGGGAAGTACAGGGCGTTCCAGTTGCTGGGGAAGGAGGGGTGGGGCCAGGCCGGCGCCAGCCGGGGAGGGGTGGGGGAGGGCCCGGAAAGTCCCTGGGGTAGTGCCAGGAACACTCAGCTCATAATAACCTCGCGGAAAACACCGGCCACGGCCTTCAGAAACCCCAGCTTTGCGCAACCCTCCTTCCTCCTTCCCACCGCCCTGCTGAGCATCACTCACGGTTGTGGGTTTTTTTTCTCTTCTTGCCCCATGCTGCTGCTTCAGGTTTCTCCACTTGGCCATTATTCACGAAGAGAAGACCTTGGCTTTGGGAGTCATCCGACAAGTGGCAGGAGACTTGGCTTTTCTCAACTCTCAGAACAATCTGCAGCAGGTGCGGCCCCTTCACAACCCACTTTTTTGTCCCCCCTTTGGCCCCATTTGACAGTCTTTGAACCACCCAGTATGTTGGTTATAACCCAGGATGGCATAATTTCTCATTTCAAGTTACTCAGTTCATCATTTTGCCTCTTTGGGGCCAGAATTTACATGGAGAAAGGACCACAGAGGTCGGTCTAATATAACCCTCATTTTATAGATGAGGAAATTTAGAAGTTCAGTGAGATTAAGTGATTTAAAATCACTTAACTAACGAAAAAGTTACCCAGGTAGCAAAGTATGTGGCAAACCCAAGATCTGATCTCAGGTTCCCTCAGCTCAGAAAAGTGCTACAGTTTCACCCCAAATATTAAAGTATAAGAAATGTCTCCATCAGTAACATTTACTCCTGGGCTTTGATCTAAATAAGGCCAGACTGGCAGTTGCTACGTCTAGAGAAATGATCGTTTTTAATGGAATCCCAGAATGTTTTTGTGTGACCTGTGCTTACCTATTTCCTTTCTTTGGTTTGTAGAGCCCTCTTCACTTGGCAGTGATCACCAAACAGCCAGAGATTGCTGAGACACTTCTGAAAGCTGGCTGCGATCCAGAGCTCAGGGACTTTCAAGGGAATACACCTCTGCACCTTGCTTGTGAGCAGGGCTGCCTGGCTGGTGTAGGAGTGCTTACCCAGTATTGCCAAACCCAGGACCTCCTCTCAGTGCTACAGTCCACAAACTACAATGGTATGACTCCAGCCGTTCTTGGGAAGGCATTAAGCATCTTAAGAAAGACCCTGGACGGCTAGAATTGGCCTACTTTAATACAGCTTAATAGAGAATCTGAGCCCCAAGGCTGGGAAGGAACTTGCCTAGTATCTAAAAATTTGAGACTTCTAAAAATGTCATTTGTGGCTCCCTTATCAGTCCCTTTTCTGGAAGTAGAAGGAAATGTTACAGTTAACATGAATAATTGCATTTATTTTCCTTTGGTTTTTCTGCAGGTCACACGTGTCTCCATTTGGCTTCCATCTATGGCTACTTAGCAATAGTAGAACATTTAGTGTCCTTGGGAGCTGATGTCAATGCTCAGGTGATTATAACACTTTTTAAATAGATGCAAAAGAGTCTACTGTGTTTGTAGAACTTATAACCAACCTTTCCCCCACCCCCCAAATGTAATTTATTTCATACATAGATATATTAAACATCCTAATTTCCTTGCATTACAGGAGCCCTGTAATGGCCGAACTGCCCTCCATCTTGCCGTGGACCTGCAGAATCCTGAACTTGTATCCCTCCTTTTACGGTGTGGGGCTGATGTGAACAAAGTTACCTACCAGGGTTACTCTCCATATCAACTCACTTGGGGCAGAGAGAACACTACTATTCAGAAGCAGTTGGGGCAGCTGACCATGGAAAACCTGCAGATGCTTCCAGAGAGTGAAGATGAGGAGAGCTATGACACAGAGTCAGAATTCACAGAGGATGAAGTAAGTCCTATTGCAACACTTATTCATCCCTTGTGACACCCTGTAAAAAAAATTAAATTAGAACTAGGACAAGTGTGACATGTTGAGAAGACTAAACCCTTTGGAACGAAAAGATCTGGGTTCAAATCCTCCCTCAGCTATATATTATATATCTGCTCTTTGTCAAGGCCCTTTTGGGCGCTGAGTTTCTTGTGCTGCAGAATGAGGAGATTTAACTTCTGAGAACTCTTCCTTGTTCCCTTGGGGCATAGTAGCTCTAACCCCTGGGAGTAAAGCAGAAGAACATGATTTAGATTTACCATCTCTGCATTCTACTTCACCCTGTCAAAATGTCACAAAATGAATGTTATATCATATCTTTCTCTTAAATATCTTCTATTAAAATGCCAAAAGATTTACCCATGTCCTAATAACTATCTCTTGGTTTAATCCATCCCTGTTAAGGAAAAACATCTTTGCCTTTTTTAAAAATTGTATAATGGAGAAAGAAGCCCCAGAATTACTGCTCTAGACATTAACCTGCCTTTTTTCTCTCCTTTTAGTTACTCTATGACGACTGTGTGATTGGAGGCCAACGCCTAGCATTATGAACTGAATATAACTGAAAGAGCATGAAGCTCTACTCTGTATAATTTGTACAAAAAGATATTTTATTTTTCTAAAAAAAATTTAAAACACAAAAAAAGTACACACTTAACCATGTAGGTTTGCTTGAAACACATTATTGTAATAGAAGGGTGTTTCACATCCTGTCCTTGGGAATTCTTGGCATGTAACAAGGAAGAAGATTGAAAATTCAAAGAAAATTTCCTAAGAGGCATATGGGGTTTTTGGAGATTACTTCCAGTGTTTGGTTTTCCCCAAAAGAATTGCATCTTCATTACCAAGAATTTCACTGACTTGCTAACCATGGTTTCTAGTGGCTGACCATAGCGACTTTCTGTGATTGTTAATAGTCAGATGAAGTGAAAGGAAAATTTTGAATTCTGTTAAAGAATTGGTTTCTGGTCCTATCACCTTGTCAGTGATGATTATACCCATTTGTAAATAGTGTACATTATGTTCATTTTGTTGGTGTTTTGGTACTTTTAAAATGTATATTTATTAAACAGATTTCTATGCCCAGGATCATCCTAGTTGTTGGTATTTTCTCTACTCTCTTTATAGATGATAGAGGATTCGCATCCTCCTAGTCCAGGGAGAAAAGATATATTCCAGAGCAGAGAAGAGTAACAGTTAAAATTATAACCATCAGGATACCTGAGTCCCATTTGTTGCTTCTGAGAAGCACCAACAATCTCCTGGCGAATGATGGAGAGAGAGAGGTAGCAAGCATGTTGGGGTCAGTTAAAAAGAATGACAAACTGGTCTATACTTTTCCTAGTTAGAGGAAACTTTATGGGATTTGATGCTTTTTTTTTCATCATTGCTATCACTGCAAAAATTCCCATCACCCTCCTACTTTACTAATAATGGAAAGTACAGGCTTTTTCTTTTCCTGAGGAGCTGACTTTGAATCCCAGCTCTGCTACTTAGTACTCATATGACTGGGGGCAAGTCACTTAAACTCCGAGTCTCAGATTACTCATCTGTAAAATGAGGGGGTTGATCTAGAGGATTTCTAAGGTCTAAATCTACGTACTGTACACTTTCTTTGTAACAAAGAAGTACAATTAAGCAAAATAAGAGCAATACATTGAGCACATCTTGACAGCCTCATCCCACACCCCGTATTCACAAACTCTATTCCTGGGTTTGATAATTACCATGGAAGAAACTAGAATGTTACGGTAATTTACAGCCATTCAGAGAAAACTTCAAAAGTAATTGCAGAAAATTTTAATTTGGCCAATTATACCAAAGAATCCAAGTACTAACCTTAATAGAGAAAATTAAAAGGGAATGCTTGTAGATACTTAAATAAATGCCTGTTGATTGGCTGTAGGCAGAGAATTCAGTCAGCAAGAAATTATGTGAATAACTTCTTAAGAGTATTTCTGTAAAGTGGAGATAATGTTGGCACAACCCTCACAAGATTACTGGGATAGTCATAGTGATTATAATGACATGTGTATACATGTATGTACACACACACACACACACATATACATAAATCCAAAGGGTGTAGTGGATAAACTGGAGTAAAGAAGACCTAAGCTCAAGGCCTGCCTCTTACACAGACAGACCCTGAGCCTGGGCAAATCACAGTTTCTCAACACTTGCAGCCAGCTCTACTGAGCTGCTGAGAAGGTTGAAAAAACCAAACTGGGAACTCCACCTATTAAATCATGTTTTTTTTTAAAAGGTTTCAATTACTTAAGAAAAAATGAATAGGAAGTGATAATAGAAACTTAGAAATGGATGTAAAATTGAAAATGGTGTTTTTGTCAAGTTTCAGCTGGTTTATTGCATATAGAATAGAAATTTGTAAACACTGATTTCCTGGATTGTCCACAGGCAAGTTTTCAAAGATAATGTTGCGTGTCAGTTTTGGGACTACCTACATTCATATATGTTGTTTGTGAAAAGGAAGAGGGAACACACTTTGTGAGACTACTTTTCAAATCTTTCAGGAAGTGCTACCTCCAAATGGGAACAAATTTTGGCAAAGAGGAGTACATGGAATATTAAAGATTGCAAGGGAACTTAGAAATTTGCTAGTAGCCATAACCTAACACAGTGCCTTGTACGTAGTGAGCAGTTGATAAATGCCTCTTGAATCGAATCCTTGGCAGTCCCTGTATTTTACAGATGAGAAAAGGGTCCAGAGAGGTTAAAAGAGCTTCCTAAAAGGGCAAATGGTCATATAGATTTAACACATAACATTTTTTGCAGGTATTTGAATGTGTTTCTATATGTATGTGAGGGTGGGGATGGGGAAGGGAGGAAGATGTGGATGTTTTTTTTTTTATTCTAATATTAATAAACTCCTACTAAAATGAGCACTTCCATATTCATAGTAAAACAAAAAGAACTACATGAAACTGTCAATCCATTACATAGAGATTGCTTTTGTTTATGAGTATATAATAAATCCAACATGTAATTTTTAAATTTCTAAAAGCTATCCTGCTTGTCTGTGATTGCTTCTGCCTTTCTTATTCCTTCTATGGATTTTTTAAAATACCCATTAACATTTTATTTGTGAGTGTAATCCATTCCTTTTCTGTCATTCTCTCAAAGCTTTCCACCAGACTGAAAAAAGTGTTTGTTTTTTTTTAACAAATATGTCAAGTAAATCCCACATTGGTTATGACCAAAACTCTGGCTCATTTTGCAATTTGAGTCCCTCAGATTTTTGCCTTTTTTTTTTTTTGGAGAAGGGGAAGGCAGGGCAGTTGGGGTTAAGTGACTTGCCCAAGGTCACATGGCTAGTAAGTGTTAAGTATCTGAGGTCACATTCGAACTCAGGTCCTCCTGACTCCAGGACCAGTGCTTTATTTATTGCACCACCTAGCCGCCAAGTCAGTTCCAAATTGCTTTCCGGAATGGAGGGGCCAGTTCACAGCTCCACCAACAGCATATTAATGTACCTATTACCACACAGCCCCTGCATCATTTGTCATTTTCCATTTTTGTCATTTTGTGCCATTGTGTTGCATGTGAGGTAGAACCTGAGTCATTTAATTTATGTTTCTCTATTAGTGATTTACAGCATTTTTTCATAGGAGGTTTTTCCTTTGAAAAGCACTTTTTCATATCCTTTGATCATTTAACTATTGGTTCTTGTTCTTAGAAATTTGAATCAGTTCCTTTTATATCTGGAATGTGACAACTCCATCAGATGACCTTTCATGGCAAAGATCATTTCCAAGTTAACTTTGCCTTCTAATTGTTGGACCAATGATTTCATCATGACATGGAAGTGTGTCAACTGATTAACTCTCATTTTTTTTCCTAACAAGTATGAGTTTAGTGTGATTCCATAAGGGCAATGATTATTTATATTTGTCTACTAATAAACATTTATTGGTACATATTTGCATCTCTTACATATCTTGTACTTAGGGATAACTAGATAGGGTTAGACTGATTCTTATTTTAGGCCCCCAAATTTTGAACTATGGGATATAAGTTCACTTGCTTAACCACAGGAAGCTAACTAGAAGACTTCCACCCTTTTCCCCTGATGAGTAAGTGACCAAGCCCAGCTTGGCAGAGATGACCTAATAATATGGAAAAATCCCCCGGGGTATTTTTGTTACCCCTCCACTCTTCATCATCCCTGCCTATTGCCCAACATGGGGAAGCGGCCATGAGTAGCTAGCGGATGACCCATCCCTTGCCCATCCTGTTGACTATCAGCCCTGTTCAGCTTCTAGCAGCTCTTTGGGGGGGTCAAGGTACATGTCTGTCAAACAATGAGATCCAGTATTTAAGTATCATCTGTGTCATCTCTGTATCAAATAATATAAAACCAATGCCTTGGAGGAAGGGGCCATCTCAGATCATGAGGAAGATCTGAGGTCCCTTTAATAAATGGTTATTGACTTGGAACTCTACTCACTTGCTTTTACTACAAATTGAACATTTTGGACCCACAGAAGAGTCTGGAAATTCTTATTATTGAAACAGATCAGCAACCCGTCTGTAACTTAAAAGAGTTGCCCTGGGATAACTGCCCTGGAATACAGATTAAATGACTTTGCCTATGGTCACATAGCTTTGTCAGGGGAACTGAACCCAAATCTTTTGGACTGCAGGGTCAGGCCTCTATACACTGTGTGCATTTCTCATTCCTTCCATCTCGTATCAGCCTCAGTTTCCTTATTGTGAAATGGAAACAACAATAATATCAACTCGAAAGGTTTGTTGTGAGGATCAAATGAGATCACACATGTAAATGTTAGCCATTAGTCAATTACAACAATAACTAATTAAATATTTTCTATGTGTCAAGCACTTTGCTACTTGCTCAGGGCACCAAGAAAGGCAAAAACACTGTGTCTGCCTTCAAGGAGCTCACATTCTAAAGGGGTGAAGGGTTTTCAAACAACTATGTACATGTAAGATATGTGTAGGGTAAATTAAAGGCAATCTCGGAGGGAAGAGACTAGGGGAGGAGGGTGGAGAGGAAACAAGAAAGGCCTGCAGATGGTGAGATCTGGGCTGGCTTGAAGGAAGGCAGGGAAAGTAGGAAGCAGAACTGAAGAGACAGAGAGCACTCAAGCAGGAGAGGTGGCCAGTGCAAAGACAGCGTTCTGTGTGAGGAGCAGCAGGGGACGGATATTTTAGAGAGGGAGTTCATGGAGGAAAGGAAAGTGTGAGAGACCTGGAAAGGCAGGAAGAGGTCAGATGACAAAAGACTTTCAAAGCTAGAGGATTTTTTATTTGATCCTGGGGGTAATAAGAAACGCTGGAGTTTAACCAGGATGGAAATGTGTGCTTTAGGAGAATCACTCTGGCAGCTGAATGGAGGATACATTGGAGTGGAGATAAAGGCAGGAAGAGCAACCAGAAAGATACTGCAGTGTTCCAAGCAAGAGTTGTGCGGTTCTGTACTAGGATGGTTTCAGATGGCTTTCCAGAATGGCCAGACCAGTTCACAGCTCCACCAACAGGGCACTAATACGCCTGATTTCCTGTAGTTCCTCCAACATTTGCCATTTTCCTCTTTCGTCATCTTTGCCAGACTGAGAGGTGTGAACTGAAACCTGAAAATTGTTTCATCTGCATTTCTCTAATTATTAGTGATTTAGAGCTTTCTTTTTCATATATTGTGGATAGTTTGGATTTCTTCCTTTGGAAACTGCCTTAAACAGAAATTCTCAAAAAAAAAAAAAATAAAAAGCATGCACACAAAAAAATGCTCTAAATCACCAGTAAGAAAAATGCAAATTAAAGCAAGTCTCACTCCCATTAGATTGGCAAAAATGGCTATAAGTGAAGATAACAAGTATCACAAGGCAGGAACACTAATGTATTCAGGGGATCTGTGAATTGGTGCAGCCATTCTGGAAAGTAATTTGGAATCAAATGCACAAAATCACTAAAGTGTGCATATTTTTTTACCCAGGAATACCAACATGAGGCTCATAGATCTGTGACAGGTTAAAGATGAAATAATGGAGGAAACAAAAGTTTCAGCTTCCAAGGAGGCTGATTTATTAAGCAATGCATGCCAGTTGTTGTTCAGTGGTCTAAGTCATGTGTGACTCTCCATGACTCCAGTTTGGAGTTTTCTTGGCAAAGACACTGGAGTGGTTTGCCATTACCTTTTCCACCTCATTTTACAGAGGTTGAAACTGAGGCAAATAGTATAAAGTGACTTGCCCAGGGTCACACAGCTAGTAAGTGTCTGAGTCCAGGATTGATCTCAGGAAGATGAGTCTTCTTGGTTCCAAGCTCAGTACTCTGTCCACTGTACCACCCAGCTGCCCAAATCAGGACCAGGCCCCCTCAACTTTGGCACTGGACCCTGAATGCAGAGGGAAATAGCATTAAAATATGCATTAAAAACAATCAAGACCAATTAATTAAAAGAAGAAAATTAACAGGACACAACAAGGATACAAAATTAGGTCATCTGATTTTTTAATTGGAGGAAATATTAGATAGAGACTTTCAAAGTTGGAAGGGGAAAGTGAATAGTTGCAATTCCTTGAAATCAGAAAAATATATGTGTCCTATTCCCCTCAAGTGTCTATTTTCGGTCAAAGGAACATGGAAACAAAAACTGACTGAGCAGTACAGGGCCAGTTTTCAGATAAGACATATGAATTGCTTGAGATGTATAACCGTGAGAAAACTCTGAATCCATCTTCAGCTCAGATTGGACTTCTGATCAGCATAACCTAGATCCTTAGTTACGGTCTCTAGGCAAAAGGTAGAGGTGGTCTCCCTTCCAAGCCTTGCAGGGCTAGGTCCAAATAAGGCAATAAAGTTTTCTCACAATTCCCATAACTGAATAAAATTTTCTTACAAGACAGAATTTGGACTCTACCCATAACTGAATAGAAAAGGATCTGAGCAAGATCCAGAATTGGGCATAAGATGGAGTCAGTGTGGTTCACTCAATTCCCACAATTCCCTCAGATCAAAGAAAAAGGGATGATGCTTCTCAGATCTATTTATCTGGTACCGACTTCTCTTTTGACCTCCAGTCTCACACCTCCGACTGCCCTTTGGACGTCTTGAACTGGATGTCCAATAAACATCACAAATATGACATGTCCAAAATGGAACTCGTCTTTTCCCTAAAACCTTTCCCTTTGCTTTTTTTTTTTTTTTGCAGGGGGGGGAAGGCAGGGCAAGATCACAAAGGTAGTATGTCAAGTGTCTGAAGCTGGTCTTGAACTCAGGTCCTTCTGACTCCAGGGTTGGTGCTCTATTCACTGTACCATCTAGCCATCCCAGACCTCTCCCTTTTCTTAACTTCCCTATTACAGTAGAGGGAACCACAATCCTCCCAGTTACCTAGGCCCAAAACTGAGATGTCATCCTGGACTTCTCACTGTCTCATACTTCATATCCAATCATTTTCCAAGTCTTAATAATTCTGACTTCATAACATCTCTCATATATATACCCCTTCTCTTTTCTGATACTACTACCACCCTGGTGCAGGCTCCCATCACCTCATCTCTGGCTTTCTAATTGGTCTCCCTGCTTCAAGTCTCTTCCCCATAATCGAATTGGTCTTCCTAAAACATAGGTCTGATCATGTTATTCCCCTATTTAATAAACTCCAGTGGCTCCCTATTAACTCCAAGATGAAATATAAAATCTTTTGTTTAGCTTTTAAAGTCATTCATAACTTGGCTTCTTCCTACTTTTCCGGTTCTCTTACATATTACATCCCTCAATATAATCTGTGGTTCAGTGACAGTGGCTTTCTAGCTGTTCCTTGCCGATGACACCCCATCTCCTCAATTCAGACACTTTTACTGACTGGCCTCTCATGCCTGGAATTCTCTCCCTCCTAGGCTCCATTTTCTGTATTCCCTGACTTCCTTCAGGAAATGTTTTACCTTTGGGGCACCTAGGTGGTGCAGTGAATAGAGCACCGGCCCTGAAGTCAGACACTTAACACTTACTCGCCATGTGACCTTGGGCAAGTCACTTAACCCCAATTGCCCTGCCCTCCAAAAAGCAAAAAAAAAAAAAATGTTTTACCTTTTGCAAGAATCCTTTCTGTAGTCCACCCCATATGCTACCACCTTCCCTCTGAGATAATTCCTAGTTTATCCTCTTTATATCTTGTGTATACACAGTTGTTGGCGAGTTATCTTCCTCATTAAACTGTGAGCACAGGGACTGTATTTGCCTTTCTTTGTATCTCTAGTGCTTAGCCATAATGCCTGGCACATTGTAGATAATATATAAATGCTTGTTAACCTGTTGTCTTGACCATATTTATAAAAAATATTTACAGTAGCATTGTTTATTGTAACAAAGAACTGGAAAAGAATGGGTACCCGTCAATTGTGGAGTAACTACAACTTATATTATGTGAATTAATAGAATATCATCACACAATTAGAAACAATGAAAAAGACTTTCAGAGAAAACTGGGAAGACTCTTATGAACTGATGCAGAGTGAAATGAACAGAAAGAACCAGGAAGACAATTCATATGTTGTATCCCCTCTAGGAACTAGGCCCAAGCTACAATCAAAGTTATAGTTCAAGTACCCAGAAAGGTGAATACGACTGCTCTCTAAAGGTTTCAGGGACACTTCTCTCCTTGAGACAGTGTGACCCTCCCACCAATACCAACAGTGTCCACAAGGAAAGCATTATGATTGAAGATCACAGAGATGAGGAGGGTGATTGTGGGCAATGTGTTAGAGATGGTAAGATGGGGTGGGATTGAGGGTACATACAGATGGTTTGGTTTTGTAAAGAGGGGGGCCACGTCTTCATCAGAGGCTGGAAAGAATAAGTAGAGGGTAATATCAAAGAGCTGTGAAATACAGAAAAAGGAAGAGGAGAGAGTTCACAATAAATGGCTTCTATTTTCTCACTAAAGGGTTGAGCAAGGTCCTCAGCTGAGAAGATGGAAGGAGAAGGTGTTGTGGGATTTGAAATAAAAAGAGGTTTGGAACAGCTGCTGTACGGAGGAGATAGGGAGCAAGAAAAGGACTGCTTGACTGTAGTGCCAACCCAATTGAGATTAGATGGCATAAGTTTGTCATGGACTAAGTCAACATGGTTGTAGACTTCCTCTAGCTCTGCTCAGCAGCACTTAGTAGGAGCAAAGGAAGTAAAATGTTGGGAGTAATCCATGGCTGGGGTTTGGGAAGACATGGGTCATTGGACAAGGGGAAAAAGGGTTCCCTTTTCATTGTCACAGAAGATGAGCAGGGTTTAACTAGTGAACTAAAGGCCCAAAATTGGAAATGAAGCAAAATGTAGCCAGAGCAGGGACGATAGCCTCATAAAATATTAAAGGGTAGAGATAAAGATTGGAGATAAAGGTGAGGATGAAGAATAGATTTAGGAGTAAAGCATAATCAGTTAATAAACATTTATTAAGCACCAACTGGGTGCCAAGCTCTGTGTTAAACACTGAGGTAACAAAAAGAGGCAAAAGATAGTCCCTGCCTTCAACGAGCTCACAATCTAATAGGGAAGACAATAAGAAAGTAAACATGTCCCAACAAACTATATGGAGGATAAACAGGAAGAAGTTAGAAGAGGGAAGGTGCTAGAATTAAGAGGGGTCGAGGAGTAGAAAAGGTAATTTTAGTTGGGACTTACATGAAATCAGGGAAGGCAGTGGGTGGAGATGAGGAGGGAGGGCATTGCGGCATCATGGACAAGCAGAGAAAATGCCCAGAGAGCAGAGATGGAGTGACTTGTTCATGGAATAACAAGAAAGCCAGTGTCATTGAATCAAAGAGTACATGGCAGGGAATAAGGTGCAAGAAGACTGGGAAGGCAGGGAAAGGCTAGGTTATAAAGGACTTTGAATGCTATTTTGTATTTGATCCTAGAAGTAATAGGGAGTCATTGGAGTTCTTTGAGCAGGGTGTGACATGGTGAGACCTGTGCTTTAGGAAAGTCACTTTGATAACTGAATGAAAGATGGATTGGAGTTGGGAGAGAGACTCACCAGCAGGCTATTGCAATAGGGAGAAAGATGAGTTCAGTTCTGGATAGGTTGAGTTTAAGATGCTTACTGAATTTGGGGTTTGGGATGACTGAGAGGTAATTAGAGAGTTGAGACTGGAGATCAATAGAGAGGAGGGGCAGTACAGATAGATGTGAGAATCAGCAGCAGTGAGATAGTAATTAAATCTATGGGAGCTGATGACATCACCAAGTGAAATAGTATAGAGCAGTGATTCTCAACCTTCCTAATGCCGAAACCCTTTAATACAGCTCCTCGTGTTGTGGTGACCCCAACCATAAAATTATTTTCTTTGCTACTTCATAACTGTAATTTTGCTACTGTTATGAATTGTAATGTAAATATCTGATATGCAGGATGTATTTTCCTTGTTACAAATTAAACATAACCCACAGGTTGAGAACCACTGTAAAAGCAAAGCAAGGCCTTTGGGTTTAGCCTTGCCCCTACTTGTCTAAATTGTCCTACTGTCTGAGGTATGGCTGTCATTGTTTCTGAAGTTCTTGACAATAAACTCAAGCATCATACCACAATTTTTTTCTCACAGAGCTCTTCTGAGCTAGTCACCAGTTGTCCTTCAGCCTTTCAGCCAATACATCCTCTCCATCTTCTGAGACCCCACAGTACAAGCCAAGGTTGGAATGGCTCCTGCCCAAACATCAACAAGTGTAGCACAAAGTCAGTGGCATCATTCCTAGTGGAATTGTACACGTGTACTAAAAATGCCACACATGGATTCCAGTGATGTTTCTGTTTAGGTCGTAGTGCTTCTAACATGTTCATTATTGTGTGATTGAAAAATGCAGGCTGTGGGTGTACTTGAGGTAAGATATAGTTCTAGACTTCTTGATACCAGCCCAAACCAACATTTCCTTGATTACCTTGTTCTTAAGTTCTCTGCTTTGGTCACAATGGATGCTGGCAGGGAATCTACATACTAAAAAAAATGCATTTCCCACAACACTTTAACAACTTTGGAAACTTTCTGGTTCCTGCTTCAACGTCTGTGCCTAACTTACGAAATCTTTAGTTACCTCTGATACATGGCTTACTCTTTCCTCCAGACATAAAAAGTCATGGCAGACCAGTTTCAAAGGTTTGTTAATTCTCATATTCTCCACTTGTCCTTGAACATATTAGTCTCCCATGAGTCTCACACTTCTTAATGGTACCTGCTGTCATTTGAGGTCAGTAAAATTGGTTTCTCAATTTGGAACTATGCCCAAAGGGCTTTAAAACTGTGCTGCCTTTTGATCCAGCAATACCACTACTAGGACTACCCCAAAGAGATCAAAAGAAAAGGAAAAGGAGCCACGTGTACAAAAATATTTATAGCAGCTCTTTTTGTGATGGCAAAGAATAGGAAACCAAGGGGATGAATATCAATTGTGGAATGACTGAACAAGTTTTGGTACTGAATGCAATAGACTGTGATTGTGCTGTCAGAAATGATGAGAGGGGTCATTTCTGCAAAATCTGGGAAGCCTTCTATGAATTTAGTGAGCAGAACCAAGAGAACAACATATATAGCAACAGCAATATTGTTAAGATAAACAACTGTGAAAGACTCAGTAACTCATTCATACCTTGATTTATGATGAAAAATTCTATCCAGGGGTGGCTAGGTAGCGCAGTGAGTAGAGCACCGGCCCTGGAGTCAGGAGGACCTGACAAATCTGGCCTCAGATACTTGACACACTTACTAGCCATGTGACTTTGGGCAAGTCACTTAACCCCAATTGCCCTCCAAAAAAAAAAAGCCAAAAAAAATGTTCTATCCATCTGCAGATATAGATCTGATGACCTAAGAAAGCAGATTGAAGCATAATTTTTCCTTTCTTTGTTTTTGTTGGGTTTTTTTCAGAACATAGCTAGTCCAAAATATGTTTTGTATGGCTTTGTATGTATAATGGGTGTCATATTTCTTGCCATCTCAATGGGTAAGGGAGAGGATGGAGGAAGGGAGGGAGAAAATTGTAGCTGAAAATGAAAATAAAATAAAATTGGTTCTTTACTAGCTCTAGGGTTCTCTTTTAATTCCTGTGACCAAAGTCTTCAATCTAGTGCTTTCATGGCCATGGAGCACGTATTGGAGAGCATCAGCTGCTTCCTAGAATCATATGTGTGATCAATATAGATTTCAACATCGTTTTCAGTGACAAAACTCCAACTTCTGCTATTATCGCAACAGTAAAATGCCTTCTAGGAAATGGAACTTGAGTCATTTATCTTCATGTCCTTTCTTGGCTTATATTGCTTCTCAGTCCTGCATCACTGCCTCCTTACTGTAGTCATTAAAACTGAAGCAAAGAGGGTTGGTTATCCCAGGTACTACTTCTTTGTCATGGTATCAGGAATTTCTGAATAATCAAAGGAATTTGCTTATTCATAGGATCATATATTTAAAGCTAAACTGTACCTCTGAAGCACACAAACACACTCCCCAATGCTTAGAGTAGAATTAATCCTCACCACCACCACCACCACCACCACCACCACCTTATACACTGGGGGACGGGAAGGTTTAAGTTCACAGTTTAGCTCAGTGCCTTTATAACGCAGACTGGAGTTCCAACTTCAAAGCCTTCTCCTGGCTCTAGTCCCAAACTAGCACCCTAGTTTCTCTTTGTTTCCCCGATAGACTGGCTGGCTGTAACATTTGGCCTGGAATCCTGCCTCCAAGGTCACCATGGCTCAATTCTGAGTCTGGTGGGGATTACTGTCTGTACTTAGAACTAAGAAGGACAAACAAAACAGACCAAAGAGAAGCCTCACACCTGTTTTTCAGGGCCATGGGGCCTTTAAAAAAAGAGGAGGAAAGGAAGGTAGCCCTTCCTCTCTTGTTAGTTTAGTTCATATCACCCCCACTATGGTGAATCTTCACCTTTTCTGGACATAGAATAGGAAAGAGTGGGCAGAAAAGAGAGTAAGACTGTACCAGGCTGGCAGTTTTAAATACACTATTCTGTTTAAATTAATGTTTAAAGCCTGTTCTGGTTACATAGCCAATTGCAGGAGGGTACTCCTATCCACAGGGCCAGCTAAGTGCCACACTGGCTAGAGTGCTGGGTCTGAAGTCGGGAAGACCTGGGTTCCAATGTGACCTCAGACACTTATTGTATGACCTTGGGCAAGTCACTTAACCCTGTTTGCTTCAGTTTCCTCATCTGTTAAATGAGCTGGAGAAGGAAATGGCATATCACTGCAGTATCTTTGCCAATAAAACCCTCCAAGAAAGGTCACAAAGAGTCAGACATGATTGAAAAAAAGATTGAACAACTCTCATCCACGTGGCAGGGAAACATAGGATATCTTCCCCCAGAAGCAGGGTGTCTCCATGTTAGGTGATCTGGGCACGCCACAAAGACCTAGTTACAATAATATATAGCAACCCAAGGATGCCAAACAAAGCTTACGGTGTAGTACTGTACAGCAATAACATAATGTAGCAATGTGGGCATGCAATTAGTACAAATAAAATAATAAAACAAGTAGGCAAATTATTGATAACACAACCTGGCATGCACAGGATCATGGGAAAAAGAAACATCAACAGCAGCATCTCTGTTCTGACAGCTGATGTGTAATTAGACAAACAGCGCCTCATCAATCAGTGTCACACACATACACAACCTCATCAGAATACGAACTAATGAGTTAATCATCAGCATTAGTAACAAGCATTTGCATACAATACGAATGCGGTGGCTTGATCACAGGAAAACTTCTGTGGGCAAACAAAGGATCAACAAAAAGGATCCATAAAGAAGACATTTTAAAAACAGGACTGGAACGGTTTGCAGCAAATGAACATGGAGATATTTCTAAACATGAGCCCATGTGAAATGAGAGAAAATGTCAAGAGAAAGGGAATTCTTCACGAGGAAACCCGGCCCAACCCTTACAAAACAAAACAGAGACTGGGCCAACACTGCACACAAAACTTAAAGTGCCCAAGGAAAAGGAGTCTTCCAATCAAGCAGCAAGCGCCGATGAGGTGCCTACTCCCTGTCAGTCACTGTGGGGGGCTGGGTACCAAGAGAGGGTGACTTAGCTTCAGGGCGCCCCAGCAACCTGCTTAAAAGACAAATCAAACCCTACAAAGAGGGAAATAAAAGAAAAAGTAAAAAAAATTAAAAATTTAAAAAAAAGAAGAAAAAGAAAAAAAAAAGAAAAAGCAGAAAAGAAAATGTTTAAAATACCACATAAGAAGTTCATTTTGCTATGTGATGGAGAGATGTTGCTAGGACACCACCTGAAAGCCAGTGCCTGTCCCTGTTTGGGTTTCCCTGAGCTTGGGGGATTCTGGCTGTGTGTATGTCAGAAGCCTCTCAGGTCCCGAGGATGGAGAGGCAGACAGCCCCCACTCAAAGCACCAAAGGATGGTATCAAGCGTACTCCCCATACCACACTTCTAACGTTCATTCCTTTGCTAATTTTTTTCATATTGAGTACAAATAGGGCTTGTAGAAGGCATGATTTGATCATGTATGTAATGCATATGCATTCTGGAAGATTATTCTTACCAAATTCTCTCTCTCTCTCCATCCCTCCCTCCATTTCTTTCTCTCTCTCTCTTCCCCACCTCTTTCTCCCCACACCTCCTCTCTCTGTGTCTTTCCCTCTCATTCTCTGTCTCTCCCTCTTCTTCTCTCTCCCCCTCTGTCTCTGTCTCCCCCCTCCTCCTCCTGTTCATTCGTCTAACACTTGAGTTTGTAGAGGTAGGGACAGAATGGTGCTGGAGTGATGGTAGTCGCTCTTAATTTGACTGAGAGCTCTTCTACCTCATGCCCCAGGGAGTAAAGATTCGAGAAGAGAAAGCCATACCTCAAGGTGAGGGTTACTTACATATATGTATAAGTAAATATAGATGTAGGAAGACAAAAAAGATATATTGATAAAGACAGATAGAGAAATGGATATAGATCTGTGTATATACAATTCATAGGCTTACATTTGTCCTAGGTCTCAAGGAATCTCAGTCTCCTCCTATCAGGTCATGTGACTGTGCTTTCAAAGAATTTTCTCTTTTTTCTCTCTCTTTTCTTTCTTTCTTTTGTTTTTGATTTAAAAAAAATCATGTTAGCACATGTAGAAATATTAGTCCTTACCATACCCTTGGGATAGAGGAAACTAAGTTGAGGAAGAGAGAGGAAGGAGGGGACATTATAAAATTAGTCATATACTAGAGACTTCCTTAAATTTATTTCCTTGATCCTGACTGCTTATGGCTGTTTCAACCAACTGGAGGCATTCTCTGTCTGGCTCCCATTCTGAGAATGAAATTGATATTTCCATAAGGAAGGGATTTTCTTTCAAATTAGATAACCAATCACATTCCTTACTAAACCAAGACTTTGGGTACAAGAAGTCGTCTGGGGTGGGGCTGAAATGCTAGACTGGATCCCTAAAAGTCCGAGTTCTTTAGGTGATTTGCATTGAGCTCACAATCACTACTGGAAATGTTTGAATGGGAAGTCAGAACTGAGTCAGTGTAACACATCCTTCCCCCTCCTCCTCTCTCATTTTTTATTATCTTGTTCACGAGTCATACAGAAAACTTCCTCTGGCAGAAAACACTACTCACAATCATAAGAAATAATACATTTTTGTAGCTTTTATAGCTGACACTTGTGTAGCGCTTTGAGGTTTTCAAAGTGTTGTGCATTTCATTGTCATTTTAGACTCTCAACCCTTTAATGCAAATCTCCAATAATGGGGGAACTGCTGTTTCATAAGGCAGTCTATTCCATTTTGGTATCAGTGTAACTATTAGGTTTTTCCTTATATCAATCCTAAATTTGGGCAGCTAGGTGGCAGGCACAGTGGATAGAGGGCTAGACCTGGAGTTAGGAAGATCTAAGTTCAAACCCAGTTTCAGACACTAGCTATGCATAGCTGTTTAACCCAGGGCAAGTCACTTAATAGCCTCAGTTTACTCAACTGTAAAATGGGGTTAATAATAGCACCTATCTCCCAAGTGAGGCTCAAGTGAGATGGTAATTGCCAAGTACTCTGACACATAAAAACACGTTAGTTAGCTCTTATTACTAAATTTGCCTCTTTGTAGTTCTAGACAAAATAAGGATAAGAAGGCTGAGGTTTTTGTTTGACAAAATACAGAACTATAGCTCTCAGACTTTTCTGCTGATAGAGATACAACATAAGTACAAGGACGCTCACCTGCTTAGACCACCTCTCTGATTCCAGGAGGGGTGAACTCTGCCTAGTAACCCAACAGAATTATTTCAGTCTCCTTAAGTGGAGTCTGGGTGATTAACCAGAGCCTCTGCTTTGAACTTCTGTGAGAGAGTGTGGGAGGAGGAGTGGGAGAAGAAAGAAGGACTTGAGTCTTGGAGAAGAAAATTGTGTAGGTGACTTGAAAGTGTTTGGACTAGCGAAGTAGGTCATGGGCTCAATTTGTGAAAAAAATTTTTGACAAAACTTGAGAGACATTGAAGAAAACTTGAACAATGTTTAGGCCTATACACATGCTCTAGATTCTACTTCTGGGTTGAGAGAGAAGCAAGATCCAGAAATTTCTACACAGAAATACCCCAACAGAGGTTAAGCGACAACTCAGCTAGTTGCCCAAAGATGAGGGAACAACGAACTAGAGAACCTAATGCAAAGGGACCAATTTGACCTCATGAGCATCACTGAGACTTGGCAGGATGAAACCTATGACTGGACTGTGGCTCTGGATGGATACGCTTCATTCAAAAGAAACAGATTAGGTAAAGGGAGAATGAGCTCACGTTGTAAATGAAGAAGGTATACTCAAGTGATGAAAGTCAGGAAGCAGAGTTAGGAAGTAAAATAGAGAGTATTTGGGCCAGGGTTAAAGGAGGGAGAAACAGAAGTGATTTTGTCATTGGACAACATTATTGGACACCTGGACAGAAACAGATGAGTCCGGGAAACAGATTATGAGCATTCTGTCCATTACACTGTAATCATTTGGTTTGGTTTGGTTTTCTTTGAACAAAGCAATGACCTTTACACAGGAAATAACAAAACGAAAATTACTAACACGGGGAGTTGATATACCCAGGGTATGTGAAGAGAGAGTAAGAAAACACCTCTATTCTTTTGATGAATTCAGTTCACATGATTCAGAATTATAGTTCCTCGGGTCCTGAAAGAACTGGCAGAAAAAACTGCTGGGCCACTGTTAGTGATATTTGAAAAACTATGAAAACCAAAAGAGATACTATGAAACTGGGGAAGAGCAAATCTTGTCCTGATTTTTTAAAAAGAATAGTCCGCAAATTACAGGATGGTGAACTTAACTTTGATTCCAGGGAAAATTCTGGAATAGGTAATTAAAGTCCTAGGTAGAGGATCGCTGGAAAGAGAAGCAGTGATTACAAAAAGGCAGCAGCTCAGGACAGAAAAGCCTCATTCCTTTTTTTTGGCAAGATTATTAAACTCAGAGATGAGGGTAGATGCTGGTGCTATGGTTTAAATAGATTTTTTAACAAAGCTTTTAATAAGTGGATTATATGGACAAGATTATGTAGTGATTGGTTCTGGCCTCAGCAAGACTGGCTCCATTTCCCTGCCACCACAGAGTTCTAGAAGTACTTCTGAGGTATTGAGGATGTCTTTGCCTAAGGCCATCTGTCCCAGCCCCTGTTCCTTAATGTAGTTCTATGGAATTGAATGTACTTCTACTCTGTGTGTGTGTGTGTGTGTGTGTGTGTGTGTGTATTCTATCTTCTTTTTCTTCTTAAAAAAAAAATGAATCTCACTATTTTCCAGGCAAGAATTGCTGTAGCAATTCATGGGTCCAGTGACACTACTGGTTGACTCAAGAGCTTTGAGCCACTCGGCTTCTGACTTGGGTCAGTCCTACCCTCCTTAAGTCAATTTGTGCCCCCGCCCCCATCCCAGGGATTCAGCATATTCATTCCAGACATCTGGTTGACTTAGTCCATTGCTGTTTAGAACTCTCAAGTGCAAAAGATCTGCTAGCCTCAGCCCCCAACAGCTGAGTTTACAAGCATAAACAATCATAGCTAGCTTTTGACCAGTTTAGATGAAAGAGGTCAAGTGACACCTTCCCTACCCAGTCCTTCCATACATATATAGACTTCTTCCCCTATCTTTCTTCCCCTTTCCTCTCCCTCAGTAGCCTCTTCCCACCCTGTTTTCCTTCCTTTTTTCAGCAATGGTAAAACATAATAAAACCACTTCTAGGTCTTATGTTTCATTTGGCTACTTCTCTGACCCCATGACATTTAAGATTCTCAAAGGAACTTGTTAAGGTCTGGAATTTCTTTGGCTGGGGAACCCTATAACTCCCCCATAACCATTCTGATACCAAAGAAAGAGGTCAAGTATCTCCAGATTGATTATAGGCACTAGTTTAATCAACCATTATGAATACTCACAAAACAGAGGTAATTTTCAGTCTAGGGAAGTGGTCAGGTAGTTCTGTGGATCCTTGAACAAAACTCCCCAAATTCCCATGGTAATTTATAGAAAACAAAGGGAGGAGAAGCTAGAGAGGGCACTACTACTGATTGGTGGATATTTTTGGCTTTCTGCTTAGCTTGGACATTAAGCCAGTGTTATGCCCAGACTTAAGTTTGTGTATTGATCATATCCTAGTCCCATATAAGTCACAATATTCATATTATGGCTTTCATAAGTCACAGTATCTTAAGTTATGATTCAGTGTCTAAAATAGAATTCAGTATATAAGTTATGATTGTTAACAGGTCACCATATTTGGGCTTCCATCTTTCCCAGAGTTTAAGTTTTTATGGCTTTTCACTTATTACTGTATTTAATGACTTTTTCCCAATAGGAACTCTAAAGTTCCCCGCCTCCAACAGGATGTAAATAACTCATCCCCTCTGGTGGTTGACTTTTATTTACCTTTTTAAAACATACTTCTCTTAACTCTGGTATTTGTGTTTCTAAGTTTCTATTCTGCTCCAGGCTTTTCATTATGAAAGTTTAAAAATCTTCTATTTCTGTGGAGACCCTTTCTTTTTTCCCTTGTAGGATTATACTCAGTTTTTATGACTTATTCTTGGTCACAAGTCTGTATCTTTTGCCTCTTGGAATATTGCATGCCATATTCTCTGCTCCTTTATAATGGTAACTACTAAATCTTGTGCTTGCTCAGTATTGGAATTTTTTTCTTTTCAGATGCTTACATAGTATCATTTGATCTGGAAACTCTAATTTTGGCAATGATAATCTGGAGAGTTTTCATTTTGGGCTTTCTTTCAGGAGGTGTTTAGAGGATTCTATTTCACATCGCCCTCTTGTTCTCATATATCTGGGCAGTTTAGATAGTTCAGTGATATTTAGGTTATCTCTCCTTGATTTGTTTTTCAGGTCAGTTTTTTAAATGTGAGATCCTTCATATTTTCTTCAGTCTTTTAGCTATTTTAATATTTCTTCTTGTCTCCTGAAGTCAATAACTTCCACTTGATCCATTCTAATTTTTAGGGCATTTATAACCAGAGTAAGGTTTTGTACTCCTTGTATACAAATTATTAACTAAAACTGTTAATATTAATTCTTTTTCATATTTCTTCTCCACAGTTTTCATTTCATTTATATAATTTTTTTTCTTTCCTTCTTTCTTTTTTTTTTTTTGGAGAGGGGAGGGCAAGGCAATTGGGGTTAAGTGATTTGCCCAAGGTCACACAACTAGTTAAGTGTCAAGTGTCTAAGGCTGGATTTGAACTCAGCTCCTCTTGACATCAGGGCCAGTGCTCTATCCACTGTGCCACCTAGCTGCCCCTCTTTTATATAATTTTAAACTCTTTTTAAAAATAATATTTTATTTTTCCCCTTCCTCATGTCCCCCCTCCCTGAAACAGTAAGTAATTTGATATAGGTTACATATGTTCAATCGTGCAAAATGCATTACCATATTAGTCATGTTGTGAAAGAAGATGCAAACCCAAAGAAGGGAAAAACTCCCCCAAAAGTACAAAAAATGAAAACTAGTATGCTTTCATCTGCATTCAGATTCCATCAATTCCTTCTCCAGAGGTGGATGGCATTTTCCATTGTGAATCCTTTGGAATTGTCTTGGATCATTATATTTCTGAATATTGCTAAGTGCTACTACTATGTACAATGGTCTCCTAGTTCTGGTCACTTCACTTTGCATCAGTTCATATAATTCTTTCCAAATTTTTCTGAAATCTATCTGCTCATCATTTCTTATAACACAGTAATATTCCATTACAATCATATACAACTTGTTCAGCCATTGCCCAATTGATGGGCATCCCCTCAACTTCCAATTCTTTGCCACTACAAAAAGAGCTGCTATAAATATTTTGCACAAATAGGTCCTTCCTTCCTCTCCCCACCTTTTAAAATCTCTTTGGGATGTAGACCTAGGAATGGTAATTTTGGATCAAAGGCTATGCACGGTTTTATAGCCCTTTGGGCATAGTTCCGAATTGCTCTCCAGAATGGGTGGATCAGTTCACAAAGTCTGTTAAGTGTCCCAATTTTTCCACATCCCCTCCAACATTTATTATTTGCCTTTTCTGCCATTTTAGCCAATCTAATAGGTTTGAGGCAGTGACTCAGAGTTGTTTTTATTTTCATTTCTCTCATCAGGAGTCATTTGGAGCATTTTTTTATGTGACTAGAGATAGCTTTGACTTCTTCATCTGAAAACTGCCTGTTCATATCTTTTGACAATTTATAACTGAAGAATGACCTGTTATAATTTTTAACTCTTTTATCGAACTTACATTGTTTCTTCAAGGAATTCTTTTTTATTTTTCATTTTAAATATATAATTTTGTTAAATATTTCTCCATTACATAAAAAATGTAACATTAATTTTAAAAATTTTGAGCGCTAAATTCTCTCCTTTCCTCTACCCCTCCCCCAGCCTTGACAAAGCAAACAATGTGATACTGATTATACATCACACCTGCAAGGAATTCTGATTGGTCTTGAAGGTCAGCTTTTTTTTAGCTTTTCATCGAAGGTGTTTTTGAGTTATTTTTGTTTTGGATATCTTGTCATCACAAAAGTCTTTTATTATTTTTGCTTGTTGGTTTACTGATTTTTTGGGGACAGAAATCTAGTTCCTCTCCTGGGGGGTAAATCTCAAATCAACCTTTTCTTTTAAGCTGTGGGCCTTTCCTTTTCCTCAGGAGCTGGGTTCCTTTTTCTCTACTCTGGGGATTAGACCAAACTGAGACCTTTTTTTTTGTCCCGGGACCATTCTTTTACCCATACTTCCTTTTTCCTTGGGCTGGGATTGGAGAGTCAAACTAAGTGAGGGCCCCTTCCTTCACCTAGGATGCCAGGGCTTCCCCCTCCATCCAAGATCAGTTTTAGCTCAAGACCTTTCCTCGTGAGCAGAAGTAATGATGCAGATACAAAGGTGCCCTAAGGGGTGAGTTGCTCTTTCCTTGGTTTATTCTCTAACCTGAAGGTGCCCTAAAGTCTCTTCGCTTTACCTTGAAATACCATAAAACTTCCCCCTTATCCTGGACCATAAAATTCCTTGTCTCTCCCCATCCATAAAATTTCCCCTGTCTCTCTTATCTTGTGTCATCTATCTTCCTCATCCTGTCCCTAAACCTCTAACCCCCATTAGAAACCCTAAAAATTATGTCATCATCCTACAAGCTGTATAGCTTTCTGTCTATTTAAGTCTGGTCCTTTTCCTGTAGCAGGGCCTCTTCTCTCTCCCTATATTTTCTTCCCCTCCCCCATGGGATATGCATTTTCTAGTCCTTTAAGTCTCAAAGGTAAAAGAGATAAGGAACTATGGCTTTTCTCCAGCTAAGACTGGAAGGTATGACAGTCTTCCTTCTCTCCTTATCCCTCTCTCACCCTGCAATTGGGGTTGCTCTCCCAGCACCTAGCTTAGAAGTGCTTTTCAGGCCTGACCTCTCAGCTCTCATTAGGGCAGACAGTGTCTGGGGAGAGTGAAAACTTCTCAGGCAGTTTTAGATTAACTTCCCCTCCTCCAATACTGCTGTCAATCAGCAACAAGCCCTTTCTGATTTCCTGCCTTTGCAGGCCCCTCCTACCGGCCAGTGGGAGTCAGGGACAGCCCAGGCTCACTCCTCTTCCCTTGCTTTGGGACCCTTCCCCCTTTTCTCTTGCTGTCAATCAGCATCCTTTTTCTTTGTAAGCCTCTTTCTCAGCCACCAGGAGATAGTGGTGGGCTTCCCTGTGACTTGCCTTTGGGGAAGATTTTGGCATGAGACTTAAGTCTGCCTCTCAGCCAATGAGAGAGGAGACAGTTGGGGAAGGGGCTTGACTGTGTTAGGGTATAAATTCTTGTTCTGTCTTTTGTAACATACCTCTTTCTCACAATCAGTCATGGGGAAGACTGCCCTCTTCTTCTGGGAAATAGAATAAACTCCTGTTTTTATCCTAAAACATCTTTGAATTTCTAATTAAATTTTTGGATGGAGTTTTTCATCCCAAAGAACAGTTACAAGTTTGTCTTGAACTCAGCCTAACATTCTCAGGCTCTTGGTCCAGTGGTTCTAGGCCATGGACCTGGACACACCTTCCAAAGCCCTATCCAGGAAGGTAAGCCTAATTCTCTCAATTCTCTCATCACTACAGAACTGGGAAAACTGCAAGTACTTTCTTCCTTCTATACCCCAAGACTCCCTGTCCTCACACCCATGCCAGCAGGATCCCCCTTCTCTTCTGGTCACCAGATCCTCACAATTGGACTCAGTAGGACTTCCTTGAGAGTTGCTACCTAAGTTAGCAAAGAAAAAAATTGATATTCTTTTTCCAGTAGTCCTGGCTCTGACCAGGCCGTGAAAAGTTAGAACAACAGTGAAGAATTAGAACAGCTAAAACATTCTGGAGGTTTTGTGATTGATCATTAAGGAGTTTGGAAACACCTCCTTACAACCTGTCACTCCTCCCACTCCCTCCTCTCTGAGTCAAGAGGGTATCTCAGCACTACTGCAAAAAGCCCTGAAATTTTTTTCTGTTAACTCCTCTCATCCCAAATCACATTAGGAAAAGGGAAAGGAGCATCAGCTACAGTCTGGAAGTATCCAGGTTCAGAACATAACCATAGCCCTAGGGAGAGGGTGAAGGAAGATGGGTCAAGGTAAAGAAGCCAGCCAGTTGTCTGCACTTGGTAACACAGCCAGCTCATCCTTCTATCAATAATTTTTATATGATCTGGAAATGTCATTGATGTCGTCCGAAGTTTGTTTGTGTTACAGTTAAAACAATTTGATTATCACTTATAAAAATTGTAAGATTGCCAGTTATGTTTTAACGCTGAAACCTAAAGCTGGTAATTGATTACTGTGGGTGTTGTATGGAAAGGAGGATTCTGCTCATTCAGAGCAGTCCTCAGGCTTAGTCAAAAGCACAGCCCATAGCAGCTCTAAAGAGAGATGGGGTAGATAAGGAAGCCCCTTCTCAGGGGTCCTTCTCCATCCTCCTTATTTTTATAAGCTTGCCAAAGAGATTGTTTGGGTTATAGAGTTCCTAAAGAAGGAACTTGGCATGCTAGGAATTTGCAAATAAATAGAAATGATCTCTAGTGATTGGCTTTCGCATGAGGATGAGTTTAAATGTGAGATGTAAGCCCTGGTAAAATTTTTGGTTAGTGAAACTTGCCATCTGAAGTAAAAGCTCTTGGGACTATAATGGATTTTATTTTGAGTTGTCTGATGGAACATAAAAATCCTTCAATAGTCAATAGTCAATAATCCACCATCTGAGAGAAATGCCACAAGCTACTCAGAGAGAATATGACTGTTACAAGTGGAAGTCTGTGTCTGGAAAAGCTGAGAGGACAATCCTAACCAGTCTAGGATGGGATCCTCCTGGCTCGGTGTACCCATTTTGTTCCTTTGAAAAGGAATGTTTTCCACCTGACTATTCCTCAGTCTGGCTATGAGATGAAATTGATAGTGCATAGTTGGAAAACTGTGAGGTTTTATCTAATCATGTCCTTGCCTTTCCTTTTTATGGCAAATTTCTGTAATCAAAGCCAGCAGTCAATGCTTTAAAGACGTGAGCACATTGCAAGTATGTGAAATCTTGCTCTTTTCAATCTGACTATGGAGTCATCACATATGACAAATAGTTGGGTAAATTACTGCTCCTGCATAGTCCTGTGAAAGATCAAATGCCTGGAATACAACATTCTTTCTGAATAATATGGGAATAATTAGACAAAGGGAAAAGAAGTTTGTGAAACAAAGGTACAAACACAATGTTGAATCATTATCCCATAGACCAGCGATTCTCAACCTGTGGGTTATGTTCAATTTGTAACAATGAAAATACATCCTGCATATCAGATATTTACATTATGATTCATAACAGTAGCAAAATTACAGTTATGAAGTAGCAATGAAAATAATTTTATGGTTGGGGGTCACCACAACATGAGGAAGAAGGTTGAGAACCACTGCCATAGACTAAGGCTGGGATACATCTGAGCTACTATAACAAAGTATGTGTTTAAGGTCTGAGCTATTCAGCCTAAGATTATATCCCTTTTTATATCTTAACCAGCTTAGTAAGTGGGTATTTGACCTAGTTATCTGCCTGTTAGTATATATATATATATATATATATATATATATATATATATATATATATATATATATATATATGGAATAAGGTTCTTAAATGTTTCAAAATGATGTTAGAATAATTGTGTATTGGTACAACTAATTGAGGGACCTACTGTTATTCTATTAATTATTGAAACTAGATCAGAAACATCTTCAGTTTGGGGAAAAGAATTTCAGTACAATTTTCTTAGATGGAGGTAACTTATGGAATATTTTTGTCTTAATGGAAAAGTCAATTTCATTCCAAGTCTGTTACTATTGTGGAAATAATACCTGTTTATACTGTGTGTTTTGCTGTCCAAACATGTTTTATTATAAGCAACTTATTGATATGCACTGTTTTGGAATTAATTACTTACAGATCCTCCCAAGTCTTTTATGATAACTGGAGTAAAAGTCAGTCTCTTACAAGTAAATTCATCTGTATAACTATTGAACTCAAGGGTAGAAAGCTTCTCCCTGCAAAAGCGTTGTTACTCATATTTACATGTATAGAGTTGGATCCTCAATAGTATCTGATCCTCCTAAAGGAACTGGAATCAGAGTGGAAACTTTTGAGAAAACAACAAGATCAGATAACCCTGCATGTCAAAAGTAAATGATAGCATCATGGGGCTCTTGGTTTCTTTCTTTGTTTTCCTCTATTCTGACATCACTTTCAAAGCTCCTTCTATTTGGGTCCTACATAGTGAACCCGTCTGTCAGATTTGTGTCTCCTAGACTATTGGTTGTGCAGATGGTCAGGCAACAAGGATACCTGTTCCACATTCTTCTCATCCCCTGGACACTGCTTCAGTTTCATTTTACTCCCCTCTCTATCCACCCCCACTCAGGCAGGGACAGCTCCTTTGTCCCTCTCCCAAAAGCATTTGGGGGGGTGGTGAGGCAGACAGGAGTGCTGAGGCAGATGAAGCAAGCAGGAGGCAGGATGTGAGATGTGAGATAAGATGCAGGGCATGACTAACCAGAAAAGTAATAAAAAAAAAAATACTATGCATTGAAGCCCCTCACTGTGGGCTCTTGCCTGAGTGCTTTCTAACTATGCTGTGTTCTGGGCCCACCTTGCACCCCTTCTGTTTCTAGCCCACCAATTCCTGATTCCCAGCCTGAGCTGAGGGTTAGGCCTGCTTCTTCAGGACTGGAAGTCCAATGCCTTAATTCAAATAGGGAACTCTGTGGGGGCCATACAGAGTACATGGTTGCTGGGTGTGTCACCATCATTCCCAGGATACTAGCTTACTTCCCATATATTTCCCCCTGTTCCCCGGAAACTCTGCCCTTTGAAGACTTGAAGGACATGACAGGCAGTTTCTTGGATTCAAGACATCCACTGCAGCCTGGTATCTCCCCTTTCCTCTTCCTTGGTGTCGTGGTTCCTCTCCCTTCTTTCTCCCACTCTCACCCTGTTATTAACCATTTTTACTTCCTCTTATATTTGATCTGTGCTTGTTTATCCTCCTGGTTGGCTTTGTGTCTTCTAGCCTGCAGAAATTTCACTTTCTACTTTTAGGATACCAACCCCTACCCTTGGTGTCCCTGAGGGATTTGCCTCTCTCCACCCTGGACTCAGTTGGCAACACATTCCACACCCTCACGCTGACCAACTATTCTTGGCCCCTGAAATATACTCTTTGCCCCTGTTCAGCAGGAAGCAGTTACTGAAGACAATGACTTTCATCCTTTTTCCCCCAAAAGATTTCTCCCACCTAGTGGTTGAGTGGAGAAATGATGTGGATATAAAAGTGCCCTAAGGGATGAGTTGCTCTTTCCCTGGTTTATTCTATAACCTGAAGGCACACTAAAGTCTCTTCCCTTTATCTTGAAATACCATAAAACTTCCCCCCTTATTCTGGACCATAAAATTCCTTGCCTCCCCCCATCCTGGGTCACACAATTTCCCATGTCTCCCTTATCTTCCTCATCCTGTCCCTAAATCTCCAACCTCCCATGAGAAACTCTAAAAATTACATCATCATCATCCTACAGGCTGTATAGTTTTCTGTCTATATAAGTCTGGTTCTTTTCCTATATCAGGGCTTTTGTTTAACTCCTTGCTAAATCTCAGGTCCATGTGCTTTTTTGTCAATAAAGCTCCCATTGGCTAAAGAGAAGGTCTAGTGAATTCTTTCAAATTTGAAGCAGCTCTCCCAACTCTTATCTCAATGGTAAGAGAAGAAATAGAAAATGGAAACAACCTTTTCTTTAATCCAAAGTTATCCTTCCTCTACGAAACAGACCTAGTTGCCTTTTTCTAGGGGAGAGGAGGAGAGACAGGGGACTTTTTATTTATCTCAGTTTTTAAGAATTTTTATTTATCTCAGGTTGCCCCTCCTTCGTTTGGTTTCTTTCTTGGGTAACCAATTAAGCCCCTCCTCCCTTTTCTTTCTTTTTTTCTCAGAGTGACTGGCAGTCATACTGAAGCTATTTTCTTTGGGCTGAAGTTCTACACTTGGAGATCCAGATAAACCACTTGTCAAGGTGTGTATGTTCTGTGGTAAGTGGTATGGTCACAGGAGAGAGCTGAGCTGTACCATTTCCTTCCAATCTGACATCTTGATTCAGTCTATCAATTAGCTTTTACAAAGACATATTTACTTAAAAGATATAGTCATAATAGTGTACATTTTATACCTCCCTCAACGTTTCAGGGGCACTCTTTCCCCTATACCATCTCTATTGCCAGGGAAAGTAGGTTCAGTCTTAATAAAGGAATCATAGCATTTGGTCTCATTATGTTCATGCCCAAATAAAGCACTGAAGCTTGATGAGTTGTCTCACATAACACTGGGCTGGATAGCAAAGATCATTCCTCCTCTGAGAGTTAGACCAGCTGCCATCTGAATTATACTACTGAATTATACTACACCCTCAGCTGAATTATACTACTGAATCTCCTGGTGGCTAGCTCTCCTGACCTTTTAAAACTGAAAAGATCAGAATGTTCAATCTCCGCTAAAATAAAAGAACAGTTGCCAAGATAAAGGAACCACAGGTCACATGTCAACCTCAGATAAGGCGGGCAGAAGGCCTTACAAAACTGTCTTTTTTTTTCCTCACTGGAATACTTCCAGGTAGGAATAAGGCAGCCAAAGGGAAGAAAGTGGTATGCTTTGAATGCATCCTCATTTCCAGCTCTGTAATCAGTGCTGCCAATTAAAAAGACTTCTCTTCCCCACATGGTTAAAAGACTAGAACCAGTTGCAGAATATCTATGAATGCTCCAAAATCTATACAAGGACTTCTTCCATCATTGCATCAGATGAACATTCTATACATAATAAAAAGTTCACAGGGGTTAGCCTAATGGGTCCATCCCTGTTTACAATTAGATTAGTGGTTCTCAACCCTCCTAATGCCACGACCCTTTAATACTCATACGTGGGCATATCTGCATGTGGGCAGACCTGCCTGGAGATGGATTGAGGAGAGGGGTCTCGGTTCCTAAGACCATCGGAAATACATGTTTTCCGATGGTCTTAGGCGACCTGTGACCCCTGTGAAAGGGGTCGTGACCCACAGGTTGAGAACCACTGAATTAGATGATAATACAATCAGATTTATTTATAGCAGGATTGAAATGGTCAGATTCAAAGAATTGCTAATAGTTCAATGTCATTATGTCACGGAGCTTTCAGTGGAATACACTGGTATCTTTGATTGACCTCGTATTGAAGAGGTATAAGTAGGGGGGATTTCTATTGAAATCCTTTCTAGGTTCAGCGTCCAAAAAGAATTACTGGACTCAGCTGTCCTTTGGAAGATTTATAAAAGTTTATTGTTACACAAGGGCAAAAGGGGTGGGGTAAGGAGACCTGCTAGAAAAAGCTTGCAAAGTGCAAGGGGGGTGGTGGTGTCAGAGAAAGCCTGCAAAGTGTGATGCTCTTCAGTGGGCAGATGGCCTGCAAAGTGTAGGAACTAGAGATGCAGTTTTTAAAGACCTAAAACTGTCAGTCATAAGTTCATTAGGCTAATTAGGTGTGCAAAGGTGGAGTTAGGGAGGGACCTGGGAGGAGCCAAGGCATGACATACTTAAAGGAACACGCACCCTTCACATCAACTGCGGATGTGCCTCACCCATAATTCACTGGGAGAAACTGCAGGGTGCCAGGGGCTGGAGGTGTGGTTTTTGCCTTGAAACGTCATAAAGTCAACCAGCGGTCAGATTTGAGGTCAACTTTAAATGAGGAGTACCTCATCCAGTTTGCAAATGGATGAGTCTTGTTTACTAGAACAAAAGGAGGTAGTGCCTTGAAAAGATTCTTGTTATCATAGCTATAGAGTTAATGGTTTCAGAGGAAATACCTCTAGGCTGGGGGCAGGGAAGAGACAGAGTTAATGCTTTACAGCTGGGGGGAGGGAAGAGTGACTTTTCACAATCCGATATCACATACCTAGGTACCCAAACACAAATGAGATTTTTACAGATTGAAGTTACAACAATGTTTCAAAATTACAAAATCACCCCAAAAAATATTACAAAGGCCACCACGTCAGTGTTATTTTAACATTTTATCAATAACATACAGGCATAGATGAAAATTTACAGATGACACAAAGCTGAGAAAGATTTCTAATATAGTGGATGATAGTCAGGATCCAAAAGAATATTGGTAGGCTGAAAGGACAGGGATGAATCTAAAATGATACCATTCAATAGGGACAAATGTAAAACCTTTCACTTAAAATAGACAAAAATCAACTTTACAAGTATATTGTAACTCAAAATCTCATGGAAATGAATGATGTAAACTAAAAATTAACAAAAGTTTAAAAAAAAAGAAAATGCAGACCAAAAAATAATAATAAAAAACATTTTAAAGTAAAAAATAAAAAAATTAAATGAGCCAGAAAAGAAAATGACAGACCAAAAGAAAAAAAAAACCTTTACTAGTATAATACAGGAGAAGCATCATTCAACAAGAAGGTCCAAATATCTCACTTAATCCTCACAATAACCCTGGAAGGTAGGTGCTATTATAATTCTCATTTTACAGATGAGGAAACTGAGGCAGATGGAGATTAAGTAAGCTGCCTAGGGTCACACAGCTAACATATACAGACAAATTTGAACTCAGATCTTGACAGATCTGGAACCTCCCGACTGCACCACCTTGCTGCCTTTAGCTGTAATTGTACTAAAAAAGATCTGGGGAAGATAGTGGAGCACAAACTCACAATGAGTCAACAGCGTGATATTGGAGACAAAAAGGCTAATGTGATCTTGGGCTACATTAATAGAGGCACAGCTTCCAGAAAAGGGAGACAACAGTCCCACTGTCCTCTGTCCTAGTTGGATGTCACCTGGAATGTTGTATTCAGTTCTGGTCTCTATGGTTTAAAAAGAACACAGATAATTTCTACCATCCAGAGGAGGGCAACCAGGATGCTGAAGGCCCTTATGTCCATTATATATGATGGCCAAGTGAAGAATGGAAAGATGGAATAAAACGGAAATATTTAGCCTGGAAAAAAGAAGGGAAAAAAAAAGAGGGAATAACTATTTTCTAAAATACGAAGTATTGTCATATGGATGAAAGGTTATTAGACTTGTCCTATTTAGCCCCTGAAGGCTTTAGCAAGAACAATAGGTGGAAACTGGGCTTGATGTCAGGAAATCTTCCGATCAATCAGAACTATCCAAGAGTGGAATTACCTGTTTCTAAAGGTAGGAGGCTTCCTCTCCTTGCCAGCTAGGTGGCAGAAACTAAATGATCATTTGCTAGGAATGGGGATTCCTTTTACGAATAAGTTGGACTGCTTTTGTCCCTTTTAGGTCTTAAATTCAATGACTCTGTTCTAGCACAGTGCCTGGTTAGGGAATGTGCGGTTGAAACCCCAGGCACTAGCGTCCTGGGCTCAATTCTTGTCCTCTGCTTACAGCTATGGTTTGTCTTTGGTTCATTGCCTCTGGGATTGCCTAGGGATGATGGGCTCCACAAATTCTGCATTTATTGGGTCTTCATCCCCATCCCAGTTAATGTGGGGAAAGTTGTTACTTGAAATTGACTGGAAGTTTAAATGGTTTCCCCAGAGAAGGGAAAAGTAAACAAACCAACAAAAAAAAGATACCCAGTAACATCGGCTACTAACATCATCTAGCACCACCATTTGAGAGACTAATATTGAAGTTTCATTGCTACACAAATAGCTTGTGCTAATTTGCTGATTAGCCTGCTCACATTTCACCTCCACTGAGCAGAGTCTGTTCAAACACTTTCCTTGTTTCAAGCCTCATCCTGCTAGTCCTGCTGCAACCACAACCACTCTGGAAGATGTTGCTCTTGTTGCTGGCATTCAAAGATCTTCCACAGTCCCAAATTTGATGTTGGAGGAAGGGAAACATGGAAGCAAATTCCAGGCAGACAAGGGCTTCCAATACCAGTCTGGCTGAGTCCACATTCCATGTGGAGAATGGGGTCCTAGAGTACCTAGCCCAGCCTAGCGTGAGGCTAGGGTAAGAAAAGAACTCTCTCTCCCTTACCCCCACTAGAGTCATATCTCGTCTTCTTAAAAGCTGTCTCCGAGAGACCACCAACCAGAAGTGTGTATGTAACTCCTCATGTCGTGAACTCAGCAATCAAAGTGGAAGGACCTTTTACACTGTGATTTTGTGATCCAGGCAGGATAGATTCTTAGTTGACCTCAGTCCCATACTCAGGAAAATGTTGTGTAACCCTGAAAGACTATTTTCTGGTGTTTCAGCATGCTCTCCCTATTCACAGACTCTGATTGCTTCTTTTGTTCATGCATACATAGCTCCATTCTTAATATAACATGATACAAAGTCTCCTAAAAACATAAGCCAGTCTCATATATTCCAGATATTCCATAGACACTGTACCCTTGACTGTGGCCCTCCATAGTAGTTTCTCTAATCTAAACACAAAGTCAAGGGCCATTTTACCTTCCTACTGGGATGTAGTTAAGAACTTCACACAGATGTCACTGATGCTTTTCTGCTTTACCAGTTGGGCTATCAGGCACTTACAAACATTCAAATGCCATAAATTTATTATATTTTCAATCTATGTTTCATAAATTGGGACCATAAATTCCTTGCTGGAGGAAGAATGAAGGGAGATAAGTTTATACTGGCCAAAAGATAAAACGAAATTTCTCAGGCTTTGCTACTGACAAGACATTCAAAATGATATGAATTCTCCCTCACAGCTCACTTACCCAGCCCACAAGGCAACTGGCAGGTTTGGTGTCTAAAGATGTGGCTATTACTTCTCCAGGGCCTGCTGTTACAACTTCTGGGGTGCTAGGGGAGAACTTGAGGTTGGCTAACTTCCTAAATGCTGGTTTATAAGCCCTTACCAGGGTGCTTTCCTTTAAACAGTAGACTTGGTTCTTTAGCAAAGGCAAGGGCAATATTTACAAAGTATTTTTCCCAAACGTCAGGAGCACACTTTTACCCAAACACACTTAGAGTCTAGAGGGGAGGAAAAGTAGGCACAAACCTAAAGTACCAACAGCAGGGAGGCGACATTCACCAGTTAAGCAACCCATAACTGTCATTGCAGGGCTTAGATGCCTTGTTTCTTCTCCATAGGGGTCTCAAAAAGTCCACTATGAGGTGGTCCCTGTTTGGCAGGGCTGGCCCTTTTCAAGGCCTTGTGTTTCCACTGGATCACATCTGTCTCAGCTGGGATTGATCCTCCTAGCGTGTGGTGACTCCCCTGGGCCAATCTGCTGGTGAACTGAGTTGAGCAGGTGAGAGACACTTGCTCTTTGATGAGAGGCTACAGTTCCTCCTCCCTCAGAGGGAGGGGGAGGACAGAATCGAAGCATTTATTTAGACATCAGAAAAGCCAATCCCAAAACCAGTAAGCCAATTCCATCACAGTACCAAAGATATTAAGAAGCTATAATAATACTGAGAGCCACAGCATCCTTCAGCCTTCCTACAAACAAAGATCAATATTTACTCACAAACCTCTCTCTCTCCTTGCCTGAGCACCTCTCTCTCCCACCATCTCTGTGGCTATAGCTCCCAACTTCCTGTGGGTTCTGCTTCCCTTCACAAACCCCTCCCACCACAGGCTCCATGGGACTATATTCAGCCTATTAGGGGGCAGAGGGAAGATCTGGAGCGCCATTGAGCTCCTTCAGCTAGGGCAACAATTCATAGTCAGTCAACAAATTGTTCCTTGATCAAAAGTCCCTTCCCTCCTCCTGTCACTAAGTAATCTTATGGTAATTAGCTCATTTTCATTCCTGGTGTCCTTTAGGAAGTTTACACAGAAAAGTAGAGCCCTAGCTTCTTTTGTCTTCCTGAAAGCACTTTCATTGCCCTTCTGGCCTCTTCTATGCCATTCAGGTTTTCAAACCTCCAACCCTTTCAAGTGTGGAGAATGCCTATTTTTCCACCCGAAGGTGTAGGACTTTTACTCTATCTCTGTCTTTTGGCCTCTGGAGACATTCACTTTTTGCTGAAGTCTCACAAGCACCCCCATTACATATAGTTCAGACTAAATGGGTGGGAAACACTGACCTTATCTCCTTAGTCTCTGGCTCAGATTCACTTATGGTTAAGGTAAAGAAACTCTTGTATTGCTTAAGATTCAGTTATATCTGTATATAGTTCTGTCTGTCACACATGATACTGATCTCTACCTAGACATAGAGGTGTATTAGCAAGCACCCCATCACACCTAGGATGGCTGGCTAGAACAGGTTCTTTGATCTGCTTTTCTAAAGGAAAGACAGCTTCAAAGGGCTCTTACATTAATTAAATATATATATAAGTCACCCACTGGTTCAAGGGAAAGATCACCACCCTGAACATGGAGAAAATACAGAGAAACATAGAGAAATTAGCACAGAAATCTAATAGACAGGGCTCCAACTGTCTAAACAAAGTAATAGATACATAATCACCAGACCGACTGGGAAGCACCCACATCTGGGTTCCAAAGCCAGGGGGCTTACTGGTCTTAATGGCTACCCCTCTGGTCTCATCTGGCCAAACCACAAAGAAACATTCTTCCCATGGGTGAGTCTCAAAATAAAATACCAACCTCCCAGTATATATTGTTTTCAACTAACAGGCTCAGAGCCAGAAGCTATCACAACATACGCGACTCAGCACAGCTTTGAATTACCAGGGTTCAAAGGAGACTGATCCTTCAGATGTTTACAATTTAGCATGAGCCTGGGAAAACAAACTCCAGAAAGAAAAACAACAAAAATTCCACCCTGATATAATGGGAATGAGAATTTGAAGATCTTCCCTCTGCCCCCTAATAGGCTGAATATAGTCACATGGAGCCTGTGGTGGGAGGGGTTTGCTGAAGGGAAGCAGAACCCACAGGAAGCAGGGAGCCAGAGTCAGAGAAATGGTGGGAGAGAGAGGTACTCAGGCAAGGAAAGAGGGAGATTTGTGGGTAAATATTGATCTTTGTTTGTAGGAAGGCTGAAGGATGCTGTGGCTCTCAGTATTATTATAGCTTCTTAATATCTTTGGTACTATGATGGAATTGGCTTACTGGTTTTGGGATTGGCTTTTCTGGTGTCTAAATAAATGCTTCAGTTCTGTCCTCTATATGGAGAGTTTGGTATATTTTGCAATTGAAAGTCATGCAATATTTTATAGTCACAGTCTTGATCGTGATCATGGGTATTGTAAATATTGCATTGGCTCTAGACTTGCCTGCACTTATAAGAGGTTAAAAAAGAAAGATTTAACATTAACCAGGTCATACTCTACCTTGATTATGTTAGCCAGGTGAGGTGTCTATAAGCTCTCAGGTTTTAGACATTATACCCTAACAGAGTGAAGCTGAGATGGTTTGGCTATCCCTGAAGAAAATACAGAGCTCTGATAAATGAATTTTTGCTTTATCTTGCCCAGAGCCAGGCCACCATGCTACTTTCTGACCACCTCTATATCATGCCACCTGTTCTTTGGCCTTCATTTTCATTTCCTCCAATCAGAAACTTGGACTCCATGCCCAGGAAACTGGGCCCTAGTAAGAGAGCTTTTGCCTTACCATTCCTGGAACTAGGCCTCCATGCCTTTATGGCCATATTTATGGCCATATCTATATCATTTCATGGCACCCTCTCCCATCTCCTTTATATCTTCCCTTTATATATTGTCTTCCCCTGTTAGAATATAATTTTTTTGAGGGCTGGGTCTATCTTTCTTGCTTGTGTGTATATCCCCAGCTCTTACTACAGTGACAGGCACAGAGTAAGCACTTAATGTGTTCTCTTTCTCCCTCTCTCTCTGTTTGACTCTCTCCATTAATATTGACAGGATGCAACCAGAAGAGCAACATGCCAGCAGAGACCAGCAGAGGCCCACCAGAGATAGTGCACCTGCCACTGAGCCAAGTGAAACAATATGTCCAGCGAGGCGTCAGGTACATAGAGGAGCAGGCCTGGTGAGAGCAGCATGACGACATCGCCGGAAGACAAGAGTCCTTCAGTGTCTGAGGCATGATTTGCCCCTCTCTCTATATTCCACAAACGTATAACTGGCATACTCAGTCTCTTCATTGATGGTGTGAATACTTGCAGTGTGTCCCACATTGGAAGTAGTGGGGTACTCTGTCATAAGCTTTTGTTTTGACCTTCTTGTGTCCTGTAGCTGATCAGAACCGATGAGGAATTATGAACTATCACTTTGAGCTGGTATGTGCCCTTCATGTATCGTGAACTTGGAATCGCTATTTTGGGGACTTTGTGTGTGAGATGGGAGTAGTCACGGGCCCTATAAGTGTAATCTAAGAGTCAGTGAGATGGTGCAGTGGATAGAACGTGGGACTTGGTGAGAGAGACCGGGATTCGGATCTGGCCAGACACAGTAGCTGGGTGGCTTTTGGTATGTCATTTTAGTGCTGCAGGCCTAGTTTCCTCACCTGTAAAATGGGGATAATGATAGCACCTACATGAAGGCTGTTTCAAGGAACAAATTAGTTGACGTATGTAAAGTACCCTCTAAACTTTAAAGCACTACGTACACAGCTACCGTTACTCCTATTATTAATCACTTCTACATTCGTGGTGTTGTACTCAGGAATTTGACAGGCCGAAAGGGAAGGACCATGAGTGTAACACTTCTGTCCTAAATGATAACCTTTCAAACCTCTGGGGGGAACCTAAGGCATAAGGTAAAAAGAGGCTGAGAAAGAAAATAGTGAATAAAAATAAGTCGACAAATAGTCATTATAACTTTGACCGTGAAAGGGATGTTTATAGCAGCCCTCTTTGTGATGGCAAAGAACTGGAGACTGCAAGGATCCCCATCAGTTGGGGAATGGCTGCACAAGTGTGGTATATGGTTATGATGGAAAACTACTGTGCCATAAGAAACGATGAGCTCAGAGATCTCAGAAAGGCATAGGAAGACTTGCATGAAATGATGAAGAGTGAAGTGGGCAGAACACAAAGAACACTGTATACAGTGACAGCAATATTTTTTAAGAATGACTTTGAGAGACTATGTAATTCTGACTATTATAACAGCACAAATTAAAAATAAAGGACATATGAAGAAAGACACTATCAGTATCCAGAGAAAGAAGTGATCGTACAGAGTAATTTTACATATGTATATACCTATTGTATCTAATGGTAGCCATCTCTAGGGCCAGGCTGGAGAAGAGGGGGAGGGAAGGGAAAAAAAAGAAAAAGAGAAGAAATTTACAAAAGAAGAAACTCAACTTTGTTGTATATTTGGAGGGATAGCAAGTTGTATACAGTAGATCTCCAGTTTCTTGTACAATCATGTTTTTCATTGTACTTTGTTATGGAAATGCTTGTGTTCAGTGAACTGAAAATAAATTTTAAAAAACCCAAACATCTGGAGATAATAGTCATGTCCTCATAAGTTTCTTTTCCCAAAGCTAAGTATCTTCAGTAACTTCAACCCATCCTTAGTAAATTTTTACTAATCACAATTTAGGGCTTAAATATCTTATATTTCATTAATAGTTTACATTTTTTTTTATCCTTTACTTATAAATTAAAACTAACCACATTCTGGGGTTTCAGACATACCTCAAATCTCTAATAATTAATTCATATTAGTATACTGAAGTTACATCTTTAAACTGTGCTATGCATTTTCATAATTTTTATAACTGATAAGGATTTTCAAATGAAAACTCACTCTCTATTATTGTAAAGTTGTTTTTATATTATTATCTGTTTTAAAACAAAGTATGTCCCCATAAAATATTTAATAGTTTTCAAATATCTATTTTTTCACATTCTTTTAAAAGCTCAATTCATAATATAAAAGCATCCAGATTTTAAAAAGTTAGTTGTCTAACAGAATTTCTGATATAATAGCCTTTCAGATTTCACAATATAAGAGAATTTAACATACAATGTCATGTATTTAAAACATAAAACAAAATTATTACCAGTCAGACATCAATGCAGCTGAACGCATTTCAAATTATCCCACATAAAATAATTAATTTGATCACTTTTGTCATTTTATATTAATCACATCTAAAATCTACTTTAGAGTTACCAAGTATGGGGCAATTATATTCAATTAAAGAAATAATGGTAGTAATAATAACAATAATCAACATTTATATCGTGCTTACCAGATGCCTGTCACTGCATTAGGCACTCCACCATTGCTACATCAGTATATCCTCACCACAACCCCGGGAGGTAGGTACCATTGTTGAGGTGTGGGTGCTGGGACTCTGAAATTCAAGGGCAAGTGATGCAAGTACTGCCTTGAACGAATTCAACTCAAGCCTTCTTTCAGCCAGAGATAAGTTTTATTAAAACACCTGTAGAGGTGGGCAGGATTTTAAGAATCTCCTCTCCGTGACTCTTGTATTGATAAATGACCCAGGTTGAATCTGAGCATTGGCCAGATTCTTAAGGAATCTGAGCAGTTTAATGGGGTGGCAAGATGGACCTTATATATAGAAAGACTTTTTCTTTTCTTTGCTTTGCTTTGCTTTTTGGAGGGGGAAAGGCAGGGCAATTGGTGTTAAGTGACTTGCCCAAGGGCACGCGGCTAGTAAGTGTTAAGTGTCTGAGGTCACATTTGAACTCAGGTACTCCTGACTCTAGGGCTGGTGCTCTATTCACTGTGCCACCCAGCCACCCCTATATAGAAAGACTGCATGAGAAGGTTCTAGGAGTGGCCAAATAGTCTGCGATAACTGGAAGGTAACAGAGAAGGACCTGAAAGGGCCAGGTGCCCTAGGTAAATGCCAGGGACCTGGGCCACCACCTGGATCATGTAGGAAAATCCAGGGGCTTTTTATTTTTAGGGTCCAGATCCCAAAGACATGGTCTTTTCCTTTTGGGGGTTCAAATCCCATCCCCATTACCATTATTATTTTTATCTTTACAGATCAGGAAACTGAGGCAAACAGATTTATAAGATAACATACTTAAGATCACACAGCTAATAAATTCCAGTATCTGGAATGTAATAATTCAGATTTTCTTGCATTTTTCCAGCATTTTTTTCCAACATCTTTATTTGGGAACCAGATCTGAGATTAGATGAGTTAACAGGGTCAGAGGGGAAGTGTCTCTCCCAGGGGGTCTCTGAGATGGGGTGGTCACAGAGTTCCCTGATCTAAACAATCTGTTCTCTTTTCATGGTCAAGGAAAGATTAACAATAGGCAGTTATTTAAGTTTCTATAAATTATAAAATGCAAACTGTATACTTTTTTCTCCCTTCACTCTGGTATTGCTTTCAAACTAGCTGCCTTCCTTCATTACACTGACGAAAACAATAGCTCTATTGATCTTCAGGGGGAAAATGATTTAAGTACTATTTACCTCTGAAACTTTTATAGGATTTAATTCTTATTTTTCCTTAAACACAGATTGTCCAGAGTGGCACCCCAAAACTAAGATATTTCAGAAGGGGGTAAATTCCTAGACTTACCTACCCAAAGTCCCAGGAGTTCTCCCCTGCAATCTTAAAATTTTTAATCTCCAAACCTCCAAATCTACTAAGATGTTTTTAGCAGTTCTACAAACTTTGATTATCTGACTTTATTTCTGTAATTCCAGCATGGCCAAGGGAATCACAGGGAAAAAAAGTATCTTGCAAGTTTTTTCCCCTTTTCCTATAACCTAATTTCCCTCTGTTATGGGAATCTGAAGATCTTCCCTGCCCCTAGGCCCTTTCCTAAAGTGGCTACGTGACTCTGAGGACCCCTGGATATTTGAAAGTATACTCTGTTCCCTAATAGGCTGAATGTGGTCACGTGGAGCCTGTGGCGCCAGGCTTGTTTTCCAGGAATGCCCGTGCCTTGTAGCTTTGTGATTGGGCAGTGGGTCCAGA
>CM053582.1:367390755-367416109 GCA_028627135.1 Pseudochirops cupreus | reverse complement strand
TTGCAGCACTATCATAAAAAATCTCTTGTTGTATGTATACAAAAATCCTAGAAGAGGGTCTTGCTGATGTTTTCAGGGGTTCTGGGACTGTTCTGCAGGCAAAGAGTGACTTGATGAGGACACTGACAATGTATATTGTGGCTTTGTTAAGCTTTGTCTCCCCAGGAACAGAGATTGCTGAGAACTTGCCAGGGTTGAGGTACTTGGACCTTGGTACTTTGTAATTGAATTGAGAACTTACTAAATGACTGAGTTACACTGTATTTTGATTTTCTCTGTTCTGTGAATATTTTGCCTTAATTTGTCACTGAATAAAATAGAGAGCTACTATGCTGGTATTCTGAACCTTGGAAGATGCCTTTGCTTGGCATTACAGACTGTGAGCCAGTCATGGAACAAAGTAGAAAGTACTATATATAACAAATCTCAAAAGAAGAAACATTACTGAATAATAGTAGTAGAAGAGTCTGAAAGCAGCAGTTGGGAAGAAGGAATATTCCAACTCCCCAACCATTACCAGTGAGTCAGGGACGCAAGTGAACGTGCAACCAGTGCTGGAAAGGATAGCCAAGGAAACTGTCATCAGGAGGGAGTCAGGTTTCATTGAATGCAAGATGTAGGAAATGGGAAAGAAAAAAGTTTAAGATGAAAATTAGTTTGTTATCTATGGAGTAGGCATATGGAGTAGAGAACACAGTGTCACAATTGGGTAGATCTTGAGTGGGAAGGTGGAGGGAGGGTTGTTTCAGGGGAATGGGAATACGGAAGCAGTCAGTGGGGGATAAAGAATGGAATTTGAACAATGGTAGCCAGGGGTCAGAATTACTAGAATGGTGAGGGTATGATAAGGTGGAATATATCAATCTTTGAAGGAGTTCAGGTGTTATCACTGTCTATACAGATTCAGCTTCAGGAGGAGTTGTCCCAGGGTATCAAACAGCTGTGTATGGCTGGAAAGCAAGAAGCAGAGATTTGGAAGGAGAGAAATAAAGAGCAAGGCAACTCCTATGGAGATACAGGTGGACCCAGCATGTGTACTTGGAACATGATGGCATGGCTACTTAGGGAGGCAACTGCAGAGAAGGCAACTGCTTCGGAGCTATGGGTGCCTCCTTTTCTTGCACAGATAAGTAGAAGCTACTTTGTTAGATGTCTGCTATTCAGCTCTATGCTAATAATCAGCAATATACTCATGAGCTTTGCTTCACCAATTTCATTACAAGAGAAGGCACAGTGGTAAAGAGGACTGACATGAGAGAGGAGTATGTCCATAAATGAGACGCAGAAGGCAAGAATCTAATCTGACTCTTCCAGTTAAGGGAATTTGCTTTTAAAAATGCACATTTTATGTTGAAATGTTGGAGGATTTTCTGGTTTGGTCACTAAACTGGATTAGAACTTGTTAAATGGTGCAATCCTAGAATCGAGAATTCTTTGAGCATGGCGCTCCTCTAAGTGACCTCAACCACTGCTGGCTCAGGTCCATGTCACTTTTTGCTCCTCAGGGTATTGATGATGGGCTGGAGTACCAGGATGCTAGAGCACTATCATAAAAACCTTTCAAACTTACTAGGTTATGGGATTCCAAACCTTTTCACCTAGAATGGAAGAAAATGATATGGCCTGTTCCTCAGGAGTCATATGATATTAGATGGGAAGAGAGCTCTAATATCACAGCATCCAGTAAGAGACTGTATGGTGAGATGAGGTGATATTAGGGCTCTCTGGAATACCTTGAGAAACAAAGGGCCTTGAGCCAGAAAGGATGGTGGAACAGGAAACACTAGACATCTCATTTCCTGCCTGAGGTGACAAAGAACATCAGAGCTTGCAGTTCTGAGGAAGGCAAAAGGTAAGAGGCTTCTGCCAATTTGAGGCCAAAATCTCCAGTTGAGAGCACTGTAGCACTTCAGCTGAAAAAGAGCACAGTAACACACAGACAACTGAAAGGCTAAAGCTGGAAAAGACTGCACAGCTGCCCATTGAAGAGTCCATTTGATCAATTCACCAAGTAGAGACACCCTGAGAAGAGTCCAGCAACCAAGCAACCTACCTGACCTAGCCTGGTGGGAACAACAGGGTAGACTGGTCTTATCCAGCAGACACCACCCCGCAATTCAGTATGCTGGACAGAATGCTCAGGGTTCTCCTTGACCCAGCACAGCAGCAGATTGGCCTGCCCAGCTGAGATACTACACCCTGCAAGAAATATGTTCAACTGAATCACTGGTTCAGGGAACTAGTCCTGGAAGAGCCAGCTCAACAGAATGATTCGTTTACAACCACTTCACTGTTGTAGAAGACTTCATGAGGACCCTCTAGAGACAGAAAGGCCATCAATGTCCACCAGCTCCAGAGCTGTGACAGGCCTTGGCTACCTGTGCTCCCTACATGTGTATTTACCACAATTATGCTTTAAACCTGTGCCTGATTTCCACCCTCAGACTTTATGTGTATTTATACAAGAGTGTGTCCATGGTCCTGGGGGGAAATATTTTGGAACTACTGTTCTTGCTATTTCATGCCTTTGATAAAGAATTGAGACTACTGGTTAATCATTAAGGGGAAGCAGATTACTGGGAGTTCACAAACTCATGTTGAGAGAAGAGCCATCTCAAAGTTTACCTACCCCTAGAAACCTGAAAGAAGTAACAGGGTTACTACTTGGAAAACTCAACCTATCCATGTCAGTCGAAGTTGAGGAGAGGGGGGCAGAAGAACACACAGTGTGTGCAATTATTTGCATATTAGTATATAGTTTACAAATAAGCAAAAAGTGCATTTTGGAGGTACACGCTAAGATGTTTTGTACCAATGGAGCACGTGACAGAAAAATTTAGGATGTCACTGTTTACATAATCAGAACCTTCTACCCAGAATCATAGTTCATGGGAAAACCCCAGATCATAGTTTACACTAGAACAGGGCAGTAGAAAAGCAGTGTTTATGCTGGTTGACTGCTATTTGTTCAGGTCACAGAGTTTCCTAATCTGTGATTATGAGCTGAAATGAAATCCCAAACTGACTTGGAAATTTAAATGAAATGCAGCACATGTTACATACTTACAACTGATTTGCTATTATATATGCTAACTAGCACCATGGAAACACAAATTATAATTATCCAATTGAACCTTATAAATCAACTTGTGCAAACATCATCACTTCCCAAGGAACAAACTACCAACCTGATTCCTAAAGGTCCCAACACTTCATACTAGTGTTCGTGACAGTTTCCTCTCTGCCTAGCCACAAGTCATGAGCCTTCCTCTAAAGTAGCACTCTGGCAAATCTCCATCAATCAGTACTACTTTTTTTTTTGTAAATAGTATTATATTTTTTTCCAATTATATGTAAAGATAGTTTTCAACATTCACTTTTTTATTAGACTTTTAGTGCCAATTTTTTTCGCCCTCCCATTCTCCCTTCCCAAGATGGCAAGCAATCTGTTATATATGTGCAATCATGTTAAACATCTTTCTACAGTAGTAATGTTGTGAAAGAAGCAACAGAACAAAAGGGAAAAAACATGAAAACCCTCCTCCCCCTAAATAGTGAAAATAGTATGCTTCAATCTGCATTCAGTCTCCACAGTTCTTTCTCTGAATGAGGAGAGCATTTTCTATCATGAGTCTTTTGGAATTGTCTTGGATCATCGTATTGCTGAGAAGAGCTAAGTCTATCATAGTTAATCATTGTACAATGTTGCTGTTACTGTGTACAATGTTCTCTCGGTTCTGTTCACTTCACTCAGCATCAGTTCATCTAAGTCTTTCCAGGTTTTTCTGAAATCTGCTTAATCAGCACTACTATTGATTCTCCCATTTCCAAGTGCAGGGAACCTAGGAGTTAGTTCTAGTGGCCACTCAGAAGCACATGTTACTTGGGATTGTCTAAGTTTTTGTGGTTCTGGCTAAGGGTATTTACAAGTTACATGTAAAACATGTACATTCTGATGATGAAACTCAGTAAAAGCTAACATCATTAGCAAGTGTTTATCAATTTGCCAGATTTTTGTGGGGAGACTAAGGGGTGGGGGTGGCGTGGAGGGCCATAGTCATTAGTAATTACCAAATTTGGAGCACATATATTTGGGGGATACACATTACTGCCAAACCATAGAAGTCAAGTCCTTATCTTATTACAGAAACACAACGTATACAACTACCTAGGCACAAAATGGAGACTTCAAACACAATGGAGTTGGTCATCCTAAATTAACATACTTATTCCCACTACAATAATATAGTATTCTCACACCCTAATGTAACTTGGAGATCTAGAACAAACTTTGGGAAGGGCTGTACTGGCTGATGCTGGCCTGATACTGGGTGTCCATTATGAAAGTCCTTTGTACTGAAGTGCTCTTCAGATTATGCAGAAATAGCAGTAATGGGGAAAAGAAAAAAAAAAAAGAAAACTCCCCTACTTTAATCTGGGAGAAATTTTGTTAAATGGCATTATAATACAGGTTATTGAGTTCTTCAAAGGACATCCAGGTCGTTTCCATGCTGTGTTCATGCAGTGAGACAGTTTAAACAAAACAATGATTTGATTATATAAAATAAAAGGCAAATGAGAGCCTTTGGGAGATTTGTAAGGAGTTTGCTTTTTGCATACAAAAGGTATCATGAAAGCCATTACTGATATGGCCTAATAACCATGGAAAACTAGTCCACAGCTTAAATTAGAATTTTTACTAAAAATAGCAAACAATAATCCATAGTAGAGCTGAATCATTCTTTAAGTACATTTACTGAGTGCCTATTATGTTAACACTATGTTAGATAAATAGATCCCTTAGACCTCCACTTCTGGGAATGATAGAAGGAAAGAAATCTCTTGGCCAATGGAGCAAACATAGGTCCTTGAGTTCCATGATATATACAAGGTACCTAAATAGCATACTGGAATAATTTGTGCCCAGAATAGGCTTAACTTTCTCCTGAAAAGCTAGATTTAAAAAATATTTTTATAGCAACTTTCTTTGATAAAGGCCTAATTTCTCAAATATATAGGAAACTGAGCCAAATTTATAAAAATAAGAGCCATTCCCCAGATGATAAAGGGTCAAAGGATATGAACAGGCAACTTTTAGAAGAAATCAAATCTATCAACAATCACACGAAAATGCTCTAAATCACTACTGATTAGTTGGAACACCTCCCCCGAGGTCAGGAGGACCTGAGTTCAAATCCAGCCTCTGACCAGACACTTGACACTAGTTGTGTGACCCTGGGTAAGTCACTTAACCCCAACTGCCTCACAAAAATAAATGAGTGAGTCACTATTGATTAGAGAAATGCACATTTAAACAATTCTGAGGTTATACTACTAGCCCCCACCTATCAGACTGATTAACATGAGAGAAAAGGAAAATGACAAGTGCTGGAAAGCATGTGGATAAATAGGGACATTAACACACTATGGGTAGAGCTGTTCACTGGTCTAACTATTCTGGAGAACAATTTGGAACTATGCCCAGAGGCTATAAAACCCGAGCATACCCTTTGATCCAGCAGTATCACTACTAGGTCTACATTCCAAAGAGATCAAAGAAAAAAGTAACATTATGTCCAAAAATATTAACAGCTTTCTGTCGCAAAGTGGAAACTGAGGGAATACTCATTAACTGGGGAATGGCTGAATAACTTGTGGGATATGATTGTGACGGAGTGCTACTGTAACTATAGGAAAAGACAAGGGGAAGGGTTTCAGAAAAGCCTGGAAAGACTTATATGAACTGATGCAAATGAAGCGAGCAGAACGAGAACATTGTGCACAGTAACAGCAATATCGTAATGATGATTAAATGTGACTTAGCCACTCTGATCAATAGAATGATCCAAGATAATCCCAAGGGACCCATGAAGAAAAATGCTATCCACCTACGGAGAGAGAACTGATGAACTCTGAATGCATACTTTTTGTCACTTTAGGCTTTTTGTTTATTAACATCGCTAGTATGGAAATATATTTTGTATAATTTTACCTGTATAAGTGATATCATATTGCTTGTCTTTAATAAGTGGGAGGGTGAGAATTTAAGACTAATTATTTTTTAAAAATGAACGTCAAAAATATATGAACCTAAAGATAAAAGTTTAGTAGTTTTTTTAAAGGGAGGCAGAACGGTAGCATTTTCAGTCACTGAAAGTTTCAGTTCATTTTATTTTGAATGCAAGGAAACTCGATTCTACCTATCTCCTTGGGATATATGTTAAATTTTTGAATATCACAGTGGCATTTGTATGAGACTTCCTGCATGTTAACCCAGGAATCGCATAGGAAACTGCTTTTGTCAAAACCCCTCCTCTAGAGGCTAGAGTCAAAGAGAGGAAGGAAATCAATGTCAGATAGGATTTTCCTTCCCAAATCTTTCCAATACTGTAAGCCAGTAACATTGCAAAATTTGATAAACAGAGTATGGTGTTTAATTGTGAAATAAGAGATTTTGTGATTCTCAGCAGCTCAAAGAGATTTAAAACCAGAAGGTACATTTAAAGTCACCTAGTATAATCCCCGCATTTTACAAGTGAGAAAATTGAGGTTTATTTACTTGCCCAGGATTACACAGGGAATAGGTGATAAAGCAGGATTCAAATTCAGGTCTTCTGACCTCAAATCTAGAATTCTTTCCACTATATTATACCTGTTTGCCCTTCAGGTGGTATAGCAGGGAACTGGTCTGCCTGGGGCCAACTCCAAAGCACAGCTCGAGCACACACCGCCCCCACCCACCGAAGGACTCCTATTTCACAACCAAGTGAAACTTGAAATCCCAGAAGTGGAGGTCTGGAGTCAAGGGAAGAGATCCTCTCTACTTACAGGCTAAGTGCCCCAAGAAAAACAAAGCAATTCCAAAAGCTCTTGCCTACTCAGGGGGTTGTCAGATGGTAGGAGGCCATCCACCTAGCCCTCATCAGAAATACTGTAGCTAAAATTGACATTTACCTTCAAACTATGTGTAATTAAGGGCATAATTTGCCCCTCCCCCACACAGCAAGAACAGGCCCAAATGGCCGTCTCAGGCCCTTCTTTCCCAGCCTTCTCCACATGGCTCCACTCACACTGATAACTGCCCACAGGAAGGCACTCTTCCTTGGCCATTACTGTTTTTATATGTTATTTTACTCCCACTAGAATGTAAATTCTTTGAGGGCAGGGACTTTGCTTTTGTGATTTCCCTTTCTCAGAGGGGCTCTTGATGAAGATGTTCGTAATCATACCCATACACTGGGGACACGGAGTTGCAAAATCTAGCATAGAACACCAGAATTTTCCTAAAGCCCAGCATCATTCCCTCACTCAATACTCCAGCAGCTCCTATTGCATTCAGGATCAAATGTGAAATGCTGTTCGGCATTTAAAACCCTTCAGAACTTAGCTCCTTCCTATGTTTTCCAGTCTTCTTAAATCCAACTCCTTCACACGCACTCTGAGGCTGTGACACAGGCCTCCTTCCTGGCTGTTTCACAAACAAGACATTCTGTCTCTGGACTCTGGCCATTTTCTCTGGTTATTCTCCGTACTTGGAATGCTCTCTCTTCTGGTCTACCTACTGACCACCCTGGCTTTCTTTAAGACCCAACTAAAATCCTATCTTTTATAGGAAGCCTTTCCCAAACCTTCTAATGCCTAATGCCTTCATTATTTCCACGTTGCATTATTTGTTTGCAATCTCTCTCCTCCACTGGACTGTAAGCTCCTTGAGTGCAAAAACTACCTTTTACCTCTTTTTGTATCCCTACCACTTAGTACAGTGCCTGGCACATGACAAATACTGACTAACTGATAGGTAGATTTGAGAATCATCAGCACAGATATGTAATTAAGCCATGAGAATTGATGAGATCGCCAACCGAAGGAGAGCAGAGGGAGAAGAGGGCACAGGAGAGAACTATGATGGACACCCACAATTACAGGACATGATCTGAAAGAGGATCCAACAAAGGAGACTGAAGAGTAGTCAAATAGGTAGATAAGCCAGGAGAAAATGGTGTCCTAAAAACCTAGAGAGAAGAGAACATTAACAAGAAAAGGGTGATCAATCGTATCAAAGATGAAGAGGTTGAGAGTGAGGGTTGAGAAAAGGTCACTGGATGTGGTAACTTTGGGGGGAACAGTTTCAGTGTAATGATGAAGCAAGAAGCCAGGTTGTAAGTGGTTAAGAAGGGAGAGGAGAGAAAGTAGAGGCACTTATTACAGACTGCCTTTTCAAGGAGTTTAGATTCAAAGGCCAGAAGATTATAAGGCAGTTAGCAGTGATGGAAAGATCAAAGGTTTTTTCAGGATTGGGGAAACATGGAATGTTTGTAGGCAGTAGGGAATGAGCCAGTAAAAAGTAAATTATAGACTGGAGATGAAAGAGGGGATGCAATCTACTGGAGAAGATGGGATGGAACTGACTGCTTGAACTAGAGGGGTTAGCCTCGATAAGGGGTAAGGCCATCTCATCAGGTAAGAGGGTGAATGAGGAGATAGTGGCAGAAGGTATATAAGTGATATAAGAAGAAGAGGGAACTCACAAAAGTTTTTCTGTAAAAAAATTCTCAGTTGAAAGGGGAGACAAGGAGAATCGTGGGAGACCTGAAGGATGAAATTTGGAAGTCATTGCAAAGAGAGGGATAGTCTAGAAGCAGGGAGGGTCCAGTTGAGGCTACATAAGTTTGTAGTGGACACACTCAGAACAGTCGTGTGATTTTCTCCACCTTTGCTCAGTAGTGCAGAAGCAATAATGGCAGATGGTTGGAATGATCCAAGGCTGAGGCTTGGCAAGGCACCGTTGGTGAAATGATGAAGAGGCTAAGGATTCAAAAGAGAACGACGGTGTGGAGTTGAATTGGTTCACCAAGGGGTCAAGATGAGGAAAAGGGAAAGCAAAAGAGAGGTAGAAAGCCTAGATTATATTCAGATAAGGGAATAATTCTTTATCATGAAGGTGGTGTACTTGCAGGTGATGGCAACATCAAGGGCATGACTACCTTTGTGCATGGCTGAGATGGGGTAGATTAGGGTTTCTGAGAAAGTCAAGAGGGGTAGGAATTTGGAAGCTGAGAAAAACTGAAACTGAATACTTTGAAATTACAGTTATTCTCCTTGGCTCCAAAGAAGAGATATGTGTGAAGGCAAATCCTTTGATTCTTAGGGAGTGGGGGTGGTTTAGGATAGGATACTGAGTATCATGTCAGACATTTCTGATGTGTTTAGTTTTTCTGAATTTTTTTTTAATTCTTTGTTTTGGGGGATGTCTCTCTGAAAGGAGAGGGATACAGGAGAAATCAAAGTGATGTATAAACAAAAGATATCAATAAAATTTTAGTGATAAAAAAGAAAAAAAACTCTTATAGAATTTAAATGTTGCAATCCACATGAAGGAATATACTGTTTGTCAAACTGCAAAATAGGGGCGCTTTCCCATTCTAATATACTATGTAGTATCACAGAAAAAAAAGACAATTAGGTGAATTTTGAGCTCACAAAAGATTAACTACTTTATGTATTATGATGTTGGATTTTTAAAACACAAAGAAAATGGATGTTGGGTTTTCTGATGCCTAGCCCTGCTCTTGGCATGCGTTATCTTGGTTATTTATGGGAGCTACACCAAAAATTTTAACACTCTATTAAGAGATTCATACTCAATTCACAATCTGGGAGCAGTAAACTTCAAATCTGCTTTTACTTCAAGGCTTAGTTGTTAATCTGGATGTGAAAAAGAAAAAGACACTTATTTTCTAAAACCTCTGTTTTATTTATACAGAGTCAAGTCCACTTCAGTGGGGATATGGTTCATCTTTGAATCCAGAGCCATTGATGAATGTGTTGGTTTTTACCAAATATCCTGGTCAGCACATAGTAGATTAGGGAGACTTAATTACAGTGTTAATCCCTCTCAGCTAGAGCTACAAGGTGTGTATCAATCTCCGATTCTGTAAGAATCCTAGAAGGCAAAGGGGAAAGAATTAAATGCTTATGCTTGGACAAAAATATCCATCAATTAATCTAACGTATTTTCCTAAAGTCTGTTTCTAAAAGAAGCATCAAAAAATTTCATAAAGCTATGTGACCCAACTGTACTTTATGGCAAGATCTAAAGTGACCAAAAAAATGAGAAGGTAACCTAGCCAGTGTCTAAAGTCCCTAAAACAGTAAGATGAAAAGTAAAAATGTCAGCAGCAATCTTTTTTTTTTATTTTTAATTCTTTTGCTTTTTGGAGGGGGGAAGATAAGGCAATTGGGATTAAGTGACTAGTTTTGTGTTAAGCATCTTTTATGGGAATCTGAAGATCTTCCCTGCCCCTAGGCTTGTTGATAGGATTAAGTGATTCTGAAAACCTTCACTGATTTGAAAATATACTCTGCCCTCTAATAGGCTGAAAGTGGTCACATGGAGCCTTTGGCAGGAGGATTGTTCTTCAGGAATGCCCACACCTTATCACTTTCTGATTGGGCAGTGGGTCAAGAGGGCTGTGACATTCTCTGATCCAGGAGATGGCTATATATACCCTGATGTGAGTTTTTTGCTTTGGGGCTCACTTTGGAAAGAGTTGTGTGATTTGGCCAGATGAGACTCTGGGAAGCTGTTGAGCCCCACAGCTTTGAAAACCCAGATGTTGGTGCTTCCCTCTCTGGTAACTAACTAGGTATGGATGTAATGGTCAGATGGCTGGAAGTTTGTCTGCTGATCTGTTTCTTTGTCTGCTTGTAACTTCTGCTTGTATTCTCTGAAGTTCAGGGTGCTGACTTTTCCCCCTGAACTAGGTAAATGATATATGTTTGACTGATTAAAGTAAGACTGTTAACCCATTTTGAGTTGCTTTCCTTTAGAAAAGCAGATCTAAGAACCTGTGCCAGCAGCCATCCTGGGCATGCTAGGGTGCTTGCTGATATAGCATCTGAGGCCACATTTGAAATCAGGTCCTCCTGACTCCAGGGCCAGCACTCTATTCACTGCACCACCTAGCCGCCCCAAGCAGCAGTCTTTTGGAGGAAAAAATAGTGTTTTCTTGCTTAAGGACCTTTGGATAAGAGAATTAAGAATTTTTTTTAAATGGCTACTTCATTATTTAAGTTCAAGGTACAAAGACAGTATTAGTAGGTTAAATCCACTCAAGGAGCCCTAAATGGTGAATATCTATGCTGTAATAAGGCTGAATTCTGCTGTTAATGAAATTAAGGAAGCTGTTAAAAGTCTCAAAATGAATGTTCATATATCTTTAGGAAAAAAGCAGAAACTGAGGCAGAGTATTTTTTGAGATAAGCATTGGAAAATGAAACATTATCTTAAACTTGGTCCCAGAAAATAATTACTGAAATTTTCAATTTAGGTACCTAAGGACAGTATCTGAAACTAAGATTTTTTTAAAATGTGCTATATTTAGAACTGCTCAAAAGTGAAAAGAAAAAAATAGCAAAATTTTTTTCAATAGAAGTCATCAAATAGGTTTGGCTGATTTTTTTTTTAGATGTTTAAGAAAGAAAGGCAGTTACATATAATTCAAAGAATCTTCCTCCTAAAATTTTCTGGTCTAGCATTAACTGGGTCATAAAACTGACCAAGAAGCAGTTCCTATTGAAGTTTCATCTAACATGAGAAAATGATGACCAATCATATCCACCTTTAATTAAATAAATATTACTGAAAAGAAAACTCACCTGAATTTAGGGTTTTCAACTGTAACTACTCCAACTTCTAATTCTGAAGGTTTGAAATCAATGGATAGAACAGTAGACAGGCATGTTATTGCTGTCTGCAAGAAAAATACCATAAACATGAGGAAAGACATTCTTTTAGTAGTTCACAATTTTGACATTTTATCTGATTTGATTCTTATAACAATCCTGAGATAAGCAAGGTAGGGTTTATTAACCCTATTTTACAGAAGAAGAAACAAACTCATAGATTTAAGTCGCTTGCCAAAGATCAGAGTTAGTGATGGACACCCTGACTCCTTTTTCTTTGCTGGCTATTTTGTCAATGTCAGGCAGATCGGGTAGTCACACTGCTTAATAATTATTTAACAAGATTAAATAAAAAAACTAGCATTTGGTCCCCAGCCCCAAGCTCTGAATATGAAGCAGAAAGGGGAAATAAATAAGGGGGTCACAGGGCTGGGAAAACTCTTTCCCACACACACTTCACCAAATCCACAGAGTCATGACTCTACTGACTATTAAGCCTGGGATCTTTTTACTACATCACACTTCCTTCCTAAATTCTTTGTTGTTGTTGTTTGCTTTTTACCACTTATTAACTATTTTATATAGATCTCAAAGGTCTTCCTAACCCAAGGTGAAACTCCAATCATAATCCATCTCTAATGAAACATTCTCTTCCCGACAAAGCTCGGTTCTTACTAACCTAACTCAAAATAAGCTGTTTAACACAACAAAGAATTTCCAATGACGTAAAAGTCCTAATCAAGAGACCAATAGACACTCATCTCTACAGAGCTGGTTTGTGTTTCTGATGTGGTTTTAAAGCTAGGCCTATCTTACAGTATCTTTACATGTTAACCTCCCGAAATGGGAAGGAAATCTATAATGATCATAACACTGTTTTTAAGTATTAGATGTGTCAGCTTCTAAGAATATATTTGCACAGAGAAGAAAAATGCTAAACATTTTAAAATCCTTGAAGAAAAAAGAAATATCCAAATGAGGAATAAAAATAAAACAAATAATCACAGTTCACATTTATATAGTATTTTATGGTTCACAAAAAAGCATTTTATTCCAAACGACCCTGTGAGGTAGCTGATATGTTATGCTTATTTTTACCTCTAAGGAGACTAAGGCTTAGGGAGGTTAAGTGACTTGCCCCAAGTCATATCTAGCACATACTGATACAGAAACTCAAATCCTGTTTTTCTGACTCTTGGTTTTTCCATTATCTTCTAGAAACAATAGTTTGGGATTCCTCTCATCAAAATCCTTTAGGTTGAGAGAGCACTATTTTCCCCCCTCAAACATCACTGCACTGGTTTTCATGGAGATGCATATAAGGGCTCCCCAGACAAGAGAATTCTGGAGCTTACGTTGAATAATGCAATGATCAACGCTGACTTCAGAAGGATGAATACTCATGATACCTACCACTTGATAGAAAGGTGACAGACTCAGGGTACAGAATGAGGCTTATTTCTTTTGGACATGACCAAAGCAGGAATTTGTTTTGCTTGAACATGCACATTTGTTATAATGGTCTTGCTTTCCTACTCCACCCCAGATGGGGGAAGGGGTAGGAGGGAGGTGGGAAGGAAAGCAATTAACTGAAAAAAGATTAAACTTTCAAAAAAAACCTTCCACTATACCATACTATAATAGTAAGATCATCTTTTTAAAAAAATATTTATTTATTTTTAGTTTTCAACATTTACTTCTGTAAGATTTTGAGTTTTAAATCTCCCCCTCCCCAAGATGGCATGCAATATGATATAAGCTCTATTTATACACTAATACTAAACATTTTAAACATTAGTCATTGTAATGGTAATAGGGATTTGAAGATCTTCCCTGCCCCTGATATTGGCAATCAAACAGGCACTTAGCACCTTGTTTCAAGTTCATAATTGTATCAAGTATTAAGATCCAGAACTTGTGAATCCTAGAACTTGTGAACTTCTGTAACAGGAAGGGGAGGAGCTAATGACCATACATAAGGAGAGGCCCAGGCTAGAGAGAACAGAACTGAGAAGGGAGCTCTTGTGGTGGAGGTTGAAAACTTGCAGTATCCCAGCCTTCTTTGTTCTGTCTGTGTTTTTCTGAGTTTGTGATACTTTGTACAGAAGCCCTGGTTGTCTGTTTACAGAAGTCCTGGAGGAGGGTTTTGGAAGTCCTGGGACTTTACTGATGATTTGAATTAACCTCTTGGACCCCGTTTGTGGGTCTGTGTTGATTTCTATACTGATGATTTATGTTAAGTTCTCAGACCTTATTGGTGGGTCTGAGCTGATTTCACAGGCAGACAGTGAATTGATGACGGTACTAGCAATATGTATGAATATTATTGTGGCTCTGTTAAGCTTTGTGTTCCCAGAAACAGGAACTGTGAAGGACTTGAGGTGGACTGGACACCGTGAGTTTCAATATGGAATGGGAACTGGACAAGGAAGTGGACGAAGAACTGGGAGCTGCCTGCCTTTGAATCCAGGCGACAATTGTGTAGATTCGGGCAGGAGCTGGGACCACAGAAGATGAACCATGGAAGCTGAGAGCCAGCCTCAAGTTGAAAAATTCTCTTCTTGGGTACCAGATACTGACTGAGAAGATTATGATTTACTGTGACCTAAAGGTGGAGAACTTTGACCATTGTACTTTGTGTCCATTAAGGAGACAAGCCTTCTTAAGGATGACTGAATTAAGGACTTAATGAATGATTGTATTTTGTGTCCCTTAAGGAGGTAAGCCTCCTTAAAGATGAATGAATTAAGGACTTACTAAATGACTTGAGTTACTAAAAGAGTGTACTTTTTTTAAAACTATGTGGCCACTTTGGTGAAAACTATGTGGCCATTTTAGTGATAAATTGTTATGTCATAACATTGTGAATGCTGTACTTGGATTTCTGTCAATGTTTTGCCTTAATTCACTGCTGAATAAACAGAGAATTCACTATACTGTGTACTCAGAACACTGAAACTGTTCACAGCAGCAGTCCTCTGGAAAGTTGCTCATGCTTGGCTTTACAGACATGAAGTAAAGAAGAATTAGAACTAATGGAAGAAACCAAGAGAAAGACGAAACAAAACAAAACAACAAAAGGAGAGCAAATAGTGAGCTTCAAACTGCATTCAGACCCCAAAGTTCTTTCTCTGGATTTGGATAGCATTTTCCATCATGAGTCTTTTTGAGCTGTCTTAGAAGATCATTTTTTTTCCTTCCCCTTAGACCACCTATTATGATCTATTCAATGTGACTAACACATACAACTAAAGACATTTCAACAATCTCACCTCCTCCTCCCATCACCCTAATCCTTTTTGGGATATTATCCGTCTTCTTTATGTAACTTCAAGTATGATAATAATGGAAATATCTAAGTCTCACATGATCAATTCTGTTAATAAGCTTCCACATTCACTGCCAACTTTAAGTAGTGAAATGTAAAACACATTCTGATCACATTAGGCAATAAATTCAAGAGAGACATCATGGAGAAGGGAAAAGAGCACTAAATTTGAAGTGAGGTGGCAGGTTCAAATCCTAACCAAAATACTTACTGTGTGACTACAGGGATAAGTCACTGAATCATTTAGAGCCTGAGTTTCCTTGTCTATAAAATGAAGATAACCCTTTCACTACCTACCTAATAGTACTACTGTGTATGAAGTGTCTTACAAAAAACAGAGTTCTCTAAAAATTACAGTTTTTGTTGTGAATTACAGTTTTTGTTGATTACAATTTTTAAAGAAAAAAAAATTGAGTTTCTATAAACTCACCTCTACTGTCTGTTCAAATGTCCAGTCAAATTTTTTCTTCACTTTCTTTTCAAGAAAACTGGTTGACTCAGTTTGTTTGACTCCAGCTGCAGTGGCCTTAAATCCACAGTAGTAGCCTGCAGGATCGCATTTGTATACTTGAGGGCCTTGTTCTTCATCAACACCAATCAATATCATACCTAGAGAGGGAAAGATCCATATCACATATCTGGCATCTTTAATAGAACCATATCATGAAGATTATCTCGGGGGATATTCCATTAACAGCCAATTTTAATCTCACTGTCTGGACAGGTGTATTTTACTTAAAAAACTAAACAATCAATATAAAAGCACACAACCAACAATCCCAATATATTAGGGTTAAGTAATTTTTCACTTGAAAAAACAAAAAACAAAAAAATATTTGCCACAGTATTCCATTAGAAAAAAACAGTTGCGTTGTTACCTTTTCTTTTCATGTGAATGGTTTTGAGATAAATCCTTTATCACTGAACCCCATCTTTTAATAATAGTTAAGCAAAAATAACTGCTATAGTTACAGCGGCAATGACAGCAAGACGCATCTGATACTGTAAGTATGTGACATTTACTGCCCCAGTAATCCCACTTCTTTTTACTGAAAATGTTTTACTGGGATTGTAGTCACTATAAATGGTTAACACTACGCTTCCCTTTAGGTGTCTTTTCATTTACATCACTGCAACCACTGTCTATACAGTTCTCTGGATTCTACTGACTTACCTCAAATTAGCTTATGGTTTCTTATGTTTCTACGAATTCTTTACCCCACTATATTCAACAACTCTCTAATTAATAGGTATTGACTTCTGTTCCAGCTCTTTGCCACAACAGGAAGTAGTATGATGAAAATGATGGTATATTATGTATAAGATCTTTCCTTCTGTCTCTATGGGTATACTCAGGTACAGGATTGTTGCGTCAAAAACAACTTAGTGATTTTTTTTTTCCTTGAATAGTTTCAATTTGCTTGGGTGGGGTTGTTAAGACACAGCTGGAGGAAGTAACAAGTGTGTTGACTGGGTCCACTACAAATTTAAATTATCTGATCTTAAGTGGGTTCTGACTGCTTCGAAGCAATCCTTTTTTCCTTCTTAGACTCTACTGCACTCCCCATAGCTGCTGTTCAAAACTTCCTCTCTCCTCAAGGCTCCAACATCACCTTCTTTCCACTATGAATCAACCAAACCGGTCCCATATTTTAATGAGAAAATGGAAGATCTTTATCATTAGCACCCTATATGGCCCAATTTAAATCCCAAACCCTTCTGCATTATTCCCTGTTCCTTCCTTCTTTGTCCTATTCTGAGGAAGAGGTGGCCCTTTTCTTCGTCAAATTCAACCTTTCTCTGCACTCTTGAACTTCTCCCATACAGCTTCTTCCTTGTTCCTCCAATCTCTCCTCTTGCTCCTCATCATTCTTCCCTTATCCACTGGCTCTTTCTATGCCACCCATACACAGACTTGGGTCTCCCTCATTCTGTTAATCCTCACTTGATTCTTATATCTCCTTAAGCTATCACCTCATATCTTGGGGTGGGGGTGATAAAGTTCTCTTCCATTTTCTAACCCAAGAGTTAGATTTTTAGGGTTAAATTATCACAAAGTTCAACTTGAAACGAGCCAATGGAAATACAGCATAAAGATGCTTGAGGGGGAATGACTGATGGAAAAGGTCCTAGAAGAGGTAGGAGGGTGACGATGATAATAACAATAAAGACAATTGTCATTATTACATATTATTTAGCATCACTCAAAGCAACAATAACAGCAATAAGTATTAATAACAACTGTTATATAAATTATTGTAATAATTATTACAACAAGCTTTTATATACTGGTTTAAGGTTTGTTTTACCAAGTTACCTCATTTGATCCTCATAACAACCCTGGGAGGTGCTATTATTTACCCCATGATACAGATGAGGAAACTGAGGCTGAAAGAAGTCATTTGCTCAGGATAGCTGAGAAATATCTTAGGGAGGATTCAAACTCAGGTCTTTCCTGACTCCAAGTCCAACAGTCTACCCAAGTAGAAGGGAATAGCTTTATTAAAGAAGTCAGGTCACTTGTCCTGTGAAAAGACAGTAGACGCTATTCCTCTTACTGGAGGTTCAGATCAAACTGCCTCATAATTTTCATTTTCACCTCATCTGCAATTTACCCTTGTCCTGCCTGTCTGATGCTTCTTTTACACGATGGCTAAAAGACCACAATACCTCTCAGATCTTTCAATTACTATACATGGCCTAGCAATAGATTTGGAAAATGTCACAAATATCAGGCAGGATTAAAAATAATGAAAATAAATCCAATATATTCTCTTCCTTTGAAAATAAACTATATTTAAATTCATATAAGTTTCCATTTTTATCTTAAATACATATCACAAACAATGAGAAAATATCACCAATCCAATTTTTTCTTGTGTTCCTGGTAACAGTGAAATTCCTAGCGTAAGATACTTCAATTACATTTTATCTTAAGAAAATATTGAAAGTCACTGGAATTTTATTATAATTCCATAGTAAATTTATGTGTAGTTTGTATATATAGGCTCATCAAATCATGAGCCCCAAAATAGCACCATAAAATGGCATAAAACCTTAGGGTCTCTACAGACGAGAGAATAGATTATAAATAAAGCATGACTGTAAATGCTGTCCCAACATTAGAAATCTAAAAGATTTCTACCTTACATATACTTTAATAAAGCATGCCATTTAACAGCATTTAAAAATATGTCTTCTAACAATAAAAACAAGTAATTCTCTGGTATTAAGGGAGAAGAACAGTTCAAAATTCCTTAACATACTTACAACAGCCAAGGGGCCTCATTTCAGCATTCTGTGTGTAGACCTGAGAAATATCTGCAATCCTTTTACACAACATATCCACAGGAATCTCATAGCCATACTTGTATTTCCAATTTGCAGCCTCATAGCGAGCTCTTTGCACCTGAGACCTGCTGTCAGCTAACAGCAACACAAAAAAAGATCATAATGGGAAAGAAGAAGAATATTCAAAGTCAGATGATACTCAAACTTTAAAAAACAAGATATGGGAAACTCTAGATGTTCATCATCTAACTTTAGGCATGAGGGCCACAACCAAGGCCACCTCCAGGCCTTCCTTCCAAAGTCAGCATCTGTCCTGTGTCCTGCCCCACAGGCTCACATATCTCTGATTGTCCCCAAGCCCTAAACGATGATGAGGAAGGGGCCCAGAAGCAGAGTGAGGAGGCTGCTGTCACTTATGGCTAAGACTCACAGTAGTTTGAACAAGAATCTCAAAGGATGCAGCCCCGGGCCTGGGGAGAGCAGGAATTACGCAGAGCTCCTTTTTGAGCTCTTCCACAAGTTCTTCTGGGCTTGAGGCTACTCCCAGTTTTCTTTCAGGGTTTTGCCCACAGGTGTTTTGACATTGTTTTCCTCTTCTGAGTTTGTATCTTAATCTTCCCTGTCACCATAATAACTTTCTATTGTCAGATTCTCTCCTTTTTGTTGTTGTCTTTTGCTCATCTTGTTTGGCCTTTTTCCTTTCTTCTAAATTTGAGCTCTGCTCCCAGGCTGGAAGGAGCACTGTCTGTCTCAGGCTTCTTGTGCCAGCGGCTGCAGGCCTTGGCTGTTTACCTGGTGCTGCACTGGTGTTGCCCTGAGGCCCCCCCAGGGGACTCTTGTGTTTGGTACTCTGCTGATGGAATGGGGTGGGGGGGTGGCTGGCACTGCAGAAGGCCTTGGGGAGGGGGTCTGACAGCTTAGCTGGTGCTGAGCTGAGGTTCTACTGCTGGTGTCTGGCATGAGCTGAGACTGGTGGGATATTTCTGCCATTTCCCCGGGGCTACACTGAAGCATGTGGTGGTCTGGCCCCTGGCAGCTGCATATTTGCCTGGGGCTATGCTGAAACAGCGCCTGACTCTTCTTGGATTTGGAGTCTGCCCATTCCCTAGCGATGGTGAGGCTCATGGCTGGGGGTGGGGTGGGTGGTGTGTCCTGGTATTGCCGTTTGCCGCTCCACCACACTGGGGCTCAGGATCCCTTGCTGGTTTGTTAAGGAGGAGCTTGCTAGATGCTTACTGTCCTGGACTGCATTCCCCTTCTACCCAAGTGAGAGAGACCTTTCTTACCAGTCTTCCAAGATCATTTCACCTTATCTTTTCGCCATTTCTGTTGTTTCAGGATTTGTTTTGAGGTGCTATTTTATGGTTGTTTGGAACTGAATATGGGAGAGTTACAGCTATTTACTGATTACTCCACCATCTTGGTTCAGAACAATATACTTTTAAGTACAGTGCAGAGCAATAAGGATATAGATCTTCCTTTGTTTCCGGAAAAATAAATTTTTTAAAGTTAGTTATGACAGTAGGATCCCTGTTTGTTGTAACAAGTCTCATTACTATACGGATTCAGGCTTACCCAATCCACACTCCTCCCTTCCCCCCTTCTCCTCCACGACCACTGCGACTACCACCAAACAAAACAAAACAATTTCTCTGAGCTTACAGAGACTAGGTCTGATTTCTGGGCCTAACTTACAAAATGTTATTTTCTCTCTTTTTCTTTTCTTTTGCCCCTCCCTGACTGAAGTTTACTCCAGAAAAATCTCAAACATAGATCATATCTAGAATTTCCCAAATATACACAGACGTATGTATCCCCAGATCCTAAATATAAGTATTTAAAGCAAGAAATATATAGCCTTTATTTCACCCAACAGAAAATGTAGAAGATTCACAGGAGCTCATAAGTAGATAGAAAAGACTAAATCCTCTACAACACAACTACATAAATGTCAGATATAACATGTCTAAAAGGCAGTCACCACCCTGAAAGTTTTATAAAAGACAATGTTCTACCACAGTTAAAATCTTAAAGTCTGCTTACATTGTCAGGACCCACTGACATTTGCGCAGCAGAATATAGGAGGCGCTTATTTTTTTTTTAATTTATAATAAAGACAAAATTCAAAATAAGACAGTTTAAGATTTTATCTAAGTTGAGCAAATTACCTGTCATTCCTGTCATCACACAGCCAATGTTTTCAGTTATTCTGAATAAGTGAGTCACTGTGCTCGAATCCAATAACTTGTCCTAAGGCAAAAAATAAATAAAAGCTATAATTAAAAAGAAATTGCAAAAGAAAAAGCAGATCATTAGTATACATTAAATTGTAAATTCCTTCATCATGTTAAAATCTTTGTATACTTAGTGTCTGTAGTATTATTGTTTTTCATGTAGCTTAAATATATGGTCAATCAACTATGGTTATGAAAAAATGTATATATATCGAACATTACAAGGTTTAGAATAAATTATAACCTGACAACGACTTGCTTCATTAGTAATTAAAAAACATCGGTCCTTCTGTACATAAAGATAAATCAGAGATTTATAAATCAGATAAATAAATACAATAAAAACTCTAAATTAATGACACAATTGTTTATTATTTACTTTACTTTTTACTACTGGTAAATAGAAGATGGGGCAGCTAAGTGGCACAATGGATAGAGAGCTGGACCTAGAGTGAGGAGAGCCCAAGTTCAAATCTAGCCTCAACCTGGATATGTCACTTAACCTCTCAGACTCAATTTCTCCACCTGTAAAATGTGGATAACAACGGCATTTACCTCCCAGGGTTGCTGTGAGGATAAGAGAAGATATCTGTAAAACATTTTACAAAATGTAAAACTTTACATAAATGTTCCAAGTATCAGATATACTTCGATATTAGGAAATTTTCACTCTAGTCCTGCTGATAAACTGAGAATGGACTAATCTCTATTTGTTATTAACAAAACATAAAGAAAATGCTCCCAGACTCCAAAACAGGGTAGTCTCATCAGACCTCAACACCCAGAAAGTTTAAACTTTTTCATAGGCGTTGTCTCCTTGCAGAGTTTCTAAACTCCTTGAAAGCAGGGACTGTCATAGCTCTTTGGTAAATAATTTCTAGCATGGTGCTAGAAGTGAAATAGACACTCAGCATAGAACTGGAGAGCTGCACTGGAAGTCAGGAAGAAGTGAGTGTATGACCCTAGGCAAGTCACTTTATCTCTCTGAGACTATGTCCACATCTATAAAACAATGGCTTAACAATACCTCTACTGTATAAAGAACTTTGTAAACCTGACATAAAAACCAATGGGGGGATGAATATTTACTGTTCAGATCACACAGTTAGATGAACAACTTCCAGATTCCATCAGAGAGAGTTGGATCCCGCCCTCCCCCGTCACATCAAGTCTGGGAAGCAGTCTGGAAAGAAATAAAGTCGAGGACCACCCAAAGTGCAAAAGAAAATAAAACAGCAGACGCTAGCAAGGTGCAATTCATTACAAACAAGGAATTACACATAAGAATTATGAATTATGTTTCTCTGCCACCAGAGAAACATATGATGAGAAAGAAAAAAAAAGGGTCCGGTCATAAAATAAGAATTAAGAGGCAGCCTTCTTATCCCATTGTTATTATTAAAATTTCAAGAGAAAAAATTCTCCGGTATATATTGGGAGGAACCCTTAAGGTGAAACAGGATTACATGACCAAGAGTCAAATAAGGACAGAGAGACAGGAAAAGGTTGAAATCTGCATTACTGGGGAAGGGTCAAAGGGAATACTCACAATTCAAAAGGTCACAGATACAGTGGAATTTTTAAAAATTAGAACCTTATAGAAAAGTAGTGCTAAAGTAGGCATTTTGTTAGCTAAACATGTTCATACATACAGAGGTACATCATGGTAAATACTTGCATGTTAATATACCCAAGTAACTGAACGAATATTACTTACTGGTACTTTCTTCTGTGTAACAATTACTGCACAGTCTTTCCCTCGGACAGCTACTGATGTGAGGCCACCCTGGTTAATAGCTTTGAAAGCATATTCTAAAAACATAAAAGTAATCAGAAAATTCATCTTAGTTCATTCATTTAAAATGCAACATCTTTTTCAAAGCAAGCAGGAAAAAACTGTCTCTCCTCCCCCAACTCTACCTTTCAAATACACTTATGTCCCTTTTCAGAGGAATAGCTCAAAAATGTGTCTGGAAAGAGAATCTTCCTACGCTCAGCTGGAAATATCATTTGGAGAAGAGAAAATTGGACACTGAACTGTGTACTCAATATGTCACTAGACTCATTAGTCTGACATTCAAGACCTGAACCTCCATATAACCTTATCTCACGCCAGACTATCCTCTATTTTCCAAATCTGTCCCAGATTGAATTCACTGTTTCTGTGTCTCAGCTGATTTTGTCTCTGAAATACCATCCTCACGTAAGCTCAAATCTCTATTATCTGCTAAAATCCTTCAAGGCAGAGTTAATGTATTAATCCTCTTCCATGAAAACTTCCTTTACTCCTAAATTACTTTCTTACTCCACCTATCTCATTCTTCTATTGACTTGTGTTTGAATCTGTATCAGTTATTTATGTATCCAAATTAAGTTGTAATCTGTTTTATTCATATTCATAAGCCGCAACGCACCACACTGTGCCTTGGCAAACAGTTATTTAATAAATCTGGAAACAAAATGGGTATCTATTATTTGGGGAATCAAACAGGTATATAGATGACATGAAGTATTATTGTATAGTGAGAAATGACAAACAGAAGGAATCCATAAGAATATGGAAAGCTCTTTTGGGAAGAATGCTGTATTCACTATCATATTCTGTCACTGTATAGGTTGTTTCCTCCTAGTTTTCTAATACAAAGGGGAGTTCAATTCTGGGGGTAGGGTAGGGTAGGGAAGGTTTTTGCCCAGATGTGAGGGTGATATAAAAACAAAAAGCATTTATAAAACATAAATAAAATCCACCCTAACATCCTCAAATGAATATAAGCAGCATACAAAAACAAAAGTGAAACATTAAGACCTTATATGATAAATCAATAAGCATTATTTAAATGCTTATATACTGACACTGTGCTAAGTACTGAGGATACAAAGAGCCACCAAAACAGTCCTGCTCTCAAGGAGTTTACATAATAATAACACAACAAAATAAGTAGATGTAAGATACACAGAAAATAGAAGTAAGGTAACTTTAAAGGGTAAGGCTCAAGTGGCAGTTGAGCTGAGTCTTGATAGAAACCAAGGCTGTCAAGAGGAAGGAATGAGACAAATATGTGAATATGTCTAAGACTCATACTTCTGTTCTTCCTGAATTTATCTATTTATTCATAAGCCTGCTCAATCAGGATATTCCCTATATTAGTGATTCTGTGAGCAGCTGTGAAGCTCCTTTTTGCAGGTCTGAGCTAACAGGCTTTCCACTGAAGTAAGAAGTGCTCTGATGGTGGTAAATGAGAATGAGTCTGCCAAACTATCACTATATAAGGGACAGCCAGCACAAGGACCTGAGAAGGGTGATGGAACATCCTGCAGAAGAAACAGTAAACAGGAATATTTTGCTGGACTTCAGAATGCACAGAGGTGGGGTAAAGTGTGAGAAGACTGCAAAGGTACGAAGAAACCGGCTGTGAAGAGTCTTACATGCTAAATATTTATACTTTGATCCTAAGTTTTAAGAGAATCTATATGGAAGATGAAGTATAGAGAGACTTGAGAAAGGGGGGGCCAATTAGAAGGTCAATTTAACTTGGTGGTCATATAACTAGTTAATCTAATAATAAGTCATAAACACAAACAGAGTCAAGCTTTAAACCAAGATTTCCTGATTCCAAGTTAAGCACTATGTCTACTACATTGTACACCAACTCTCATAATAAGAAAGTTAATAGTAAAAAAATCCAAAAATCACCTAAGGAAAGAGAAAAAGATCTGGCAGAATACTTTAAAAAAGAAACTAAAAGCTAACTAAAACATTTATTTTTCTAATTAAAATATTTTCCCCATTTAAGTACTTTGGGAAGAATTTGTGCTATATTGCTTCTTCACTCTTCCCTAAATCTGTTTGCTGATCACTCACTCTCAGGCTTCAGATCTAAATTTCCAATTATCTTATGAACATCTTTACCTCATGTCCACTAGCACTTCAAACTCAAAGTCACAAACTATAAATTAATTACTTTTCCTAATCTCTAAACCTGTTTTTCTCCTCTTTTTGGTTTTAGTAAATATTATTTTAGGGGTGGCTAGGTGGTGCAGTGAATACAGCACTGGTCCTGGAGTCAGGAGGACCTGAGTTCAAATTCGGCCTCCAATACTTAACACTTGCTAGCCTTGTGACCTCGGGCAAGTCACTTAACCTCAATTGCCCTGCCTTCCCCCTTAAAAAAAAGGCAAAAAAAAACCCCAACACAAAAAACCGTACACCAAAGTCAAGTCTAAATGGGTGCACGATCTAGGTATAAAGGATGATACTACGAATAATCTGGGGAAGCAAGGAATAGTTTACCTGTAAGATTTATGGAGTAGGGAAGACTTTATGACCAAAGAAGAGTTGGAGAGCATTATAAAATGCAAAATGGATAATCTTCGTTACATTAAATTGAAAAGTTTCTGTACAAAGATTAAGAGGGAAGTGGGAAATTAGGAAAGAATATTTACAACCAGTGCCTCTGATAAAAGCCTCATTTCTAAAATATATAGGGAATTAAGTAAAGTCTATAAGAATACAAGTCATTCCCCAATTGATAAATGGTCAAAGGATATGAACAAGCAATTTTCAGAGGTATAAATTAAAGATATCTATAAGCACATGAAAAAAATGCTCTAAATCACTATTGATTCGAGAAATGCAAATCAAAACAACTTTGAGGTACCACATCTCCCCAGTCAGATTGGCTAAGATGACAAAACAGGAAAATGACAAATGCTGGAGAGGATGTGGAAAAACTGGAACACTAATGCATTGTTGGTGGAGCTGTGAACTGATAACAACCATTCTGGAGAGCAATCTGAAACTATGCCCAAAGGGCTA
>CM053582.1:367364602-367390255 GCA_028627135.1 Pseudochirops cupreus | reverse complement strand
AAAAAAAAAGGTTGGACTTGCACATCAGGAATATTGTTTTGCCTGCCGTGGGCAACATTGGGTTATAAGACATTGTTCTTTGTCAGAACTCAAAAACTTTGAAAATATTTTTGCTGTGGCTTCCTGTGGGAGTGCTCCAGCTTTGAATGGAAAAGCAGCCCTATAATCTCTCAGTTTTAACTTGTGTTTTTTGGTACTATGGTTTCGTACAAAATACTTCTCCATTCATATCAGATAATGTCCTTATTTCTGAACATTTTCAAGTTGATCTAATGCAGAATACTAGTGAATACATCAAATTAGTAAACAGATTTCTGCAAGGAGTCAAGTATTGTCCTCAGTGAATATTCAGAATCATTTAATAGAGTGTTGGTATCCAGATTTGGTGGCACCTGTGAATGCCCAGGAGTTGTGTCACTGGAGGACAGCATAGACTTGTTGAGTCCGACAGATGCGTCTCATCTGGTGCGTCAGCTTGGCAGTCTGGGGGAGGAAGGCTTACTTGACCTCTCAGTGCAGCCCTGGTGTTCTTTTAGCCTCCTGAGAGGAGGTGTGGGATGTGTGTTCTGTGAGAAATTTTAGTCAGCCACAAAAATCATAAATCGTATGCTGTTTTTAATAAGAATTCAGCTAAGTTCTTTTTAATACAATAACTATTTCTCTTTCATTTTTAGGAAATTAACAGGTTTGAAAACTTTATTAAAAGTTGCCCTCCTTTTGACATTGTGATTGATGCGCTCAATGTTACCAAGATGTTCCCTAGAATTCGTGAATCTCAAACTGTGAGTGAAGTTTTTTTTAATTTTATGTCTGTAGAAGTACTTTTATATTGTATTCTGTAATTTAATTTTATAAGTGTTTCTCTCCCAGGATTTCCACAACTGCTCCTGTTGAGGTTTAGGGGTACTGGGACTGGAAATAGCAACACACAGGTCCTGCCCAAATGAATTCAACCCAAGCCTTCTTTCAGTGAAAGACAAGGTTTATTGGAACACTGAGTGGATGGGCCTGATTCTAAAAATCTACCATACTGGCCAGACTCTTGAGGAATATGACTGCCTTAATGGAGGCAAGATGGATCTTATATACCAAAAGACAGTGGGAAGGATCTAGGAGTACCCAAGTAGCCTAGGGTGATTGGAAGTTAACCGAGAATGGCCCATGATGGGCTGGGACCTGGACCATGTAGCTCAGGGCTCCAAGGTGGGAAAGAGGTAACTGTGGATTGGGAGATTAGTGATAAGACCATGATGAAAGACCTGTTGTGGGGATTACTGGGATGGGTAGGTGCCTCAGGCAATGATAGATACTTTGCCATGTGGGAAAGTTCTAGGAGAATTGGGGAGGGCCTGTACCTGATCACTTCCACGAAAAGAAAATGTTTCTCTGTTTTACAGTGAACAAACAGCTTATTCAAGGTATACAGTATTCTTTTCAGGAGTTCAGGAGTTATAGGGGCTGGGCATAAGTATTTATTGATTTTTCCCATCATGCATGTGATGGAATTGGGAATTAGGATCTGAGTGTCCTGAATTCATGGCCAGAATTCACCGGAGGCACATTTTGGGGTTTTGGTCAAGTTATAGCTTAGTTTGGAGAACGGTGAATAGAGCAGTGGTTGCCGTGGAGTCTGGAGGACCTGAGTTCAAATGTGACCTCACACTTAATAGCTCTGTGACGGTGGGCAAGTCATTTAACTCCAATTGCCTTGCCCTCCCCCCTCCCCAAAAAAGAAAAAAAAGACATACCTCAGTTCTTTTGTTTCTCTATGCTGTTGGCTTTCAGGGAATGTTGTGAGAATTATGAGCCAGCATAATTCATGGATGAAGGAATGAGTGAATGAATGAAAAGGCCTTTGTTATGCACTTCATACAAAGTGTTGTGCTAAGTGGTAGGAATATAAATAGAAAAGCAAGATTGTACCTGCTTTCCAAGGAGCTCACGTTTTCATGGAGGAAGCAACACAAATAGGAGATTTTAGCTACAGATCAAATGGAATGGCATTGTGGTAAAAGCAGATGATAATTAATGTTTCCCATCATAAAATCACACTCATTTCTGATGCTGGACTTTTTGACTATGTCAGGTACTACGATGGAGAGAATTTCTTTTTTCAGGTCTTCAGTGACTGTGAGCGCAGCATCAGTAGAAGCAGTTGCCAAGTCAACTCTCTCCAAGGGTGAAATTCCCTGGATGTTGTCTTTAGGGTCGTGGCTGGAAGCAGAGCTGCTGGTGCTGGGGGACAGTTCTGCAGAGCTCCTCGGCCCATGGTCCTTCCAGTTGGTAACTGAGGTGTCATTGGATTTGACTTCCATAAGCTGCCTTTTGTGTCTCCCTCACAGCTCCTGATTAATTCCTCTAAACTGCCTTGCTGCCTTCTATGTGGTGATTGGTAGAGAGTTAGAGACCAAAGGTGTTCATTTAAAATTAAATAGACACTTAATTTCCCTTTATTCTTTTAGTCAGAAGTACTAATGCTTCTGTGCTTTTTAGCCTCCTTTTGTGTATTATCGTCCCCCATCAGAATGTGAGTTCCTTGAGGGTGAGGCCTGTCTTTGCATCCCAGCTGTTCCTCAGCCAGACTTCCCCTCAGCCCCTCAGTACTTTCTCCAGCTCTGCCCCTGCTCTAATTCCACTTTCCTCTTTCTCCTGTTTTCAGGGTTTTTGTGAGGGTTAAATGAGGTGACATTTGTGAAGCACTTTGCACAGTGCCTGAACACTTGTTCCTTTCACCTTCCAGCTTCAGCCTCACAGTTAGCTCTTTCAGTCTACAGTGACCTCTGTTCTTGATTCTCTTGCCCCACCACCGCCACCCTCCCCAGGGCTCTTCTCTTGCCAAGATGAGCCTTTTCTGCTGCTGCTTACCTGCAGAATGAAACTGGAGTCATTAACATAGCCCTGCTGACGGGCCCTAGCTGCTGCAAGTTAGTCTTTTATTCCTCCCTAACTACCTCCTTATGTCACTGCTGGGAACAACTATTCCAGACTTTCTCTTCTTCAAGCATTCCGCTACTCCTTCCCTCCTGACCCTCAGCTGAGTCTTGCTGCGTGCTTTACTGAGAACATTGTGACCATACAGCATTAACTGTCTCTTTTTCTCTTCATCTCAAAACCTCTTCATGATATATCCCTCTCCCTCCTCCTTTCCTTTAACATCTGAAAAAGAGTTATCCCTTCCCCTTTCCCTGAACACATCCCATTCCCATGCCCGATTGCATGCATAATCTTCCTTCCCCCTTCTCTCTCTCTCTCTCTCCCTTTCTCTCCCTCCTTCCTTCCCTCCTTCTCATTCCCTCTTTCATCTGCTGACTCCTTCCCTGCTGCCTTCAAACATGCCCAAGACTCTTCAGTTCTTCTAGACTCTGTCAAATCCTCTAGCTGTTGTCCTTATTTCTCCTCCCTGTCTCAGCCAAACTTCCAGACTTCCTCTCCTTTCATTCATTCCTCATTTCTTTGTATTCTGCCTTCTGACCTCGTCTCTCAGCAGAAATTGCTGTCTTCAGATTTACCAGTGATCTCTTATTTGCTAAATCTCATGAACTTTTCTCAGTCCTAATCCTTTTCACCGGTTTTCTGCTTTTGACTCTGGTGACCACCCTCTCCTTCTGGATATAGTCTTCTGTTGACATGATATCTTTTTAAAAATAATATTTTTTTTGCCAAATTGCATGTATAAATATTTTTTAACATTCCCTTTTTAAAATTTTGAATTACAAATTCTCTCCTTCCTTCCCTCCCCTGAGACAGTAAGCAATTTTTTATAGGTTATACATATGCAATCACACAAAACGTATTTCCATATTAATTGTGTTGTAAAGTAAAACAGACACACACACTCCATAAAGTGACAAAAAGAAAAGTGAAAAATAGCACCCTTTGAAGTCCATCAGTTCTTTGGAGGTGGATAGCATTTTCATCATGATTTCTTTGGAACTGTCCATGGCTTTTTCTCTCCTGTTCTCTTCTACCCATTTACCTGTTCCTCAGTCTCTTGTGCTTTCTCTTCATCCATATAATACCCCTAACTGTGAATGTTCTGCTAGATTCTGTCTCTTTTCTCTTCTTCCTCTGTATTCTTTCTCCTGATAATTTCATCTGTTCCCATTGGTTTAACTATCAATCACCTCTGTGCAGACAACTCCCTAATCTACATACATATCCAGTGGGGGGGGGCCCCATTTCCTGAACTTCAGGCGCATATCTAGTTAAGTGAACAAGTATTTAATAAGCACTTGGTCCATACCAGACATTGTACTGAGCACTGAAGATTCAGGGAAATAAAAAAACAGTCTCTGCTCCCCAGTGGCTCATGGCCCAATGGGAAGGACAACGTGAAAACAACTACGTGCAGACAGAATCTAAACAGGTCAAACTGGACAGTCTTGGAGGGACGGCAGTCGCACTAGGGGAGGATCAGGAAAGGCTTCTTAGATAAGGGGGAATTTTTTCTCAGACTTGAAGAAAGACAAGAGGCAGAGGTGACTGAGAGGATTCCAGGTCTTGGGGCAGCCAGCAGGAATGCCCCGAGCTAGAGGGAATGTCTTTTGCAGGGAATTGATCGCTCACAAGAAATGCTCTCCACTATGACATTTCTCTGTTGACTCTGTACCTTTCAGCTTCTCGATGTGGTTTCTCAGATAACAAAACAGAACCTCCAGGTGCTTATCCTGGGTCGGAAGCACATGCTAAATGGAAGTTCCAGGTGGCAAAAGAATGAAATGGCAGCGGTGCAGAACATGGCCCACTGCTTCTTTGCTGACAACGTGTGAGTATCTGGGACAGTAGGCACACGCAGCTAGTTTGTGTATGAGTGGATCTCAGTAATATTTTATCACAGCATTCTATCAAAGTAGAACAACCATTTAGCTAGCTGTGATGTAAATAGAAAGATTAAGAACCATTTCAAGTAAGAATACATCCCCAAGCTTAATACTGCATGAAGTTTGCCATCAAATTTTGTCAACATTTAAAAGATCCTTGATCCTAAAGAAGACTGAATTCCCTGCCTGATGAGTTTAGGCACCTAAATTAAAGGCTTCAGAACTGGAAGGAGCCCTAAAGACTGTCTAGTTCAGAAACCCCCTGTTTTGAGAATGAGAAAAGTTGAAGCCCTTTCTCTGTCATTAGACATTCAATTTGTGATGTTGGCCAAATTTCTTTTGTGCCTCTGTGCCTATTTTTTATTAGTTTAAAAATAAAGCTTGGCAGCAAATCATTTTAGAGCACCTGAATGGAAGTGACTGCATAAATGCAGAGTGTTGTTATCAGGAAAAAAACCTAATTGGAAATAGACTCTGTGGTATCATGGGCTATATGTTTAGTTGCTGACTGTGGTTACAAATTCACTTCTATTTGACTCTGTAACCTTCCTTACTCATATGGCTTTATATTTGTCAGTTATCTCTGATTTTCGATCCAGTCCAATTAATATTAATTATATACAATTACCATATGCAGTGCACTTTGCTAGGTACTAGGAATATAAAGACAGAACAAAAAAAAAAGTTCCTCTCCACAAGGAAGGGATACAACATGTAAACATTAGAGGGTACATACATAACAACAATTTGAGGTGGGAGAGCACCAAAAACCTGTGGCACAGAAAAAGACATCCTGGAGAAAATAGGCCATATTTTCATCTTTGAAAAGAGCTGGGAATTGGAGTGGCTAGGTGGTGCAGTGAATAGAGCACCAGCCCTGGAGTCAGGAGGACCTGAGTTCAAATCCGGACTCGGCCACTTAACACTTACTAGCTGTGTGACCTTGGACAAGTCATTTAACCCCAACTGCCCTTCCTTCCCCCCTCCAAAAAGCAAAAAAAAATTTGTTTTTTAAAAAAAAAAAGAAAAATAGACTGAAACTGGGTTCTGAAGGACTTTGAATTCCCAACTGTGAAGTTTTTATTTTATGCTAGAAGAAATAGGGAATCTCTGAAGGTTCTTGAACAGGGAAGTGGCATAGTCAGGATGGTACTTTGGGAAGATTATCTTGGTAGTAAGTGGAGGACAAAAATTGGAGAGAGAATAGATCAGAAACCAAATGTCCAAGTGGGAGAGCTGTTGCAAAATATGGTCATGTGACACAGTAACAGCTGTGGGGGGTGAAATCAGTGGATAACAAACATTACTAAATACCTGTTACACCATGTGCCGTGTACTGCACTAGGTGCTATGAACCAAAGCCAGACAGTCTGCCTTCAGGGAGCTTACATTCTAACAGAGGAGACGACGTGCACAAACATTGACACACACAGAGCATGTACAATGTGCTATATATGTACAATGCAATATGTGTGTGTATTCATATATGTGTATTTGTGTGTATACACTTATGTTAGAAAGGAAGGCATTAGCAGCTGAGGGGAACCCATAAAGCTCTCATGCTGAAGGATAGATTTAAGCTGAATCTTGAAGGAAACCAAAGATTCCAAAATTCCAAAGATAAAAAGAAAGAATCCAAAGCATAGAGGACCGGCAGTTCAGAAAGAGAGACTAGATCTGTACAACGTGGCAGTAGGGCAGGGGCCAGAATGAAAATAGGCTGAGCTTCTTTGGGCCACATAGAGGTTTTTAGCGGCTCACATTCCAAGTAAAGGCATAATTAATGATTAAACTATTTCTCAAAAACACTTTTTTTATTGAGACATAATCCAGAAACTACAGTTGGCAAACACTTCTTTATGGAGTCACTTTAATTAAAAGACTTCTCAGCAGCAGCAGTTTCTTTCGAAATCTAAAAACTAACCTTAATAGCGGCCTCATTTTCTGAGTTTACTTTCTTGAAAAACCGTTGCAACCCAGTGAGATTTTTCAACAATCTGGACACCTCAATTTGTTTCTCGTTGGTATACAATTTGCCTAAGTTTGGATGTTTTGATTTGAAATGGTAACAAAGATTGTATTCCTTTGGAATGACTATTACTTTTCAGCAAATAAGACACAGTATTTTGTCTGTCATATAGATAAACAATTGTCTGTTTGTCCACTCTGGATTAAACACTCTGTGTTCTAATTAGATCTTCCATTTCTTTTTATCACCCATTTTACGAAGTCACCCCCAAAAATTTAGTGTTAGAGCCAAAAAATCTCCATAGCAACTGCTCACATACAAAAAAGTACTGAACTGAGGGTCTGATGTTGGAGACAACACCAGCCATTCAAGTAACTTGGAGGATGGCGCCCCAACGGGAAGGAGGGGAAGAAGCCCTTGAATTGTTGCACATCTGCTGCATTGGCATGTGGCTGCACTCACTTTGTCCCCATTCACCGCCGATACAAGCAACCAAAAACACAGTGAAAAGTTAAGACTCTCACTTCTCTCTGACTAGACACAGACTGGTGATGGTCTGTATCAGCAAGCACCCTAGCATGCCCAGGATGGCTGCTAGCACAAGTTCTTAGATCTGCTCTTCTAAAGGAAAGCAACTCAAAATGGGTTAACAATCTTACTTTAATCAATCAAACATACATCATTTACCTAGTTCAGGGGGAAAAGTCAGCACCCTGAACTTCAGAGAATACAAACAGAAGTTACAACAGAAAATAACACTGTTCAGCAGACAGGGCTTCCAGTCGCCTGACCATCACATCCATACCTATTCAGTTACCAGAGAGGGAAAAGCACCAACATCTGGGTTTTTCAAAGCCAGAGGGCTCAACGGCTGCCCAGAGTCTGAGCTGGCCAAATCACACAACTCTTTCCAAAGTGAGCCCCAAAGCAAAAAACTCACCTCAGGGTATATATAGCCTTCTCTTGGATCAGAGAATGTCACAGCCTTCTTGACCCACTGCCCAATCACAAAGTAATAAGGCATAGGCATTCCTGAAGAACAAGCCTCCCGCCACAAGCTCCATGTGACCACATTCAGCCTATTTGGGGGCAGAGTATACTTTCAAATCGGGGAAGGTTCTCAGAACCACTTAAGCAAAGGGCGTGGGGGCAGGGAAGATCTTCAGATTCCCATAACAAGGTCACATGACAGAGTGTGCAGTGGCAACCCATCTTCCAGGTTACATGGCGGGCACAATGGTGACTAGTGGAAGACAGACAAAGTGGGACACAAAGGACTCGTAACATCCTTACTTTCTTTAATATTCTCCACATTTTTCACGGGCAGCCTGAAATCCTTTGGTGGGACATATGCTGTGCAGGCCTGATGTAGAGTATCATGTGTAAGAAAAAGCATAAAGGCCAGTGTGACCAGACTAGTAGAGTGCTTGCAAGATTAATTAATAAGTAATAAAATGGGAACTCTCTAGTCAGGCAATAATCAGTAAATATTTATTAGGCAGCAACTGCCAGGCGCTGGGCTGAGCCCTAGGATGCAAAGAGATAAAAGCCAGTCCCTGCCCTCAGGGAGCCTGTACTCTGATGGGGGTTGTAGAGAGCTTAAAATGTCAGAGCAGTTAGTTGATTATTCTGCCCTGAGTTTCTTCTGCTCCATTCCAGCAGCCAGTGACACTCCTAAAGCAGAGGTGCAACATGTCACCCTTTGCTTAGTGAACTCCATTAGCTCTCTCTCATCTAAAATGTGTGTAAGACTCGTCATTCTTTTATCAGTCAGTCAGAATTTAAGTTCTGGCTCCATGGACATGTATTCTCTAGCTTTAAGGAAATAAGCAGTATGATTTATGTATCACCTAACCTGTGTGCCTCTTTTAACCAGACTTTCAGGTCAGCAGTTAAAGTTCTCCCTTTTATGCTTCCTGACTTCCTTCACATTCCATCTAAAATACCATCTTCTATAGCGGTGGTTCTCGACCTTCCTAATGCCTCGACCCTTTAATACTCCTATGCAGGCGTATCTGCATGTGGGCGGACCCGCCTGGAGACAGATAGAGGAGCGGTGACTCGATTCCTAAGACCATTGGAAATATGTGTTTTCCTCTGACCCCTGTGAAAGGGTCGTTTGACCCCCAAAGGGATCGCAACCCACAAGTTGAGAACCACTGTTCTATAGGAAAGACTTGCCCAACCCCTCTTAATTCTAGTGCCCTTTTTATTCTGTATTACAGCTTGTTTATATATATCCATCTGCTTGTTGTTTTCCCTGTTCAATTTTGAATTTCTTGAGGGTAGAGACCGTATTTTGCCTCTCTTTGTATCCCCAGTGCTTAGCATAGTGCCTGGGATAAATTAGACGCTTATTAAGTGCCTGTTGACTGACTGATTCTAAAGATAAGAAACCACTGGAGTTTATTAGGGGGAAGACATGGGGTGGACAGGGTGTAACATACATACTCAGACGTACCATTTAGAAAAATCACTTTGGGCACAGTGTGGAGAATGGATTGGAACAGTAGTCTTAATTAGAGATGGGGAAACCAGTCAGGAAGCTGTCTCAGTAATCTAAGCAAGAGGTGATGAGCTGCTGAATTAAATGTGGTAGCCATATGACTAGAGAGAAGGGGACTTAGTAAAGTTATTTGCATATTAAAATAACAGTATTTTAGCAACTGAGTAGGTAGGTTAGGGTCTCAGCGCTAGCTCTGGCGTCAGAAGACCTGAATTCTAATCCAGCGTCAGACACTTCATAGCTGCATGATTCTGGGCAAGTCACTTAATCTCTGATTGCCTGACAATGGATCCACTTGACCCACTGGAGAAGGAGATGGCAAACCACTCCAATATCTTTGCCGAGCTCCAAATGGGGTCACAAAGGGTGGGACACAGCTGAAAAATGACTGAACAACAACCAAGGCAGGATGAGTGAGCGTGAAGGATCAAGGATAGAGCAGGTAAAATTTGATCATTTGTTGGTTAGGGAGCTGAGGGAGAGTGAAGACTCAAGAATGATTTTCAGTCACTCTGAGTGACTGAAAATTTGTGGGACCCTATAGAAAAATAGGAAAATGTGGAGGAAGCATGGATTTAGAGGGGAAGCTAATTAGTTTTGTTTTGGACTTGTGATGTTTGAGATACCTGTGAAGATGTCCACGAAACAGCAATTGATTCAAGACGAGAGCTGGATGTAGAAATCTGGGAGTCATCTTCATAAAGATGGTAATTAAACCCATGGATCCTGATGAAATTGCCAAAAGGCGAAAAATAGAAGGACACTCAGCACACAGTTTTTGGTCCCAAAGGAAGTTTGTTGTTTTTTTTTAACAGAGGGAATTGAAGTAGACTGACGTAAATTGAATCAGTAGTAAGATTTTATCACATTTTGTAGTGAGAATTGCTCAGGACTCAGATGGTTACCAACATTCTTCCCATGTGTGCAGAAATAGGAGTATTTTTATATCAGGGATGGGGTTGATAGAGAAGAGTCATAACTGTCTCTGGGGCTTTAGGAAATTGTGAGTCCATGGTGATTCTTGAAGGGGGAAACCTTTCTAATAGAGGAAGTTTCTGGTCTGAGTAACTCTCCAGCAAATACTTTGAAAAATGCAAATTTCAGCTTCCATTTGGGGTTTGCCAAGTTAAGTGTTGTGTGTAATACCCACTTCTAGGCTTGTTCTGTGAGTTTAGGAGGGAAGAATTGCTTGATTTAATCCGTGTTACAAATAGAAAATATATGCTTTGGTCACAAATTAGCATTTGGGAGCTGAAAGTCAGGGTTTTAAACAGTTTTAAACAACTTAGTTAACTGACTAAGTAGAACCCTAAATTATAGACCTTCAACTGATCAAATCATCTTCCCTTTCAGCGTTTTATACTCTCTTTGAAATGTTAAAAGACCTGCAGTGGGTAATAAGGATTACTGTGTTCATAGTGTCAAGAATTTAGAACACTTCTTCCAAAAGTAGTAAAGAGATATGTGGCGGAGAGAAGACAATTACGTTTCTTTCCCTTGACTCTTCAGAGCTCTCTCTTGTTTAATTCAGCTCAGAAGACGATGCCTTCCTGTTATACGCCACCCTGCACTCAGGGAACCACTGCAGATTTCTCACCAGAGATCTGCTACGAGACCACAAAGCCTGTCTTCCTGAGGACAAGACTCGACATCTATTCTTTAGGTGGCAGCAGGGACATCAGCTTGTGTTCCTCAACTATAGCCCAGGAAAAAAGGTCATTTTTCAGGTATGTTCTCACCTTTCTGTATTGGGTCAGTAGGGTATGATCTTGGTTAAGAATGTGAGACCGAAAGAAGCATTATTTCAGAAAGGCCAAACAGGAACTACTAACTGTTAAAGAGGATTCCTCCTCCCTCCTTTCCTTCCAGAATGGAGTTCTAATTGTTTCATTTTTTCTCGATTGTCTGTCTGAAATTTTCTGGGTTATAAAATCAGAAAGTTTCTAACACACCCAAAGTTTTCAGTATTCATTGATATCACTGAAAGAAATGTACTTTCATAGACAGCTTTGGTTTGGTTTTTAAACCCTTTTATTTTTTACTTACTTCTTAAGCATTATAGAATCAAATCATTATTATCTGTTATTCACTAAAGAATCGAAGCTCCTTTAAAATTCTTCACACTTCTTCCATTGCTCAGTCTGTATAGGCCTGTTAGTTCTGGTGGGTTCTCCTTTTGTTACACCAGGTGCACATTAGCAAATAAAAAAAAGCTAGTGTAATCCTGGGCTGCATAAAAGAGGTATTCTCTTCTGGTCTAGAAAGATAAAAGTGCCATCCATAATTTGACTCCATTTGGAATCTCTCGTTCAGTTTTAAGTTCCACATTTTAGGAGTAACATTTAAACTGGAGAACATCCAGGAGAGGGCAACAAAGACCTGGGAATCACCGACATAGATGGCACTTTGAAAGCATGGGCACTGACACCAAATAAGATAATATCAAGGGACAAGAGATGAGGACAGAACCTGGGCGGACTGCCACGGTTAACTCGTGATCTGCATGGAGATCCAGCAAAAGAGACTGAGCAGGAGCAGTCAGGCAGATAGGAGTGTTACAGAAACCAAGAGGAGACCATCCAGAAGATAGTAAGCAGGCTGTGGGACAGAAGGGCCGACTGCCAGGCTGAGGACCAGAGCAGAAAGCTTGTGCCAGTAGCTTCAGATGCAGTAGCCTCCGGACGTCTGGAGCCGACTCAGCCTCAGCATAGGCCTGGTTTGGTTCCCCAGGGGCCCATGGTGAGCAGCCCTGACCTGGGCCTGTGCTTGGCACCGAGCCTGCGACTGTTGAACCCCCAGCCCTCCTTGACCAGTGATACTGGCTATACCAGGCAGGAAAACAACACTGCTACCCCTTCCACAGCACCACCAGCCAGCAGGGCCCTGTCCCAGGGTGCAGTCATTGCCATCACCACTGTATTCTTGGTCCTGGGTATCTTCCTCCTGGTAGTGGCACTGGCCCTGATGGGCAGGAAGCTTTATGAAAAATGCCAGACAGAGGGTACCTACCAGTCCAGCAGTGAAGAGCAGGGAATGCCCGGGTTCCACTGCCCCCCAACCTGAAGCTTCCCCCTGAGGAGCAGCTCATCTGAGCACTGCATCCCCCCTCTTCCTGCACATAACCCCATGCTCCATTTCTAATTTTGGACCTATCCGACATTGGGTGCTCAGCCACTTTGACAGCTCTCTTTAGGGAGCATCTTAGATAACCCTGAAGTCCTCAGATGCTAGGAAGTGGGCAGAGGGGTACTGTCTAAGCTACTGGCCACAGCCACCTTCACTGCACCACCCAACCTGCTGCAGACTTTTGACTTTGTTCTGTGGACATTGGCCTGGGATTAGTGACTACTATTTCTGCTTTTCTTGACTCAAGCTCTCCCCTGATAGCCTGCTCCTGCCTTTCAGCCTGGTCTCCTTGCCTTTCAGTTGTCCCATGCAGCTCAGACAGCCCCAGATCCCCAGGACTCAAAAAACGAGGCACAGGGCTGAGTGTCCTGCTGGGATTAGGGTGGGTGCAAAAGGTCTGGGCCCTCTTCTCCTTTGTGGGGAGGGGAAGAGACTTTGGTGGGCACTGAAACCAAGCACCCATTGTCCCTATCCAGGCCATTTGATAAACATTCTACCTTCTCAGTGGTAGCATAACTCTCTCAGGGCTAATTTTCCTCTCCAGGTGAAGAATAATAGGTATTTGAACTGAAAAGGAGGTGCTCTTTAGCCCCTTCTGGAAAACCTCCCCTACCTCCTTTCTCCGAAACTCCCTTCTCTCCCTGGTCCCTTTTTTTTTCCTCTCCCTTCCCATCACCACTACCTCCAGTCCCCTAGAACTGTCCTGGGGAGGGGTTGCTTGATTTTTTTTTTAAGATGATCATAAGGTAAAAAAAAAAAAGAAAATAGTCATCAGCACCGTCAAAGGCTTCAGAAATGTCGAGAAGGATGAGGGTTGAGAAAAGACCGTTAGGTTTGTCAGATAAGAAATCGCTGGTTACTTTGGAGAGAGCAGTTGCGCTTGAATGCTGAAGTCACAATTTCAGGACTGCACCAAAAGCCTACTCTAAGCCCATAAGCACAAGAGCAGTGAGAAAGGTGACCCAGCAGAAGAGCTGACCCCCACTCAGGCAAACAAGTAGAAAATACCCAAGCAGAACCAGAGGCCAGCAAGAGGCAGGTACAATTATCGGGAGGCACCAAAATCAGACTTGCCCACAATAGCCCCAGAATGGTTAGGAAGGTCTGGAAGAGCTAGGGACCAAGAGAAGCAGGGCGAAGTGAAGATGAGCCATTGCTCGGATTAGGGGACCCCGGCCCTAGGCCCTTGTATTTCTATCCTACAAGAGGACCCTGAGGATCTAGCACTCTGAACCTCAAAGATCCACAATGCCCTTAACCATAAGAGGTGGAAATCAGGGTGAGACTAAGCAAGGTTAGCCTTCACCCAGAAATTTAGTAGGAGGCAAAGCCTCTGGCCCTCCCTGGCACAGAGCCCCGGTTTAGGAGCTGAGGCCAGAGACACAAGTAAAGAATACACTGAGGGATGCTAGAACCAGCTCAAACCACCTTGAGAGATGATTGTTAAATTTTCAGCGTGAACATTTACACTTAATAAATTGGCAAATGCTACCAGAGCTTGATTTCATTATTTTGTTAATTGTGTAGACTTAAGAAAGTGACAAAGAAAATTATAATAATACAAATTGAACTTACAGGTGTGTGATGCACGCTTCCCTCCCCTGGCCCACCCCAGAGCCGATGGTTAAACGTTCACCTGCACACTCCTGAATATGCTAGCGTAGAAAGGAGGAAGAAGCAGGCAGATATTACTTCTCATGACTGAGGTTACTGGGAGGAGAATATTAATACCGTACTGAGCACATCCTGAGCACACATCCACCAAGAGCAATTCTTATAAATGTATCATCATTCTAATGCAAACATTGTTCTGTTCATAGACAGAAATGTCCAAATTGACAGTTCCCTCATGTTCTGTTTCCTACACAAGTCATTTTTGAAGTGAAATTTGTCAGAATCTTGAACAAAGAAAATTTCACTATGTGATAAAACACTTTTACTGAAGAGTAAGTAAAGGTTAACATTTTATTTAATCAGACAAAACAATTGGCATTTGATCTTTGGGGCCTGGCCTTAGACAATTTCCTAAAATTGCTCAGTCCCTCTGTGGTTACTTTTCTGCAGGGCTTTCCCTCCCACTAGTCACGGGTGACTTGAAATAATCAAATAGAGCTCTTCCCTCAGAGAACAGGAGAGAGAGACACATACACACGCACGCACACGCGTGGAGCCACAAGCAAAACAAACTGATCCCAAAGGGGACATTAAGAGGAAGGGGAAAAGAAATGAAAACAGGTGTCCCTCAACTGGGGAATGACTGAATAAATTATGATAAAGGAAAATAATAGAAAAGAGACAATTTCTGGGATTCTTTGGAAACAGGCCCTGACAAAGAGTGAATTGAGCAAAACCAGGAAAACATTTAATACAGTGGAAACAGTCTTGTAAAGAAGTGACTTTGAAAGACCTAAGACCTTTTCTCCCAGCAATCCCTAGCCATGTTTTCAGAGGAGCTCTGTAATGCTTGGTGTTCCCCACCACTTGACAGACTCAGGGTACATAAAGAGACATGCATTTGGGGGCATGGCAGTTGTGTGGATTTGTTTTGTTTGACTATATTTGTTACAAGAAGAGTTTTTTCCCTCTTCATCAGAAGAGGTTGGAGGGGATAATAGAAGAAAAGTTGCCAAGAAAAGAAGAAAAGGAAGACCATTAACACATTTTTATAAATACACAGAAGAGTTTAAAAGGTAGATGAAAAGGAACAAACAAGCAAGATGTTTTTGAAAGTAATGGATTGAGACACTTGACATTTACTAGCTGTGTAACCCTGGGGCAAGTCACTTAACCCCGAATGCCACACACACACACACACACACACACACACACACACACACACACACACACACACACACACAAGTAATGGATCGGATTCATTATATATTTTGTTTAGAAAGTAAATGGTATGTAATAGAGATTCATGACTTTTCATATATAATTCTCCTTTGTGTTCAATTTTCTTAAATAGCATTAACTCTAAAACTTTTTTAAAATAATTTTATTTTTTCCACAGTTACATGTAAAGACAATTTTTAGCATTCATTTAAAAAAGATTTTGAGTTCCAAATTTTGTCTCACCTACCCTTTTTCTGATACAGCAAGCAATTTGATACAGGTTATGCATGTTCAGTCATATCAGTCATATCATATTAGTCATGTTGTGAAAGAAGACACAGACCTGAAAGGGGAAAAAACTGTGAAAAATCATGTGCCTTGATCTGTATTGAGATTCCATCAGTTGTTTCTCTGGAAGCGGAGAACAGTTTTCATCCTGAGTCCTTTGGCATTGTCTTGGATCATTGTATTGCCGAGAATAACTGAGTTATTCACAGTTGAGCTTTAATACTTTTTTAAAACTACTTTTTTTTTTAATAGAACTGTCCAAAAGTGGAATAGGCTGCCTAGAGAAGCTAGTCAGTTGTACCTCACTTCAGATCTTCAGGCCTAAGCTAGATGATAACTTGTTAGGCAGAGGAGATTCCTGTACAGGTCCAGCTTGGACTAGAAGTTATCTAAGTTATCTTCCATCTCCGTCAATCAGCAAGTGTTTACTAAATTCTACCTTATGTATGCTGTGTGCTGTGCCAGGGGTATATAAAGAAAGGTAAAAAGAGTCCCTACCCTCAAGGAGCTGACATTCTAATTTGGAGACAGTATGCAAACAACTATATACATACAAGATTAATACAGAGTAGAAGGAAGGCATTAACAATGGGGGGAGGGGTGGTAGAGGAGGACAGGGAACTACCAGGAAAAAGGCCTTTTGCAGAAGGTGATGTTTGATCTGAGACTTGGAGGAAACCAGGAGACAGAGATGAGAAGGGAGAACATTCCACAAATGGTGGGCAATCTGTGCAATGGCACAGAATCAGGAGATAAGTATCACATGTGAGCAACACCAAGGAAGCCAGTATAGTTGTATCACAGAGTACCTGGAGAAGAATAAGGTATTATTAGAAGACTGGAAAGGTAGGAAGGGATCAGATTCTGAAAGACTTTAAATGCCGGAGAAGATTTACTAGATTCTGGAGCCAACAAGGAACCATTAGACTAGAGTGTAATTGATTGGGGGATATGGGGAGCAGGGGATGACAAATCGACCTGTGCTTTAGGAAAATCAGTTTGACAGCTAAGTAGAAGATGGATTGGAATGGGGAGAGACTTTAGGCAGGGAGACCAACCACAAAGATTTTTCAATAGTTTAGGTGTGAGGCAGAGAAGACCTGCTCTAATATAGTGGCTGTGTGAGTGGAGAAGAAGGAATTTTGGAGATCATACAGATAGAATTGAGTATATTGTGGGTGTGGTGAGATGTGGAGATCAGTGGTGTGATCATCTCTTTCTGTAGCTGAGAAAGAGTTGGAGAGCAGCCATGAGAATTGAGTCGATTGGAACTGAAAGTTGGGCTTTTTGAGAGATTATCAATGTGTATGTCGAAGTTCCTGTTACGAGAGCAAGAGTTCTAAATGAGGCCAGGCACTGAACTCATGGAGCAGTGAAGAATGTCCTGGGGGGTTGATTAGGTAATTCTGTCGTTCTTTCAGGTCGGCGTTTCTATCAATATTATCGGTAACATCAATATCTGTCAATATTAACATAAATCTTATGTCTTGTTTCTGATTCAACAGTCTGTTCTCACCTATAATACAGTGGTACAGACAACAGGAGACTCGTGGCACATACCGTATGATGAAAACATGGTGGAAAGATACTCCTATGAAGTGCCAACTAAATGGCTTTGCCTTCAGCGAAAACCTGAGGCTTCTAGCCTGGACTAGGCGGCCTCTGAGCGTCCTTTCTGCTCTAGATCTGTGGTCTTCATTGAATGAAGTGGTTCTCATGCAGGAGGATGGGTGATTCGAGACTGGAGCTCTGCATATGCTCTGGAAAAGAAGAAAATACATTACTGCTGCTTATTCAAACCAATCCACAATTTTAATAAGCGGTTTCTAAATTAAACGAGACATTTAATCTTCATTCAGATTACGTTTCCCCTGTGACTTTCCTTCTGCTGTACAGTATTGTTTGTGAAAGCTTGCCTGTTTCATTCACGTGTCTTTATCAAGGCTGCCCCTAATGTAGTTGTCTACCATTGACTTCAAGGTTTTGTAGGTTTGGTGATCGTAGATACTTGGTGCCACCCAACAATAAAACGGTTGACTGTTTCTACATTGATTCGTTTTCCTTGAATAAATGTTGATGATTCCTTTGGATTAATTTTGTGTACTGCTATTTTATTGAAGCTGTAATTATTTTGGTTGCCATATTATTGGTTTGCTAGAATTTTCTATGTGAAGCATTATATCATCTGCAAATAGGGATAATTGCCCCTCTTTGCTCATACGTATTCCTTTCATTTCTTCCTCTTGTCTTGTTGTTATAGCTAGAATGAATTAAACTTGGTCATAGTGGAGAAAGGAGGCATAACTTTTGGGGTGCCAGTACTTTTCTGTCATAATTCTTGCTAGTTTATGGGTTTAAGTAAATACTGTTGACTATGTTGAAAGGAGACCATACTAGGAGAGGAACTTCTTTGACAGGGATTTCTGGGAAAACTAGAAAGCAGTTTGGCAGAACATAGCTTTAAATAAACATCTTAAATATACTCCAGTAAGAATCAGTTCCAAGTATATGTGATTAAAGGCTTTCAAAATTTTATAAACTATCAAAAGCCATATGGGAAGAAATGCTCCAAATCACCAATAAGAAGAAAAATTTAAATAAGATGTCACTTCATACTCATCAAATTGGCAAGTGTGATAAAAGATGAAAATATTCAGTAGCTATGGATAAATAAGCACAATAATGTCACTATGTTTCTGAACTGGTTCCAATGTTCTAGAAGTGAATTTGGAATTATATATGAAAGTGACCCAAACTGTTCATACCTGTAACCTAGTGATCCCGCTCCTAGGTTTATATCCCAAGGAAACCAGTGACAGAAAAAGAGGTCTATGTATACCGAAATATTTATAGGAGGACTTTATGAAGTAGCAGAAAGCTAAAAGCAAAATAAATGCCTGCCAGTTGGGGAATGGTTGAACAAATTGTGGTATATGAATATAATGGAATGATATTACTCTGTAAAGAACAGCAAATATAAGGGAGGAATTTGTCAAAATATTCAATTCCATTTAAAAACATTTTTAAGTGCCTGCTGTGTTCTAGGTGCTTGGAACATAAAATCATAAAAATGAAAATAGCTCCTTAAGGAGCTTATATTCTACTGCATAACACCACACGTGTGTGTGATACCACAAGTACACAGGGAAATAAATAGAAATATTTATAGAAATATAGATAAAAATTGTATTTTAACTTTATTAATTTATTAATATTATTAGTGATGACATTGATGATAATATAGGAATAAATAAAATAAGTAGGAAGTAATTGGGTTTAGGGGAAAGGAAAGCAGAAACAACTGGGGATCAGAAAAGGTAGTACATGTGGCAAACAGCAAAGGAAACTGATTTGGCTAGAATGTAAAGTGTATTTGGGGAGAGGAGAAGAGTAATGTGAAGTCTGTTGGGATAGTCAAGAAGTATTTACTGTTTAAAGAAAAGCAAATACAGTGAATAGAGCACTGGCCCTGGAGTCAGGAGGACCTGAGTTCAAATCTGGCCTCAGACACTTAACCCTTACTAGCTGTGTGACCTTGGACAAGTCACTTAACCCCAACTGCCCTGTCTTCCCCCCTCCAAAAAGCAAAAGAAAAGCAAATAATTGGACCCTGCCTCAAGGAGCTCCCATTCTAATGGAAGAGACAACCTGCAAGCAACTCTGTACAGACAGGATACAAGAAGAGTGGATGGAAGGTAACTTCACAAGGATTGTACTGGGGCCTGGGGGGAGAGAGGTGGGAACAGACTAGGAAAGGTCTTTCTCAGAAGGTGCAGTTTGAGTTTGAGTCTTGAAGAAAACCAAGCAGGCAGAAGTGAGGAGAAGAATAAACAAGTACTGAAAAGGCAGAGGAGAAAAATTAATTCCTGTGTGTGAGGAACAGCAAAAAAGCCATGGTCCCTCAGTCACAGAGTATGTCAAGGGGGGAATTAAAGTACAGGCCAACCGGAAAGACAGGAAGGGGCAGAGTTGTGAAGAGCTTTAAGTGCTAAACGTGATCTTGGCGGCAGTAGGAGTGACGTGTTCAGACCTGTGCTCTAGGAACATCCCTCGATTCAGTCATCTCCATTCCATCCTCCACTCAGCTACCAAGGATAAGTGGGAACCATTTTGTGGAGGACTCTAAATGCCAAAAAAGGAGTTGGCGTTTTATTCTAGAGGAAATAGGAAGTCACTAAAGCTTTTTGAACAGGGGAATGATGTGGTCAGACCTCTGCTTTAGGAGTATTAATGTTAGCTGCCTGGAGGATGGATGGGAGAGGGAAGACTGGGCAGCAGGACCAAGTAGGAGGCTATTGGACAATCCAGCTGAAAGGTTATGAGGTCCAGAACCAAAGGTTTCCCATGTTAGTAAGGGTTCCCGGTAAAAGAAATTTATGCATATATAAAACTTTGGTTTTCTTGTTACGGAGGCAAAAAGAAAGGGATCTCATTTTTTTTCTCTCTTTTGACATGAATTATTCTATCTTAGAAACTATCTACCATTCTAGTTAAATCCAGGAGTCATGTATTCCTTTTGATGCAGTTTAGGGATGCAGGGACCCCAAAATACTGAGGGTTCAGGGTGGAGTTGTCTGGAAAGAATTCAAGGATGCAAAGTCTTCCATTCAAGTGACAAAATGTTTATTGTAACGCTAATATGGCAGGCAGAGCTCCTGAGGGAACTTGCAGTCTAACAGGAGTGATGCTAAAGCTTATATAGAAAAAATATAGTGAGTTGTGTGGCAAGTATGCTAATTAGGTGGGGGTGGGATTAATGAGTGGTTGGCTCCTAAAGGAACATACCGTTTCTATACGTTGGGTACAGGCATCATTCACTACTGGCATGGCCAGTTTGTACAAGATAGCCTCTGGAGTTGACGTCTGTAGTTGACCTCTGGATTGTATATAGTAGCTGTGGGAAACAGTACAGGATAGTTCTGCTGGTAAAAGACAGTCCTGTTCATGCAAAGGTAACTCCAAGAGGTCAACTTGTTCTTGTAACAGGGAGAGATAGTTTGCCACTCATGAGGTATTGCCCGAGATGGGGAGAGATATGATCCTAGCATTCAGGTCCAAACACCCCATCACTTTGTCCTAGCTGCCTTAACTTGTTCCACATGGGCCTTTGTTCTATGAGGATAATGTGCTATATCTGACTATGAGTCATAAAGTTTTGCATATGACTGAAATGCAGATTGGCCTACATGCAAAGTTTCTGCTGCTAGAAACTAGCCACAGTTTCTGGGTTCTAAAGGCCTCCCTGCATCCCTGTAAAGGAGGGTGTCCGTGGTCACTTTTGCGTGTCGTTTTTGCAAGATGTAGTCTTTTTATCCTGACAGTTAACAATCTAGTACATGAATCAGAGGAGAAGCACAGAATCATGAGGCCCAGATGAAAGTGAAAAATCCTTTCAGAGTATCTTTTGGGCATCCAAAGTAAGGCTTCTTGTGTGTTTACTTCTACCTACAAGTGTGAGGTTGAGGAATAGAGGGGTTTTTTTTTCCTCCGTCAGGTTAGTAAAATGTTTTATTTTGTTTCTTTTCATTTGGCCTTGGAATTCATCCTTTACTTTGCTCCTGGGGCCCTTCTCTCATTGGACTCCATGTAAGGAAGGCTTCCAGGCCAGCCAGTTCTTCCCACTGTGAGGCACTCTTCTGTCCCCGGCCATTTTCATCGTCCTATTGTGTCTTGTATTGAATTATAATGTAAACTCCTTTTTTGCCATTGTATTCCTTACACAGTATCTAACATACAACTAGCGCTTAATAAATGTTTGTTAACTTGAAGAATTTGCCTCTTCTTGCCAAGATGGCTGTCTGAACAACAGTCAAAGCCCTAAGTTTTCACATACCTAATCCAGTAAAGACTTGACATTCACAACAGACTCAATATGATGAAGTAGTAACAATAGTAAGTGAATTCTATCCCGAACTGCACAAAAAGTGAGCCAGAGGCCTCAAACAATAAAAAAAAAAAAAGGGTCCTACAGCCAGTTTAAGTTAACCTACCAGCCAACTTACCAGAGACCTATAGCTTTCAAGGTTCTCTGTGCAAAGGCAGGAAAAATAAAAGGTCCGCCTGAGAAATCCCCAGCCACAGTGCTCAGACTAGGACCACCCAGGCTCACTGTGTCTGAGTCCCTAGCACTGTTTGGAAACACTAGAGCAGGTCTTGAAGGTCCAGCACTCTGATTATCAAAGATTTGTTGGGAGGGAGGGAGGACTGGGGATGCTGACCCTGGGAGGCATAGGTCAGTACAAGAACCCAAGAGACTCAGTTTGAGACCAAGCAGGGCCAACTACCCCACCCAAAAGTGCAGGAGGGAGCAAAGCCTGGGTCTGATGTAAAACCCCAATTCAGGAACAAAAGCTGGAGAAATGACCAGCATAAAAATAATTATCAATGTCAGAAAAGGAGAGCTATTCTGCTTCCACAGCAAATAGTGAAGAAACCAGCTCCCTCTCCCTGTCTGGAAGCTGACCCACCACTGTCTGCTTAACCAACCATCCAGTGGCGACTAGGTGGCACAGTGAATAGAGCACCGGCCTGGAGTCAGGACGACCTGAGTTCAAATCCAGCCTCAGACACTAAAACACAAAAAACTAGCCATGTGACCTTGGGCAAATCACTTAACCCCAATTGCCCATCCAAAAAAAAAGCAAACAACCAACCATCCAATGAGGTGAGGGAGTTGGAACCACATGCTATGAACTCTAACCCTAACAAAGGGGCTCAAGAATCAAGGGGTTAACAAAAGAACGTTTAAAGCAAGAGCCATCAGAATCAAGATGTGATTGCTTAATGAGCCTTATTCATATTAACTGGTGTACCCCCCATAGAATTAGAGCCTCATTATCCCCCCACATGTGACCCATGTTAGCTCATGTTTGAGAGGAGGGAACAGATTAAGGAATAATGTGTAGTGGGCAGGTCAGAAAGATTGTAACCCAGAAGAGCTGGAACCAATCCGAGTTCTGAAGGAAGGGACCATGCAGGACTAACACATAAAAGGCTCAGTTTACCTTCTGTACAGTGTGTATGGGTCCCTGTTGGGTACCACGCATCCACTCCGGAGTGTAAATAAACATTTCCTTCACTCACTCCAGTTCCAGTTTGGTTTCTTAAGGAAGTGACTCAACTCCATTTATTACAATCAAAAATCTAAAAACCCCCAAAAGAAGGAGAATGTACTTTCACGACAACTTCAAGCAGTGACTTACAGGGAAAAAAAATGGATCTTCCACAAAAACTATATGAAATGAAATTGAAATAAATAAAGCAAGACATCAAAATGAAATAAAAGCACTAGAGAAAAGTACTAGAAGGAGCAATAAATAGCTTAAAAGAGAAAGTGGTAAACCTTACCTAAGCAATGAACTCCTTTAAAACAAATGGAGGAGACAAGTCAATGACTCAGGGAGACAGGAAGAAATAACAAAATTAAATGATTGAAAAACAGAATAAAACACAGTATATCTCACAAAAACAACCAACCTAAAAATGTGTCAACGAGAGATTATTTAAGAACAGATTTATTGAGAGCCAAAACACTACATTTCAAAAAATCATAAAACTGCCCAGATGTGTTAGAACAAAAGGAGGGGGGAAAGGGGTAGATAGAAAGTGTCAAGATTTGAGGAAACACCCTGTTTTCCAGAACTAAGTAAGCTGTGTGCTGGATGATCTCAGCCACAGCAAAATCTCAGATTGGTTTCTTCTTATTGGTTTCTTTGACCATGACCAAGTATTCTCCGAGCTAGGACAAGCCCCTGCTGTATCCATTTTCCCTGCTATGAGTCAAACTTGTCACACTGCTGCTGTTCATCCTCACTGTTAGGGTTACAGCTCACTGCAGCCATTGGTATAAGTACTGAGATCTCCCCACACTGCCTCAGGCCCCCCAGTTGGAAGTGGGGCTTCAACACGTGTCCTTGTTTGCAAGCCATTTCCCTCACTTTGAAATTAAACTATTTGATTCCTGACTCTCCTGTCTATAGTTGGCTTTGTTCTGTTCTGGCCACCCACCAGTTAGAGGCTAGTTCCATCCAGTTGACTAAAGAATCCATCAGTTATCTCCTGGGGGAAAAAATGAAATGTCCCAGGAATATCACAGTCAAGATCCAGAGTTCCACATCAAAGAAAAAACAGTGTAAGCATCTAGATTGAGAAGTAGTTCAAGTATCAAGGAGCTACAGTCAGGATTACACAAAACCTTCTGGCAGCCTGTACTATAAACAAGAGGATATCCTGGAATACAATATTCCAAAAAGCGAAAAAGAGAGGCTTACCATCAGAATAGCTTAATTGCTTACCCTGAAAACATAAGTATGGTACTACAAGGTGGGGGAGGAAGGGAATAAACCTTTAATGGAATATAATATTTTTCCAAGCATTTATGAAAAGACTGGAGCTGAGTCCAGAGAAACCTAAAAAAGGTAAAATTGAGCAATTGGAAGCGTTAGCTGATGGAGTGCTATCATTCTAAGAAACAAGTTTTTCTCCAGAACCTTAATGTCTTCAAAGGGGTTAAATAAGAAAATCCTAGGGGTGGACTGGTTCTATTCTAAGGGTTTGAAGAGGGGAAAAGAAAGGAAGGTAAAAGGAATAATTTACCGATATAAAAAGGAGGAAGGGTTGGAAATTGCTATTTCTCATAATTGGAGTGCAGAGAAAAATTGGTAAACATGAAGCAAGGGATAAGGGGGAGTGGGCATCAGATAAACCTCACTCTTAATCTGAAATAGATAAAAGAGGAAGAAACACCAACTTGGGAAAAACACACTTAGATTAGGGGTGGGAGTTAAGAAGAAGGATAATGATGGGAAGGGAATAGTAACAAAGAACTTCTTGATCCTGAAGTTGGAATTGGTGGGGGAGGGGGGGGAGAGAAAAACAAAGAAATAGAATCCAAGGGGAAGATGGTTTGCAGATAATTGGTAAAAAGTAATTTTATATAAGAATGTAATGGAATATTGTTTGACTGTCAGAAACTGCTAAAGGGATGATTTTAGAGGATCCTGGATAATATGAACTGAGACTGAGGTGAAGTAAACAGAGCCAGCAAAACAACTTATTGTAGGGCAGCAATATTGTAAAGGAAAACAACTTAAGATCAATACATTAACCAAACATGTCCCCATAACAAAGGTGTCTAAACAGCAACCTGCAAGCTACCTGAGGCCCACAATAATCTCAAGTACTACCAAACCATATTAAAATGTAATTGAGAAATATTTAGCAAAATAATCCAAAATAGAATAAAAAAATAGATAATATTAATATGTAGTTATCTAAGTCAATATGCAGCCCCTTATGTACTTAGATGTTTTCTATTTGAGTTTGAGACCATTACTCTGGCAGACTTGGGTGATACCCATTTCCTGACAGGTGATGGACACAAGGTGCAGAATGGACCATACATTTTTGGACATAGCCATTATGTGGATATGTTTTCCTTAACTAGACTTATTTGTTACAGGAATATTTTTTTCTCTTTCTCTCAGTTTTTAACACAACAAGAGAGGGGTATCAGAGAGTTAGCAATAATAATGAAAAAAGAAAAATATAACAGCTTTTTAAATGATCAGAAAATAACATAAGGAAATTCAAAAGGGAACAAACAGAACAGTTTTGAAAGCATAGAATTGTTAACCTTAAGTTTGGTTAAAGGAAACAACGAACTAGTGATATACAGTTATTTCACTTTATTCTGCTACAACTAGTGAACTTGTACATACAAGGAGCCAGACTAAGTCTGGCTGCCTGAACAAAGGAATCAGAAAACTTAAATACATTTTCTTTTTTTTCTTTTCTTTTTTTAAAATTTAATTTATTTATTTTCTTGTTTACATCATTCATTTCCACAAGATTTTGAGTTACAAATTTTCTCCCCATCTTCCTCCCCCAAACAGCCATCCCCTTGTATAACCCCTCCCCCAATCTGCTCTCTCCTATGTCTTCCCCCATCGACCCTCTGACTTTACAGTAGGACAAGATGGATCTCCCTACCATAGTGCCTGTATATCTTAATTCCCAGTTGCATGTAGTTAATAATAATTATGTATATATATATATATATATATATATATATATTTTAACATTTGATTATAGAACTTTAAATTCTAGAT
>CM053582.1:367317536-367364102 GCA_028627135.1 Pseudochirops cupreus | reverse complement strand
ACATTCATATACCATAGCTTGTTTAGCCATTCCCCAATTGATGGGCATCCCCTATATTTCCAGTTTTTTGCAACCACAAAGAGAGCTGCAATAAATATTTTTGTATATATGGGACCTTTTCCCACTTCTGTGATCTCTTTGGGTCTTACTCTATTTTCAAATCCTTTTTGTGCAGCTCCATGGCCTGCAACCAATTCATATTTTTCTTGGAGGCTTTGGATGTAAGAGCTTTGACTTTGCTTTGTTGTCTTCTGGTTGTAGGTTTTGATCTTCTTTGTCACCAAAGAACAATTTTATGGTCTGACTGTGCTTTCCTCTGTTTGTTCATCTTGCCACACAATTACTTGACTTTAGAGTTCTTTGCCACGGTAGAACTCTGCTTCCAGAGTGGAGAGTGCTGTGTCCCAAATTTCTGGGGCTTTGTGGAGCTGTTGTCAGAGATTCTTCTAGGCACCTGTCTCAGAACTGTGAAGAGAACTGCCTCTCCACAGCCTCAACAAGCTCTGCGACACCAGTGCTCCACCTCACCCCAGGACCTTCACCCAAGATTGTGATCCAGATCCAAGCAAGAAAATCCTGCCTCAGTGCTAGCAAAAAGATTTCTGCAATTACCCCGTCAGTCACTGGGGCCCTGGAAGCAGTGGCTTGCTGCTATAGCCTCTGCCACCTCTGCTGCCCCAGGAGCAGGGGCTAGACTGTTCTTCTCTCACCCAGGTCCAGCAGAGTTTTCCCCATTGACCTTTTACTTTCTCTGGTGTTTACGGTTTGAGAATTCTAGAAACCTCCACTGCTGACAGCAAATCAGTCCCCTGAGGTCTGCTCCAGATGGTCTGTGTCGCCAGTCTGTGCTGGTGTGACCCACGGGGGACTGCCCTCTGCTCCCAGCCCAGTGTGACAGACCCTTCCTTTTGGTTTGCCAGGCTGTCTTCAGCTGGAGATGTGTTTCACTCTGTCACTTTGCGGGTTTTGTAGCTCTAAAATTTGTTTAGAGTCATTTTTTACAGGTGTTGGAGGTAATTGGGGACAAGCTCAAGTTAGTTCCTGTTTTTATTCAGTGATTTTGTCTCCATCCCCATTCCCCTAATATTTCTTTAAAAAAATCTTAAATTTGTTTTTAGTTTTCAACATTCATTTTCATAAGCTTTTGAGTTTTAAATTTTCTCTCCTTCCCTCCTCTCACCCCTCTGTGCAATCTGATATAGGCTCTACATATGTATTCGTATTAAACATATTTTTACATTAGTCATGTTTTAAAGAAGAAACAAAACAAAACAACAACAAAAAAGAGAGCAAATAGCATGCTTCAATTTCCATTCAGACTCCATAGCTCTTTCTCTAGATGTGGATAGTATTTTCCATCATGAGTCTTTTGGAATTGTCTTAGATCCTTGTATTGTTGAGAAAAATCAAGTCTATGAAAGTTATTTATTGCACAGTGTGGTTGTTACTATGCACAATCTTCTCCTAGTTCTGCTCACTTCACTCAGCACCAGTTCATATAAGTCTTAGGTTTTTCTGAAGTCTGTCTGCTCGTCATTTGTTAAAGCTCAATAGTATTCCATTACATTCATATGCCACAACTTGTTCATTCATACCCCAAGTGACAGGTAGCCCCTCAATTTACAATTCTTGACCACCACAAAAAGAGCTGCTATAAATATTTTTGCACATGTGGGTCTTTTTCCCATTTTTATGATCTCTTTGAGATACAGACTTAGAAGTGGTATTGCTGGGTCAAAGGGTATGCACAGTTTTATAGCCCTTTGAGCATACTTCCAAATTGCTCTCATGGTTAGATCAATTTACAACCCCACCAACAATGCATTAGTGCTCCACTTTCCCCACAACTTCTCCAACATTTATCATTTTACTGTTTTGTCACATTAGCCCATCTGACAGATACAATGTGGTACCTCAGAGGTGTTTTGATTTACATTTCACTAATCAACAGTGATTTAGAACATTTTTTCATATAACTATAGATAGCTTTAATTTCTTCATCCGAAAAGTGCCTGTTCATATCCTCTGACCATTTATCAACTGGGAAATGACTTATATTCTTATAGGTTTGACTCAGTTCCTATGTATTTTAGAAAGGAGGCCTTTATCAGAGACACTGGATGTAAAAATTGTTTCCCAGCTTTCTGCTTCCCTTTTAATTTTGGTCGCATTGGCTTTGTTTATGCAAAAACTTTTCAATAAATGGCTTGCATGAGTGAGAAAGGGAGTAATTTTTGCCTAAGGGAACTTGTTTCGTGGGGAGGCCTAACGGAGGGAAGGCTTGGGATGTCGGTGTTCCCTGCATTGGTGATGTGTATGGATTTTGTCTTAAAAAGAATGCTTGGGGTGTCAGTGCTCCCTGCACTGGCAATGTGTATAGATTTCCTTGTTACTATGACGGATTTAGCTTCCTGGCATTTGAATAAATGTCTTGGTTTCATCTTCAAGAAAGAGAGTCTGTTATATCTTGCTATTCAAACCTGTGAATATGCCTGCATATTCATAGTAGTTGCTGTGGGTATCATATTGGCAAAAGATTTGGCTTTTTTTGTGCAAAACCCTTCCAATTTAATGTAATCAAAATCATCCATTTTGCATTTCATAATGTTCTCTATCTCTTGTTTGGTCATAAATTCTTCCCTTCTCCATAGATCTGACAGGTAAATTATTCTTTGCCCTCCTAGTGTGCTTACACTATCAGCCTTTATATCTAAATCATGTACCCATTTTGACTTTTTCTTGGTATAGGGTGTAAGATGTTGGTCTATACCTAGTTTCTGCCATACTATTTTCTAATTTTCCCAGAAGTTTTGTCAAATAGTGAGTTCTTATCCCAGAACCGGGAGCCTTTGGATTTATCAAACAGTAGATTACTATAATCATTGACTATTGGGTCTTGCATATCTAACCTACTAGAATGGAAATACTTCTAATAGAAATTCTGGATCTTCTAAGATGCAATAATTAAAAAATTAGGCTTAAGTTCTAAAGTTTCAGATCATATCCAAAAGCTATACTGTTGTAACCCCCATTTTGTGAACATCTCCCATCTTTCCCCAACATAGGAGACCAGCCTAGGAAACCTGTCCAAACCCAACAAAGCCTGCCTAGGCAACAAACCTGCCAAGTAAACCTGCCCAAACTTGCTACCTGGAGCTCTAGCTAGCTCTCACAATAGACCCGGGAACTTTCCAGTTGGGCAACAAACTGATCGCTGGGCAACATGCGTTAGGCAATGAACTGACTGCTACCTTTTGGCTTCTGTATTTTCTGTATTTCCTAAGGAAGAGCCTTAGAAAAATGCAGATCTCATCCAGAGGTAGTTAGTGTTTTTGGTCACAGTATTAAAGGTTATGTGGAATCCACAAGGTGAGGTAGAAGACAGCATGTCAGTCATACTGAATATGTAAAAGATGGGCTAAAGTACATCTGATTAAAATTTTACATTGAAGGCTCAGTACCAGGTAAGCAAGGAACCGTGCATCCTGAAATGAAAGAGAACTCAGAAAGTGGCAAATATGAATTTCACTATACATTTGTGGATGTTGATGCCCTTCCTAGAAGAACCACTGTTATTGAAGATTATCAATCCTGAGATAATTAACTAAAAGAAATAAGCAACTCTGATGTGTCCTACGATGTCACATACTGGGGAATTACAACTATCCTGATTTTGACAGTTCTCTTTGTGAGCCTATTAGGAGTAGGACATTAAAAAATGATGTTTAATAATGAGGAGATTTATGTTGCCTTAGGATGATAAGTTAGAGACCTTCAGCTGGGTAAAAAAACATGAAATAAAGTACATTTATATATAAAAAAAGAAACAATGGGAAGAAAGTGACTAAAATGTTCATTATCTTTTGTCTCAGAGATGCCACTGCCAGGCTCATATACTTAAGACATCAAAGACTCCCCCCACCACCAAAAAAAAAAGTTTCATATATACCAAAATATTCATAGCAGTACTTCTGGTTAAAGCAATTAACTGGAAGTATGTAGATGTTCATTGCCTGGGAATGATTAATTAAAGAGATGAAAGTAATGGAACATTACTCTTCTCTCGTAAAGGAAGAATATGATGACTACAGAGAAGCACAGAAAGACTAACATGAATTGATACAAAGTAAAGTAAACAGAATCAGGAAAACAATATACCTACTGACATTACCTACATTTCCAAGTACATGGTTTTCTGGGGACAGAGGGAAGGGGATAGTGTAAGGCGCAAGGATTTTGTTGTTTCTATAATTTTTTCTTTTTGATTCACTTGTTAATTAAGGTTCCATTGTTCAGTGTCCAACTGGGTCTGTGTCTTTTCTTTTAACTGAGTTATGGTTTGCTAATTATTATTTCATATTTATCTGTAATATTTCTGTGCCTTATTACAACTTCTGCAAAATGTTGATGTGGGGCTGAGAATATACATTCTTTTGCAGTTCTGTTTAGAAGATACCCTAAGTTTTTTATCTCTAGTTTCTCTAGTTAAGTTGTTCAACTCTGTTTTTTTCCCCCATTTGTTTATCCTCCTCTAAGATTTCTCCAAAAGCACCTGAGCCTGGAATCATGAAGACCTGAGTTCAAATTCAGCCTCAGACATCTACTAGATCTTATGACCTTGGGCAAGTCACATGAACTATTTACCTCAGTCTCCTCATCTGTAAAATGGGGATAATAATAGTACCTACCTCTCAGGTGAGGATCAAATGAGATAATAATTGTAAGATTCTTAGCACAATGCCTATCATATAATAAGGCTATATAAATGTTACCTATTATTAGCTACTTTTAACTATATCTTCTTGTAATTCAGTTAAATTTTCATTTAGGGATTGAGATGTCAGGCATTTGAAATATAGTTCAATAGATATATCTGTGTCTATGGTTCATTTCAGCATAATGTCATTTTCTTGATTATCTTTTAGGTTTTTTTCTATCTTTTTCTGATAGTATAATTTCAACTCCTACTTTTTTGGATTCACTTAACTTATTGTAAATTTTGATGACTAAAAGAAAAGATGGACTTGTTACGTGGAGGATGGAAGGGACAATAGATAGTCTGGTGTCTTCTTGGTGTCTGGATTCCTTATCACCCACCCTCACACCCAAATAGTGAATTTTAGAAGACACAGAAAAGTCAGGTGGGCAGGTAAGCATGGTTGAGCTGAGATCAGCACTGCTTGGGGGAATAGCAACAATAACAGATCACGGACCCAGATGAGCAGAAGATTAGGTGTGATCAGAAGAACTGGTCATTTTGTGAGTGTGACTGTATGACAGAAGGGGGTGAGGGGTGGGAGGAGGGGGAGAATGTCTGTGTGCGTGTACCCAGGGTCTGCAGATGGACAATGAGCTGGGCCAGAGTAGAACAGACGGAGAAATAAAGTGAGATAGATAACATTTAAGAAATTATATGGTATTTCCAATAATTACAACCCAGTCCCTCCCACAAAAATGTGCTGCCAATCCCAATATTCTCTCCTAGAAAAGTGGCACGAAATACCAGAGAGAAGCTGGCCTCTGAAGTCAGGAACACCTGGGTTCCGAGATTCCCCCTCCGACACACAGGAGCCCTGTGACCGCGACTAAGGCATTTCCCTCCTCAGTCCCTCAGGCGACTCTCTGAGACCGCAAGTCGCAGGCACGCTGTCGAGCTGCATCAAGGAAGGGACTTTCCACATGGGAAGTCCCCACATGTCCAGACCAAAAATAAAATCTAATGATGCAATATGACTATGAATTTTAAAACACCACAGTCTTTAAAAGACAAAACTGTGCATGACTCAGAGTAACAGACTGAAGCGTGGAGAGGTAAGCTGTTGGATGTTATTAGCAAAGATATATTAAGAAGTGTAGTAAAAGATATCACACAAATATATGATCACAGAGGGAGATGAGCACGTAGAAAGACTGGGAGACAATAGTCTAAGGACTGTACTGGTACCCATAAAGTGTTACAGGACGTAGTATCTAGATCCTTAGGTACATAGGCAGTTAGGTAGTGTAGTGGATGAAGAGTTGGGCCTGGAATCAGGAAGATCCAAGTTCAAACCTGGCCACTGACACTACCAACTGTGTGACCATGGCTAAGTCACTTAACCACCATTTGCCTCAGTTTCCTCATCTGTAAAATGAGGAAAATAATAGCGCCTACCTCCTAGGGTTGTTGTGAGGCTCAAAAGAGATGACTGTAAAGAGCTTAGCAGAATGCCTGGCACATAGTTTAGAGCTATATAAATGTTAGCCACTATTATTCTTATTGGGAAGAGATATAGGAGGCCATTGGACACGCTATGTAAGACAAAATAATCTTTTCCCCTTCAAATTTTCACTTTAAGTTTTGAAACGAGTCAATACGCCCAAGTCCTTTCCCAGCTTCATAAATAAAGATATTAATTTCGTAATTTTACCTTCATAAGTAACTTAAAGTCATGAAGGTAGAGGCAATAGAGACTTTAAAACAACTTATTTTTTTAAACATGAACAAAACCTGTTTTAAAATTCTAAAAAATATCTTTAGATTTCTTAATTTCTATAACTGAAAGACAATGAATGATAAAAAGCTAACACAAAATATGTTTTTCTAGAAACACTCAGGAGAAGAACAGAAAGCTATCTTTCCACTAAAAAGTATGCTTCTGCCCATAGGCAATAGGTCTAAAACAGAAAATTGTTTTATCTCATCAGTCTATATAATAATATTAACTCTCTAAAAAATCAATTGACGGGGCTCACCTTGGGTGTTGTTTTTCTGTATTGGTCACCTCCATCAAGCACATCTTTCAGGACTCTCTTCTTAAGAAATTCATACTCTTCTGAGTTCAAATGATTAGACTCTAACATTCTTCCACAGGCTGAACATCTCCCACTGTAATAAAAATTGTATTTTATTAGTGTGATAAAATCCAGGAAGGGAATTTTTCGAGTGGAGAATTCCAGGACTGTACCCAAAAGGAAAAACAACAAAATATCCTACAATATTATGCAAATCAATGTGACCACCTGGCCTAGACAGCCACTTAGCTACCAGATTAGATATCTGAAGCCATCCATAAAAGGGAAACAAGTATTCACATAACTGTTTTTATTGAAACAATTATTGGGATTTGCAACTACAGGGAAATTACAACTAAGTCCTAAAACCAGACAAAACACAGTTTCAAAGTTGTATCTGTAGAGGAGGATTTGTAGTTATTTCAAATTACAAAAATGGCTTATTCTCTTTATTTTTTAATTAAGTATTGTTTCAACATATCATACAAAGCTCAGTGTATTCCCAAATTAATTTCTGAAAAAAGTTAAGTAAAATGATTTTTAAGTAAAAAGAGTGAAACAGATTCGCACTAAAACTTTACACTCTGATGCTCTTCTACTTGTCAACTGATAGGGTAGATGTTTACTTTAAAAATGAGTACTGACACTGTCCAATGTTTTTGGGATCTTTTTTGTTGCTATTTAAGGTTGTTTTCATTTATTATGTAGTAATAATTATGTATATTGTTCTTCTGGTTCTGCTCTATTCCCGCTGTCATTTTATACGTCTTTCCATATTTTTTTGAATTCTTTATATTCATCATTCTTTAATTATGCAGAATTTCCTTGGTAATTCCGGAGTCACTAAGTACACAGTTCCCTTTTGAGTTTTTTTTTGGGGGGGGGGGGTTTACAAAATACAGTGTTGATATGAATATTTATCCTTGTTTTCAATAATCTTATAAATTGAGTACTGCAATTGTAAGATCAAAGGGTATGAATGATTACATAATTTTTCTTTCTTTCTTTTTTTTTTTTAAAAGGAACAGAAAGCATTTATTCAATTCTCATGAGAAAGGAGCATCACCTCCACTAGGCTAGGAGATGAAAAGTGGATTGAACAGTCTGGGGAGGGAATTGATTCTTTTTTTTTTTTTTATCATTTTGGATGGGGAAGGAAGGCAGGGCAATTAGGGTTAAGTGACTTGTCCAAGGTCATACAGCTAGTAAGTGTTTAGCGTCTGAGGCTGAATTTGAACTCGGGTCCTTCTGACTCCAGAGCTGGTGCTCTATTCACTGCGCCACCTAGCTGCCCCTACATCATTTTTCTTGGTGATTCAAAATGTTTTCCAACCTAGCTAATTCAATACACAGCTTCACTAATAGTTAATTAGCATACTGTTTTCTCAAAGTTTTTCATATGCTACCACATTGGCTAATGTAATGGGTGAGAGACAAGTTTCAGGGTTGTTTATTCACATTTATATGATTGTTATATATTTTGCTAATTTGTAGAGGTTCACCAGTAGTTTTCAATTTTTATTGTTTTACACCCTAGATGTGCTAATTAATCCATACAACCTGAGGTATGAGAACTTACTTCTTTAGGATTCAGTTTCTTCAACTAAAAAAGAAAAGAGAACTGAAGGTTAGAGTACATTGGTCCCTGCTAATTCTAAGATCTATGACATCTTTGTTCATATTCTGTGTTCACCTAAGATATCAACTGGAAAATGACTGTTCATCTTACAGACTTGTATAGATTCTGATAGAAAATTTAACCAGAGAAATTTTCTGCCAAGACTTCCCCAGTAAATATCTTTATTCTCCTTTAAGTCACAGATTACTTCTGACAAAGATTTTTTATAATAAAACTAGTCTTTTACAAAATTCTCTATACAGCAGGCCTGAAAACTCATACCCTATTCTAAACCTTCCCTTCTCCTCTAAAATTTTTAATTGTAAAATTTTTACTTTTACCTAGTACTCACCTGGAAATTTTTTGGCAACATGTAGTATATGATGCTGAGCAAAACCTATTTTGTACCAGACTTATACAGTGTTCCCAGAAGTTCTTTCTTCAGTAATAAGTTTTTAGTTTTGTAAAGTTAATGAATGAAAAAGTATTTATTAAAAACTTACTAAGCATCAAGAACTATGTTAAGTGCTGGCAATATAAATTAAAAAATAAAATTTAATTTAAAAAAACCAAAAAACTAGGGGAATACAACATGTATAGAATAGTATCAGTCAAGAAGGAATGTTGTGGAATGGGAAGTCAGCAGGAGTGGCGATTGGAGTCACAGTAAAATTAATTTCTATTTCCAGTAACAGCTGTGTGGGTTTTACTGAGCCAGAGTTGGAAGGGGAAGGGCAGCAAAGAGAGGATCATAAAAAGCATGACATTCTGGCGTGGAGATGGCTGGGAAGCAATGTTATGGGTTCTTAAGTCCCTGAAACTTGTTTTTGTTTATAATACTGTAGTCACCACAAAAACTGTTTTCCTAGCTCTACACATTTCACTCTGTATCAGTTCATACAAGTCTTCGTAGGTCTTTCTGAATAAAGTCTATTTCTCAAAGCTGGCACAATAATATTTCATTACGTTCATATATCAAACATCATTTAATCATTTCCCAATGAACAGACACCTCCTGTTTTATCAGTACTTTGCTATTATGAAAAGCATCGCTATAAATATTTTTGTATGTATGGGTCCTTTCCTTTTTCTGTCTTTGATCACTTTGCAGTCTAAAATCTGAATAGTGATATTTTGGGGTCAATGGTTTAATTATTTTGAGGGTATCGTTGCAAATTAAGTTTTCAAGAATGACTGGGACAATTTAAGAGATCCATCAAAAGTTTATCAGGGTTCCTTCCTGACTTCCCACATCTCTCCAAAAACTGTCATTAAAAAAAAATCTTAAAAAAAAAAATCTTGGCTAATCTGACAGGCTCGAATCCTATTACTTTGCACTTCTCTTTATTAGTGATCTGGAGCATTTTGAAAATATGCTTATTGATAGTTTGGGTTTCTTCCCTTGAAATTTCCTGTTCATATCCTTTGACTTAATTAGGGAATGGCTCTTATTCTTATAAATCTGAATTAATTCCTTATGTATCTTGGATAAAAGACCTTCATCAGCGAAACTTATTGCAAAGATTATTTTCCCTCCCGAAAATATTTCAATTCTACTTTGACCTCCATTGATTTTGTTAGGTCATATACTTCTAAATTTTAAGTAATCAAAATTGCCCATTTTGTTTTCTATGATGTTCTTCATCCCTTATCTGGGCAAGAATCCTTCCTTATTTATAGCTGTGAAACGTATTTCCTTCTTGCTCTTCCGATTTATTTATGATAGGACCTTTTATATTTAAGACATATCAAATTGGAATTTATTGGGATATATGGCATGATTTATTTATCTAAACCTAATCACTGCCAGTCTGCTTTCCAAATAGTTTTTTATTGAACTTCTGACTTTAGTAGTTACAGTTTTTGGGTTTCATATTCTAGGAGGGTAACAAATTTAAAACTGGAAGGAACATTAGAGGCTATCAAGTCCAGCCCCTGCACTTAACAAATGAGGAAACTGAGGCACAGCAAAGTTAAATGAGGTACCCAGGATCATACAGCTAACTGAGTGCTGAGGGCAGAATGTGAATTTAGGGCTTCCTGACTCCAAGCTGGGCGTCCTATCTCAAACATTACGCTTTCTTTTCCTTCTGTATTGTGTATCGAATCTGCTCCGCTGAACTTTAAAAAAGAAAACAAAAAACTAATGTCAAATAGCCATAATTATGGCTCTGTAATATAGTTTGCAATCTGGTACTGCTGATACTTTCCTTCCTATTTTTTCCCTTGGATTCTTATTATTTTATCGCTTCAAATGAATTTGATTATTATTTTCCTACTTCTACTACTTTGGTAGTTTGACTGGCATGGGACTAATTGGATTAATTTAGGTAGTACAGTTCTTTTTATTAAATTGGTAATGGCCTAGTCATGAACAATTAGTATTATGTCTGTCTCTGTCTGTATTTCTGTACAGTGTTTCATAGTTAAAAAGAAATAATTCCTGTGTGTGCTTTAGAAAGCAGACTTACAAATATATTATATTTTGTATAGGTATTTTGACTGAAACTTCTCTCTTTATGCAATTTTATAATTTATATGGGCCTATTTTATATCTCGCTACTTCAGTAGTCATATTTTTAGCTTAACCTTTGGGTTCTCAAGATAGACTATCATATAACCTGCAAAAATATTTTTGTTTTCTCTTTGACTATGCTTATTCCTTTAACTCCTTTTTCTTGCTGTATTACTACAGTTAACATTTCTAGCACTATATCAAATAATAGTGGTGAGGACACCTTTGCTTTACCTTAATCCTATTGGAAAGACTTCTACATTTCATTGTTATATATAATGATAGCCTTTGGTTTTAAATAAATATTCTTAAGCATATTAAGAAAGGTACATCTATTAGCAAGCTTTCTGATGTTTGTAATAGAAATGAGTTATATTTTGTCAAAAACTTTTTCTGCACCTACTGATGTTATCATGTAATTTTAAATTTTGTTGTCATTAATATAGTCTATTTTTCTTATAGTAATTCTGGTAGGACTCTAATCTCCTCGAAGTGTATAGTCTTTTACATATCTCATAACCTCTTTCTAATATTTTATGTTTTTGCATTGATATTCATTAGTATTGTTCTATAGCAGGTGTTCTTATCCTGTGGTCTGTGCACTTTTTAAAAAAAAAGTATTTTGATAACTGTATTTAAATGTAACTACCTTCCTTCATAATTCTATATATTTAAATTGATGTTATTTAAAAACATTCTGAGAAGAGGTCTATACACTAGAAAAAGGGTCCAGGACAGAAAGAAAGTTAAGAACCCCTGGTATATGGTTTTCTTTTTCTATCTCTCTCTGGCTTAGGAATCAAGATTACTTGGGTCCTCAAGAATTAGGTAGAATCCCTTTTCCTTTTTCTAGAAACAATTTATGCAATAATAGAATTAAATTCTTTCTGTGGAAAGAATTCACTTACGAATTGATTTGGTTCTTTTTTTTATTTCTTTGGGAGTTCAGTTAGCACAAGCTCTATTTACTTTTATGGTTTTTTTAAAAAATTTCTTATTTTATTCATGTAGATAGTTTATATTTTTATAATTAAATATGTATCATTTCATCTAGGTTACCAGCTAGTTTGGTCTCTAATTGCCCAAAATATTTGATAGTTTCCTTTATTATCAACTTCCTTTGTGGTGAAATCCTCTTCATAACTGATAATGGGAATTTAGTTCTCCTTTATTTTTTCCCCCAGAATTTATTTTTAGTTTTCAACATTCATTTCGATAGTAGTCATACTGTGAAAGACCAACTATATTTCACTCCATCCTATCCCACATCCCATTTATTCTATTTTCTCCTTTGACCCTGTCCCTTTTCAAAAGTGTTTGCTTCTGACTATCCCCTCCCCCAATCTGCCCTTCCTTCTATTATCTTCACTTTTTCTCCCCTCCCCCCTATTTTCCTGTAGGGTAAGATACCCAAATGAGTGTGTGTGTTATTCCCTCCTTAAGCCAAATTCAATGAGAGTAAGGTTGACTCATTCTCTTTCACCTTCCTGCTCTTCCCCTCCACTGCTAACTGCTTTCTCTTGCCTCTTTTATATGAGATAATTTACCCTATTCTATTTTTCCCTTTCTTCTTCTCTCAATATATTCCTCTATCACTCCTTAATTTTTTAGATATCATCCCTTCATATTCAACTCACCCTGTGCCCTCTGTCCATATAGACACAATATACATATGTTATATATGCATATATTATATACATATATACACACACAACATAAATGTATATATTCATACATAATACACACATATTCCCTTCAACTATTCTAATACTGACAAAAGTCTCATGAGTTACAAATATCATCTTTCCATGTAGGAATGTAAACAGATTAATTTTAATAAGTTTCTTATGATTTCTCTTTCCTATTTACCTTTTTATGTTTCTCTTCATCCTTGTATTTGAAAGCCAAATTTTCTGTTCAGCTCTGGCCTTTTCAGCAAGAACGCTTGAAAGCCCTCTATTTCACTGAATGTACATATTTTCCCCTTAAGTATTATACTCAGTTTTGCTGGGTAGGTGATTCTCAGTTTTAATCCTAGCTCCTTTGACCTCCAGAATATCATATTCCAAGCCCTTCCATCCCTCAATGTAAAAGGTGCTAGATCTTGTGCTATCCTGATTGTGTTTCCACAGTATTCAAATTGTTTCTTCCTGAGTGCTTGCAATATTTTCTCCTTGACCTGGGAACTCTGGAATTTGGTTAAAATATTCCTAAGAGTTTCCTTTTTGGGATCTTTTGCAAGAGGCGATTGGTAAATTCTTTCAATTTCTATTTTGCCCTCTGGTTCTAGAGGTTCAGGGCAGTTTTCCTTGATAATTTCTTGAAAAATGATGTCTAGGCTCGATTTTTTTTTTATCATGACTTTTAAGTAAAACAATAATTTTTAAATTATCTCTCCTGGATCTATTTTCCAGGTCAGTTGTTTTTCTGATGAGTTATTTCACATGGTCTTCTATTTTTTCATTCTTTTGGATATGTTTTATAATATCTTGATTTCTCAGAAAGTCTTTAGCTTCCATTTACTCCATTCTAATTCTGAAGGAATTATTTTCTTCAGTGAGCTTTTGAAGTTCCTTTTTCATCTTGCAAATTCTGCTTTTTAAGGCATTCTTCTCTTTACTGGCTTTTTGGATCTCTTTTGCCATTTGAGTTAATCTATTTTTTAAGGCGTTATTTTCTTCAGTATTTTTGGGGGGTCTCCTTTAGCAAACTATTGACTCATTTTTCATTATTTTCCTGAAATCATTCTCATTTCTCTTACCAATTTTTCCTCTGCTTCTCTTACTTGATTTTCAATATCCTTTTTAAGCTCCTCCATGGCCTGAAACCAATTCTTATTTTTCTTAGAGGCTTTTGATTGCAGGAATTTTTATTTTGTTGCTTTATTCTGGTTGTATGATTTGTTCTTCTTTGTCACCAAAGAAAGATTCTATAGTGTTATATTTTTCCTCTGCTCATTTTCCCAGCCAATTACTTGACTTTTGAGCTTTTTGCCAAAGTAGGACTCTTCTTCCAGAGTGGAGAATGCTTTGTCCTAAATTTCTGGAGATTTGCGTAGCTACTGTCAGAGCTGCTTCTAGACACCTGTGAATTTTCAGTTCTTCTAAGGTGATATGATCAGAGGAGAAGTGTTTACTCCTCCCACTCTTTGGTCTGTGAGTGACCAAACGTACTCTTTTCTCCTCCAGAACTGAGAGGAGGAATCCTTCTCCACAGTCCCCATAAGTTCTGCCATGCCAGTGCTCTTCCTCACCCCAGGACCACCATCCAAGACTACAACATAGATCCAAGCAGGACAAAGCAAGAACAAGTGCCCTCTGATCAGCTGCTTGATTCCAGCCCCGCCCCCCCATCTGTAGGCCTCAAGCTTTGGAAGGAGCTGCTGCTATTGCTGTGGTTGCTGCTGCCACCACCACCTCCGGCTGGGGCTGGACCATGCTCTTTGCCCACCCAGGTTCAAGAGAGTTCCCCCACTGACCTTTTATGCTGTCTTTGGTGTTTGTGGGTTGAGAAGTCTGGAAGTTGACCCAGCTACCAGTGATTCAATTTCCTGGGGCCTGCTCTGGGCCAGTCTATGCTTGTGCGCGGCCCACGCAGTACTGTGCTCCGCTCTCAGTCTGGTGCGACAGACCCTTCTTGTCAGACTGCCAGTCTGTCTTCAGCTGGAGATGTTTCATGCTGTCATTTTGTGGGTTTTGTGGCTCTAAAATTTGTTTGGTCATTTTTTACAGGTATCTGGAGTTGACTGGGGGATGAGCTCAAGCAAGCTCCTGCTTTTACTCTGCCATCTTGGCTCTGCCCCCTCTCTTCTTTATTTTTAAAATTAGACTCCTTGTTCATCTGGTTTATGGTTTGTATTTGTCCTTCTCCTTACCCAAGGCCAACTCATACTTGACTGGATCATTGCGAGTCTTCTCTAGCAGTCTGAAACTTCGTTCACTCTTCCCTCACTCTAATTTTCAACTTTCTCTATTGGTTCCTTCTCCTCTGCCTTCAAACAGACTCAAATCTCTCTCACACTTAAAAAACCTTCACTAGTCTTTACCATAAGTCTCCTCCCTTTTTTAGCCAAACTCTTAGTAAAAAAAAAAAAACAAACAGCTTATGTTTGTTGCCTCTACTTTTCTTTCATTCCCTCCTCAACCTTTTCCAGTGTGATTTCCAACCTCATTACAACTGAAATTGCTTTCTCCGGTTACTATGATGTTATTTTCTCAGTTTTCATTCTTCTCAGTCTATCAATTGTATTTGACTATACTGACTACCTGCACTTGCAACATCTTTCCTCTGTGGGGTTTTCCTAATTCTCTACCTTTCTGAGTACTTCTAAGTCTTCTCTGCAAAATCATCAACCAGACTGTGCCTCCTAACTTTGAGAGTATCTCAAGACTATGCTATAGACCTACTTCTCTTTTCTGAGAGAACTCTTCTACAACCAGGAATTTAAGTGCCATCATTAAGCAAATGACTCATATCCACCCTCCATCTCTCACCTACATTCCAATCCAGCATCATCAACTGCTCACTGAATATTTCAAACTGGAAGTCCTACAGGCATCTCCAACACATGACCAAAAGAAAACTCATCTTTCCCTATCCCCAATCCTATACCTTTTTCAAACTTCTCTATTTCTGTAAAGGGTATCATCATTCTTCCAGTCTACCAGATTTAAAACCGCAAAATTATCCATGATCCTGAATCTTATAAATCTAATCAGTTGGCAAATTGTATCAACAATGCAGTATTCACAATGCCTACAGTAACTATAAGTATGCTGATATGGTTATTAATCACAAAATGTAACAGGCTCTCCATATGGGAAATATAACTAGAGCATTTATTCACATACCAGAAAACTGAGTCCCCAAACCAGAAAGTCAAAGCCAACACAGTAGTTATGAAGTTGGCACATGTAGTTAATGCAGTAAACACCCACATTCTTGAGCCTTCAAAACAGGGCAGGCTACCTCAGGCAAAGATCCTCCTCTCCTCACTCACACATCTGCTCAGTGTCCAGGCAGCTTGCTCCCAGCAGCTCCGGCCCCCTGCAGTTCCTGTCCCTGGCAGTCCTCAGCAGGAGTTCTTAGCAGAGATTCTGGATGGCTCAAAGAAAAAGGAGTTTGCGCTGCAACTGCTGCTTCCAGTCACTACGGCATGGCACGGACGCTAGTTTGGTTCAGGCTTTCTCTTCCTCCACCCCTTCCTGCTACGTCAGCAAATTCAAGGGGCCTGGAAGATCTTCAGATCCCAGTATCGTTACACAAATCTTGTCATTTCTACTTTCACAACGTCTCTTGTACCAGAGTAATTCTCTATATTCACATGGCTACACACATGGGTCAGGCACTCATCACTTCTTGCAAGCTTTCTAATTGGTCTCCTTGCCTTTAGTCTCTTTACTCGATTCCATCCTCCAAATAGCTGTCCAAGTCCTGTTCCTTAAGTATACTTCTGACAATTTCACTTCTCTACTCATAAAATTCTAGGGGACTCCCTGTTGCCTCTGGGATTAAAGAACTTTATCTGTCTTTTAAAGCTCTTCAGAAGCTGGCTCGATCTGTCCCTCCAGCCTCAGCATAGATCGGTCTCCTCTCTTTACTCTCTGGTCTAACCAAATCCGCCTTCTCTCTGTTCCTTACGCACAGAAGCACATTGTTCATCTTGGTGCCTTTACACCGGCTGTCTCCCATACCTGGAACATGGCCATGCCTCACCATCTCAGTGAACTCCTCACTCCCTTCACAACACAAGTAAAGGATCACCTTCTACACAACACTCTCAACTTGGTGCTGGAAGACCCGAGTTCAAATCTGGCCTCTGACACTCACTTGCCAAGCGACCTTGGACAAATCACTTAACTTCTATCTGCCTCAGTTTCCCCAACTATAAAATGGAATAATAGCATGAGTTAATGTCAGGATTAAATGGCTTATTCTGTAATGTGCCCAGCCAAGTGCCTGGCACCACTAGGTTCTCAGTAAATGCTCATTTCCTTCCTTCCTTCTTAGCTGTCCTGCATTTATTCTCTATGCGTTTACATTTATAGGCATGTTTTCTTTCCTAGGGGGATGAACGTGGGAACTATTTTATTTTTGTCTTTCTACTCCCTAGTACAGTAGCCAGCGCGTGGTCGATGCCTTATTAATGCCTTTTGGTTCATGGTAGCATGTAACTATAAGAAATCCAAAAGAGATTTTTACTTTTTTTGATACTTCTGGGTGGTTTTAAAAAAATGTTCTTTTTTTGTAATACATTATACAGATTCTTTGTTCCTTTGTGTTTCTCCTAAGACACCAATTAAAAAAAAATTTAACAAGCTTTTGTTGGTAATAGGTTTAAAATACGTTTACAACAAAGCACACCATTAAAAGGCAAGTAATTTCCATGAAACAAATTTCTTCAAATCACACAGATTCAAACTCCCAGGTCACCCCATCATCCCTGACATACCCACTCCTACTCTAGGTCTATGAATTTCTTCAGGGATACGGAAAAATTGTGAGAGGAAGGAAAAAAAGGAAGTGGTAGAGAGAAGTGGGCTACTTTCCACTTGAGCTACTTCTGAGAAGGGTAGAGGAGAGTAAATTATGATTAATTCAGGTGGCTTGACAAGGGGTCAGTGGGAAGAGTGATAGGTAGCTGTTAGTCAAGCCAGACAAAGGGTGCTTCTAGGGATGAAAATGATGGTGAGGTTATCAGATGTATAAACAATGGGCAAAAGGAAGCTCTCTACCTCAAAGCTGTGGCACTTCCTCCAACTTGATTCTGGGGAGTGACACTCAGATAGAATGGGAAGTCAGTGGCTATACATTAAAAATCTATAGATAAGAACGGCTAAAATGAAGGAAGTGTGTCTCAGAAATTTCTGGGAAGCCTTCTTTGGCACAGATCACAAACCAGGCTGCTTGAATGGGATGGGAAATGTTTTTGTTTTTTTTTTCTGGTGCTCTAATACCCTAGATGGGCAAAAACTGGGAAACAGGGAAGATGTGGGGGTAGGAAAGCTGATCATGGGAAGGGAGACCATTAGGAGTAAGGGGAGTGCTCAAAGTGGCCAGTGCTCTTTCAAACTTGGCAGGATAGCCCTAAAGGAGATCCCACAATTATTCTCACAACTGCCTGGTTGAGATCTGTAGCAAGAAATCCTCATCTCTAGCTCAAAACCATCAGCTGAGATCCCAGAGGTTAAAAGCTCAAGAGCCTTTGACCTAGGCAGATCCAGACATATTATGATGTATTTGGGACAGCTAGGTAAAGTGAGACAGCGTTAGGAGGGAAGGCAAGCATAACTTCAATGATATTATTTAAAAAAACATAACAATAAAGAGGCCACGACAATTTAACTAAAACAGCTTCCCAGGCAGGGTATCTCCTTGTGGGAAACTCATCTGTCTGCCCTTCTGCCTCTCAAGTTCTAGAGTGAGGCCACGAAAAGGACAAAGAATGGGCAACTATGGTAATTTTGGGAACTGGAGGTTTTTCCAGCTTGGGACCCCCTGGTTTCCCTTCCCCAATTACTTGGTACCTCTGGGATCAATAAAGAACTGAAAAAAAACCCATGAGTTTGGCTCCTGGCACAAGTCTCTCACTCCAGGAGGAGGGGCTGGAGTGCACAGAAACTGGGGGGAGGCGCAGGGAGGGAAGGTTCAGGTCTGTTTGGGCTAGAAAACTAATTTATAACTTGCACGGAATTAGGCAAAGAACGGATGAAACTCAACCATGGGATCTACCAGCTGAAGTGAGACAGTAAGGGGAAAGCAGTGAGAGAAAGGGATGAGGAGGAGGCACCTAATATTTGAACCCCCTTCCCCTCACCTTGTTAAGATCTTCTCTTTCTGATCCCCCGGGGGGGAAAATTAATATGCAAGGAACTGAGAGGGGGGACCCTCAGGCTGTTTAATCTACACTGCCCTCCACTCCCAAAGAAAATCACCACAACCCAGGGATACCATTAAAACTCAGCAAATTTCCTGGTGTACTTCTCACTGACAAAGTTCCAGATCTTTTCCTCCCTGCAATCCTTAAAATTACTTGTGTCTTCTGAGTCTTTGTACTTTAGTATAAAAGGAGCTTCCACCTTTCCCTAGTATATGGCCATCTGGTTGGTGGTAGTGAACTATTTGTAGTTCCTAATGTAGAGACATCATTCTTGAGGCTCCTATGACACTCTGATGAGGTCCACCTGGAGCAGATTCCGAAGCAGGTCCTTTGAGTTTTAGCTAAAGTGAGAAGGGAATCATACTTTCCCAAAGACAATCTTTTCACATATCTAGATGGGCTGGTTAGCAAAGAATGAGAATGGAATGAGGTGGGGAAACAATAGCCTGGTTGCTGTCTCATAAGATTAGGACATCCAGGGTACTTGTAACCATTGCTAAGAATGATCTCAGGAACCAAGTACCTGGGAGTCTCACATACGGTCCAAGTTCAGCCTTTCACACACTAGGCAAAACCAAAGTCTGTCAGCCATTGGTTAATGAAAAGGTTCTCAGGCTTCAGGTCTTGGTAGATCAGGTCCAGTGAATGAAGATACTCAAAGGTCAGGAAATCTAAACTGCATAAAAACAAGCATGGGGCTCCTGAACCTTCTGATCCACTGTAGGTACCAAAACATCTCCCCACATGGTACATATGCCATCACCACGTAAAGGTTTGTTTTGTCCTTGAAAGAAAATTCTAGTTGGTCGAAGAATGGGAAGTTAGCAGCCTGCAGAACATGCTTCTCATTCAGTGTTCTTGATTTATTTCAGCTCCACTACCTTTTGTTTATCAAAGATTTTCAAGGCAAAACGGTTCCCAGATTCCTTGTGCTTCACAAGTATCTCTCAACCAAAGGAACCAGCTGGAATGCACCTTGCTGGAGAACTTCCCGTTTCTTGAAGAATTCTTTGGCTTTAGCTAGAAACTCTTTCATGCATTCCAGTTCACTGACTTTCTTGGCAGTGGTCATGCTCCCCATCTCTATGGTGCTGGTGCTGGCTCTGGCCAGGGTCTTTCCCAGCCCTCCCTACCTCTACCCCTACCAGCTCTGTGTTGCTCCCAGCTCCCATATCTCCCTTGAGTTCAGCTGGAAAACCACAGAGACACCAGAGTTCTTAGACTGTTTCACCAAGCTCATTTGCTTTGATTTATAGAAATCTGAGGTCTTTCTGTTTTAACTTAAAAAAAAATTCAACTCTATTTTTCTTCCTTTTTAAAATTTTTCCTGTCTGAGCCTCTCTATATTCCTCAGAGTATTCAGCTTCAATTAAGTTTTCCAGCAAGTTTCTAATCTATCTATTGTCAAGTTCATCTTTCTTAATTCTTCTGGTAGTTAATAATTCCAGTGTTGAACATGGCAGATCTTCCTTTTTTTTTTTTTTTGGCTTTTTAGAGGGGGAGGGCAGGACAATTTGGGTTAGGTGACTTGCCCAAGGTCACATGGCTAGTAAGTATTAAGTGTCTGAGGCCAAATTTGAACTCGGGTCCTCCTGACTCCAGGGCTGGTGCTCTATTCACTGCACTACCTAGCTGCCCCTCAGATCTTCCTTTTAAAAACAAAACAAAACAAAACAAACTGATTGTGATTATAAGCCATTCTGAAGGTTCCTGTGCTATGTCCACTCTATTTTAAATATACGGCTACTGCATGGTAAATGCTACATGAATGTTATATATTTATATAAATATTTTTATATTATGACAACATAAATATTATTTAAAAGTATATAAATGCTATATATGCTTATTATGATGAGGATGGTGTTCCTTATGGAGATTTCTATTCACCATCACTTAACAGAATTCACTGTTCTTGCCCCTTTTATTTTGTTTGTTCATTTCTGTAGTTTTTTTGTCTCCTTTTTTCTACAAGGGCTTCTTTTCTTTCCTCTTTTTTTTTTTTAAATCACTACTCTTTTCCAGGTGTATTTGATGTTTTCTGGTGCTGCACGAGAAAGTGGGCTTATTCATATGTACTAACCTCCACTACCATACGAGAAGCCACAACTCACTTCCAATACTGCCACTAAATCTCAATTCCTGTTTTCCCAGGTTAAAAAAAAAATTAAGTCAACAATCAGGCAATAAATCACGTGTGAATTGAAGATTTTAAAAAATAAACAAAAAAGTGCCCTTACCTCTTATGAATGGTGGCAGATTCTCCTTTCCATTCTTTCCCAGGAATACTATAAAAGAATTGGAAAAAAAAAAGGTCCAGATTTATATTGCACCATAAAATAATAAGGTTCATTTAGAAATATTCTAAACTAATGACATACTACTAATATTATCCATGCCAGGTAGTGCAAAGAGCACTGGACTTGGAATCAGACAACTTCAGTCCAAATCCCAGCTCTCTTACTTGCTACTACCTCTGTGCCCACAGGAAAGACACAATCTAGGCCTGTTTCCTTAATGTGGGCTGTGGAAATCAACAGCTTCTAAGGTCCCTTCAAAGTCTAAATCTATGATTCCCTAAGAAATGTTCAAACAGCACTTTAAATGGACAGCATAAAGAAAACCAAAAATCCCTACATTGTCCACGCTATCATTGCAGCTGTTTGTCCTTCATTCTCAAAGAGGACCAAGACATCAGGAGCGTGATGCTATGACTTGCACGTGAAGAGGATTTAAGTGTGGGAGGGCAGTGCAATTCTGGGTCTGGTGACAAGTTAAAGATCAGGATGACTGGAGATAGTCCTGAATGTAGTGGAGATTTGGCCTTTTTACTTTACAGTCTTTTTCAGGTCTTAGTTTGACTGAGGCAAGCCTATTCAATGATTAAGGCTAGGCAAGAAGTGAGGCTGGTGACTTTGCTCAGCCCTCCCTCACTTAAATCTAATCCACTTGTATGTCATGGCATCACCTCCCTGACCTCGTGGTCCTCTTTGAGAACGAAGGACCAGCAACAGAGTGCCAAAGAGGATTTGATCCAGGAGGTGATGTGAAGCCACAGAAATCTGTTGAGAGAGAGAGAGTGTGTGAGTGTGAGTGTGAGTGAGTGTGAGTGTGTGTGTGTGAGTGTGCGTGTGTGGTGACACGGCTGTAACTACACTTTTGAAAAATCATTTGGATGGCTAAAGCAAGGAGAGACTTCTGACGGCCATACCCATTATACTGACTGCAGGTTACTGCACTGGTCCAGATGTGAGGAATTGAGGGCCCACTTGAGGGTGGCAGAAGTATCAGAAGAGATAAAGGAGGAAAACTGGAGAAATGCTGAAAAGGTGAAATCCACCAGCCTTGCCCACAGACTGGATGTGGGCAGGAAGAGAAAGTGAGGAATGGAGGACGACCCCTAGCTTAGGAGCCTGGGGGACTGGGAGGACAGTGGTACTCTCGAAAGCAACTGAGAAGTTTGGAAGGGGGGAAGTTTTAGGAGAAAGATAATGAGTTAAGTTTAGTATGTGATGAGTTTAAGATGTCTATGAAATATCCAGTTTGAACTGTCTGATAAGCAGTTGAAGATGCAAGACAGTAGATAAGTTAGGGCTGGATAAGTGGATTTGTGAACCACCAGCACGCAGACGATAACTGAATCCAAATTTAGGGAAACTAAGATTGCAGAAAAGGACCACAGACCATGCATTAATATCAATACTAAACACATGTGCGTTAATAAATAGCTAGCAAATACATGGTTAAAGGCAAAGTTACGCAAGTTACAGAGAGAAATAGGAATATTATACTAGTTGGTTCCTCATTTTATGGTTCTCAGACTTAGGTCTTGAATAGAATTTTTTCAAAATTAGACCTTAGGAGATAATCCGATAACAAAAGAAAAGGGCATACATATTGCTCAGTTGCTTTTAGGACTTAAAAATTTGACAAAAAAAATGGAGTGAAGAAATATTAAAAATCATTTCTGGAAAACAGTTCAATTAAAATTATACAGCCAATTCTCCCCTACTGTAACGTTCTTACTGTCCTGCAGACTGGCCCCTTCCCTCACTAGGCTTAATAGGCAGATTGTGGTGATAATGGATATTCCAGCTTCTCCTGGATCTTACTGGGAAGGCTTCTATCTTATCCCAATAAAGATAGTATCTGCTGATAGTTTCAGGTACTTATCATTTAAGGAAAGCTCCGTTTATTCCTACGCTTTTCAGCGCTTTTGTTTTTAATATGAATCAGTGTTGCATTTTCTCAAAAACTTTTTCTGCATCTATTGAGAAAATAACATGATTTTTGTTGGTTTTTTAATTGATAAAGTTGATTACACTGATAGTTTTTCTAATACTGAACTAGACCTACATTCCTGGTACAAATTCTACCTGGTCATAGTACATGATCTTTATGATATATTGCTGTAATCTCCTTGTCAGTATTTTATTTAAAATTTTTATATCAAAATTCATTAGGGAAACTTGTCTATAGTCTTCTTTCTCTGTTTGGGTCTGCCTGATTTAGGTATCAGCACCATATTTGTGTCAAAAAAGGAATCTGATAGGACTCTTTTGCCTATTTTTCCAAATAGTTTATATAGTATTGGAATTAATTGTTCTTTAATTGTTTGGCAGAACTCACTTCTGAATCCCATTTCATTTTGATTGTCAGATTTGCTGGCACATAATAGGGCAAAACAGCTCCTAATAATTTCTTTAATTTCCTCTTCATTGATGGTGAATTCAAGCATTTCATGTGCATTTCATTTTTGATACTGGTAAATTTGGTTCCCCCCACCTCTGCTTTTTTCAATCAAACAAGCAATAGTTTACCTATTTTATTGTCTTCCCCCCACCCATAAAACTGGTTCCTAGTTTTATTTATTAGTTTAATGGTTTTCTTACTTTCAATTTTATTCTTCTCTCCTTTGATTTTAAAGATTTCCAATTTGACATTTAATTGGGGATTTTAAATTTGTTCTTAATTAAACAATTAATCTCTCTCCAACTATTTAAACTTGACTTTATTTGTATTAATAGTTTTATAATTATGTTCATGTAGTTTCTGGGTCTGTTTTGGCAGAAATATTCCCAGAAATATTCCCAATTGTACTACCTACAATTATTTTAGATGGGGTATCTGTTACCATCTCTTGCAGGGTTTTGTTGGTAATATATAAAAATGCTGATGATTTATGTGGGTTTATTTTATATCCTACTACTCAGGTAAAATTATTAATTGTTTCAACTAACTTTTTTAGTTGAATTTTGGGATTTTCCAAATATATCATCATGTCGTCTGCCAAAAGAGAAAGTTTATTACCTCATTTGCCATTTTAATTCCTTCCATTTCTTTTTCTTCTCTTCTAACATTTCTAAAACAATACTGAATAACATTGGTGAAACATAGTGGAGTTTCCCTATTTATCTCTTTTAATTATAGCTATTTTACCTTTAACTTTGAGATTATTTTTGCTACCCTTGCCTTTTTTTTACATTAGGTAAAGTATAATAAATTTTACTCCAGCTCTTTATTTTAACTACATTTTTCTTTAATTTTTAATTGTGTTTCTTATAAACAACATACTGTGAGTTCTGATTTCAAATCCATTTTACTATCCACTTCCATTTTATGGATGAGTTCTTCCCACATCAAAATTATGTGGTACTAGCTAAGAAACAGAAAGGTGGATCAATGGAATAGCGTAGACATACAATAGCCAGCAGTTGCTGTTGCTGTTTGCCCTTCCTCCTCAAAGAGGACCATGACATCAGGGAGGTGATGCCGTGACATGCAAGTGAATTGGATGTAAGTGAGGGAGGGCTGAGCAAAGTCACCAGTCCACTTCATCACCTGGAACCCCCTGGGTCTAGGAGTCAGATATGGATCGGGACAACTGGAGATAGCCCAGGATGCAGTGGGGGCCTTGGCCTTTTCAAGGCAAGGTCTTTAAACCAGTCTCAGTTTGAATGAGGCAGTGATTCTGTGATTAAAGCTAAATAAAACAAGGCAAAGAATTACCTCTTTACAAAAAAATCAGATGTGAGAGGGCAGACCCTCAGGGTTTCTGGCCAAAACAGAAACAACTGTTATTTACATTCATTCTGAGTCAACCGGGTGTCCAAACAGTGACCAAGTATGGCTTGGTCTAGGATCCCAGTGATTTGGGGTGAAGTTGGCCTCTTAAAAAAAAATTTCAGAGATTAAAATGTACATTTCCTTTGGACAGAGCACTGTTTTGCAGAAATTGGGCATTGATCAAACTATCAAAAAATATTTTATAGAGCTAGAAAAAATAGTAACAAAATTTGTCTGGAAGAACAAAAGGTCTAGAATGTTAAGGGAATTAATGCTAGGGAGGGTGGCCTAGTCATGCCAGATTTTAAACTATATAATAGAGCAGCAGTCATCAAAACAACTTGGTCCTGGTTGAGGAATAGAGTGGTAGATTAGTCGAATAGAATAGGTACTCAAAACACAGTGGCCAATGACTACAGTAATCTACTGTTCGATAAATCCAAAGACTCCTGCTTTTGGGATAAGAAATCACTATTTGACAAAAACAGGAAAACAGGATGGCTGAAACTGGGCACAGATCAATACCTTACACCATATACCCAAATAAAGTCTAAGTGGGTGCACGTTCTAGGTATAAAGGCTGCTACTGTTGGCATTCTGGGAGAACAAGGAAAAGTTTACCTGTCAGATTTATGGAGAAGGGAAGAATCTGTGACCGAACAAGAGAAGGAGAGCATCACAAAATGCAAAATGGTAGCTCTGGTTACATTAAATTGAAAAGCTTTTACACAAACAAAACCAAAGTAACCCAGACTAGGAGGGAAGCAGAAAACTGGGAAAGAATAACCAATTCATACCACACCAATCAGCAAACTGTATGTAACAATTAACTCTCTCACACTGTTTAACTTTCATGTGCTTCTTTCCAATGAGCATGTATGCTCCATGGAAAAGAAACTGTCCTACAGTTCTTGTACTCAACCGATACACCTAAGCAATGCTTTGAACACAGTAAACTCAGTACTTATTTACTACTACTGCAAAGGTCTGCCTTAGGCTACCCTGCCCAAAAGACAAAACAAAAAGGGATAATGATTCCCATTTCCAGAGCTAAAACAGGCAACAGAATTGAAAATCTACAGAAGAGAGAAGACAGTGGGATAGAATATACATCCTTCATCCAGCATCTGAGAACTTCCACAATTTAGATCTTATGTACTTTTACAGTTTAACACATGATGCTACACACCATGAAATTTAGTCCAACCAAACAGAAATATTAGTTCCTTTCTAGCCTATTGCAAAATTGATCTTCCATTTCCCCTGATTCCCATTCCTGGCATGTACTTCCTCTTCATTTCCACCTCTGAGAATCCCTGAATTATCTCAAGATTCAACTTAGGTACTACTTCCTTTGAAAAGCCTTCAGTAACCCCAGAAGTTTGTGCTCTCCCTCTCTCTCAGTTTAATTTCTATTATACATGGATGCACGTTGTATACACAGAGTAGGAAGTAGACACCATGAATGCAAGGACTGTTTTTTTTGTCATTGTACAATCAGGGTCTACCATCATGAAGCATAGCAAACACTTAATTGTTGAATTAAAAGGATAATTTCTTTTTAAGAAGGAAATAAATTAGACAGTCAGACAAAGTAAGAAAAAGAAGATATGAACAGATTTTTTAAAAAACATTTTTTTCAAAGGCTCCATCAACAGTCTTTAAAAAGCCTCCTTCATTCAAAACCCCACCTCCCCTGATGCTCTAACTCTTGCACCCTGGAGCAGATTATTTTTAAAGCCAGTGAAAGCAACAGAAAAAATGGGGAGGGGGGAGAGACATGCAAAAAGAGGGGAAGAAAGCCATGAAAAGATGGGAAAATCCAAGAACAAAATCTCTAGCTGCAGATTCTTACGTGGCTTAATTCTTGAGTCTACTTTCTGTCCAGTTCAAAGCCGTTCCAACAAAACACACTGAAATTATGAAATAAAATTATGTAACTGTGAAGTGCTGAAAATAGAGACAATGGCATGCTATTCTAGCCACTAAAGCCTGTGAGGAACCTAAAAAAAAGTTCCAGCCAAATTCTACTTCTCTTTTCTTCTCACTCATTCCAAGCACCTGGGCTTAAAAATAAATTTAAAAAAACCACAACAAAAATTAACCACCTTTAAACTCAAAGCTGGATAAATTGGAGAAAGAGAAAGGAGAAAAAGGTGCAAAATCAATAATTTTCTTTCTTATTTTGAAGCTAGAGGCTAGGATAGTTTAGATTTGTTACTAGTACTAAAAACAATTAGGAGGGGCAAGAAATGTGAAATCTAAACGCATAGATGATTACAGTGAACAACTATGAAAAAGCACTACTTAGTCCCGGGTATCAGTGTTTTATAACTTTCTTTTAAAAATCACAACTTACCTCTCAAACCATGCTTTTATACTCTGGGCAAAGGCTTCAGTGGGATACATCTGATTGTCTCTTAGATATAAAAGGATGTCAAAGAGTCTTCTTTCAAACTGATTATCATTCACACCTTTTGCAAAGTCAAAGAAAGCCTGAAAAGTTTCCCAATTAGGAATTATTTTATGATTAAGCATTTCAAGATACAGATTCCAAGCTAAGTTCACTTCTTGGTGAAGAAGGGCGCCTTTGATACAGTCACCATAATTCTTTTTTGAAGGAGACATGACTTTTTTGATGTCTTCTAACAGGCTCAGGGTCTCTCTCCACCTATCTGAATGACTTAATCCCCGGATGAGAAGAGTATAACCTTCAGGTTCTAGAGTTCTGTACCTGGTCTTCATAATTTCATAGACATCAACAACCTCTGTTGTCTGGCTCTGAACAACACACAAAGTCAAGTACCCAACAAGCAGCTTATATCCCACAATGCCATTATTTTTCTTGGCTACCCAAGACAGCAGGGATTTTGCAGTATCTATAGAGCAATTATATTTGATCATCTGCGCCATCATCCAATTTTCAAAAATGTCTTTTTGTTCAAAATTTTCCTTTACTTTCTCCCATTCTTCTGAATTCAAAGGTTTTGTTGGGAGTAACCCGGGGCTGCTAACGGGAAAACAGTTTTGTTGATTTTTCTTATACCCAAGCATCTCTGACTTCTTCTTTGCAGTTCCAGCCGAAAACAAGGGATGAGGAGAAACAGAAGATTCTTGCTTACTTCTGTTCTTACCACTCTTACTACCAGATATGGCCTTGGAAATCAGCAATTTAATTGCTTTGGTATTTTGCAGAAATGGTAAAGTAAGAGAAAAATATCTCTGCTCTTTCTTATTAAAGTAGAAGTAGGAGTATAAAACAGAGAATGTTTGGTTCCTGGGACTTGGTCCCAGATATAGTCTGTTCTTCCAAAGCATCTGCAAGCTCCGACAGAAAGACAAAAGGAGAGTCATCATCCAGGATGGAGAGAGAGATCCGGGGACTAAGTACAAGAACGCGAGGATGGGAAGAGGATCTTGAGGGGATGGAAACAGGCCAATTTTGAGAAGAGAAACGTTCAGTTTTTCAATGAAAAATAAGTTAAAGTCCTTTCTTTGTAAGGAGAACCCCAAATATCTAACTGCAGGTAAGAGTGATTTCTCTCGAGGGCAGAGCACTCTGCTTAAAGCTAAGGTTCTTCTAGGTACTGGAGTTCAGAGGTTCATAGGATTGTGGATTTAGAGCTGCAAGTGGCCTTAAAAGTCATCTAGTCCAACGCCTTCATTTTACAGATGAGGAAACCTAGGCCCAGAAAGGTTAAATGACTTTCTGAAGGTCACACAGTGAATGGCAGACCATGATTTAAACTTAGGTCTTCTGACTCCAAACAAGAGCCACTTCCTTATAAGCAGTTAGAGAACCTAAAAATAAAAAACACACAGTAAAATATTAGCTCCCCATCCAGTCGCACATGGTATTTAGCCCAGGTAAATCACAGCAATCTGACAAAAGGCTCACTTCAAGCACTGTGATTATACTCCTCATTTCTCACTCAGCCATACTACTTTGGGACTTCTCCCCCAGCCCCAGGAAGTTCATTATTGTGGGAACTTCATGCTCTTATGAGATCTCACCAACCTTGGAACTCTACCTCCCCACTGATTTCAGCTTTTGATTGGAGGATGAGTATGACACACCTCAGCCCAGACGTCTTTGAATTCCTTATCTTTGGGACTTCTCTGATTAACTTCTTCAGTATGTCCTTGAATGGGCTACTACCTTCCTTCCCCTCTACCCATTTTTAGCTTCCTTTTATGTGTCGTCTTTCCTCATAAGATTCTAAGCTCCTTGAGTGTAGTGACTGTCTTTTTAAAATCTGTGTCCCCAGCCCAATGCCTGGAACAATGGTACTTAATAAATGTTTATTGTTTATTTAAAGTTGGGGAAGCAGTACAAAGTGTGTATAACAGACCTTGTTTGACAGTAAGTATCCAATATGGGACCAGACAGGGATTCCCACAGTTAACTAGAATTTATAAAGTACCTATTACGTATCAGGACTAAGGCAAGGGTTGAAAGTATGAAAAGAATTAAATCATTCTTATTTGCAAGGAGTTTACATACTAGAGGGGTGAGCGGAAGAGGAAGACAACACAAAAAAGGGGCAAGGGAGATGACACATACATACATACATTAGTGTACAGAGCATCGCTACAAGTTTGAGAGAGGGAAAGACTTCATAAAGAAAGCTGTCTGGGCTCTACCTTGAAGAGGACTTACGCGAGGTAGAAGAGGGAGTACATCCCACGTATGGGGGTACAAAGACAGAGATGGGAGACTGAATGCTGTGTATGAGGAACAGAGATTTGGTTTGCCTGGACTGAAGAGTGCAGGAAGAGGAGTCGTGTCCAATAAGGCTGAAAGATAAACTGGGTCAGAACTGTAAAGCCAAACTGAAAGCCAAACAGGTCTTATTTGATCCTAGAAACAATGGGGAGCTAATAGATTTTACTTTTCAGGGGTGGGGGGTATGGTGATCAGATCTGAAATGAAGGTAAATCTTTGGTAGCAGAGCTGGAGGATGGGCTGGAGGGTTAAGAGGCAGGCAGTTAGGAAGGAAGGAAAGAAATAAGCATTTATTTAATAAGTGCTTATTATGTGCCAGGCATTTTACTACAAATATTATTTCACCTGATCCTTATGATAACCCTGGGAGGTAGGTACTACTATTATCCCCATTTTACAGTTGAGAAAACTGAGACAGAGGTTAAGTAACTTGCCCTGTTTCACACAGCTAGTAAGTGTCTAAGGCCAGATTTGAAGTCGGGTCTACCTTACTCCAGGCCCAGGGCTCTATTCCTGTGCCACCAGCTGTCTCAAGGCAGGAGACCATTGGAATGAATAGCCTAGGTATGAAGGAACGAGTGGCTGAACTAAGTTAGTGACTGTTTAAAAAGAGGTCAAATGTGAGAAATGTAGTAGAGGTAGAAATGGCAAGATCGGAGAAGTGAAGTGAGGCTAAGTCAGAAGCACAAGTTATGAATTTGAGAGACCACTGGGAAAAATGATTATTTCTTTCTTGTATTAATAACTAAGTGTTGAATCAGAATCAAGGTTTTTCCTTTTTTCTGCTTTTCTCATCCAGATATCAACCACTATGGAAGATTTTACTCAAAAATTTTCCCAGGCCGAGATCTAATCAAAGACAGTAAAGAGAAATTATAAGTCTAGGCAAATGGGTACTTTCTTGCTCACTGTGTTCACTCAGACAGATCTGGGAAAATGCTGATTGTCCCTTTTGTCAGACAGTTGATAAGGAAAGTGATAAGTCTCACTGACCAAGACTTGGGTGATCCAAGTCCCATACCCAAAGACCTCATTGTCACATAGCCCAGTCTCTCGTTGCAATCAGAGGTGTTTGCTACCCTCAGGAATATCTAGTCTTCCAAGGGCATATAAACTGTGAGCCGGCTGCTGTGAAGAGTCTTTGTCTAAGAGAGATGGCTGAGTGACCATCTTTTTATTAATAAACAGGCTAGTATTATTAATAAAATAATTAAATTACCTAGAAATTATGCCTCTTGAACTTTTTAAATAGCACAATAGTTGTTAAGTTTCGAAGAAACTTAGAGGAGTAAGGAAGACAATAATGAGTTCTCTTTTGGACACTTTGAGTTTGAGTTTGTTTCCAGGATATCCAGTGTGAGATCTAATAAACCTTGTTGATGGGAAACAGAGGCTGAGAGATGAGATTAGAACTGGAGATAGAAATCTCTAAGTCATTTCCTGAGACATGCAGATCTGTCAGGGTTGATGTGGTCAGCAAGGGAGAAGAGAATCTAGGACAGACCTTGGGAAACACACGCTAAAGGACCATGATACTGCTCATGAACCAGCCAAGAAGACCAAGGAAAAGTGACTGGATAAGTGGAGGCGAACCAGCTGACATCATGTAAACTCACAGAAGACAGTATCTGGAAGTGTCAAATGAAGCAGAAAGACAAACATTGAAAAAAAGACCATGAGATGTTGCAATCAGGAGACAGACCATAAGGAAGTCAAGAAAGTCAAAGTATCTAATGCAGATGCTGCCCAGCTCTGTTCAGGTCCCCGTACCCCCAAAACAGTGAGACCTGAAGCGCAACCAGATGCTGACAAATTTAGTCGTCCTTCAGCTGTATGCAACTTTTCATGGCACCATTGGCAGTTTTCTTGACAAAGATGCTGGCATGGTTTGCCATTTCCTTCTCCAGTTAACTTTACAGATGAGGAAACTGAAGCAAATAAGGTTAAGTGACCTGCCCAGGGTCATACAACTAGTAAGTGTTTGAGTCCCCATTTGAACTCAGGTCTTCTTGACTCCATTTCGGGTGCTCCAGCCACTTCCACACCTAGCTAAAAACTTTAAAAAGTGGTGTCAGCAATTGGGAAAAAGATGAATATTCCTTTACCTCATTAAGTTCAGTTCCCATCACTTACTACAACGTAACCTTGTAGATATCATTTCTCTTTATCTCCAAAATAAGAAGTTTGGACTAAATCTTAGGAAACAAATCAGATTTAAAGCTAATTCCAACACCCCCACCTCCTACTCCCATTTTACAGATGAGGAAACAGAGGTCTAGACAGGTTAAGGGACTTGGTTAGAGTGACACATCAGATCAGGGATTTGAACTGGGGTTCCAATATAAACTAGAAGTATTATTTCCATTTTACATTTAAAGTAAACTGAAACTCAAAAGAGATCGAGTGAGCTTAAGGCTTCGGACAGTCATGTCAGAACTGAGATCTGGGTTCAACCAATGGCAAACCTCCTGTGAAAGCTGATCTCAGCAGGTCCTCACGCTCCCCCAACATTACCGAGAATCTCGGCCACTCTCTTTCAATCAACAGCCTTAAGTAAAAAGCTGGCGGACGATTTTACCCCGGCTAAGAACGGGGGCTTCCCAGCTTCTAAAGCCAGTAACCTTCATGGGGAATGTTATTCCGAATTAGGAGACGACTTTTTAAGTTTAAGGATCGATTTATGTCTCACGATAGCATCACACGCGATTCTATAAACGACCCCCTAGAGCACTCTTCCCAAAAGTAAAAGAAAAAAACCGCCCAACAACCCCAACCCCAGGGCACTTACACTGGCATGCCGACCCCACCTCCTGACGGAGTGCGTGCACACCTATTTTCTGGCCAATCGGTCATTTGTTTTGCTTGACTATATACATGCTTCTAAAACGGGTTTTTTTTTTCCTTCTTAACTTCTTTTAACTTCTTAACGAGCGCTTGCACAGGAAAAGAGAGAATGGAGATCTTCGGGTGAAATAAAAGCAGATTTAAAGGAAAAAGTAAGAAACGCAGAAACTACCTTTCCCAACATGCCTTGCAACCCAGCCTCCAAGCTCGGCGGGGGTAGGTCGTGGGTATTACGAGTCACCGGGACGAAGAGAGACACGGAAAAGGAATCAGCCATCTGCCCTCCAGCAGTTTCAGACTCCTGAAGTCCACTTCCCTAGCGAGCGGAGGCGGTCAGCTGAGTCCCTCTCGTGGCCGAGCCCCGGAGACCCGCAGCTACCCGCAGCCGATTCCCACCCCCACCCGAGAGGAACTCACCGTGCACGGGCCGGCAGCCGCGGAGAAGCAGCGCTTGGGCGGAAGTCGCACGCGCCACGCACGCACGCTCCGCGACGGGGCCTCACATGACGCTTATGGAGCTATAACATACGAGAAAGCCAGGGGACGCCCGCGCTTTAGGAGGAAATCGCGAAGAGGGCGCGGCGTGCGGTTAGGATAAGAAATTCATTCACCTTCTATACTTTCCGCCTTAGGACCCGGCGAATAATCGGCCTTCTCTTGGGGGGTCGGTCGTTAACTCCTACGTCCCTCTCCGCCCAGACTTCCGCCCTCACCTAAGATGGACGACAAGCGCCATCCTCCTCATCCTCCTCCACCTCCTCCTCCTCCCGCTCCTCGGGGCCTCCCTCCTTTCCCTGCCCCGCCCCCCTCCCAAATGAGTACGGTGGCCCGCTTCGGGGGCGCCAGAGACGGAGGGAACGCGCAGCCGTTAGTGGAGAGCCGCGGTCTGAGGCGCCGCGCAGGGATTCATCTATGGACTGGAGAGAGGTGCTTCGCAGACGGTTAGCAACCCCAAAGTGTGAGTACGGGGAGACGGGGGTGGGCCGGGCCCCCAGTGCTGGGGATGGCTGGGCCCGGGCTTTCTCCGTGCTCCTGTCTGTCCACGAGTGCTCTTTGGGCTCCAGGAGCTCTTGCGGAAGCGCAGGAGAGGCAGCCCGGGGAGACGCGCTCCCCCTTTCCAGGGCAGCCCCCAAGGCTTGGAATACTTGGGGTGCTCTTGTGGGCTCTTAGTACCCCAAATGCTAGGGAACGCGAAGCAGACAGTCCCCCAGACTCCCAGCTACATTGTCGTCCTTGACTCTTCCCTCTTGCTCTCTCTGCCAAAGCCTTCCTAACACCCGGTTCGTGCGCCCTTGTGTCCGCTGGCACGGCGGGCACCCCGGTGCGGGCCTCCCGCCATCTCTTCTGTCCCCCGCTCAGCTGGCACGTCGGTGGCCCTAAAATGCGGGCCTGACCCTGATCCCAACCCTAGGGACTCCCTGCTTCCGGGACTCTTCCAGCCCTGCCTGTGTTTCCGGTCTCCTCGCTCTGCGCCCCGCGGTTGGGTGACAGTGGGTGACCGTGGCCGTCTTCGCGTCGGTTTGTCGTATTTGTATCTCCAGTGCTTAGGACAGTATCTAACACATAGTAGGTACTTAACAAATGATGTTGACTGCCTCTGACATTTAAGTTCCTTCACAATCTGAGTGCCAAACTTGCCATTGCAGGCTTTCCCTTTTTTTGTTTCCCTTGTTGTATACGTTATGCATGTGTTTTGTTGATTCTGTCAGGTACTAGAAATGTACTTTTGATTGCTCGACAGACATTAACTTAATCCATATATGAAACACTAAATGGATGAAAAATGCCTGTCGTCTGGACGTGTAGTGGAAAAGCTACCCCATGGAATTTGTATAACGGTACAGATTCTGGGATAGGACAGTGTCTGATATTGATGTTCAGTGAGCTGGATCCAAAAATGAATTGGAAGAAGAGAGCAGTCTAGAGTATATTTAATATTAATAACTGATGTTTGTGTAGAGCTTTAAGATTTGCAAACCGTTTTACATATACGGTCTCATCTGGTCCTCAGAACAACCTTATTGGTTACATAACATTAATAGGACCTAGACAGAATCTTGCAGTGGAGGCAGTAATTGCATTGTCGAGATCCCGTTTTCATTCAGAATTTTTTGAATGGAACCAGTAAACCACTGAGATGCTACATCATCCAAAAATGAATGAATAAACATTTATCTAACACTCCCCTTATTCGGAGCACTGTGCTTAGTACTGCAGATACAAACAGAAAAGGCAGCGGAGGAGCTCGGGCTAATGGGAAAGACAGCCCACAGTGGAAGGCTCAGCAGCATATCAGATGAGAAAGTCTTAGGGTTCTTAGAATACAATGGCAAAGTAGATATTAATGCCTCTTTTTTTTAAACATCATTTCCACTGATAAAATGACACCAGTTTCTGATATTGAATTATCCAGTGGTGCCAAGGACTCTGGTGGCAAGAACTGTGGCCATGGCACCTGTAGGAGCAGTTGCCAGGCTTTTCCCCCTCAGGAGTTGTCAGGGTGATGCCTGAGGCCACAGGCTTGCAGGCACTGCCATTCCCCAGGCTCTTGAGTTTGGAGTCCTGAGCCCTTTCCATCAGGATTAAGGGGAAGATGGTGGTCAGGGTGATAGTGGTGGCTTGACCTCCTGTCTCTCCCTCAAGATGCCTTTCTGCTCTAGTTAGGCTGACTGGTGCTCTGGCCCCTCCTCCACAGGCTGGTCAGGAGGGTTGGGCTGGGAGCAGGACTGGTGGTTTGGGAGCTGCTGCCATGGCCTGCACTTAGCTGACTGCCGGAAGGGTTGGTGTCACAGTTCCTGGTGGTGATGAGGAACATGGTCCCCTTTCCACTTTTCCTCCCTATAGTGTTAATGATAACAGCTGACATTTACATAGTGCCGGGCACTGCGCTAAGTGCTTCACAGTTATCATCTCTTTTGATCCTCACAACAGCCCTAAGAGGCAGGTGCTGTTATTGACCTCGTGCTACAGTTGAGGAAACTGAGGCAAACAGGTTATTTGCCCAGGGTCACAACTAGTAAGTGCATGAGGTAGGATTTGAACGCAGGTCCAGTAGGCGTTTCTTGGGCTTAGAGCCCTAGGCTGTCTCCATCGTGGTCTGAGGGGAAATGTTTATGTTGCCAGGAACGGGGGAAGGGAGAAGGGAACAAGAATTTCTTCAAAGTACCTACTATACTGCAGGCGTTGTTAAGCGCTATTATTTCCCCCATTTTACAATTGAAGAAGGGGTTATGTGACTTGCCCAGGGTCACACCGCTAGAAAGTATCTGAAGCTGGATTTGAATTCAGTTCTTTTTGACTCCGGGCCCAGAACTCCACCCAGCCACTTAGCTTCTTGATTGGTGGTGATGCTTGGCAGGTGCTGCTTCAGATATGCTGGCTTCTTCTCCATGGGTATTGCTTCCTTGGATGCTACCTGTGTGGGCTGCTCTGGAAGCAGGACCAGTGGTCTGAGAGGTGCTTCCATCACCAGGGCTTTTGTGCCTCTCCATGAAGGTCTTTTATCCAAATGACATATTAAAATCTTACTGGCCTACACAAGGTTTTTTTTTCTAGCAGGCTATATAACAGGAAAGGAATAAAGTCAATGAAACTAGAAGGTGCATATGGCACACAAATGACTGTATAATATATCTTTCATATTGAATACATCTGTATGTCTGTGTTCGTCTTTTCTGTTATCAGCAAAAAAAAGTGAAAAAGAACTTAAAGATGAAGAAATGGATCTGTTTACAAAATACTACACAGAGTGGAAAGGAGGTAGAAAAAATGCAAATGCATTCTACAAATCTATTCCGCGGTTTTATTATAGGGTAAGTAGTAGAATTAAGCACTGGAAGAGCCTGAATCTTTACAAGTGTTACCTAAGTCTTTAATGTAGATAAGGTCAGGATGCTTTATTTAATATCAGTTAATTGAGATATATTTAACGTAGTAACTATTTTTGTACTTTTGTTCCCATAGAACCTGTAATTGTCATAAAACAGAATTGAACATAGAAAACCTGAGATTTTTTTTCAACCCCCTCATTTTATTTTATTTGTTAATTAAATTTTCTTTTTTATAATCAGTGAAAATCTACCTTCTCTCTGTTACAGATAGGATAGTGAAGCAAAACAGATTCCTGCATTGGACATGTCCAAAAAATATATCTATTTCAAAATATGTACTCTGAGAACCTGACCGCTCTCTCAGGAGATAGAGAGTTCGCTTCATCGTAACTCCTCCGGAACTGTTGTTGGTCATTGCATTGGCCAGAGTTTCCAAGTCTTTCCAAGTTGTTTATCTTCATAATACTGTTGTTATCATTATAAGTTGGTTCTGCTCTCTTCACTCTGAATCTATTCATATAAGTCTTTCCAGTTTTCTCTTTTCATTTCTTTAGGATATAGACATAGTAGTGGTATTTCTGAGTCAGAGGTTATGCAAAGTTTAATAGTCTTTTGAGTACACTTCCAAATAGCTTTCCAGAAGGCTGGACCAGTTCACAGCTCCAGTGTCCACAAAAGCATTTATTAAGTACCTACTGTGTCCCAGGGAATGCTAAGTGCCCAGGATGTAAAGAAAGGCAAAAAAACCCAAAAACACCCCACACTGTCCCTACTCTTAAAATGCTTACAGTTTAATTGGGAAGGCAATGTGCAAACTTTATAAAACAGGATATGTATAAATTGGAGATAATCATAAAAGGAAGGCACTAAGATTAAGGAAAAATGACAAAGCCTCCTTGCAAAAGGTAGGACTGAGACTTGAATGAAACCAAGGAAGCCAGGAGACAGGATGAGGAGGGAGCACATGGGAGCAGTCAGTCAGAATGATTGGCGTTAGAAGACAGTGTCTTGTTTGCACTCTGCGGGATGTGTAGAGGTGTAAGAAGACAGGAAAGGTAGGAGAATCACAAAGACCCCGAAGAGCCAAATATGGGGTTTTATATTTGATTCTGGAGGTAATAAGGAGCCACTGGAGCTTATTGAATAGGGAAGTAGGTAGGGGTGGTCAGTCTGATGCGTGTGAGCTAGAACTTCAGAGTTGTTTTCTTTTGTATTTCTCTGTTAGTGATTTAAGAGCATGTTTTCATATGATTACTTAGAGTTTGGATTCATTCCTCTGGAAACAAGTTTGGTCATTTATCAATTGGAGAATCGCTCCCTAATTTAAATGATTTCCCTAAATATCTTAGAAATAAAACCTTTCTCAGAGAAACTTGCTGCCAAGATTTTTTTTCCCCATTTACCTGCTTTTCACCTAATTTTAACTGAATTACTTTTGTTTATGCAAAAACTCTTTAATTTTATGTAATCAGCATTTGATCAGTCAATAAGTGTTTATTATGTGCCAGGCACTGTGCTAAACTCTAGGGATGTAAAAGGAGGCAAAAAACAGTCCCTGTTTTCAAGGAGCTTCCGATCCCGTGGGGGAGACAATGTGCAAACAAATGCACACAGAGCAAGCTCTATACAGGATAAATAGGAGACTGTTAATAGAAGGAAGGCGTTGGGATTAAAAGGGGCCAGGAAGGGCTTCCAGTAAAAGAAGGGATTTTAGTTAGGACATAAAGGAAGCCAGGGAGGTCTGTAGGTGGAGTAGAAGAGGGATGAGTTCCAGACCTGTGAGACAGAGAACATGATCAGAGCTGAGAGATGAAATGTCTGTTTGTGGAACAACCAGAAAGTCAATGTGTCTGGATCAAAGGAGTATATGGCAAGGAGCAAGGTGTAAAAAAGATGGAAAAGTACAAGGCAGCTGTGTTATGAAGGGCTTCGAATGCCAAACAGAGCTTTTGTATTTAATCCTGAAGGCAGTAGGGAGCCACTAGAGTTTATTGAAAAGGACGGTAAGATGGTCCAACCTGTGCTTCAGGTAAATGGGTTGGAGTGGGCAGAGGCTTGCAGCCGGGTATCTTAATAGTCCAGGCATGAGGAAATGAGGCCCTCCCCTAGCACGGTAGCTAGTCAGAGGAAAGAAGGGGGCGTATTTGAGAGATGTTGCAAAGGTGAAATTACAGTCCTTAGCAACAGACTGGACATGAGGGGTGCGAGATGGTGAGGAGCCCAGGGTGACTCCTAGGTTGCAAGCTGGACAATGTTGCCCTCTATGTGTCTAGCAGGTCATTTTTTCTCTGCTGCTCTGACTTGTTCTTGATGTCACCCTTTCTGTCTAAGTCATGTACCCGTTTTGTAGCTTAACTTAATGTTAGTCAATCTGCTTTCCAGTTCAGCTGTCATCAGATAGTGAATTCTTAGTAAGAATAGTGAGTGTTACCTGCTCTCTTTGGGGAGTACATTTTCAGTTCAGTGATGAGATTGGAGGGATTGAGGAATGAATGAGAGAAATGGAAGCAAGGAGTTTAGAAAGCTTTTCACTGGGAAAGGAGGAAAGATAGAGGATGGTCGCTTGAAGGGATCATGTGATATGGTGAAGGTTTTATTTGAAGGTAGTAGGGAAGGAAGCAGTAGATTGAGAGATGCTGAAGATAACAGAGACCCCAGTAGCAGCATCATTTACTTCTGTAAGAAGTATAGCTGTTACAAATATCCATGCGAATTGCCCTAAGTCAGGTACAGAGTTGTCATTGACCTTTCATTTGAGGTATATGACTCTCATTTTGCGGTGCTAATCTTGAAATAATTAGTTGTTTAATAAAACAAATACACAGTATAATAAATGTTTAATACATGTAAGTCCTATGTGGCTAAAGATTCTTTTTTTTTATGCTAAGATACTTTGGAAAAAGGAGGGGCTGTGCAGGGGTTAGGGACTTGATTAGCCTGAATATGAGGCGCCCTAGGATGAGATTAAAAGGGAAAAACAAACAAACACAAATGCGTAAATATATGTGTATATAGATATATAGGGCTCTCCTCAGATTTGATTCAGGCCCCACTAAGGAGAATGAAATGTAGCTGCTACATGCTATGTAACAGCAAAGTTGGAAAGGAGCTCAGAAACGACCAGTCCCAGCTGCGTGATGGAGATGTGACGGGGTAGGGAGGGTTACAGAGGGAGTGCTGAGGGGCTGAGAGGAGACACGGGGAGGAGGCAGAGCCTTGCCGGCGAATGATTGAGCTCGCAGCCCTCTTCAGATGTCCTGTGTGCACGTCAGCTTTGTAGTCTGGAAAATGCCGTTTTATAGCCCTGTCCCTGGCCTAGCGCCTAGGGCGTAATAAGTGCTTACTAAGTACTTAACTGAACAACGCTGGCAGAAGCTCTGCCAGGAGACAGGATGATAAAAATTGTCTTGATTTTTTTTTCTGACAAGGACTGCTCTTAATAACCCTTAAAAGGCTGTCCTTCAGATATTGGAAGGCTGTTATATTCCTGCTCAGTCTTCTTTTCCCTAAGCTAAACATATTCTATTTCTTCAGCTCTCTTCATGTCTTGGTCTCTAAGCCCTTTATTGTCTTGGGTACCCTCCTCTGGACATGCTGTAACTTAGCAGTGTCCTTAAATTGGGGTGCCTAGAATTGAACATAGTATTCCAGATAAGATCGAACATGGTCAGAATGCAATGGGACTATGTCCTTCCGATTCCTGAAAGCTGTACTCCTCTTAATGAAGCCTAAAATTGAATTAGCTTTATTTTTGCCTGCCATATAACACTATTGACTCATTGAGCTTGTAGTCCACTAAAACCCTCAGATGTTTTTCAGAATAGTTAGTATCTATTTATGCCTTTCTCATCTTATACTTGTGAAGTTGATGTATTTAACCCAAGTGCAAGAATTTAATTTTTTCTCCATTGAATCAAGATTCTTTTAGATTCTATCTCTGTCATCCATTGTGTTAGCTATCCCTTCTAGTTCTGTATCATCTGCAAATATGCGCAGCTGGGGCATCTAGGTGGTACAGTGAGTAGAGCACTGACCCTGGAGTCAGGAGAACCTGGGTTCAAATCCAGCCTTAGACACTTAACACTTACTAGCCATGTGATCTTGGGCAAGTCACTTGACCCCAATTGCCCTGCCTTCCCCCCTCCAAAAAAAGAGAAAGAAAAAAAAATATGATGTGCAAACTATCTGTGATTTAATCCAAGGCATTGATAAAAATGTTAAACACCACAAGACCGAGTATATTCTCTGGGATAGTCCACTGGAGACTCCCTGCCACATTGACATTGAACAGGACACCCAACCAGTTCTGAATCTGGATGATTGCACTGTTGTCTAATCCATATCACTCCCATCTTCTTCCTAAGAATAGTATGAAATACTATTTCTCACAAGCTTTGATAAAACTAGGTAAACATCTCTCCAACATCCCCCATTTACTAGTTTAGTAGTCCTGTGAGAAAAAGAAATGGGCTTAGTCTTGTATAACCTGTTCTTGATGAAGCCATGTTGGCTTTGAATCACTGCTTTTCTTTCTAGAATTTTCCCAGGAATCGAAGGCAAGATCACCATGTCACATCTTCCACTCCTTCCACCTCCTACCTGGGGTCATTGCCTTATACTTTATTAAGAAAATAGAGATTCTTCAGATTGCAACTTCAGTCATCTTCTCCTCTATAATCTTTAGTTCTCATCTCTCTCTCTCTCTCTCTCTCTCTCTCTCTCTCTGTCTCTCTCCCCTTCTCTTTCTCTTCCTCCCTCTCCCTCATTCTCCCTCTTCCTCTTTTCCCTCCTTTCTCCCCCTCTCCCAGTTCCTTCCTTACCCTCTTCAAACATGCCTAAGTCTCAGTGATCCTTTAAAAATATTTGCTAAATCATTCCATCACCTCAAGCAATACTATATCTCTCCCGTAGCCAGACTCTTAGAAAAAGGTTTCTAAACTTATTGCTTCCACTTCTCTCTCATTCTGTCTCTAAACTGAAACTGTCTCCAGAGTTACCTGTGATCTCTTGATTGCCAGATCTGATGCTCTTATCCTTTCAGTCCTCCCTACAGTCTTTGACGTTTGTAACAACCCGTTCTTCATGGGTTCTCTCTCTCTCCGTCTCCGTCTCCAGTAGGTTTTCATGACATAAGTCTCCTGATTTTTCCCCTGTCTGTATGACCTTTCCTAGTTTCCTTTCCTGGCTCTTCATGCGTATCATGCTTTCTGTCTGTGCATGGACCTGTTTTCTAGGCTCTCTTCTCTTAATACTCTCTTACTTGGTGACCTTAGTTTACTTAGTTCAATGTAGACTAATCCCAGTTCTGTCCGGCCCTAGTCTCTTTACTGAATTCTTGTTCCTTATTATCAGCTACCTATTGGACATTTCAAACTGGATAGCCAAGAATCCTCCCAAACTCAGAATGTCTGAAACAAAACTCATTATTTCTTCCTCTCCTGCCCCCAACCTAAACCTTTCCCAAATGATTTCTTTTGGTGACATCACCGTTCTCTCAGTGTCCTCGTTGTTAGGCTCTTGACATCTCACTCTCTTTTTCATCCCACATATCTAGTCATCTGTGAAACACTGCCATTTCCGTCACCACAGTATCTCTAACGTCTGCGCTCACACTCTCCATACAACTACCACCTTAGTTCAGGTCTGTACATAGCCCCTTCCTGAAGTTCACATCGAGCTGTATCACTCCTATGTTCAGTATATTCCAGTACTTTCCTGTTGCCATTAGGATAATACTCCTACATTACTCCCCTTCTTATACCCTGCTGTTTAGACCAACCGGCATTCTTGCTGTTCCTCACATAGGATCTGTCTCCTTATCTGTACCTTTGCAGTGGCTGTCTTGGCTTAGAGGGACTAGAGCAGGAAGGGCCTGGCGTCATCTGATTTAATCCCCTTGTTTTACAGATGAGGAACTGAGGCCCGGGGACATGAGGTAAGTTCCCCACAGTCACACAGGCAGTAAGCACCCAAGGCAGAGCTTCACCCCAGGGCCTCTGACTTTAGAGGCCATGAATGTTCTTGATGTTTTTCTATGAAATTTTCTCACTGTCTCTCAACACCATAGAATCTCTTACTTCCTTCAAGACTCAATTCAAATTTTAACTTCTTCGTGAAGCCTTTGCTGCTCTCCAGAATGCTGGTACCCTCTTTACCTAAAGTACCTTTTATTTGTCCTGTATGTGCTTATGTATGTACATGTGTCTCCTGAGAAGACGTAAGGTCCCTGGGGGGGCAGCAGCTGTTTCATTTTGCGTTTGTATCCTCAGGGCCTAGCACCAAGCCTGGCACATGGTACTTCATAAATGCTTGATTTGAGTTTGGTATAGCTGGCACAAATACTATTTACTTTGAGAATGAGGAAGCTTGAGTTTCATAAAGTTAAAATGGCCTGCCCATCTTTGCACTCACATCATCTGATTACAAGTTCAGTACAGTTTCTGTTACATCACATTGGTCCTTCTACATTAACCTAAAGCTGTAATAAGAACATTCTTCTAAAATAGTATGATAAACTGAAATGATCCACATATAGGCCAGGAAGAGATTTTGTGGGGTTTTTTCTGGCTATTTAAAGCACCAAAATGATTGTTTTAGGGCCAAGATAAGCACCTCCCGTCAATAGGCCTGAAAATTATTTGTGGAATTTTTGGTAATTCTTTTCTTTGTATGTTTTAGCTACCAGCTGAAGATGAAGTCTTACTGCAGAAATTAAGAGAAGAGTCTAGAGCAGTTTTTCTGCAAAGGAAAAGTAGGGAACTCTTAGACAATGAAGAATTACAGGTGAGAGTAGAGAAAGGAATGACTTAAATGTTAATAAGCATATATGATTGATAGCACCTACACCGTGAATGTTTTGACTTAGAACCATTCTTGAATGAGATAAGGGGCAAAGGAAGTACTCTTAAATTAAAGATGGGAAAAGAAGATTAGAAAGTTCAATATTAAAACTCCTTTAAAGGGATTTAACTTGTTTTTACAAAATTTGTGAGTTTTTTTTTGTTTTTCTTTGTTTTACTATTCATTTGTCCTTCTGTGTCACTTTTAAGAATTTATGGTTTTTACTGGACAAACACCAGACACCACCCATGATTGGAGAGGAAGCAATGATCAATTATGAAAACTTCTTGAAAGTTGGAGAAAAAGCTGGACCAAAGTGCAAGTATGAATCATTTAAACTAGTATTTGTGTTTAAGTTAAACATCTCAAACTTTCAGATGAAAAATATTAAAGAATTGTTAAAAATTAACTTAAAGCTCTCCGATTAAAAAAAAAATTCTTAGTCATGGAGTCTTAGAATTTGGGAACTAAAAGGGACCTTAGAAATGGAGACCTGGCCAACAGTGAAAGGGCAAAGCAACCCACATTTTAAATGGTTTTAAAAATTTAAATTTCTGAGGAATAAATAGCCCCTTGGTGCAGGGATGGGGATAATGAAAAGTGTAGTTGTGTACATAAGGTGGGGGAAAGGGAAGTGGTTTGAAGAAAAGAACATTAGTCAAATATTTTTTTAAATACAGAGAAGAAAGAATCCCTAAGTCAATAAATCTTAAATACTTTACTAGTATAGGTGAGGAATTTTGTTAGTACTGTGTTGAATTTAATATACCTTTAAAAAAGGCCAAACAGCAGGCCATGTTTCATGCACAGTTCTGTTGAGGGAAGTACTGTGTTATTTTTTTGTCTTTTAGTCCCCAGAGCCTAGCACAGTGTTGTATTTAATAGTCTCTTAAATGCTGGCTGTTTTTTAAATGTTTGTGGATGATTAAATTCATAATAAAAAGATTTCTAAAAGGAATAAGTATTCCCTGTTATTTTTAACTTTGTTCTAAAATTACTTCATTTATGACACTACATTTGATAATTCATCTCTTAAGTAATTTCTGTCATGTTTGCAAATTACTTAATCTCTCTTTCTTAGGCAGTTCTTTATGGCAAAAGTCTTTGCTAAACTTATTCATACAGATCCCTATGGAAGAATCTCTATCATGCAGTTCTTTAATTATGTTATGAGAAAAGGTAGGTATAAGGGTGGTAATACCTCTTTTCCTCTAACTCTTGGAAAAACAGTCATATGATTAGATTATGGCCATGTCTTTATTTATTAAACAATAATAACTTCTATCTGCAAAGAACTTTAAAGTTTAGAAATCCTTCAGAGATTTTATAAAATAGGTAATACAAGTATCCCCATTTTATAGATGAGAAAATTGAAGCTCACGGAGCTTGAGGGGACATTGGAAAGGACATTTGACTGAGTTTAAGAGAGACCAGGCTTCCATCCACTTCTGCTTCCTGGATTGACTGATCTTTTGATCATGAGCAAGTCAGGGAGACCACTCTATGCCTTAGTTTTCCCATATAAAAACCAGCTACAATAATAGCCCTTTGCTTAACCTCACAGAGTGGTTGTAAGGAGGTCGTGGACCTGCTGCCTGACATTGAGGGACTGGGTGTGTTGGGGCGGGGGGAGGCGGGAGGGGAGAAGGGCTGGGGTGGAAGGGCTGGCCATTGAGGTTCCCTCAGCTCTAAAGTTCTGAGATACTACGTGTTTGTGAATTGAGATAATATCTATAACGTGTAACATAAATGTCAGTTAAAATTTAAGTGATTTGACTACAACAACACAGCTAATAAATGGTGACCTTCGGTCTTTTGACTTTAGATTGAATGTTTTTCGTGCTCTTTTTTCTATATTACCTCTTCTAACATAGCAGCACTATTTAACCAACGTCAGAGTACCTTAGAAACATATAGTAATTCAGATAGTTTAAAATGTGGCATCATCAAGATGTCAGAAGACTGACTCCAAACTAGCTCTGACCGTCTTACCCTTGTAATCTTGTACAAGTCACTGGACCTGTCAGGGCCTCAGTTTCCTCACCTTTAAAAATGAGGGGATTGTCCTGGGTATTATGTGGGTCCCTTCCAGGTCTGATTTTGTGGTCTTTTTATATTGACAGCCTGATCCATAGAGTGTCCATGCATTTTTCCTCACTTAGAATTGTTTACAACTTGAAGAGACTAACTAGCAGATAGAATAGGTCATTACCATGTGGTTAAGAATTTAAATATATAACACTGAGCATAAATATGCTAATTGTGCTAAAGGATGGAACGTTTAATTCATTCTTGCTTTAGAGTTTTAATATTTGGACATTTTGAAAAGTTTAAAGTTAACCCAGGTTCACAAGCTCTGTTTTCCTGGACTCCTTATTCTCCTTCACCCCACCACGTGGTTGTCACATCCTGCTGATTCTGCCTTTGTTAGCATCTCTCAAATACCTCTCCCCTTTTTACTGATACGGCTACTACTTTAAGTCTACGGTACCTTTCTCTTTTTATTTCATCTTATTTATTTATTTATTTTGCTGAGACATTTGGGGTTAAGGGACTTGCTCTCAGGGTCACCCAGCGAGTAAGGGTCAATGTCTAAGGCTGGATTTGAACTCTTCCTGACTCTAGGGCCAGAGCTCTCTTTACTTTGCCACCTAGCTGCACCAACATGTTACCTTTGCTTCTAATCTTTTCCTTGTCCAGTTCATCCTCTGTACTGCTGCCAAATTAATATTTCTAAAGCATGAATCTGAACATTTTATTCCCTTATTCAAAAATCATCTGTGGCTCCCAGTTTTAAACCAGTAGGATAAAATAAAAACTCTTTCCTTGAGGTCCCTTGCCAATTTGGCTCCAGCCTATTCCAAGATTATTGTACCTTGTGTCCTTTCTTTCCCTCTGCAGTCCAGCCAGGGTGACCTATTTAACTTTACTATGTGCCATACCCTGTGCTATGTTCTGGGGATACAAGGAAAGGCAGAAGACAGTCCATGTCCTCAAGGAGTTCACATTCTAATTGGGGAGACAACTTGCAAACAATTGTGTACAGACAGACTCTATACGGTATAAATCGGAAATGATCAATGGAACGAAGATGCTAGAATTGAGAGTGATGAGGAAAGGCTTCCTAGAGGAGGAATTTTAGCTGGGGCTTGAAGGAAGCCAGGGAAATCAGAAAGGAGAGCATTCCTTAGAATTGGGACTGCCAGTGAAAATGCTTAGAGTCAAGCCATCAAGTGACTTTGTGGAACCCCTTCCCTCCCCCCAAAAAGGCAAGGAGGTCCGTGTCCCTGGATCACAGAGTAAGTGGGCACACTAAGTCCCATCACCTGACCCCATGTTTGGAATGTACTTTCTTCACCTCTTTACCTTCTAAGATTCATCTTTGTGTCTCCTCCTGCATGAAACCCATCCTGGTATCCATATATTTCTTTTGTATGTCGTTCAGTATATTCTTTTTTTTTTTTTTTTTTTTTT
>CM053582.1:367294343-367317036 GCA_028627135.1 Pseudochirops cupreus | reverse complement strand
ACACACACACACACACACACACACACACACACATCTTTATATTGTTCCCCTCTGGTAAAAGAGACTATTTTAATTTTGGCTTTGTATTCACAGTGACAGACAGTACATGCACTTAATAAATGCTTGCTGCGTGAATGACTTTACTTAGAATTAAAGCAGTTAATTTGTAACACCAAATAGCCTTCCATATGAATTATGGTTTACTGTTTGTTCTGGGCTTTATTGTAGTTGGAAATATCCTGCGGCTAAAAGTCAGTTAATATATGTGTAAATTGGGTTTGGAAGTTTGCATCTGTCACTGAGCACATGGCATTTATTATGTGTGCTCAGGTATATAGAAGGATCAATCTCACATGTTTCTGAATTTTCTTTTATAGTGTGGCTCCACCAAACAAGAATAGGACTTAGTTTATATGATGTGGCTGGCCAAGGTTACCTTCGGGAATCAGTAAGTATAAATTTACTAACAATACTCTAAGTATTGTATTTTAAGTAAATCTTTAAAAATACTTCCCTATCTTTGCTCTTGCATAGGGCTAAGACATAAGTCAAAATTAGGAAATGTTATTCAGACGTTAAAAATGTTCAATTCATACTAGAAATAAGTTTTTCTTAAGAAATAATGGGGGGGAAAAAAGAAGGAAACATGGAAAAAATCTAAGTACTTACTGTGTGCTAAATACTCTACAAATATTTGATCCCTAGAACAGCCTTTGGAGGTAAGTGCTATTATTCCCATTTTACAGTTGAAGAAACCAAGGCAATTAAGTGACTTGCCGAGTCACAGTGAGTACCCAAGGCTAGATTTGAATTCAAGTCCAGCACTCTATCCATACCACCTGACTATCTCAGTACTTTCTTGTGGAACATAAGTAGTAATTTTTTAAAAATGAAAGTTTTGGCAATCTATTTACAGGCCTGATGTGTGAGATTTTAAAATGTTGTGATAAATTTTTAGGTGTGTAAAAGATAAAAAAATTAATAATGTGACATTTACTATCACTTTATAGGTTTGCAAATTCAGCCATCAAGGGGCTTACTTATTTTCTTTAGTCACTTGGACTGCATTTAGTATAAGCTGCAACAACTTGGGAGTAGTTTTGTAGTTTTGTTATTTTGTTATGGCCTCGTATTTTAAACATGAAAATTTCTAGTTAATGTATCAGATTCTTTGTCATGTGCTTTTTTTAAAAAAAGAAACCTAGAACTGTATTAAAATAGCTAAGCATAAACATTAATTGATATTATAAATTACTATTTTAATGAGATGACAAGGACTTAGTTTTAAAACATTAAAGTACCTCACTCAGTAATTATTTACTATTGTCAATTGAGCAAGCATGACTTAAAAAAAAATCCTTGGATTTAAATAAAACATATCTTTCAGATCTTGTTTGTACTTGCCTTCAAAATCTGCCCAAAGTGGATCCATTGTTCAGGTTTCTTCAAGACTTCAAACTATTTGAACAAAAGAAACATTTGCCTTTCTCTTTCTCTCTCTCCCTCTTTCTCTCTCTCTCTCTAAAGAGAATTCTCTACCTGCTTTTGCTTTACCATAATGTAGGTGTTAACTGTGCTGTAGAGCCATTCAGCAGGGCCTCAACCCCAGGTTTATTGCCCGGGCTCTGTGTTCATCTGTCTTCAAGTCTAGATCTGCTCGTGGTCCTAGTTTTTTTTAAATTGCCATCACCATCTCTTTTCTTTCTGGAATCCTCTAACTCATTTCAACAGACATTTATTTATTAAAGATTTACAAGCTGCAAGGAGCTTCCATTCTAATGGGAGGAGATGGCACATACACCAGGAAGACAGCTTTAGGAGGGAGAGAACAGTAATAATGGAGGAATTCAGAAAAGGCTTCCTGTGGAAGCAAAGAATACTGAGCAATGGAGATGATGAAGAGAGGAGAGAGTGAGGGGGAGAGAGAGAAGACAAAGGGGCGGAGAAAGAGAGGGAAGTGGGGGGGTGGATAGAAAGGGAGAGGAAAGTCAGAGAGCTTTCTCAGCTTTAACTTAGTCCTCTTTGAAGTCAGGTTTCATTTCATTCCTAATTTTAAAAATGGTGGGTCTCTTTAGTCATTTTTTCTAAAGTTCAGAATTAATTACAAATTAGTGCTCTGCAATAAGTAACAAAATTCTTTACTGCAACAGAATATAATATTTTAAACAATTTAAGTAGAACATTTTAACAAAGCTTTTAACAGACTTAGTTTCCTCATAATGGTTGTGAGCTTATTTTACTGAAGAGGTTAATACAGAGGATTGTAATCACGGAAAATTATGTATCATTGTTTAAATAGGAATCAGGAATGGGAAGATTGTATATTGAAGCTTTAAAACTTTTTTTTCAGGATTTAGAAAACTACATATTAGAACTTATACCTACTTTGCCGCAGTTAGACGGACTAGAAAAATCGTTTTACTCCTTTTATGTCTGCACCGCAGTTAGAAAGTTCTTCTTCTTCTTAGATCCTCTGAGAACAGGTAAAAATAAACTTTAGAGCTGTTACGGTAGTGTTTGCTTATCAGTTTGTGATGAGTAGAAATATGTCTTGGAAATGTTTCTCTGAAATGCTGCGGTAGCTCGTAAATTTCAGAAGCTAGAAAAGAAAAGAAGGACTGGCAGCAGCGATTTATGGATTTGGGAGCTCTGTTTGAATAGTGACTGCTGCTGACCGCCACGAACGTGAGTCACTTAACCTCAGGGCCGCAGTTTCATCATTTGCAAAATGGAATTGGATGAGACAGATTCCTTAGTGTATTCCTTTGTGCTCTAAAAAATTCTTTACTTTTAAAATAATGTGCTTTATACTTAGTTATGATGAAGACACTGTTATCTGTCATACAACTGCTCTAAGAGTAGTGAATTTAAATATATCTATCTGCTCTATATATTCTCACCCAGTCCCTGCTGTGATCAAAACGATCCTGTATACATTTGTACAGTAGTTGGCCATGAAGCACAATTATTTTTCCCTCCATAGAGTTATTCTGTGCAAGCAGAAAGTAGGTGAGCAGTTTTGGTCTCATTAATAACATCGTGCTGCTGACAAGTGACTTCACCCCCCCAGACGTAGAAATCCAGTGGGTTTTCTATCGCCCCATAGGGTCACAAGAATGGTATTTTTCCCTCCATGGTCGTATTTGAAATGATTTATCCTCTTTTGTTGAACCTGTCCTTATTTTAGAAACAAATGAAATATATCCCAGGTTTTTAGAATGGTAATTCTTTACATGAATATGTGCTGGGATTTAAGATGAAACTAAGTAATTGTATCAATGTTATTTTAGGAAAGATAAAAATACAAGATATTTTAGCATGCAGCTTCTTAGATGATTTATTAGAGGTAAGTAAATTATTTTAACAATATTATATTATTCTAGTTTATAGTTATAATATTCTAATTATGTTTCTGTCCTGCACATTTAGCTTAGGGATGAAGAACTTTCTAAAGAAAGTCAAGAAACAAATTGGTTTTCTGCTCCTTCTGCTTTGCGGGTTTATGGTATGTTGCTAAATTATGCTAAAATTTGTATAATTCTAAATGACTTACCTTTAATATTGTAACATTTGATTGGGAAGATACCCAAGATTTACTGAAGTACGTTCTTAGCACTAAAAATTGATTTAAAAAAAAACTTTCCAAAATGTATGGTGCTTTTCAAGTTTCTTAAGTAGGTTATAGTGAATGATCCTAGGAATGTAATTTAACCGTTTTTTACTCAGAGTTATGAATTTTTGCGGTGCTGTAACATAATGAAGACCATGAGAACCACTGAATAGTATAGGGCTTAGCTCAGTCCTCCACTGAATTTCTCCAGTCAGCGTGCTCTTCTCTGTGATGATTATGCTGTCTCCCATCGGTAACATCAGAACGAACGTTATTTATAAGACTGTGAGCCCCAGCACCAAAAGCCAAACTGCTGTGTTAGTCAGATGGGCCTCTTACCAAGCATTTACTAATAAGCATGTCCTGAGTCAGTGTCGGTCATCATCAGTAGTATTATTACTGTACCTCCAACTTCATTTGAAAATGTAAGATGTTGAATAAGTACCATTGACTGTGGGTAGAAACATGTATGTAAATAATGGTTTCTAACCCTCCTGTGATACGGGAGCATTTCATCTGATTCCATTTCTGCCCCCTAGGCCAGTATTTGAACCTTGATAAGGACCACAATGGAATGCTCAGTAAGGAAGAACTCTCCCGATACGGAACAGCAACGATGACCAATGTCTTCTTGGATCGGGTCTTCCAAGAATGCCTTACTTATGATGGAGAAATGGTATTAGATTAATCTTAACAAATTCATTTCCCAAAGTTCTTAGCATCCTTTCCCTTAAATCCTAATATCCTCTTACTCCTGTCAGTGATTTCCTGAAGAAATTTAGCCAGTTCTTTTTTGGGTGCTCACGATTTCTGTGAGGTTCAGAGCCTTTTCATTGTACTGATTGCCTGCTTGTTGTATATGTTAGGTAAAAATGGACAATTTTATTCTGTGGTGTTGTACCTTTTGTTACAGCAGCGTATGATGATTGCCAGATCTTATGGATTTTTTTAAAAGGTGGTATCATAAGGTTAGTTCTAATATAATATCTACCTTTTGGTTCAGCATGCATTTATTAACTGCCAACTGTGTGCAAGTTCCTGTGCCAGGAACTGGGAAACAAAGATGAGAATTCTTGTCCTCCAGGGGTTTACTGTAAGTTCTTAACCAGTTAATATTAAATGATTTTTGTTTGGCTGATTGATAGGAAATTGTGTAAAATTACTAATTAGTTCATGTTACTTTTGAGGTGCCAACAGGAAGTCCAGTCCATTAAGAATTTAGTAATCACCTACCATATGCCAGGAATATGCTACTTACTGGAGATAGACAAAAAAGGGAATGGGCAATGCTCTCAGGAATCAGATTTTTATATTATTTCCTAATTTGGCAATGATGGACCTCTAAGCTCTGATTTTTAAAAGTAAATTAAAGACCGTGTATCTCTAGCGAAAAAAGAAACTGTTCCACTCACAGAGAACTTACATAAATTAATGAAGTTTATTGCAGAATACTCTTTTTCGCTAGTGAAAGTCTGAGAAGGTTGGAGAGATTATATTTCTCAGATCTCTGTCTCCAGAGGGATCTCCACCAAACCATCTCAGATCAGTTTGTAGGAGTGAGGGGACAGATGGGCAACTCCCAAATGGCTAATGGGGTGTTGCAGCCCCACAGGTTGAATGGTAATACCAACACCAGCTGTCTGGGTGGCACAGAGACCCAGCTAGTGAGGGTGGCAACTAACAGAGATCTTAGTTGGAACAGTTTAACTGTAGATACATAAAGAAATGATCCCATCTCTGAAGCGTTTCAGTAATATTTTGTTTCCGTTCCTTGAGATTCAAGGGTAGTGGTTGACTACATGGGATGTTAGTCATAATATCTGAAGACTCGTCTGTCTTCTTTCTCTTTAAAGATGTGGAAATCTGTTACAGAAACAAGGGTGCTCCAAAAATGCACATTATTTTGTGTCATCATCTTATAGATGAGCATGATGAAAATTTAGAAAATAAAGAGAAATTTCCTCATTAGTTTAGGGAGATATGAGACAAAATACTGAGGTTTCGGTGAGTTGCATAGTTAAGGAGGAAACCCATCAGAGTTATTTAAGGAATGTTCTTTATGTTCTAAATAGCTTTTCTCAGCTGCCAACAGAAATCGCCCTCTTTGGTGAAGAATATAAACTCTTTTGTCAACAAGGTTTACAACTTTCTCTAGGGATTCTGTATAGAAATGTTGGATACCCACACTTAGGGGCAAGATATAGATGATGATCCCACAAATGAGACTCAGAAGAAGGGTCAGAATATTCTTTAGGAGTGTGGAAGAGACCTAGCAGAGAGCAGTGTCCGAGGCAGGAAATCTTATTTAGGAGGAGGATGCCAGTCATGTTAGAAGCATCAGAAAGCTCAGGAAGGATAAGGTCTGAGAGGAGGCCTTTGGATTTAACAGTCATCCTGTTAACATTAAGGAGAAAAGGTCTCAATTTACTAACATACATCTTTAGTAAGCAATAGCAATATGTTACATTCACAGGACAGCAGTTATACAAAACCTGACTAGTGAACATCTTCTTTTACACATTATGGAAAGGTATGAAGGCTGAAGAACAGTCTTTAAGGAATATTATTACAGCATAGCTTTGCTGATATCCAAAATGGAATACACTATCTAAGTAGGTAACAGTACAAGATGGTTTTAGAAGGAAGAGAATACTAATAATTAGAAATGGCAAGGAAAACTTGTAACGGGATGTGCCTGTGCTGAGTGTTAAAGGAAGCAAAGGATTCTCAGAGACAGAGATTAGGGTGGAGTGTATTCCAGACACAGTAGACGGCCCTGCAGTGACATGAAAGCAGGAAATGAAATTGTCTGTTCAGGTAGCCTAGAGCCAGCCCGTGAAAGACTTTAGATAGCTTAGCTGAGGAGTTTTTATTTTATTCTAGTGGTATACACTTCAGGAAAATAGTTTTGTGCACCGTTAGTTAGAACTGTGAACTGGTACAACTATTCTGGAAAACAATCTGGAGCTGTACCTGAACTGTAACTGCTAATCTCTACAGGCCTTGTGACCCAGCAGTCTTGGACACATATTACAGAAAGGTAAAAGAAAAAGGAAAATATGTATATACAAAAATAGTGGCAATTTTTGTGGTACAAAAGTTAAGATTGTGAAAACCATAGTGGATAGAAAGCCAGCTTCACAGCTGGGAATACCTGAGTTCAAATCCTGGCTTTGATCCATATTAGCTTTGTGACCTTACGTAGGTCATTTAATCTCACAGTTCTCTAGACACCTCTTTAAGACTTTTAAGTGGCAAGAGAAAGTACAGACCTGGATTTGTAAAAGGAGTTTCCTTACTTTATCTATTCAATGAAATCACCAGTCCAGTCTCTATTCCTAAAGGAAGATTTTTTTGGATCAACTTTGTAGAGGATGCATTGGCATAGGAAGAATGTCTAGAAGCAGGGAGACTTAATTAGGAGGGCTGTTGGAATAGTTGAGGTGAGAGGTGATGAAAGCTAGAACCAGAATGATGGCCTCCTGAACCGAGAAAAAGGGGCTGGCTCCAAGAGATGGGAAAAGCAGTCAGTAAAACTTACTCATTTATTAGCTGTGGGGGTGGGGATGAGCGAAACTACAGATGTGCAGATAATGCTTATGTGACTGGAAAGAGTGAGTATCTCAACAAAAGCAGAGGAGTTTGGAGGAAGCATAGATTTAGGTGGGGAGATAAAAGATTTTGGTTTTATATATGCAGAATTTGAGGTGTCTGTGATATATCCAGGTAGAAATGTATAGTACTCAGTGGGCAGTGCAGGAGTGGAACCCAGGAGAGAAGTGAGGGTTAGATGTATAGATTTGGGAATCATCTCTACAATGTAATTGAATTTAGCTAATGAGGCCACCAAGACAGAAGGTGTTAGAGAAGAAGGCCTAGGAAAGAGCATTGGTGCATATCTCTATTTGGGGGTAAAATGTGGATCCCACATGGATCTCACAAAAGAAATTCACAAGGAGTGGTCAGAATGTTAGAGAGCATTGTCACTAAGTAGGAGACCACATCCTGGAAGAGGAGCTCGGTCACGCCAGAAGCCGCAGATCCAGAAAGAGTGAGAAAAGACCACTGATTGGATTTACCTGTCCGATGTCAGATGTCAGTTGTCAGAGCAGAGTATAGTGGGTGGGAAAGTATACAGAAGATGAGTTTTTTAGAAGCTGCACTGCGAAAGTGGAGACATAGGACAGAATAGTTTGAGAGAATGACCATTCAAACCAAAGAAAATTAAATAGAATAACTCTTGATGTTATTAAGTTTTGGGGGCTGTATTGTCCCTTTATCACAGTCAAGAGATTTCAGGGTCGTCAAAAATGAAAATTCTAATTGTGTAAAAAAATTAACTCACATTCCTTAGGGCAAGAACTAGAGGGGCTGGAAAAATATTCCAATATAGTAATAGTTGAGGAACAAGGTCAACATTTTGCAAAAGTAAGGGAATGAGACCTTCCTTATCTTTTAGCTGAAACAGCTCTTGGCTAAATAATAGGCTTCATTGTGGGGAGCAAATCCCCTGAGGGAAAAAGTAGTGATAACTGTTGCTGTGTAACTCCCACAACTGGAACAACTGACAATATAGAGTTTATAGTTTCCTGATAATTTAAAGGGAATAAACCAAACCAGAGACCATGGATTGAGTTAGAAAGTAAATGATGCCCTCATTAGACTCTTTCTACTGTGATTTTTACAGGCCTGAATTCTTAATAGTTTTTGCATATAGAAGTCTTTATTAGTTTATTTTCAATAAGGAGCTTTCATGAAAGTATTTCATCTTCCTTTACCATACCAAGATAGTATTCTAAAATTACTCCTTAAAAAAGAGAATTCAGGTCCTACTATTATATCTGCACTTTTTTTGTGGGGGTGGAGGGGATCGGTACTTGCGGGGATCAGAAAAGGATTAGTTCTCATCATGGAAAATTTCATAGGTTCTATATGGTTATTTAACAGGCTGTAAGTTTTCAAACTGTTCAAAGGGATTAATTCAGGTTTTCTGGTGTGTTTTTTCAGCTTACTCTAACAGACTTTCTGGTTAGTTTAATTTGATTCAGAAGTGGTATACAGCAGAGATGAAGACCAAGAAATTTAAATCTATTGTCCATTTCAGTGTGAGACTTCAGTCACTAATTTATTTTCAATTTTTTAAAGAAAGGCAGATAAGATTATTTAAGGTAGTTAGATCAGTCTGATTGGGAATAGTTTAAGTTCTTATCAACTATACAGTATTAACTAATAACGTGTATTCGAAATTAGAATTAAATTTACAGCTACAATAGTTATTATTTCCCACTGACTTTAAAATAATGTTAAAACTCTTAACTTTACTGATTGCAAAATATTTTTAGTATGTAGTCGTTTGGGCAGTCCTGAATTCAATCACTCAAGTGTTTATCAAGCAACTGTTATGTATAAGCATTGAGCTGGGCACTGGGGGTACAGAGACAAGACCAAGTAGTTCCTGTGCTCACGGTGCATTGTACTGTAATACTTATCTCCTTTTCTCGTAGGATTACAAGACCTATCTAGACTTTGTGCTTGCATTAGAAAACCGAAAAGAACCTGCAGCACTGCAGTATATTTTTAAATTGCTTGATATAGAGAACAGAGGATATCTGAATGTCTTTTCTCTTAATTATTTCTTCAGGGTAAGTCTCTCTTACAGATGTTTTGTGAATATATGTCAGCTTAGATTATGTTTTATAAATGTTTAAACAGGTACTTTGCTATTTAACATTTTATATTTAGTTTGTTAACCAATGTAATTTTGGCCAAAATTGTAATTTTTTTTTAATTGAAAGATAAAGGATCGTTATAAACTAAGGTGGACCCTCCAGTCCTGGTGGTGAGTGTCAGCACAGGTAGACACTGATCAGGCCCATGCCCACACTACTTTTTGTTCTCTGGGTAACCTCCAAATAAAGGAATATGTAGAAATTTTGTGGTGAGTTTGGATTCTTTACTATATAGGACTAGACCTTGTATCTGTCTTTGGACCTTTATTAAAGCATTTTTGTCACGGATGCTTCTTCAGTATGATTTTTTCTTCGTCTAATAGTTGTATCACACTTGGAATTGGTTCTGATTTTCAGTAGTTACAGCATTACTTTCCAGATGGATTAACTGTGGGCTATGAATACATAACCTTTTCAGAGAACCCATAGCCAGCATTCCATCCCAGTCTTTGTGAGCAGTGAGTACTTTCCCACTGCTGCCACAAGGACCACACTTAGTCCAAGCTAGAGGAGTGGACAACAGGATTTGTCCTCCTGTGGAGTGCAGTGAGTGCTCAGACACTCTCTTTATATTTTAAAATGACAGGTGCAGCGAATCAGACTTCACATTATGTTCATTTTTCTTTTTTTCAGTCAGGTTTGTTTTGAATTTTTTTTTTAATTTTTACTCATTTATTTTCCCTAATGCAGGCTATTCAAGAATTAATGAAAATCCATGGACAAGATCCTGTCTCATTTCAAGATGTCAAGGTTACTTTTTCTTTTCAGTTTATGTAGTGCCAGGTTGTGGAAATGAATTGACCATCATATATGAATCCCACAGAAGGAGTAAGAATATTTGAATTGAGGTTAAATTTCTTTTGGATTATGATAGGATATTTTTAATAGTGTATTTTTTTAGAAGTTGAAGCTAAATCATGTTATGTTGGAGCTATTCAGATAAGGAATTTTTCCTTTCAGTAAAAGACTAATTAATAATTAGATGGATCTGCCTAACATGCTACCAAATTTGCTCAGGCCTCGGGAGCTTAAAAACTACATGTCGAAAATAAACTGGGTTTCCCTCTCTTGTATTCATTATCACTTTATTCATCAGTCTTTCAGTAACTTTCAAAAATAACTGTCTTTTTTATGAAATGAAGCAAAATCACAGGATATTTTCAACTGACTTTAATGGCTAAACTAAAGGGTATTCTTATTTCTAGCAATTTTTTCCAAAATAATATAGCTAGATAGGCTACACAATATTTTCAGAACATTACTCTTCAAAACAGTATTTTCAACTGACCGGATTATTTTCTGGGTCAAAATCTAGTTTAACCACGACAAATTTGAAGTTTTAGTACAAGTACCTCAAGACCTGGCAATTTTTAAAAAATCTGTAGTGGTCTAAAACTAAGGATATGGTTATGGTTTCACAGATTTACACACACCCAACATTAAAAATAATACATTTAACTTGTCTGATTCCAGTACCAACCTTTTGTAAGCATAAGGCTGTGCTTTCTTCTGTGATGCTGCTGAGATTCTTTAATTGCTTTTGATTTGTAAAAACTACTGAAGTATACTTATGAATCATATATTTAGATTTTTAAAAAAATAGTCTTGTCCTTTACCCCATTTAATTTAAATAATAAAATCTGATTACCACTTATGGTTTAGTCCCATTTCTGTCTTCTAACTCATAGGAGAAAGCTAACACTTTAATGTTTGTCTTTGCCTCTTCTCCATTCAGTTTAAATGGTTGCCATTTGTTGAAAACCATGTTTTGTCTTGATCTTTATTGGGTCAACTGTATATTAATTTTTTGGTGAGCTGGGCTTTTAATCTGCTAATGGAATCTCAAACCAAGAAGCTTCACAATTCACTCTAGTAGACTAGAATTTCAGCCCGAAATCTTGTCTTGGCTTTATTAGTCACTTAACTATATGGTTCTCCTTCATAGGTTCTTCCTTCTCCCCCCTCCAGGAAAGTTAATTAGGTTATTTGTTAAATGCAGTAAAATAAGCAGAAGAAATTGCTAAGGGCAAGGATAATTTACAACCCAAAGTAATAGCATCTTTCATTTATTAGTCACACAAATTGAATAAAATGAATCCAGTGGTTGTGTTTCATTCATTGTATCTTTCCACATTTACAGGATGAAATCTTTGACATGGTGAAACCTAAGGATCCTTTGAAAATATCCCTGCAGGATTTAATCAGCAGTAATCAAGGAGACACAGTCACTACCATTCTAATTGATCTGAATGGCTTCTGGACTTACGAGAATCGAGAGGCTCTTGTAGCAAATGATAATGAAAACACTGCAGACCTGGAGGATACATGATCTTTAACAAACTAAACTATTTCCATTGAGACATGCTTGAATACTGTATGATCATACAAAAGTGAATAAATTGGAAGGGCGCAATTAAAATATTCATGTACCTGTAGAAAGTTGCAAGAGCCTGGTTTATTGTGATTTTTCAGTTTAAATCTGAAGCCAGTGGGGTCAAATACTATTTTTTAGGAGGTAAAATATTATCTGGTTAATGTGGCAGACAGTCATGTGCCATGCATGTCATAATGTTTTGCTGACGGTGTGAAGTGTCTCTTAAAATTCTGTAATAATTTGTAACAAGTAATTCTGATGACAAAATACGACTTCAGAAACTCTGTAATATATCTAATTTGAAACTTTATATTTGTAAAGTTCAGTTTTACTATAATTCAGTCACATAAAGAGAGTTCATACTAATAACTGATAATTAGTGGCAGTTTATAAAGTATATCATATATTGTCATTTGTAAAAACCCTGTATGATAAAAATCATCTTCAGTTTTAGGGATGAGGAAACTGAGGCTTAGTAGTAATGTGACATGCCCAAGTCCAGTCTGTTAGTTTGTAAAGCCTCAGTGCAGATCTTCTAATCCCCAAACCGAAGTCATTTATATTGTGCTACCTCCTAGATCTGCGGAAAGTTCTGTTTATACAACAGCATCTAAAAGATACAAAGGAGCAAATTAATATTTGGGCTTTTTTCCTAATTTCAAGTGAAAAAAAAAAAGAAACTTGTTCTAGCTGCTGGTTCCCTAGAGTTTCAACAGAAGCTACAAACCTCTGGATACATGCTTTACTTAAGTACTTGACTGGGGCTGGGCTTTTACAGTAGTTGAAGGAACCAAGCATAGGTGATGTTCATTTTATCTCGTAATAGAACCACTCGAGTTTGACTCTAATAATTACTAGAAGGGTGTGTGATAAGAGTAATGGTTTTGTACTCAAAACTTAGTAACTGTGTGAGTAAATAATTTTCCTCTTCTATAAAATAAGGATAATAATGGTTGTACTAGTTGTACCTTACTTCAACAGGGATCTTTTTTTTTTTTTTTTGCTTTTTTGGAGGGGGGAAGGCAGGGCAATTTGGGGTAAGTGACTTGCCCAAGGTCACATGGCTAGTTTTTGTGTCTGAGGTTGGATTTGAACTCAGGTCCTCCTGACTCCAGGGCTGGTGCTCTATTCACTGCACCACCTAGCCACCTCTGGGATTTTTGGTTTTTGAGGCAGAAGCTGAGGGCGTTTCTAGGCACAAAAACAAGCCAGTGGATAAGGAAAGATTTCATGTGAGAGGGGAGATAATGGAAGTGGCATGCTCCCAGAGGGAGTAAGTGGAAATGGAATCAAGGGCAGAAATAGGGGATCTAGATTTGGAACAGAAGAGAGAATAGGGAAGATAATGTGGGGATTGAAGGTTGTTTTTAGGAGGAAAGATGGTGAGGTGCATGCATATACACACATACATGCATATTATTTAATAAGCAATAAATATTTTATTCACTCAGAGGTCAGTGTATGGGGCATGTTATAGGAAGTATAAAAAGATTTAGGTGTAGCACTGAGGAGATTAGGAAAAATAAATGTTTAGTGGACCAAGTCAGCCTAGTTGTGAATCTTTCAGAGACTTTAAACAGCAGGAGCTCAGAAGGGGATGGTCAGAGTAATGTAGGATTGGGGTTAGAAAAGGGGGGAGGGATTTAAGGGTAGAGGACAGTCTAAAATCAAATTGATTTAAGATTTCGAAAGGAGGAAAATCGGGTTAGAACATGAGTGCCTGGGAGAATGGAGGACAGGCTTAGGAGGGAGAAATGGAAAGACAGAAAAGTGTAGTCAGAGTGGAACTTCAGAGTTGCAGATCATGCACGTGGAACATTGGTGGATAATACAGCTAAGGGTATGTGTGCGGCTGGTGTGGAATAAAGGTCCAAATTATGGGTGTTCAGTAAGGCTAATGAATTGGGAAGGAAGGGGATTTGAGGGGATATTAGCATTTATTCTGACATCGTCCAAGTAAGGGTTGGAAGTAGAGACTGTAAGCCCCCCCAGAGCTAAACTTTTTCAGAAGAGGAAGGGGACACCCTGGGGGTTACAGATGGCGGCCATCAGGCTCGGGATAGGGCTATACCTGGATACAGTGAACATTGAAGACAGTTCCTGAATGATGGTGGTAGGAACGCCAGGAAGGGGACAGTGAGGAACATAAAAATACTCTGAGTGTACTTTTATTTTGTACCAGTTAAAGAACGAATGCTTTAAGAATGAAGAGGGGGGCAGCAAGGTGGCACAGGGAATAGAGCACTGGCCTTGAAGTCAGGAGAGCCAGAGTTCAAATCTGGCCCTCAGACACTTGACACTCAACTAGCTGTGTGACCTTGGGCAAGTCACTTAACCCCAAATTGCTTTGCCTTCCCCCCTCCAAACAAAAGACTGAAGAAGGATAGAACACCAGTAAGGTATTGTAAAAAAAAAAATGAATTCAATTACAGACAGGAACAAATGAGGAGCTTCAGATGATCACGTAAAGCAAGTAATTTAATGAATTAACAGGTCATCATTTTAACCATTTTATACAATTTGCATAAACTTACATATTAAGGCACAGTAAATACATTGTATACAAAGTTAGGATAAGGGCCTGCCTAATCATGGTGAAGGTAGCACAAAAAGACAGTTCTGGACATTTCAAATCTTTTTTTGGGGGGGGGGGCGCCGTCTTTTTGCTTTTTGGAAGGGGGAAGGCAGGGCAGTTGGGGTTAAGTGACTTGCCCAAGGTCACACAGCTTAGTAAGTGCTAAGTGTCTGAAGCCAAACTTGAACTCAGGTCCTCCTAACTCCAGGGCTGGTGCTCTATTCACTGAGCCACCTAGCCACCCCGACATTTCAAATCTTAACATTAAAAGCTAACAAACAGATACATAATTTTAAAGTCACAGTTCAGTTGCTAGTTTTAACCAGTAGGGAAAACACATGATGAGTTATGATATAAAGTCTAAGTTTTGGGGGTAGGGTAAGTGGAAGGGGGTAGATGAAATGAAGAAATGACTAGAAGGAAACATTTATGTGTTAGATGGTACTTTAGAAGAAATAACTACACTACAACCTGGACTTCAATGGAAAATTTATTTTTTAAAAGAAAGGATTTGTTAAATATAAAGTTAATGCTTTAAGCAATGAACTATCAATCTGCAAGAAAAAGTACCATTTATCTATTATCAACATGCTTTTTGAAAATTAGAGGTTTATAAATTATAAAATGGTAAAAGGCTATGGGGAGAGGGTTTAGATATGAAATCTTGATTTTTTTTCCTTTATTCTATTAAAACCTTTAAAAAGATGAGGACAATTTGAAAATGGGGATAAAAATTTGATTCCTTCTTCAGATTTATTTTTCAAATTGCAACTGTTAAGTATATGCTTTGTGATCAGGAAAGAGGGGCAGCTAGGTGGTTGGAGCAGATAGGGTGCCAGGCCTGGAGTCAGACTCCTCTTCCTGAATTAAAATCTGGCCTCAGACACTTTATTACTTGTGTGACCCTGGGCAAGTCACTTGACCCTGTTTGCCCAAGTTTCCTAAAGCTGGAGAAGGAAATGATAAACCAATCCAGTATCTTTGCCAAGAAAACTCCAAGTGGGATCACGAAGTGTTGGACACGACTGAAAAACGACCAAACCATAGAGATCAGGAAGAGTAGTTTTTCACGGCGGATTTAAGAGATCTACATTAAAGCTGTTTTGAATGTATACACTTATTTAAACGGAAGACTGAATGGTTAATTTTGTTTAGATGTCTTTTTAACAATTATCCCCCATTTCTGAAAGCTTTGGTCAGTTTTTTAGTGTGTTTCTAACCGGATTTTAAAAGCAGCGTTTCTAAGACATACCACTCTTTCTTTCCTGCCCCTGCAATGCTCACAGATCAAATGGAAGTTACAAATACCCATCACAAACAGATCTCACCCCCATACTGATCGTGTACATTTGAGCACATTTTCACAAGGGACTCCTTATACCCCTAAGGTTTGCAGTTAACATGCTGGGTGATGGAACCACATGCACATTATTGATCACTTAATTTTATTCACTAGAAAACCAAGAATGATGAAGGCAGAAACTTCACTGCCAAAAGTAGGAATCTTTCTGAGCAATTTTTATATACTTTAATTTTGAACATATTCTCCTTGTAAATTATTCAGTTGTTAAATGGATCTTTACAGCTTGTATATGAAGTACTTTTAAAACTGAAAATGAGTCAAAATTTGATTAAGTCCCTAATTCCACTATTAAGAAAAAGTCAAGATTTAGGACGTTTAAACAAGCTGAAATTACTTTATCTTAAAAGCTACTTTGGGAAGAATGGAAATGAACAGTTCCACTCTAACCAGAACATTATTTTCCATGACTAATGAGTATGAATTTTTCTAAACTCACAAAGAAAAAAATGATTTTCATCTTATTTGAAGACCAAATTTTAAGGTGCTGAGGAAATTTGGCTCTAATAGTGTAACAGCCAGGGTCAACATAAATATGGCAACAAATCAGAAAATATTTTTTAAAAGCCCATTTTGTTTCTAAAATTTAGAAATGCCACTTCAGGTCACCACATGCCTTGCCCAGTGTCATAAACACAAAAAGACACTTGCATTTGGACATTCAGACAAAAGATCTTCCACTGCTTTTACACAGGAGACTTAAGCTTTAGCCGATTTTTCTTAGCCCTGTCCTCAGAAAACTGCTGTTTACTAGACAGACTTCAGAGTCTTTAAGAGAAACCCTCGAGCTACGGAATTTTCAACAAAATTTTAAATATAAATAAATTTCACTGTAAATTTCCTTAAGTTAAAAAAATACCCCGGAGTTTGAAATGTGCTAAATCGTTTTATTCTGAGCTGTGGCTAACAGGGGTTAAGCTTTGTTTATTTTCCATAGTTACTGCGGAGCCTCCGTCCATTTCAAAATTGAGGTTCACGAAGGAGCTCGAGGCCGTTGCCTCTGGCTGGTCTGTCTGGACCGGGGAGTCGCCCCGGCGCTGCTTCTGCTGCTCCTGATACTGTCTTTCTGCCTCTTCAGACATTTGATTTTCTTCTTCTTCCTCTTCCTCCTAAAAAGAGAGAAAATTAAATATGGAAATTTAGTGGTGAGATGTTTTCTCTTAATCAACTAGGTAGGTCAAGAATAAAAACTGTCATGTGGATTAGAAAAAGGAATTACCTCAGCTGGGGTTATCTAGGAAGGTATTTTAGAGCAGGGAATTTCTTAAGCTGGGTTTAGCAGAATTCATTCAACAATCCTTTATTACATACTTACATGCAAAGCACTGGGCTGGGCAACAGAGCCCTGCCCTCATGGAGTGCAGGAGACCTGACACAAACATTCACACAGTCACATTTGTGTGAGATCAAAAATGTCATGTGAGGTCAAAGGAGCTCCAAGAGTTTAGCTGTGTGGCCCTAGGCAAGTCACTTATCTTTTGTCTTCCTCAGTTTCCCTCAACTGTAACGCAGGAACAACAATAGCACCTATCTCAGGATAAAATGAGATGATCAGAATTCTGACGTGTTTAGCAAGTGCTCAGCACACGGTAGTTGATTAATAAATGTTTGCTGCTTTCCCTCTAAGGGAAAACTCCCAGCTTCATTCAGGGAAAGTTTCCATCCACTCCAAGGGCTCCTATTGCTTCTACTTTCAAATACAAATTTCTTTAGCTCGTAATCCTTTTTCACAACCTGGGCCCAACCTTTTCTAGCCTTAATTACTCCTCCATCTACACTCTGTGATGGGGCCAAACTGGCATCTCGTATTCTAACAGGACCATAGACACCTTCCCTCCTCGCCTCTCCTTGGAGCCTTCCCTTCTGCCAGACAGCCCCAGCACTGCCCTGCCTGCAGCCTCTTCCTCCCAGACGGCTCTGTAGTTAATCTTTGTGCTTGTTCTGTGTATGTTTCCATATATACCTGTCTCTGCACAAGCGTGTAGGGCCCATGCGAGCAGGGGCTGTTTGATTCTTTGCACTCGTGTTCCTAAAACTCACACAGTGCCTCCACATAGGAGGTGCTGGATAAATGCTCGCTGAGGTTGGGTTTTAATCAGATGCTGAATGACGTGTACAGTTTCACAGAGAATGACACGCACGAACATGAAAAACAAGGTATGATGGAATCTAGGATGACTGGAGCAGAGTGAATATGAACCAGCAGGGAAGGAGAAATGCCTAGAAAGACAGGTGGTACGAGACTGTGAAGAACCTTGAGAGCCGGGCTATAGACACTGGACCTCACCTGGTGTGAGAGGGTGCCACTGATAAATTTTGAACATGGCAGTAAAATAAGCAGGTTTATGCACACAGAATCTAGCAGTAATTGAGGGGCATAGGTACTCAAGGGCAGCAACAGGAAGTAGGAAGAGGACAGATTCCAGAGATGATAAAAAGGGATCAGGAGCATCTGGTAAATGGCTGGATGAGAGGGGTGAGTGAGAGAGACAAATAATTTGGAGACATTAAAAAAAACAACCAAGAAATCTTGGATATCATGTACTACATGACAAGTTCCAGCTCAGATGCTGCAATCAAAGGGGATTCAGTTTTGTGGGAAAAATTCTAAACATATTTTTGATGTTCTCATGTGAGCAGCAGCAGCAACACTACCGTAGACAAGATGGTAATAAAACGAGCTAGGAAGAGAGGACAGCAGCACGGGTTTTTATATGGCTTTTATATATGCTTGATGCCTGGATCAGTTTCCTTTTTTCCACTGTAATTCCTGCCCTCATACTAACAGACTCCTTCACGATTGCCCAAGTGTTCTACTTTCTGGATGAATAAATTCCTCTAGCCATAATCACCTACCCATAACTCCTATGCCTTACTACTTCCACACCTATGTTTTCATCTTCACTGTGCCTTTTAGTTCCTCTACCCTCCAATACTTTGTTAGGCCACAACCCCGCACATGACTATACTTGTCCCTCTTCTAAAGAGGTCCCTGACCTCCTAGTGATCCCTCGTACCCTGGCCTCAGGCCTCAACAAACTCCAACCCTGGATTATACCCACCATCTACCTCCTCGGATCTTCATCACAGGCTGCTGAAGGGCAGGATCTCATTCGGTTATCTGGACGGGGCTCAATACAAACATGTTCATCCTAACCAGGCCCTCACTGGAGCCATCCTTTTACTCTTAATTTTCTACGTCACTCTCCACAACAGATGTTTCCAAATTTTGTCTTCTCTCCTTGTGCCTTCCACAACACTCCCTCCCCTCCCTTTCTCAACTGAGGAACTCAAATATTTCACCAAAAAAATGGAAACCATTCAGTGTATCTCTCTTCCTCCATGCCTAATTTCACAGACCCTTGAAATCATCCCATTTTCCTCCTTTAGTCTGATGAAGAGGTGACCCTTCACATCAAGGTCAAACCCTCCACATGTGCCTTTGATCCCATTCCTTCCATTCTCCCATCCTGGCCTCAACCTCTCCAATCTTCAGTCTTTCTCTTCTACTGAATTCTATCATACTACCTACAAATCCAGTCTCATCATCCTTAAAGAACCCTGACTCGAGGGGCGGCTAGGTGGCACAGTGAACAGAGCGCTGGCCCTGGAGTCAGAAGGACCTGAGTTCAAATCCGGCCTCAGACACGTAACACAAAAAAACTAGCTGTGTGACCCTGGGCAAATCAGTTAACCCCAATTGCCCTCCAAAAAAAGAAAAGCACGCAAGAACCCTGACTAGATACCATTATCCCTGACTGCTACCATCCTATATCTCTTCCTTTTCTTAATGAAGTTCTGAGAGAGAGAAAGAGAGAGAAGAGAAAAGAAAGGAAGGGAAGGAGAGAGGGAGAGAGAGATAAGAGCTTCTATTAAAGGGCTTATTATGGATCTAGACAGTGCAGAACACGGAGGACACAGAGCCAGGCAAGCAAGACATTCTCTGTTCTCAAAGAGCTTGAATTCTAATGGTAGAGGACAACACATAAAGGGGAACTGAAAAGGGTTGGGAGCCAGGTGGAGAGGAAAATGGTAAGGCTTAGGGATGGGTGGGAAAAGGCATGGAGACCTAATTCTGGGCAAGATAAGAGGAAATCTATCAGAGGCCACTGTCCCAGGGGTAGAATACAAAGTTCTAGTAGCATGGAGATAGGGATCATGGGGATAGAGATGATGGAAGGATTTGGTGACCAGAAGTGAATTGAAGGCTTGTTCTGGGCAAGGCAAAGTGAAAGTACATTTGAGTCCAGGATGCTTCTTTCGGGTTCAAAGTTCTGGTGGAGAAGAGATGGGAATGATGGCTGGAATGGAAGTGGCATGGTTTGGAACTGTTAGCTGGAAGTCATCTTTAATTAGTGCTTCCTCTTCCTCATCTCCCCACTCAACTGAAACTGCTTTCCTCAAAGCTGTCAATGACTTAATGGCCTCTTTTAAATCCTCATTCTTCTTAAATTCTCTGCAGCATTTGACAGTATTGAGCACCATATTCTCTTGGATCTAAACTCTCTGGGTTTTCATAGCACCAATTTCTCTCTTGTTTCTCCTCATTTTCTGAGTTTCCTTTTCTGGCTCAGCATTCACATCATGCCCACTAACTGTGTACTTACTGGTTTTCTAGTAAATATTTAACAACTAGCTCTCAAAAAAAAGGGGAGGGGGCACAATATACTTTTAAATTTAATTTGCATTATTAACATTTCCTCCACCCCTCTCTTAAGACAAGGTAATCAAGCAAACAATAAATCAAATCCTTAATTCTAACCTTTACCTATTTCCCAGGTGTAACTATTCCCACTGACAATGGAACACTCAGCTGGCAGAAGCTGGTTCCCAGAGAGGTTCCAAGCCCTTTTCTCTTTTTCTCTACGTTCTCTTTTCTGGTGATGTCATCAGCTCCAACGGGCTCAGTGACCATTTCTGTGCAGACGACTCCCAGATTACACATCCAGCAGAGCCCTTCTCCTGAATTCCTGTCCTACGTGTGAATTCATTCTCTTTATTTTACATACACATACATGTACCTGTATATGTGTGTGTGTACATATGTATGTATGTATGTGTCTCCCCAAGAAACTGTTAAGCTTCTTGCAAGTGAAGAGGATTCCATCTTTATACTGGTATCTGTACTGTCTAGCCCAGTGCCCGCAGAGCAGGTGCTTAATGTGCTTGGGGCCGACTGACCAATGACCAACTGCCTCTGGGATCGTTCAAACCAGGTGTCCCTGAGAGAGCTCCAGACTGACATGTCTAAAAAAGAACCGTGTTTTTCTCCAAACCCATACCTCTTCCAAACTCCTATTCTCCCAGTCTCCTACAGGCATTATCCCCAAATCTTTTTTTTCTACCCTATATGGCTCATCAGGTGCTAAATCTCTATCTCCATCTCCATCTCTCACATTCTCGCCACTACCTAAATTAGACCCTTAAGCCTTTTAGCCTGAACTTCTACCTCAAGCCTATCTCATTCAAGGGCCATTTTACCTGTAACTACCAAAGTGATTTTCTTAACACACAGTTCTGATTATGTCACCTCCCCATTATTTGACCAATCCAGTGGTTCCTTATTGCCTCCAGGATCAAATATAAATTCCTCTGTTTAGCACTGAAAGTTTTTTACAGCTCTTCTACCTGTCCAGGCTTCTTGAATACTCTGCATACTCTAGTCCTGTCACACTGGCCTACATGCTGTTCACACAATGGTCTATATTTTGCATCTCATGCCTTTTGCACAGGCTGCTACCCATGCGGGGAATCATCAACAAGCATTTATCAAGCACCTGCCTCATACTAGATACCAGGGATACAAAGAAAAAAAAATGAATCCTTTCTGCTGTGGGGGAGACAACATGTGCGTATATAAATATATCCAAAATAAATACAAGGTGATTAGAGAGAGAGAATAAAAGCAGCTGAGACCAGCAAAGGCTCTGTGTAGACAGTGGTCCTCTCCTGAGTCCTGCAGGAAGGTGAGGGCTTCTATAAGCTGGCAGTGAGGTGGGAATGCATTCTAAGCATGCAGGCACGGCCAGAGCAAAGGCTCCAAAGCAGGAAATGTAAACTTTGGCCAGATGGAGAGTAAGGAAAGAAGAATTGTGTGTAATTAGGCTGCAGCCAGACTGTAAGGGCTTTAAAAAGCTCGATTATTTAACTGAGGCAATGGCGATCACTGTCATTTACTGATTAGTGCAGTGACACTGTTGACTCTAGATTTTGGCAGCTGTGTGGAGGACAGACGTGCAGAGTAAGGAGGGACCTGAGGAAAGGTGATCAATGCAGGAGAGAATGCAACATTCAGGCCAGAGGTGTTAAGGTAGTGAGAAGAGAAAATGAAATGTTGTAGACACAGAAAAAGCAGGATTTGGAAACTAACTGGAGGGAACGGGAGGGGGGTGAGTAAAGAGTCAAGGATGATAGCAAAGGTGCTCGACTGGTAATCTTGGCAAGAATGGAGGTGCCCTTGGAAGTCTGGGAGAGGGATGTGTAGGTTTTGGGGGGGAATAAGAGGAAACAAGAACTCTATGAATGAACATGTTGCATTCGAAGTGTCTCCAGTTTATCTAGTCTGAAATGTTCAACAGAGAATCTGGAAGAAAGATTAGGGCTGGATATATGATCTGTGAGTAATCTGCACAGGGGTGACCGAATCCACGGAATTTAGAGAGGTCACCAATAAAGGAAGTGTAAAGAAGGAAGACGGCCCAAGACAGCTTTGGGGGATGGCCACAGCTATGGTGTATAAATGATGAGTCAAAGCAACAACAAAATCTGAAAAAGGACAGTCTTACAGGCAGGAGAAGCAGGAGAGTAGAATCACTGAAACACAGAAAGGAGAGAGCATCCAAGTCACATTCCATTTATGAACCTTACCTACTTTTTGTTGGATTTTGACCCTATTGCTCTTCTTAATTGTGTTTTTCTCTTCCTGGATTTGAATTATATTATCTTTATAATTGCTTAACAGCTATTATATTTCATTGACCTCACATTTAAATCAAGATAAGGTTAGAAAAGTGATAATTTTGAAATATCTTCTTTGATTTCTCTG
>CM053582.1:367107853-367293843 GCA_028627135.1 Pseudochirops cupreus | reverse complement strand
CAGAGAAATCAAAGAAGATATTTCAAAATTATCACTTTTCTAACCTTATCTTGATTTAAATGTGAGGTCAATGAAATATAATAGCTGTTAAGCAATTATAAAGATAATATAATTCAAATCCAGGAAGAGAAAAACACAATTAAGAAGAGCAATAGGGTCAAAATCCAACAAAAAGTAGGTAAGGTTCATAAATGGAATGCCACATGGATATTACAATACTTTATCAATTCTACAGGTCAATTTTAAAAATTACAATAAAACAAGCACTTATTAAATACATACTATGTGCAAGGCAAGATGGTGGGAATATAAAGAGAAAACAAAGTCATCCCTGACCTCAAATGACTCAAACGGGAAATTGGGGAAGGGGAAATAGAAAGTATACAGAAAGCAATGCAGAATATTTAGAAGCAGGCAGGGGACACTAATAGCCAGATTGTCTCTAGTATATTTAGATCCTTATATGACGACAAAGTACATTCCTGGGATGGGGACCAGTTCATGCAAAGGCTCCAAGATCAAGGATGGACTGCTGTGTGTGGGAAGAGTAATGCAGACTGCTTGAAGGAGAGCTTGATGGAGAGATTGGTTTTTCCAAAGAAAGTTTGGAAAAGAAGGCTGGAGCCAGACTAGGAAGAGCTTTAACCGCCAAGCCAGGTATTTTTTTATCTTACTCTAGTGGAAATGGAATTCACTAAAGATTCTTAGGGAGGAGAAAGTTCTAGGAATACCAATTGGTAATTGTGTGGATGATGGGCTGGAGAGAGAGGAGAGGTCAGAATCAGGGGAACCAATCGGTCAATAAACATTGATTAATTTCCTACTGTGCCCCAAGTACTTGGCTCTGGAAATACACACACAAAAGTGAAACAGTCTCTGCCCTCGAGGAGCCAATGCAGAGGGAACACCCCAGCTGAGATAAAAAACAGAAAAGTAGGTCAGCGGGTCAGCCTAGACAAGCAAAAAACAAGAAATAATACAGAACAGAAGCCTCGTTTTTGGGAAAATCAAGAGCCTCAACTAGTAAAAAGACTGCCTTTTTGATAATAATTCTTAGGAAAACTGAAAAGCAGGTTGGCAGAAATTAAACTTGGACCAATCACACCATATGCCACAATACGTATCAAAATGGTTATGTGACCTAAATGCAATAATACATCATGCCTTAAAACTTCAGAAGAGAAAACAATCATGTAACTTTCATAATATGGCTAGGGTGGAATTCTTAAACCAATTAAGGCTAGAAGAGATCATAAAAGCCAAAATACATAATTTTGGCTACATAAAATTAAAAAGCTTTTAATATAAAGGTGGAATCAAAAGAGAAATGAAAGAGTAGACAAAATATCTGTAATCAAATATAGCTGAGGAAACTGATATCCAAAATCTACAGAAAACTGACAAGAAAACATATCAAGACATCCCCCAATAGATAAGTGATTAAAGGACAGATCACCTTTCAAGATGACGGCAATCTATAACTGCCCACATAAAAACATTACAAATCACTCACAGTAAGATAAACGTAAGCTAAAACAACTCTGACGTCTTACCTTACACCAACAAACTGGCAAAGATGCTCACAAAATGGCAACAGTCACTACAGGAGGGGTAATGGGTGGTGAAGAACCTAAATGCACTGTGGGTAGAGCTGTGAGACAGTTCTGGATGACAGTTTAAAATTATACAGTGATCAATCTTACTATTCTACTGGGGAAATGTCCCAAAGAAATAAACAACAGAAACAAAGATCTAAGATATATATGAAAATATTAGTAGTAGCACTCTGTGGTAGCAAAGAACTGTATAAAAAGTGGGTGCCAATCGTTAGGAAATTATTAGAAACCTATGAGATAATAAATGAAATGGAATATCATTATGCAGTAAGAAATCATGAATAAAATAAATTCAGAGAAACATGGGAAGTTTTTTAAAAACATATTTCCACATTAGTCATGTTATGAAAGAAGAATCACAACAAAAGGGAAAAACCATGAGAAGGAACTAACAAAAAAAAGAGAAAATAGTATGCTTTGATCTGCATGGAAGATTTTTTAAATGACACAAAGTAAAAAAGGCAATACCAACAAAGTAATATATACAATCACCAGAATAACATAAACGAAAATCTCTGTAAATCTAACTGAACTCTGAAAGCTGAAAAATCAGTGAAGATCTCAGAGTCAGATAATGAGATACCGGTCTCTCAATTCCCCATCACGGCAGAGGTGGGAAATTACCAACACACAATATTGTATAAATTTTTACATAGTATTTTGGGTTTATCTGCTTGGTTTTTTTTGTCACAAAAAGGGGTGACAAGTGATATGTTAAGACATGGGGCCGCAATAAAACATTCTAATAAATCTAAGCAAGAAGCGATAAGGGTCTACATGAAGGTGGTGCCCATATGAGTTGGGATGAAGAGAGATGCAAAAAATATTGCAGGCACAGAATTAACAAGATGTGGGAACTGATTAAATTGAGAGAAGTGAGGAAATGTGAAGAATGACTCCAATGATGTGAAAATTGAGTGACTAGAAGGAAGGCCAGATTTAGGGAATAGGTAAGATGTTCATTTTGAGATACCTAGGGGGCCATCTAGGTGGAGATGTCGATCAATCAGTAAGCATTTATTAACTGCCTACTATGTTCCAGACACTAGAAATTCAAAGACAAAATGAAAAAAGCCTTGTCTTCAGAGAAGAGTTGACAGTTGATGCAGGACTGGAATTCAGAAGAGGGATCAATATTGTATACATAATTTGGGGAGTCATCTTCATAGAGATAGTAATTGAACCAATGAGAGTTAATGAGATTGCCAAAATGTGGAGTTTAGAAAGAAAAATCAAGAGGGCCCCAAACAGAGTCTGATTCTTTCTACAAATACTTGAGATTAAAGAAGAAAATATGGATGATGATTTAGCAAATCAGACTGAGAATGAACATTCAGAAAGGTAGGAAGATGACCAAGGGGGTAACAGTGCCATGAAAGCCAAGGAAAGGAAATATTCAGGAGGAGACAATCAAATATGGCAAAAGTAGCTCAGAAGACAAAAAGAATAAGGATTAAGAAAAAGCAGGTTTATGAGGAAGTGCTAGGTGACACAGAGGTACAGTTTAGCAGTTCAAGGCTGTGAAAACAGCAGGTAGGAGCTGGAGAAGGCTGGTTTCCATTCCATTCTCTTCCTTCCTTCACTCTTCCTGTATTGTAATGCTAAGTTACGTGCTATTCACAGTACTCAAATATTAAACAATACCTGAAAGTGTTGAGGTGGCAGCACGAAGCATGTAAAACCATAAGTAGGGGCCCCAGGTAAGTTTTGTCTGCAACAGCAAGAAGTCAAGATAATTTGTAGCAACATTCAGCACTGTCATGTTGTAACTGTGCATACAGAGGCAAGCCCAAATTAATCACACTTGGTAAGTGGACAGAACACAGAACCGCCCTGCTGACGCCTAAGCCAGCTTCTAAAAGCTCCAGTGAGAACGTTTCACAGTAAATAAACAATAAATAAATGATATCTGTACAGCAGGAGCGGGAAAACCCAACCCTCCCTTTAAGTTCTCTGGTGGTTTCCCCCCCAACTCAATCACTCAGTGACTAAGAGTTGAAATCTTTTATTCTCCAGACCAGGGCTGCTCAAGTTTTTTCCACTGGCCACCTCTTCAGCACTTTTTTTTTTTTTTTTTGCTTTTTGGAGGGCAACTGGGGTTAAGTGACTTGCCCAAAGTCACGTGGCTAGTAAGTGTGTCAAGTGTCTGAGGCTGGATTTGAACTCGGGTCCTCCTGACTCCAGCGCCTGTGCTCTATTCGCTGCGCCACCCAGCCACCCCCTCTTCAGCACTCCTTTAACTGGGTATCATGACAATCCCTTCTCTTTGCTGCTCGGGTCTTTTTATTTCATTGTTTTTAGGCAGCCCAATAAGCACAAGCTTAGAAACGGAAGGTACCCCAAGAGTCAGGTCAAACCAAGCCAACAAATCTGTACGAAATGCCTGCTATGTGCCAGGCCCCGAGCTGAGCTCTGAGCTTACAGAAAAAGGCCAAGGCAGCTCCTCTTCTCCAAAGGAGCTCGCAGTCTGACAGTGGAGATGCCGCGCCAACAGCTACGCACAAACAAGACACACACGGGGAAACTGGAGGTTATCTTGGCAGGAAAGGCACCCACATCACAGGAGACACAGAAACGCTGGCTGCAGAGCATGGAGCTTTAGTTAAGACTCGGCATGTTATCCCACAGATGAAACTTTTCATTACACAGATTAGAAAAACTGAGGCCCAGAGGGAGGAGGCAAGCAGGCATTCGTTAAGGATGAAGAGATCCGAATTTTAGACGAGACCCAGCCCTGCCCTTGGGGACTTAGAGACTCAGTGTCAGCGTACTAGAGACAAGGCACGGACACTGACAGCTGCAGCTAACATAAGGAGCCAATGATGGAACTGCGGAGCCAAGTACTAGCCCGATCACCACCACCCAGAGACATGAGGAAACAAGAAGTGCTCCTACAGAGGAAAAAAAATCGGCATAATTGAGGAATCGCTGGAAAATTCTAGAAAACATACCATGTGTAACATCTGCTTTTGCTACACTTATCTTTTGTTTTTTGGTCTGTAGTTGTTCACTCCATTTACATTGTTGGTAACTACAACAACGTGTTTTCTTGGCTCCGCATCAATTCATGCAGATCTTTCCACGCTTTCCTGTGTACATCACACACAGTGTTTCCTACAGCCCCGCAATATTCTATTATATTACTGCACCATAATTTGTTGAGCCATTCCCTAATCAATGGACATCTACTCTGTTTCTAGTTCTTGGCGATTATAAGGACAAACTGCAAGAGCAACAAAAAAGTACTACTATAAATATTTCAGAGTATAGGGGGAACTTTCTTCTTATCATAGACTTCTTTGGAATATTAGCTCAGTAATGGAGTCTCTGGTTAAAAGGGTGTGAACATTTTAGTGATCTCATCTGCATAATTCCAAACTGTTTTCAAAAACAGTTGTACGGTTCTGCAGCTCCACCAACAATGTATCAGTGCACCTCACAACTCCTCCAACATTGCTGTCATTTTTGCCTGTTTGCAGAGTGTGAAGTGAAACCTGATGTTTTCATTTGTATTTCTCTATTAGCGATCTGGAGCATTCCTTCACGCAACTGTGAACACTGTGCTATTCTTTTGAGAACTGTTTGCATTCTCTGACCATTTACTAATTGGTGAATTATTAGTTACATATTTTATTGCTTACATATCTTGGTTAACAAGAACTTAAGAGAAATCTGATACAAAGATTTTTTCCATTCGACCACTTTTCTTATTCTAGGTACATTAATATTGGCTATGCAGAAGCTCTTCAGTTTCAATTAATCAAAGTTATCCCTTTTTTTGCCTCTAATTTGGTTAAAAATACATCTCTTACCCATGGCTGTGAGAGGTCCATGATCCATTTCTCTTTAAATTTTTTTCTAGTATGACCTTTATATTAAGATCACATATCCATTTAGAATGTATCGTGGAATATGGTGTAAGGTGTTTGATTAAGCTAAATTTCTGCCAGACTGCTTTCCAATTTTTATAAGTTTTTTTTTTCCTCACGTATCCACTGAGATACCTAGTTGCTAATGTTTGTAACATCAAAGTTTTAAACCCTGATGATTGGAAAGATTGCATTAGCTTCAAGAGAAATAGGAAAAGCTGGGGAAAGGGATAGGTTCAGGGAAAAAGATGAATTCCGTTTATATTTGAGGATTTCAAAATGTCTACAGGATACCCAGTTCTAAATGTCCACTAGACAGCTGATAACAGAGGGCTGGCACTCAGAAGATAGATGAGCGATAGATATATAGATCTGGGGGTCATATGCATAGAGATAATTGAACTTATGGGTTCCAATGAGATTAGAGATTGTAGGGAGACGAGAAAAGGACTCAAGCCAGAGAAGCCCACGATTAAAAGATGGCAGGAGCACATGTATGCATACACACACAACAGAGATGTGATGCTGAAAAGCTCTCTTTTTTCTTCTTTCAGTTAAGTCTGGAGTCATTATAACAGCTTTGCAATTTCCTAAAGATGAACCAGCCTGCTCTCCTATTCAATTTTGGGCTCATCTCAGTGTTTATTAAATAAACACTGTACAGTTTATTTAACAAAAATATGCCAACAGATGAGCTCTCTACATTGTCAATCTAACTTCATATCATTATTTGAACATTAGACATTCTTCATCCACTTGGTTTTTCCTCTGAAGATAGAACAAATTCTTTTGAGTGATGATGAATTTCATTTAGAAGTCTCTGCAATATTTAAGGATTTATACAATCAATACAATATCTTACATAAACAAGAACATCAGGAAGACTTCACCATCTATGGGAAATCCCTTTTTGACTTGAACTCCGCTCTTCACTTCCACAGCAGCAGTAAACACCAATGGCACATTTATTTCTGTTTTATGTCTCAACTGATGTTAATCATAGGGCTAAGCAAGGTTTTCTCTGTTATATAGTTCAAGGAACGTCATATAATTAAGGCGCATGCAAGAGACACTGAAAGAGTGATTTTAAAGTAGCATTTCATTCTGCTAAATTAACTGCTCTTTTTTATCAACAAATTACAGACAACGGGGAAATTATATTCCTTATATCTTTCAATTTTGTGATGGTTAAGAGTTAGTCTACTATGGAATACTGCTCATGAAAGTTTGTCTTCTAATACACTCATCAAAAACGCCTTGGTATGTGTTTTGATTATCTTCATTAAAAAATTAACGTAAGTGCAAAAGCAGGCACGGATAGGTAATTACTGATGTTTTCTCAAGCATCTTTGTTTAGTAATACTGTAATACTGTGCAAGATTCCCCCCCCTACACCTTTGGTAGATACCTTTTTAACATATCTTGAAATCTCTTTCAATATTGACAAACGATCCCTCACTGGCTGCATAATGGTGTCGCTGCCAGCACAGATTGTATATATTTGCTCTAGTTCAGCTCTTACTCATTTCTTCAGTGCCAAATCTGTTTCTTCAAAAAGGAAATCAAGGACTTCTGTTAAGAATTCAAAACACAGAGTGGAGAGTTTCCCCATGTCTGATGGTGAGAAAAATTTGTTACAAAAGTCCTTATAAGGGGCGGCTAGGTGGTGTAGTGAATAGAGCACCAGCACTGGAGTCAGGAGGACCCGAGTTCAAATCTGGCCCCAGACACTTAACACTTACTAGCCATATGACCTTGGGCCAGTCACTTAACCAGAACTGCCCTGCGTTCCCTCCCCTCCAAAAAACAAAAATAAATAAATAAATAAATTTTTTAATGTCCTTACAGATATTTTCCATTTCTTATCTGTTAGCTGTTCTCCCTTTCAATGTCATCCTTAAAAGGCTGTGGGATGATTTAATTTAGTTGAGTAGAAATAACTCAAAGGACCAAGCTACATCAATTGATGCAGTATTTTTTTTCACCTATAAGGCAAAGAAACAGAGATAACAGGAGGAAAACTTTTATTTCAAAGTAAGATTAATTTTGTTTCTGTTAACACACCCAGTTTAAAATTCCTTCCAGTGTTTAACTTATTTTCCCTCTCATTGCTTTTTGCTGTTATAAGAGATGATGCTACTCGTCACCTGTAAAACGTCTCCCAACTCGGACTCTGGGGACCCTATTCTATTGCTTACCTCTTCCAGCTGCTTTCCTCCTCTCAGGCTTCAGTCGTCACCAGCTTCAAGACACGCTTGAAGAACTACCCCCCCACAGAACACCCAGGATTCGGGCAAACGGTAAAGATGTTTATTGCAGCATATACAGGAACAGAGAGAGCTACACGCACGCGGTTCCCCTTTTTATACCCTAGCTTTGGATCCCCGCCTCCGAGTGCTGTCATCGCCCGGTGAGCCACTCACGTACAGCCCCGAAGATAAGGAGACATCTCACGTGATCATGCCTTCTTCATTGAGACATGTGCGGGCCTCTACCCCGTCCCCAGGCTGTCGTGGTGCGCCCCCAGCGGCTGATGATGTCAAACACCCTTACAGTCACCTTCTACCATTCTTCTTTATACAAGTTCATAAAAAAATTTATGTTCCAAACCAATGCTGTCCTTGAATACCACCTCTGTTTGAGAATATCACTGCTCACTGACTAAGGTGGTTTTTAGGCTCTTTTGGTTTCATTAAGGCAACTGATTTATATTAGGCAGACTTCTGATTTGTTATGACTGATGTGAAAGGCCTTTTTGCTTAATTAATTAATCTTAATTAATTTAAATTAGGTCAAGTCAATAGATCAGCCAAAAATGCCAGAGGGCTGATGGTAAAACTTGTGATCCAACATCAGAGAGATGAAAGATGCAGAGTAAGGCACACGTTTTCAGACACGATCAGTGTGGACGTTTGTTTTGCTTGACCATGTGTTTGTTACAAAGATTTCTTTTTCTAATGAAGTGAGAGTGAGCTGGTGGAAGGAAAAGAAAGGCTACGTTTAGGGTAGCCAAAACAAAACAAAATGAAAACAGAGGATCACTGGAACATTTTTAAGGCACAGAAGAGAACAGAAGGAAGTCTAGAAAGAATCACAGACAAGTAGCACAGCTTTGAAAGTAATATGCTGAATTTATTATATAGTAAAAAGAAAAGCAAGCTCTACACAATAGGGAACTGCAATTTCATGCATAATCCCCTTTATATTCTACTATGTATATGAAAGTGCCTATTTCATTTGGTGTCTGTTAAGTTTAAATATTAAAAATCCAGCAGATCACGTTGAAGTTACTTTAAATGCACTCCATATCTTTCTTCATTGTTACTTCCTTCTAGTTCTGTATTAGTATCTTCTCTATAAAAAGGTGGCTGTCTTACTGTACAGACGGGTGTTCAGATGATTCAGTTATTATTTCCACAACTATAAAAGTCATGTCTCATGTGTTAAAACACAATTTATTTCAGTTTTTAAATGTTAGTATTCACCACATCTAGTATTTTCTAATTCTTTTCTTGAAAAGTTTTTGGGATAATTAGGTCTGAGGTTTCTGTGCAGTGGACAGGACCTTGCTTCTCTCTCATTTTTTACTACTGAACCATAGGCAGTAGTTCCATATTGCAACATATTTTTCCCTGTATTCACCTATGACAACTTTTCACTGAAGACTTCAAGGATCAAAGTAGATGTTGATTTAATTGCAGTCTCACGACGATGCTCTAGACTTTTTTCTTAAACTTCTGTTGCTTCCCAATTACTGTCCCTGCCCCTACACAATAAAGGTCTTCCAGGTAAAATAGCTTACAGTCAATGAAAACAAATGAATGCTCATCATGTCTGAAAACACGTACCTCATTCCACACCTCTAGAAAACCACATCTCTGCCAAGAGGCAGGAGGCACACTTCACCAGTCTTCAGAAGTCATGACTGAATATCACAATCATAAGAGCTTAACAAGGTCTTCATGGAATTTCTCTACTTCATCATCATCTGCAGCAGAAATAGTATGTAAGCTACCATTATTTTCACAGTGGTCTTTTGAGAAATACTTCAAAGCAATTGTTCGGGGGGGGGGGGCCCACAAGTCAGGCCAGGCCCTTATGGGTTTAGGAGCAACACTAGGACCAAATGAGACATTCTTAGGTCCCTCAACAAATAACAAAAAGAGATGGACTTGGTTATAGTGGGTGGACAGTCAACAAGGACAGGCATTAAGGATCCCTTGAGTTAATTCAGCTCTTCAAAGTTTCCTTACCAGGGCCATTCAGAAGAACCAGTTAAGTCTCAGAGAAGCCTGAAGTTCCTTGAGACTGTTTTGTAATCAGGCAACTAGGAAGGGATATCAACAGCTGGAACCTTTGGTTTCATGAGCCAACCAAATCTCAAAGATTTTAGCCTCGATTAAAGCTAGCTTAACTCGTCTGGGAAAAAGGGTTTGGCTGTGCTCTTGCCACAGCAGTGCAGTACAAACTAAATGTCCCATGAAACGAGGCTTTTAGTTGCTTCTCAACATATCATACAACTAATTCAGCGGTTCTCAACCTGTGGGTCATGACCCCTTTGGGGGTTGAAAGACCCTTTCACAGGGGTCACCTAAGACCATCGGGAAACACATATTTCCCGATGGTCTTAGGAACTGGGACACCGCTCCTCTATCCGCTCCTCTATCTGTCTCCAGGCAGGTCCGCCCACATGCAGATACGCCCACATACGAGTATTAAATGGGTGGAGGCATTAGGAAGGTTGAGAACCACTGAACTAATTCCTCTAACTCCTTTACCTGCCTCTCCAAGGAAAACCTGCAAACCCATTATTTCACTTAGCTAGTCAAAAAGATGGTCTATGAAGTTCTTGGCATTTGTTCCCCTCTTTTCTGCCATTACCATAGTGGTAACACAATAGGGAGAAGGTCACATAAAACAGAAGTATTATGAACTTTTGGATCATTTCTCTGATATTTCATATCAGGCTCATCTCCTGAGTGAAAGAAATATAACCTCTTGCTAGCTAAAAGTATTCAGATGAGAAAAGGAACGACCCGCCCCCCGCCCCGCCATTATTCTTAAACTAAAAGGTTTAGAACTTGTAATAAAGTGTTTAGTAAGCAAATTCCTAATGGCATTCAGACTATGTTTATTTAGCCAAGAAATGAAGGAATATTACTATAGGTGGAAGGCATTGTTGTTCCAATTATTTTCAGTCGTGAATGATCCTTTGTACCCCCATTTGTGGTTTTCTTGGCAAAGATAGTGAAGTGGTTTGCCATTTTCTTCTCCAGCTCATTTTACAGAGGAGGAAACTGAGGCAAACAGAGTTTAAGTGACTCGTTCAGGGTCACATAGCTAAGTTAATTGTCTGAGACCGGATTTAAACTCAGGAATATGAGTCTTCTTGATTCCAGGCCCAGAACTCTATATCTAGTGGGCCACCTGGCTGCCCCAGATAGGAGACATAGCAACTTTTTACAAAGATCTTTAAAGCCTTTTGGAACAGAAAGTACACGGTAGATTAATTCTAGTTAAAACGTATCCTCAGCACTTAGTGCAGTGACTGGCACATAGTGTACATATCATGTTTATGGAATTACTGACAAAACGTCAATTACTGAAAAAGTAAGAGAATGTATCTTTTTCTTGTGCAGAGGTGGGGAATTGTGGGTGTGGAACAAGGACTTACTATCAAACGAAATCCATGTGCTGGTTAGTTTGGCAGAAGCACGGTTTCCCCCCTCTTTTTATCTGTTACAAGGAACGGTTTAGTGGGGAGAAGGAGGTGTATATTTAGAAATAAATCAAGAAAACCAAAAAAATGTCAAAAATAAGTAAAATTCTACTTAAACAAAATTATTTGAGTAACTGATATTAAACCTTAAAGAATTCTAAGTGATGTTTAAAACTGAACATTACCTTTAAAACAGCTAAGAAAGAAAAGCAGTATTTTTCAAGTTCCCGTATTCCCAATACCAAAGTCTACATACAAGATAGCATACTTCTAAAACCATTCAGTGTATACATATCGTTTCAAACTAAATGGAGCCATTTGCTACTGAGAGAGCCTGAAAAAAATGTGAAGACATGAATCTGGGATGTTTTAGCAAAAACATTTTAAAGTAATTGATATAAGGGAAAGCAACTCCTTTTAAACACATAAAATGTTAACTACTCTGCTACAGAGGCTCAATGAGTTGAGAAATAATATAAACTTAAAAAATTTTTTAATTTATTTTTAAAAAATAAATTAATTTATTTTCTTGTTTACACCACTCATTTCCACAAGATTTTGAGTTACAAATTTTCTCCCCATCTTTCCTCTACCCACCACCCCAAAACAGCGATCCCACTGTATAGCCCCTCCCTAAACTTTTTCTTGATAGTAAGCAACTTATTTGAATTCTGGAAACAAGTGGAATTCTGCAAACTACTTTAAGTATGTTTTCCAAAGTAAACCCTAGGTATTTTAACATCTTATAACAATCACTTAAAGAGTCTACTGATTTTATAAATATCAGTTCATATAAAGTATGGAAAAAAGGTAAAAGCAAAAAAAGTGCTGGAATATGCACAAAAAAATTTATTTTTAAAAATTACAATTCAGTTTTATTTATGTATAAGGCAATTAGGGGGGTAAAGTACTTTTTTTCAAAACGATGCTATAAAGAAGAATCCTTCGAGAGGTTTGTTTTTCTTTTTTCCCCTGTTCCTTTCATCACCACACAAGCAAAGGAAATAAGAACAGTAGAGGCACATTTTTCTCATCTATAATTCACCTTCCTATCAGATGGGCTGCAAAAATGAAGAAGTTCTTCCTTTGGGACATTTCAAAAAAGTCTCTCCAATGACCATTCTCAAAGAGTCTCCCTTCAACAATTCATTATCCTTCTGATCCTTAAGTAGAGAAGGTTCCCCCAAACTCTGTCCTGAGTCCTTTTCTTTCTCTGTCAAATACCTTGATAAAACCCAAATGAGCTGCATTCTCCAGCTTTACCCATACTCACCATCTACTCTGTTAAAAAAAAGAAAAAGAAAAGTTGTCTTATATGATGGATTCTTCAAAAAATTTTTATTTATGCCTTGAAAACACAATCAATAAAACCAACAGACCAAAATGATCACAACTGGAGGTGTACGCAACATTCTATTCCCACAGCTCACAATTCACCACTGAGACAATGTCTCTTCATCTGCCACTCAGGACTGAAACTGGTCATTGCAACCAATCTGAGTTTGGCAGTTAGTACTGTTCTTCATCTATACATAACTAACCGTATCACTCTCCTGATGAGATTCCCATCACCTCTAGGAACAAAATAAACCTGCTTGCAAAAATTCTTTACCATGTGGTCCTGTCTTAACTTTCCAGACTTATTACATACCATTCACCTTCATACGCTGTGCAATGGCCGCTCCCTCCTAACTTCTGCCCTTAAGTCTTCCTAGTCACCTTCAAGTCTTCCCTGAGCATCCTTTTCCAGGAAGAGGCCTTTCCTGGTCCCTCCAGCTGCTTGTATCTCCTCCTCAAGAAAGTGTTTCACATGTGGTTATCTCCTCTGTTAAAACATAAGCTCTTGTAGGGCAGGGGTTATTTTGTTTCTGTCTTTGAATTTCTCAGCATCCAGCCCAGAGTCTGGAGAGAGATCTTGCAAGGAGATGGATACAGAAGCTGGACTGAGACTAACTAGCACCCCTGTTGGGCCACTAGGAAACTGAGGCAAAACTCGGGCAATGGACTAAAGATTCTAACTGAATTCTGTCTGCTCCATTCTTCAGGGAGCTCACTACCTGAATAATGTTTTCTATCTTCTGTTCTAAGCCATTTTGTTCTCCAAATTTTTTTTCCTAAAGAGTTTTAATTTCACTTTTTCCTCTTGCTTCACTTCTTCATACACTCATAAAAGTCCTCATGGTCAAGTCAATTATTTTGAGGCTCTACTTATACTTACGGAGTTCTCTTGGGTTTTTCTAAACCTGCTATATTTCTTTACTGTATTCAGAGCTCTCTTTCATTTAATCACCCCTCTAACCTCGATTCCTGGATTGGGACTTCGTACCAACGCCAAGCTCTGCCCCTTCCACTCTCAGATGTTATGGGTGATCCCTGACTATTCTTGCCTCTACTGTAATATGGATGCCACTTCTGCCACAGCCTCACTACAGTTTTCAATGGGGTAGCTAGTTCCTGGCTTTATGCTTCAGCCCTGTTTAGAACAGGAAACTGAGTTTTAAAATTGGGATTGGGCCTCACCCTCTGCTGAAATTCTTGGCTTTTGCCTCTGATTCCTGGTGGCCCGATACAGTGCTGGTTTTGGCCCTCTTTCTGTCTCCTCCACACAGTCACTACACCAGGAATTGGGCTTGTCCCTAACAAGGGGCCCTGAGAAGAGGCTAAAGGCTTCTTGGAGAGTGATGAGAAGTTTCTACCTCAGCATCTTATCCTCAATACCTGAAGCTGGCCACTGAATACAGAAACCCCATAAGTTTTAGGCTTTATAGTGATTACTTCCCATTCCCCTGTTCTTCCCTGACCTCCAAGTTATGAAGGTACTGTGCAGATGAAAACTGGTTCTTGTTTCCTGAGCAGCTCTAAGGAATTAGAAATCTTAACTTCAGGTCTCTTGAAGTCTTTAAAACATGCACAGGAGGCTGGTGGGTGGAGTCATCTCTATCTCCAGAACAGGGACTTCTCTGGAACTAACTTTATCTTGCTTTAGGTCCCTCCAAGCCAGTAATATGCAGCTTGCTTCAGGGCCCCTTAGCAAATGCCCTCTAGCTATTCTCTTATGAAGTCCTGGAATACATGGAGGAACTTTGGTTTTACATACTCATCACTGTCTCATCTTTTAAAACTTACCTAGAAAATTTATTATGGAAGGCGAGTCTATAGTCTTTTCCATTAGCTTTACCAAAAGTGAAATTATGTTTTTAAAAGCACACTCTGGGCAAATTACTTTTGCTAAAGTGTGTGACTTGTTATTTCCCCGTATAATTCTGTGTGTGGGATATCTGACAGTGGCGCTTCCTTTCAGGTACAGGTTCAATTAGATACAAAGAGGTCCCTTCCAAACCTGGGATTCTATGAATGTTATTTTTTTTGGATGTTTGGACCCCGAGGATTTGCACATCTGTTGACTCTGAATTCAAGAGAAGTATCCAGGATAAAATTTCCTCTATAACTGCCTTTACTGACTACCTTTGTGGCTAGCTTAGGTGATTTTGAGGTAATCCCTGACCTGCAGCTTCACGGAAGCACAAATCTCCTGAGTCACTCTGTACAAATAAGAACAGAAGAGACATAACCAGTCTAAGTGTGAATTACCTGCCAGTTCCCCAGGCATCCTCTCTATCCTTCTGCACCTTCCCCTCCCCAAAGAAGCAGATGCAAACTTCTCACTCTCTTCCCACAACAGTTGGTCCTACTCAACTCAGAGAAGAGCCCAGTAAAAACCCACTGGAAGTTACTGGGCTTGGTGCCATCGCTCACACCCAAGCCCAGAAGACCCGACCAGTCTGCACTCTCCCTGCCTGCCCTTCTTGTGCTTCTGTCCCCTCAATAGAGCCGGATGGCTGGCTTTCCTCCTCTTCTCTCGCTGCAGTTCTGCTTCCCTGGGCTGCATGTCGGGAGCCCTCATCTTATGAGCCCACATTGAGACAGGCTGGCTTTCTTGTGTTTGTTGTAAACTAGTTTCCCAAATCGGCTGCTTTGAAAGACAATACTTATACGTGCAAGTTCTAGTATGTTTGTTGATTATTTGATTTTAAAAAATTACTTTATAAATACACCTGAATTTGTTTTAAAAAAAAATCAAATTCAGCTTTGAGAAATAACAAATTAGAAAACTGTATATTCTAATAAAAACTTTTTTTCCCTAAAACCTATGTATGACAAGTACAATCATATAAGTGATAAACAGGAATGATGTTCACACACAATAAGCACTACTTTCCACAGCAAACTTTTCTACCTTGTTCTAGCTTTCTTCCTGCCCGCTCATTTCTTATTTTAGTTTCATCTATATCAAAATACGTTCCGAAGATATCGTATCCTTCCCTACACAGTGCTACTTCTTGTTTTTTTTTCTCCAGTACCTATAATTACTTGCTAAATCAATATAATTAACGCTTGGGATATCCCTATAAAATATTCTTTGCCCTTGACCCCATTTTCCTACGTCCTTTAAGACCCTGAGACATCCACCATCCCTTCTCTCTCTTCCAGCTTCAATCTCTCCTCTAACAAGATGAAATAGTGCCTCAGTGTTAATGTAGAGTGGTTAAAAAGAAACAAGAGTTGGGGAAGAACAGTGGTCCTCCTGGGACAACTGGAGAGGCTCTGAACCCAGAGGTCTGGGTCCTTGTGAAACACCTCCAGGCTATTTCTCCTGAAATAGCAAGTGGCAAACCCTGGAGCTAGCTGAGTTGGAGATAGCCTCAGCCCCAACCACAGGAACTTTCATCTCCTGGACAGTATGGGGAGTCTGAGTAGGGGAAGACTGAGGAAATCTCTATTGATAAGGGATGCCAGATCCAGCTATTCTGCCAAGACTTGGTCCTGGGTGAGAAGGAGTGTTGAAGCAGTGGGACAAGGTTGCTGTGGGCACTTACGAAATGGTGGAGGTCTTGGTTTCTTTTCCAGTCCAGAGGGAAGAACTGAGAGTCTGAGGCTAGAGGAACCATCTCCCACACCTCAGGACATAGTGCAGGTGATTACAATAATAAGCTGCTACTAACAAATTTAAAAAACATGAGCAGGCAAAGGAGAAAGAATCCTACTATAGAAAGTTACTATGGGAATCAAGAAGACTGCTGCGGTTCATCCTCAGAAGAGGATACTAAAACAAAAAAAAGCCTCTCCTACCCCAGAAAGTAGTATCAAATAGTCACCTGCCCAAAAAGATTTATAGAACTTGAAAAAAACCCCAAACTTTAAAAATTAAATGAGGGAGACCGAGGAAAAATTAAAAGAAAAATCCAAGAAAAACAAGAAGATTATGAAAAGACAGTTAACCAACTGGAAAAGGAAATCCAGGATCTTAAGGAAGAAAACAACTCCCTGAAAATTAGAACCGGGGAAAGGGAAGCCACCGAAGTTACAAGAGACCAAGAAAAGTAAAATAAAACAAAGAATGAAAAAAACAGAGGAGAATGTGCAATATCTCATAAGAAAAACAACTTGATTTGCATAACATATCAAGAAGAGAAAACAAGAATAATTGGACTACCTGAAAACTATAAAAAAAAATCTTGATACAATAATATAAAAAATAATTAAAGAAAAATTGTCCTGAAGTGTTAGAACAAGAGAGGAAAGTAGAAATAAAAAAAAAACAACACTTTTCACCACCTCAAAGAGATCCTATGAGGAAAACCTATAGGAATTTTCAGTCAATTCCAAGATCCCCAGCTCAAGAAGAAAATATTATGAGCAAGAGGAAAACAAAACAATCCAAATATGGTAGAGTCACAATTAGAATCACAGAAGACCCAGTAGCGGCAACACTAAAGGAGGCAGGTCTTGGAACATTATATATCCAAGAGGAAAAGAACTGGGATTCAAGTATAATTCTGAATTTAAAAAAAGGGGGCATCCAATGAATTGCCAGATTTTCCAGATAAAATCACTGCAAAAAGACCTGAACTAAAGAGAAGATTTGACAGACAAGATCCAAAAGATATATAAAATACTTATCAAAGACTCATTACAAGGGACTCAAATTAGGATAGATTGTTTATTTTTATACGAGGAAACGTAAAATGTATGTCTAAGACTCTAACTAGTAATCGGGTGGTTTGTAAGAAAGATTGGGTTAGACCTGAGTATGATATGATTCTAAAAAGTCAAACCGTTCAGGGAAAGGTAACGAGACTAATTATCTCATACAAGCGAGGTGTGAAAGGAAGGACTGACACAGAGGGACTGGAACCGCACTCTCACTGGGAATGGGCTCAAGAGGCAACGGCATGAAAGTTTTCTAAATTCAGAAAGAAATAAAACGCTAAGGGGATAGTGAGGGTGAAGAAGATAGGGGAGGGATATGTAGAGGACAGGGTATGGGAGTAGGGTAAAAAATCAGGAATAGAATTTATTAGGGGAAAAAAAGCAAGGGTAGTCATCATAATCTCAACAGTTAAAGCTAAAATCAATTTAATCAAAAGAAAATAATAGGAAAACCACACTATATGTTGGCCATATTAATTAATATTGTTTTAGATTACTTAAAATAACTAGACAGTATAAGGCAGGAATACTGCTGTGGCGTAGGAAATGATGAACTGATGGACTTAGAAAAACATGGAAAGACTCAGACTTATGAAGGAAAAGGTTACCCACCTGCAGAGAAACAAATGACAAATAATTATAGTTACGGTCTTACAGAGATACATACACATGTATATGTCAATATATGGCTACAATTATAGATATTTAAGTATATGTACGTGCAAGTAAATATGTGTATATATCTCTGTGTATATTAGTATATATGTGTATATGTATAGATAAAAAATATACTGGTGCTTAACTGTAGCCTTTTAGGGGGAGGGGAAGAAAAAAAGAACAAAATAGAAAGTGCACAGCAAAGAACAAAAGAAAACTTATAAGGAAGCAAAAAAAAAAAGATGGACAGCTCTGAACACAATAGGTATTATTTATTATATAGGCTTTCTCGAAATGGAAATTTATTGCTGCATGTTTTGAATCCTCTCTTACATTCTGCTGTACCCATGGCAATACTTTTTTGTTTTATCATTGTGCATTTAAGTTTTAATATTTAAGTTTATAACGTTTCTTTTGCTCTTATTGTGTATTTATGTTGTAGTATGTAAGTTTAAAATAATTTAAAAAAAGAAAAAATAAATGTGTAAAGGCTAAAATTCTTTTTAAAAAAAGAAAAGAAATTCAACAAACATTTATTAAGAGCCAACTATTTTTGCAAGGAACTATGCTAGGGACTGCAGAGAAAATGACAAAAATAAAACTACCTCTGCCCTTAACTCAAAATCTACTGGAGTTTACAAACATATTCCACTCTTTACATCCTTAAAAAAATTTTAAGCTACCTTTTCTCAAAATTCTCTAGAATTCTGCTCTCCCCTTCATTGCTAAACTTCTAGAAACAATGATCTATACAAAATGACTTCGTTAACAGCTTATTCATTCTTTAACTCCTTACAAGTCAGTAGGCTCTTTGAGAGGAGACTATCTTATCTAAACTTTTTATCTCCTTTCAGCGCTTAACATTACATACAACAGACACTTAATAATTGTCTGTTGTATTCTGGCTTCTTTCATACTAACAAAATAACCAGACACTCTTCAAGATCGCCAAATGCAATGGTGTTTTTTTTTTCCCTTTTACTTGTCCTTCTCCATTTCTCTAAGGACTTTGGTACTGCTAATCAAATCTTCCCCTTCCTCAGGGCCTATGTCCTACCTCTGATATTCTCATGTCTATACCTAGCTTCTTCCTTCAGTCTCTCGAATGGAGGCATTCCCTTTAAAGTTCATTCTTGGCCCTTTTCTCTCATTGCAGTCTCATATACTGCCAAAGTTTCAGATGATCACCTCAACACAAATGACTTCTAAATCTGTATCTCTGTGTGGAGAGTGAAAACTTCTCAGGATGTATTTTAGAATTTGGTGTCAGTTTTGACGGTTGACTTCCCTCTTCCCCCTTCATTGCTGCTGTCAATTAGCAGCAAGCCCTTTTAGGAGTCTTTCGACCCCCACCTAGCTTCAGTCCTTTGATGGCTTTCCCGCCTCTGTGGGCCCCTCCTCCTGGCCAGTAGGAGTCAGGGGACAACCCAAGCTCACCCCCCCCAAACCAATGGAAGTGAGGGACAATGGCGGAAATATGACCCTGCCATATTAGGGTTTAAAAACTCTGTTTGCCACACATTGCATGCCACCTCCCCGTGACCAGTCATGGGGAGGACCACCCTCTTCTCCCGAGGGAAGAGAATAAAGTCTCTTGTTTTTATCCTAAGAAATCTCTGTGTTCTTGACTAAATTTTAAGTGGGGTTTTTCATCCCAAACAGATGGCAGCTCGCCTGTGATCCGCCCACTTGTGAGCAGCTTCCTCTCCACTTTGGTCTTGAGGCAGGCGCCCAATAGAGATTTCTCTGGTGGTCTCTAGACTTGGAGGGAAGGATGGCTGCTCTGGGTGGGCAAAATCCCAAAGGGATTTTCAGGAACTGAACAGGCTTTAAGGCCGCATGCAAATGGAATGGAAACAAACAGTCATAAAAACCACGCACACGCTCAAGGTAAGCCTAGACAGCTCTTTGAGTACAGCTAATTTGTTGAGTTTTAATTCTAAAATTAAAACCTGGGAAGTACAGTGATAGCTTCTGGAGAAAAGGATGGGTTGAACTGACTCTAGGATAAGGGTGCCATCTAGTGAGCTTCACAGGGACTGAAAGGAGTCATTTCTTCTTTAATGAGTGGGATCAGTTGACCCCAGGGAGGGGGGTCCAGCAGTGGTTCCCAAGACTGAAAGGAAGAGACATTTCCTCTATAATTGGTGGGGTAGAAGCAAGTTTTAAATACATAATGTTTGGGACATTTTTCTAAATTCTATAATTTGGTAAAATTATGAATTCTGTTGGTAAAAACAATTATTATTATTATTATTCAGAAGCTCTTAAGTACCCTAAAGTTATAACCTGTGCACAATGATTTTTCAAGTCTGCTTCACCTAGGGATATAGTTATGTATGTTAATTTGGATGTATATGATGTATATAATGTTTTAGGAATTTATATTACTTAAGGATTTTTTTACTAATATAATTGTAACTAATTTGGAAACAACTAAATTAAGGTCATCAGACTGTTAATTAATTGATTCTGAATTCAAAGTTTAAATTTAAGAACATACTAATTGTGCTACTAGTAAACAGCTGTATTAAATTAAGAACTATATTGTCAGAGGAATAGAAAAATGAGAAATGGGACACTGACCATGGGTTGTAATATTTTGAAATATTGTTTAAGTAGGGAAATCTTAAGCCTCCAAGTTTGTCTCTGTTTAAAAGGGACTTTCATTTGAGCTTGTTTTGCTATGAAACTTAATAAGATACTGTGTTAATGCTAAAACCTAAAATTGTTCAAACAAATCTATAAAACTCCTTTCCTTGTAGTTTCTGGTCTAACCACCCTGGAATTACAATGACAGTTAGACATAGCTAAAACATCTTAGTGGATTCTGAGAATTAATTGTTAAGAAGTTGGAAACTGATTATTGGGATTGCTGGAGTAACTGTAGTATTAAAACACCTACCCACTTACCACCCCTTACTCCTTCCCCGGAGTTAAGAGAGCACCTCAGCAGCATGGGCATCTGTTTTTTTTTAAACAACCATAAGTTTTGTTAATCCTTCTCAACCCAGATCAGATGGGAGAGGAGAATGCAAGAGAATCGTGGGCATGGTGTTCGTAGACTGGCAGTAGCCCCACCTAATTGCATGGCAAAGCCAGACTCTGGCTCCGGGTAAACTCTGCACTTCTCTGTTCCAGTTGCAAAACCTCATTTTATCTCTGTTTAACCTGTTTCCTGAATTTGTAAAGGGAAAAATAATAGTGTTATGGGATTAAAATGATACAATGATTGTAAAATGTTTAATATCTGGCATGTGTTGGACACAACATTATTATCTAACTTTGAAGTGGTTTTTGGATGCCAGGAGTGATAAGATCTATTAATTTATAAGTCATTTGATGTCATTTGAAATTCATTGTTATGTTGTTGCCATATCTCTAAGATTGTAAATTTATGATCTAGAAATTCTGTACAAAACATTAAGAACGTATGTAAGAGCACTGTACACTAAGTTTAAAGAATTTTGATTTTAAAGGTTTATTTTTGCTTAAAGGAAAAAGAAAGATATTAAAAACCTCTCAAATCAATTTTCTTTATAAAGGTTTAGTGATTATTTCTCTTAACATCAGGATAAATTCAAACTGTTTTTAAATAAAGAATGAGTTATTGTTAAAACTAATGCAATAAGTTGTAAAACACAAAAGATCTCACTGTTTGAATCTGTGGTCACGGAATGGCATAAACAAAAAGTTAACATTTGTATCTGAACATATGAGTGAAAACTTTAAAATTCCTAAAGTATCTCACTCTTCCTGACTGAGTATAATTAGGGAAGAATAAACAAACTTGCAAGGAAACTAGGATTCCGGTGTAGAACAGTTAATGTTAGTAAAAAAGAATAATAAATTATGAGCTATCTTGTTTTATGGTTAAAAATGTAAAGGAAAGCTGAATAATCTGGATAATGGGTTTGAGAAATTTGGAAAGATAATAAAAGTTTGATTAGAAATATAGAAGGCAGAAAGATTTGTAACCTGATTTTATAATCAGTAGCTCAATCAAATTTTAAATGGCCCTATCTGAAGGATATTAGTCTATATTTATTTGCTATTTAATAATTTTGGGGACTGCAAAACTTACTATTATTTTAAGCCTTGATTATAGGAATAGTTGCCATAAAGGCTAATAATGGAATGGCAAGGGCTGCAGGCTGACAACTGCGAAAGGTGAGTGTTCTGTGCCTGGGAAAAGTTTTGAAGACAACCTTGGATACTGCCCAGGTGAGATCCAAGTCTATTCCTGACTATGCCTGCCTTTTCCTTTCTGAAATGGAAAAATCCCCACCCAAGTATGCTAAAGCCCTGCTTTCAGCACCAAGTGGCTACCTGAATGCCCACCAGAGCTGACTCGTGCCTGGAATCAAACAGGGCTAAGGAAGTTTTCCTTCTGGTAAGATTTATGACATTGTCCCTCTTTTTTCTTTTATAACCAATTCATCAAGAAGTTCTATTTAGGGCCAAATAAATGAACAAATAAATATAGAGATAACGTCCTTCAAAGGAAGAAGTGATCACACCAAGTAATAAGGCAAAGATGTAATGCGACAGCTGTCTAATTGAACAGGAGAGTGAAGTCTGCTTTCCCCGCCTCTGTGGGCCCCTCCTCCCAGCCAGTGGGAGTCAGGGACAGTGGGGGAAATATGGCCCTGCCATACTAGGGTTTAAAAACTCCTCACCATGACCAGTCATGGGGAGGACTGCCCTCTTCTCCCAGAGGAAGAGAATAGAGTCTCCTGTTTTTATCCTAAGAAATCTCTGTGTTTTTGATTAAATTTTAAATGGGATTTTTCATCTCAAACATCTTCATCCAATACTTCTCTCAAACCTCACTTGCAAATGCCCAATGATACTGAGATATCCCATCTCAAAACTGATATGTCTAAGATAAACTTATTTTTCCTTTAAAACCTAACCTACTCCTAACTACCTTATTTCTGTTATCTTCAAAATCATTTTCCTATCACTAAGGAAGGCCTTTCCCCTCTCTCATCCCCAGTAACTGTGAATGCAAAAGCAGTTGGCAGCTGGCATCTGCACTGTGGTTGCTTTCACAGATGTTGCCACATAGGGCTGGTCTGGTCTGAGAGGGACTGCTGTTCTTAAGACCCTTGGGTTCAGAGTCCCGAGCTGTGGAATCTGAAGGAAGTGTGGTGGTGGTAGTTTGATTTGCCTGCCCTGTGTTCCCTTGGAGAGCCTTGCAGCTTCATCTGGGTAGGCTGCCCAATCATGAAATATACTTAGGAATTTACCTAAGTTGTTTATAAGTAGACCCAGCAGGATCTAGTAACATGGGTCTGAGAGAGGGTTTTCAAGTGTCTGAAACTTCCATAGTTGATTATGAGAGGTGAATAAAATTTCAAAAGAAACTTTACAGAAATCAGTTTACTGTATAGTTTACATATGGAATTGGAAGACACATTAGAAACCATCTACTTGAATGTTTCTCTACCCAAACCTAGAGTGGACCTGTAAAATAGTGAAATATTAAGTACTAAGAATGTTGGTAGTAAAGGTAAAAATGTGCCACAGATGAGAGCTGGTCCACCACAGCATACACAATTTTATGGTTTGGAAACAGCATAGAATAGTTGAAGGTATGCTGGATTTGAGGTCAAAACCATTTTGCTATTTATCAGTTGTGTGACCCAGTCATGTAGTTTCTAGTGACATCAAGTCTCTGGGTCCTAGTTTTCACATTTAGCTGGACTAGATGGCCTTTATGGACTCTTGCAACTCTAAATCTATGGTCCAAATGATCCTAAAGGGCACTTAATTGTCATAAATTCAGCAACTAATGAAAAGAAAGAAGTTAATTCTAACTTATCCTGCAACAGATTCTCTTTTCATATTAATTATTCCATCAGCTCATTTGGAAAAGGCTAAGGAAAGTTCTAGACTCCTCCTTATAGCGCATAATGATAGAACAGAGATTTGTCTATTCAGGCTGGTTTACACTTATATAGAGAAGTTACAGCTTCAGGTGGTACAGCAGATAGAACTGTGGCCTGTAGTCACGAAGACCAGCCTCAGGCACTACTGGCCTCAATTACCTCAAGTGTAAAACAGGGATAATAATAGCACCTTACATCCCACCATTTTATGAGAATCAAACAAGACATTTTTAAAGTGCTTAGCACAGCACCTAGCACATAGCAGGCCCTATATAAATGAATTATTTATTCATCCTTATTATTACATACACTATTATTACATATCCACTATTATTACTATTACATACAAACTTGCAGAGAGACAAAAGGACTGCGAGACCTATTATCTCATTTCAAAATATTTATAAACCAAAGAACAGCTTACCATACTTGTTAGCAGAGGGTTTTCTATTAATCAAACCATTACTTATTTGATTTTCCAGTAAGACACTTGAAAAAGTACCTTTGATATTAATATTGCCACTTATAAAGTCTAAAGGAAGCATATAAATCTACCTCTCAGACAGGTAAGATGACATTAATAACTGACTTTGCAAAATGCTGTATACCCACTTTGTCAATTCAGCCTCATAACAACCTTAAGAACTAAATCAGAAAGGTATTATTATCCCCATTTTTCAAAGAAGGAAACCAAAGCTGAAAGAGGTCACATTACTTTGCTGTGATTATGTAGCTACTAAGCGTCAGAGCAGGCATTCCAACCACAGCTGCCTCTCAAAATTACATGTACACAGACCTAAGTATATTAACAAGGTCATGAACAGCTACAAAATAAATACAACAATGGACTAGCTTTTCTTTTAAAGACCCTCCTATGATATTTATCTGGGTAAAAGAAAGGAAATAAAAAAAGGTGAAAAACCCACCGGATCAATGGTAGGTAAAAGGTCTCTTTTCTCTTGACCACTGCTTTCATCTTCATCAGTGCTATATTCTTCCATGGTTTCACCACTGACAAAGTGAATGACCCGTCTTGGAATTTTCTTTTTTTTCCCTATGACACCCAGCTCTACATTTTCAAAGTTTCCATCACAACTTATTTGTACCTGTAACACATTAAGAAAAAAAGGTAATTTTATGTGGGTTTGCTTTTCATCCCCTCATTTTTGGAACACACACACACAGTTTTATCCTAAGAAATTAGAACTGAAAGGGGCCAAGCCCTCAATTAACCTTCCTGGACCCAGTTTCTTCCTCTATAAAATTAAGGGACTGAACCAGAAAAGACAGTTTGAACTCTAAATCAATGATCACACTATCATTTCACAGACTGAAACCCAGAAAGGTTTTGTGGTTTGCTCAAGGTAATGAAGTCAGTTAGTGTTGGGGCCAGTATAGGACTTCTCCTACTCCACTATTCCTTCTCTCTCCAATAACAGGAAAAAAGAAAAAGAAAAAGTCAAGAAAAAACCAGAAACTAATTTATTTCAATTGATGATGTAATTTTCATGTTTTTCAGAATTAAGAGTAAATGAAATTTAAAAAATAAACTAGAAAGCAATAGGGAAAAAATATGAATTCGAGGTCCTACCCAATCAGCATTTATTAAATACCAACTATATGCTAGGTGGTAAAGATCCAAAGGTAAGAACAAAAACAATTCCAACTTTCAAAAAACTTACTTTCTACTGGGGGTAGGGGATAGAGGAAAAGACAACATGCAAACAAATGGTAATTTGAGGAAGTATTCACTACTAGAACACCCCCAGAAAGGAAGTCTCAAGAGTATGTAGGATGAAGTGTGTGGTCTCTCAAATAGACTATCCATAGACTATCTGCTACAGTACATAAAGTCTTGGGCCTCAGTTTCAATTTACTAGAAATCAGGTGATTTTGGGAAAAACAAAACTGTGGAAATCTCCTGCTTGAGCTTCCTTGTTCCTTGTCACCACGAGCCCCTCCCTAAAGCCCTTCTCAGTTATTCCTTATGTTGTAAAACTGCCAAAGCCCCTAGAAACTATCTCTATTAGGCAAGGTCATTCTGCAAGGGAAAGGAATGACAGTAAATGGAATTCCTTACATTTGTGAGACCTAGTAAATTTTCATTGCTTATTGCAGCTATAAAAAAACTGGCTCTAAGCTGTGATTAGTGAAACTTGTTGTTTGAGATAAGAGGCATTTGGGACCATAACTAAATTTTGTTTGGAGTCTGAGTTTGGGTATAGTTGCCTGCATCAAATGCCACAAGCTACTCAGAGAGAATGTGATCCTATGCTGTTAAATACCAGTGGAAGTCTACATCTGGTAAAAGCCAAAGGGACAATCTCAGCCTCTATCTGGGATGGGATCCTTCTGGCTAAATTACCCATGAAATTCCTTTGAAAAGGAATGTTTCCCACCTATTCCTGAGTCTAGCTATGAGGTCGTACCTATATTGCATGGTTGGATATCTGAGACTTTACCTGCATTTAAACAGAACCAAGGATGTTTTATCCTGTCATATGTGGAATGTTACATGTCCCTGTTTTTTTCCTTCTATAGCAAGTTTCTATGGTCAGAGCAAGTAATCAATAAAAGATATGAACCATCTTATTTTATGGTTAACAAATGTAAAGGAAAGAATGGGTTTGATTAGAAGTATGAAAGACAGATAAGAAGGTTTGGGGACAAATGAGGGTTTGTGTCCAAGCCCCTCCTGTCTCCAGGTAGTTGATATCAGTTTTAAAAAGGTTTCAGTATGTTCAGAGTGTGTGAGGAAATATTTTTAGAAAGCAGAAAGATTTGTAACTTGATTCTAAGATTTTGAGGAAAGCGACAGGATCAGATTGAGTCTTCTAAAAACTATATAGGTGTATAAGATTGGCTTTCAAAAATTTCTCTATCATGGAAACTCAAACCTTGAGCATGTTTGGTAATAAGATCAAAAGTTTGGATTTTTGATGCAATGTTGTAACTGTTAGTAAAACTTTATTGTAATGTTTGTGCCTAGCCCTGTGTGGCTGGAAAACTGAACTTTTTGTGATACTGTGTAAACCTAGCCTTGCACGGCTGGGAAACTGAACCATTTCTATGTGCCTTTGGTGTTAAATCAAGTTTCTGTGAGCCCCTGTCAGGCCTGACTGACTAATCCAGCTTGTGAATACCACTGCTCCTGAGTGAACATCTCAGCCAAGGGACCTGAAAAAGACGACATCAGATGCAGACAGCTTCTTCAAGAATCCAGACCAGGCCTGCACAGGAACTGCTACAGCTTTAGCTTATTGCTCTGTATTTTCATTGTGCTACCTTGATCACCCTTACTGTTAGAAAAGATGTTTTGAAAGGTCTTGTGTGACAACTTCTGAACGTCTACAAAGTTTTCAATTGAGTATTGCCAAATTAAAGTAATGAGTTGTAAAGTAGAACAGATCTTGCTGTTCCAATATGAATTTGTAGTTATTCAATGAACTAAGCAAAAGTTAACATTTGTAACTGAGTGTATATGTAAAAGATTCAATTTCTGAAGTATCTCTTTCTTCCAAAGTGAATATAATTAGAGGATAAACAAGCTTTGTGATGTATGTCTACTATTCAGTTGTGAGGTTTAAGTCAGAAATCTCTTTTGTTTAAGGTCTACAGTTATGTTAGTGAAGAATATCTTACGAGGTATCTTGTTTATGTAGCATGTAGAAATACAAAGGACAGTTAAATAGTCTGAGTAATGGATTATACTAGCCCATACTCATTCTACTTCTGGTCATTTTTCTCCTATTTCTTTTGGCTCTTGTTTGTTTTATCTCTTTGCTAGATTTGTATCTTTTAGACTCAGCGCCTTCCACTTGCAGATGATGGCTCAAGCTGAATACCAACCACTGCCCGAAGTCACTACCCAACACCCTTTGGATCTGGTGTCTGCCAAGTTCCAGACATTGGCCGCAGCCCCCTGCCCCCTTGACTGATGGACCCCTGTGAGCCAGGGACAGCTCTATGACCTTTCTCAGGCTGAAGCAGCTCGAGAAGCTGATACCTTCGTCCCTTGTCCCCAAATGAATTTGGGTCCCATCTATTTAAGGGGGGAAATGATGGGGTCTGGGATGCTTTTGTCTGTAACCTCAGTTTGTAAAAATCTCACTTATGTTCAGGTATCTATGTATGTAACATCAGTTTGTAACAAGCCTGTGCAATAAAGTTGCGAAAGTTACACTTTCCCCCAGCCACAAAGACATTAACTTTGCCTCTCCCCTGCCCCCAGCCTAAAAGTCTTTTCCCTGAGCTAGCAGTCTGCCTAGATACAGTCACCTATGAGTACATCACCCAAGCAATTCACAAACAAGCCCTTAGTTTAGAGACCTCCTTTGTTCTAAGTGGCCAGCTGCACCCAAAAACCTTGAACATTATCAGAAGAGAAAACTCCCTCCCAATATGGTACCTCCTGAATCCCTAATCAGTCCAGCTTCCAGACTTGGCACCTCCGGAAAAATCAGGCCTATCCTCCCAACAGCCATATTGGACCTATCTCATCCAGCCTTGACCAAGAGTAACCTAATGACGTGTTGAGGCAAAAACCACACCTCCCTGTAGCCCCCCCCAGGGGGATGTCCCAGTGAATTATGGGCAATACACCTGTACAGTTGATATAAAAAGTGCATGTCCCTTTAAGCACTGACCACTCCTAAATTCCTCCCTAACTCCACCCTTGCCCACCTAGCTAGCATAATTAACCTTTCTGCTTCTGCACGGGGGCGTCCTCCTTCTGGACTACCTAGGAGCGAGGACTGCCTGCTTTTCGTGAGATTCTAATAAACCTTTCTACTTTCACCTTGAGAAGTCTCCTAGTAATTAATTTGAGATAGGATCTCTGTATCATACAAGAGGAAAAAAGGAAGAAAGGTAAGACTAAATGCTGTCGCATTATGGAGATGTTGGCATAGTTAGCAGCAGAGGCCATGAATTAGGCTAGTTTATCTTGCAGGTTAACAGACTGGAATTCACATCATAGCTCAGTTATACTTAATTAATGTGTAATTTTAAGCCATAGGCTCCTCATCTGTAAAATGAGTGGTTAGACTTATACTTATAACCCATTACCCTATATATGAATGTGGTCAAGCAGCACAGATTCAATGGAAGTATACTACAGTTTAAAAAGAAAATCTTTTTTTGAAAGTTATGCATAAATCTATTTTTTATAAATACTATGAATATACTAAATAAACTACAAACTATAAAAATACTATAAACTATAGTTCTTAAGCTATAAAATTAAATATATTAGGGGTTTTCAATAGAGGAAATTTTTTTCAAATGCAGAAATTGAGGAGAATGAAAAAAAGGCCTTTGAGGATTCTGCAATTAAGAGATCACAGATAACTTCAGAAAACAAAAATGAACTGTTGGACTTAGTTAACTTTGAGTTCTCAGGAGTTGCCAAAGATCAGGTCTAATCCACTGGGGATATATTCTCTTTAGTATATCTCATCAGAATATCCTGGTGAAGCTAGAAATCTCTAAGATAGAGGAGGCCTCCTTCAAGTTAGAAATCAGTAAGGCTCATTTTGTTCTGGCCAGGTTGAGACTCTAATTTTACAATCCTTTTTTTTAGCTATTTCTTTAACTTCAAAGGTTACTTCTGGAGGAGACGTTTACTCAACACTCACAATTTACTTCCTCCACAATTCCACTCTTTGATACTTGCTCAGAAATATAACCAAAATTGGCCTATTCAATTGGTTCACAATATAGCAAGGCAGTTGTATAGCAAAATAGGAACCTTAGTTCAAAGAGGTTTATGGTGGTGATAAAACAAAAATATGGTGAACAAATCATATAAAATCCAGAATATTCTTTTAAACACTGATCAAGTAGTGAACAAAGGTCATTGCAATAAATCTGGGAGGAATAAAATATAGCTTGAACAACCTTGGTCTAAACCGTCCAAAAGAATAAGGACATTATTAGGAAAAAATGGCCAATAAATATAACTCTGTAATCAGGAAGACAAAAAAAGGAACAGGGGATGAACATTAATGTCCATTCAGGCAATAAGTTTCTTGTGGTTAGCTGAGAAACGTTTTCTCTTGGAAATTCTATGTTAAAGGAGTCTGTGGTAGACCACCAGTGTTATCTGCTTGCACTGGGCTAGGTCTTTCCATCTTGTTTCTAGGGCAGATTTTCAGAAGTGCTACTTCCAGCTGTCATGCATTGCTCCTTTGGAGAGGTCCCTTAGATAATGCTGCTCAAACCTGCTAGTTAAAAAGATAATATAATTCAGGAGGGCCTGACAAAACACTGGTCTTCCGGTAACTAGTTCTTGGTCGAAACCCAGTACAAACCATATGGAGTTAAACTTTGTAAAATTCAGAGATGTAGAAGAATATCAAACCAGTGTACATGCAACTCGTGTAAAAGTTTTGGGCTGCAATATTTGCATATCATTTTTTCTTTTTCTTTTTGGTCTTTTTGGAAGGCAGGGCAATTGGGGTTAACAGACTTGCCCAAGGTCACATAGCTAGTTAAGTGATAAATATCTGAGACCACATTTGAACTCAGGTCCTCCTGACTCTAGGGCCAGCGTTCTATTATTGATTGTGCCACTTAGCTGTTCCTACATATCAATTTTTTTTTCCACTTTGCCCAAGTCCCATAGATGCTATGGATAATACTGTCTACAGGTTAAAATAATTTTTTTCTCTTAACACCCATTTATTTTTACATTTTGAGTTCAAAATTCTGATTACTCCCGCAACCCCCAAAATATCAATTATGTGCGTGAAATCATGCAAAATAGATTCCCATATAAGCTATGTCATTTTTTTAAAAGGCAAAAAAATAAAGTTAAAAAGTATGCTTCAATCTTCACCCGTAGTTTATCAGTTCTCTCTCTGGAGGTGGATAGCATTTTTTCATCATAACTCCTTCACAACTGTTGTTGATCACTGACTATACTGATTATAGTAGCTAAGTCTTTCATAGTTGGTCATCTTTTTTTTTGAAGTTGTTCAGTTGTGTCCAACACTTAGTGTTATGTAACACAGCATGCCAGGCCCTTCTATTCTTCATTATCTCTTGAAGTCAATCCAACTTCATGTTTATTGCTTACCATTACTGTGTAAAATGTTCTCCTGGTTCTGTTCACTTCACTTAGCATCAGTTCATATAAATCTTCCCATGCTTTTCTGAAACCAATCCTGCTCATCATTTCTTATAGCACAACAGTATTCCATCATATCATATTATACCACAACTTGTTCAACCATTACCCAATCGATGGGCATTCTCTCAATTTCCAATTCTTTACCACCATAAAAAATAATTGCTATAAATATTTTTGCACATTTGGGTACTTTTACTTTGATCTCTCTAATATACAAACCTAGTACTGGTATTGCTGGGTCAAAGAGTATTGCAGTTTCAAATTGTTCTGTAGAATGGTTGGACCAGTTCACAACTTTACCAACAATTCATTAGTGTCCCTATTTTTCCACATCCTCTCCAGCATATCATTTTCCTTTATTAGCCAATTTGATAGATGTGAGGAAGTAATCTCAAAGTTGTTGTAATTTGTATTTCTCTAATAAGTAATGATTTAGAGCATTTTATATGACTATTATCTTTTATTTAATATTTTATTCCCCACCAATTACAAGTAAAAACAATTAACATGTTTTTAGAACTGCTCCTCTATGTCTTATCTCATTGACAACTTAATTCCAAGTCTCAGAACTGCAACTTTTTTAATTGACCCAAGAGATTAGAGTAACCTAAAGGGATTGAGGAAGGAATCATGAGTTCAAAAATCATTTCTCTGCAGGTATCTTACAAATGTGTATATCCATCTCTCACCTCCCTTCTGAATTCCAATTCCAAGCATCACCAATAAATTACTGGAAACCTTTACTTGGATACCCCATAGACATCTCAAATTCAACATGTACAAAATTATCATCTCATTATTTCCCCCACAAGATTCACTCTTTTTTCTAAATTCCCTATTGCTATCAATGCTACCACCACCTTTCAGTCCTTCTCGTTACCCTGAGATTCCTAACTTGAAGTCATCTTCACTTTTCCTCATCCCTCTTCATCCAAAGAGTTGACAAATTTCATCAATTTTACTTCCACAACACACGTCTACATCTAGCACTCTATTTAAGGATCTCACTACTACCTCTTGCCTAAATAACTTAACTACAGTAACCTCCAAATTGGTCTTCCTATCATTATTCTCTCTCTTTCCCAAACCACTCTCCAGACAGTTGTACAGGTTCAATCATGTCATATCCCTCCCTCAGGAAACCTCAGTGGTTCCTTATTGCCTCTATTCTATTTTATTCTCTCCCAATTTTTTTACACTCCACTTCACCCAAACTGACCACTTTGCTATTCCTTGTAAAGGACATTCTATCCCTTGTCTTTGTGCCTTTCCATGGGCCTGGAATGCTTTCTTCTCCCCTCCCATCTGCCTCCTGAAATCCATTACTTCTTTTAAAGTAACATGTCGGTTTCATCTTCTACACAGGGTCTTTCTTGATCCTCCCAGCAACTGATACTCTCTTAATCCTCCTCCCCCTACCCCTTTTAAAAAAAGTACTCCTAATTTATCTGTGTTCATGTTGTTTCTTTAGGTAGAATGGGAGTTCTTTGAGAACAGAGACTCTCTTGGTTTCCTGTTTGTACCACTAGTGTCTTGCACAGTGCTTGGCTTATAGCAGACCTTTAATAAATTCTTGTTGAATCAAACAGAATTGAAATTATTTTTCTTTGATCTGAAAAGAACTTTTCAAATAAACCAGAAGATGCATTTGTGTAAAACTACTTTTTCTAAGCCCTGGTATATCTGTCTAAGCTTGTACTAATAATTTCTATCAGTGAGAAAGTGTAAAGCTTAGATTTCACATCTTATGTCATCTTTTTTTTTTTTTTGGCCTTTTGGAGGGAGGAGGGCAAGGCGGTTGGGGTTAAGTGACTTGCCCAAGGTCACGTGGCTAGTAAGCGTTCAATGTCTGAGGCTGGATTTGAACTCAGGTCCTTCTGACTCCAGGGCCGATGCTCAATTCACTGTGCCACCTAGCTGCCCCATCCTATGTCATCTTAAACAACCCTGGATGACGTGTAGGTGCATGAAAAAAAATTAATTGATCAACAAGTATTTGTTGAAAAACTACTATGTGCCAAGCACTGTGTTAGATGTTGGGGATAAAAGTGTAACCAATGAAAAATTCTTACTCACAGGAATGAAAATAAACGTATCACATGGTTAATCAGAACAGAAAATGTGTTAATTTCACATAAAGGACTATATTTTCTTTTTTGTGGACTTAAAAAATATTTGGCTTAATACAAACTTCTGGAAAAGGAAATTTCAGGTGTAAATAATATATTCTGACTAAGGAAGTCAAATTCCAATCAAAAGAAGGTCAAGAGTCAAAGACAAAGACTCTAACCTAAGTAAATTACAAGATGCAATTTTAATAAATGTTTTACTTTACATTATATGTTATAAATCTACTTTTCTTATTCCTTTTTAATACTAAAATTTTTAATATAGAAATTTTTGCTTTTTAATATTGAAATTTAAACTGCCACAATATTAGAGTTGTTACTCAAGACTTTCCATCCAACAAGTTTTTCCTGAAACTATTATATATACTATATATGGTACACAATATTATATGTATTATAGATGATACAATATAACTATTATACATAACATATGTGTGTATACACACTCACACACATACACGTATAAATTTTATACACACACACACACACACACACACACACACACGGCATGTTGGCTGCTCTGATCTAATTTTATTTCCTATCTTGTTTCTGACTCCCTTAACCAGACTAGCATACTTTAAAAGCTATCAGTATCTTAGACTCAATGCCATTTTTAGTGAAACTGGGTTATGAGATATACTCCTTTGTCTGAAATAAGAGAATCACTTCAGAAGAAGCTAACTCACTCCATATTTTGAAATATATTTTGTTTTTTGTTTTAAAAAGTCACTATCATTTCTAGACCTATTCCCCCCACCCTAGAATTGAACTCTCCCTTTCAAAAAATTAACTTTTGTTTATTTTTAGTTTACATCATTCATTTCCACAAGATTTTGATTTACAAATTTTCTCCATCTTTCCCCTACCCACCAGCTCTAAACAGCGATCCCACTGTATACTCCCTCCCCCAATCTACTCTATCCTATATCTTCCCCCATCACCTCTCTGACTTTCCGGCAGGGTAAGATGGATCTCCCTACCCCAGTGCCTATATAGCTTGAACTCTCCCTGTGAACAAAGAAAAATTACTGTGCAAAAATAGCTAATACCGTGACAGGGTTACCAAACTGGTAGATAAGAGATGCAGGCACAGTAAAAGAAAAACGAGCAATTACTCTGTGGTCAAACTTTAGAGGATCAAATCCTGCCCCTGAATCTTACTGCCTCTGAATGTATGCAAGTCATTTAACTTTTTTCAAATTCCTTATCAATAAAATGGGGTTGGGTTGGACTAAATTGCCTCCGAGGTCTCTTCTAGTTGTTTAATTTGTATATATTCTCTTTAAATTTATTCTGTATATACTTATATGTATACTTGTCTCCTCGCCAGTAGGGACTGTTTTACTCACTATACTTTTCTCACCAGCACCTGAGGAGGTGCTTTATAAAATGCCTGATGATTCCCATCAAGCTGGCAGGAGGTCTCCAGGGAGACCTCTGTGCTTGGCTCTGTGCTGTTCAATCTTTTTTGTCGCTGACCTGGATAAAGTAACAGACACCATGTTTATCAGATTTGCAGATGACAAAGAGTGGGGTAGAACAAACATACTGGATTACAGAGTTTGCATTCAAAAAATTCTTAACAGACTAGAGCACTGGGCTGAAACAAATGAAATGAAATTCAAATAAATATAAGTATTATGCTTCAGGTTAAAAAAAATTGACCTCAAAAGTACAAGATGGAAGGGGCATGGTTAGATAGTTTTTCTTAAAAAAAAAAATCCAGAAGTTCAATAAGTCAACCAGCCTCCAAAATGTTAATGTCAACAAGTTGTCTGTGATTATAGGCAGTAGTGAGAGAAGCACAGCTTCCAAGTTGCAGGTTCCACTATACTGCTGATCGCTGGTCAAATTACAACTGGAGTATTGTGTTCAGTTCTGGGCACTTCAGTTTAGACAAGACACTGATAAGGCAGGGATTGTTGTTCAGTTGTGTCCAATTCTTCGTGACCCCACTTGGGTTTATTTTTCTGGGCAAAGATACTGGAGTGGTTTGCCATTTCCTTCTCCAGCTCATTTTACAGATGAGGAAACTGAGGCAAACAGGGTTAAGTGAGGTGCCAGGGTCATGCAAGCTAGCATCCCAGGCCAGATCTGAACTCTGGGAGATGAGTCTTCTTGTCTCCAGGCCTGGCACTCTATCCACAGCTGCCCCAGTAAGACTGAGATAGTGAACGACAATCTATTGCTACATGAGGATCCAATGGAGAAACTGGGAATGTTTAGCCTGGACAAAAGAAGATTCTTCCTAAGGAGGATATAATGATTGTCTTCTTTTTTTTTTAATTGTCTTCTTTTTTAAAAAATTAAATGACTTATTTTTAGTTTTCAAGAATCACTTCTGTAAGTTTTAAATTTTCTCCCCCTTCCTAAGACAGCTTGAAATTCGATATGGGCTCTACACATATATTCCTATTAAACACATTCTCACATTACTCCTGTTGCATAGAAGAATTATAACTAATGGGAAAAACCATGAGAAAGAAAAAAACCAAAATAAAACAAAACAAAAAAGAAAATAATCTGCTTCATTCTGCATTCCAACTTCATAGTTCTTTCCCGGGATGTGGCTGGCATTTTCCACTGGAATTGTTTTAGGTCCCTGCATTGCTGAGAAGGGCTAAATCTGTCAAAATCAGTCCTCCCACACTGTGTACAATGTTCTCCTGATTCTGCTCCCCTCACTCAGCATTAGTTCATATAAGTCTTTCCAGGTTTCTCTGAAGTCTGCCTGTTCATCATTTCTTATGGCATAATAGTATTCCAGTATATTTGTATACCACAACTTGTTTAGCCATTCCCCAACTGATGGCCATCCCCTCAATTTCCAGTTCTTGACCACCACAAAAAGAGCTGCTATAAATATTTTTTTTTACATGTGGGTCCTTTCCCCATTTTTATGATCTCTATGGGATATAGCCCTAGAAGTGGTATTGCTGGGTCAAAGGTTATGTACAGTTTTTTGGGCATAGTTCCAAATTGCTCTCCAGAATGGCTGGATCAGCTCACAGCTCGAACATCCTCTCTGATATTTATCATTTTCGATAACTGTCTTCAAGTATTTGAAGGACTGTCATGCAGAAGAGTGATTAGACTTTTAGCGACAGAGAGCACAGTCAGAAACACTGGGTGATAACAGAAAAGAGGAAAACTTAGGCTTCCTATCAGGAAAAACTTCCTAACAAATGAGTAGTATTGAAAAGCAGAATTGGTTGTCTTGGGATTTAGTGGATTTCCTCTAAATGGAGCTTTTCAAACCAACACTGGATGCTTAATGGGCATTTTCTTACATATGGATTGGACTAGACATCTGTTCAGGTCTCATCTAACTCTACAATTCCATGATTCTGGGGGAACAGGTATTACAGAAAATAAGACACAAACAAATTCTAATGTTTTCTGGTAACAGAATTCATCTGAAAGTCTACTACTTAAAAAATGAAAAGCAACTTCTGAATATTTGTCACACAAATGCAGCAGCTGCTACTTCATTTTCAGCCTAATCATATTTCTAGGAGTCATACTTTCACAATATAGCCTCTTTGTTTATGAACAACAAATGCTTTTTTTTAAGCTTATAAGAAAACATCAGAATTCAATTACTGAAAATACTGCACCCAAGTAGCAAACTGAAAGTGAATTAGGATAGACAAATGTGAGAAAAGAGCAGAAAACAAATCCATTTAAAAACTGAAATGAATCTTACGTATTATGTCTTGACAAAAAGTGACAATTGTGACAATATGGAAAATATAATTAAGTACATATAGTAACAAGGACAACAAAGAGCTATTTATCAAGAAAGGTTCTCTTTTTTTAGCTTAGTGGTTCAAGGTGTTAGCACAAAAGTAAACAATGCCTCAGTAGTCAGCAGGTTAAAATGAACTTAAAGAAAAACTTTGATATAAGGAAAATTTTCTAAACAATTAGAGTAGTCCAAATATGGACTGGATAGCCTTAAAAAGTTGTGAATTAGGAAAAAACATTCATTCGAAGTCTTGAAGCAAAGGTTCTATTGACCTTTTTTTTTAGTTGAGTTGTATAAGGATTTCTTTCTCAAGTATAAACTGGACTAAATGGCCACTGACATGATTCTCCAAATTCTAAAATTTTTAAAAGTCTGAATAATCTATCTTTAACCAAGTAAATTTATACAAACCTACAACCACCATCTTAAAAAGCTAGAAATAACATGGGAATTTTAAAAACTTACAAGTTAAAGACGTTAATGATTCCTATTTCAAAAGTATCCTTTCCTTTACAAAAATATGAACACAAGTATGTTCTGTAGAACACTTAGTACATCATTTAAAATAAGTAACTTAATACATCATTTAAAATACATCAATAAAATAACAAGTATGTTCTGTAGAACACTTAGTAATCATTTAAAATAAAATAAAAAATGTTTTAAGAAAAACTTAACTGTGCCTTTCCAGAAACTCATATTGTGCAAAGCAACGTAACAGAAGTAACTTCAGTTTACCACGGTGGTTAAATCAAAGCAGAGGCACTCCCTAGTACCAAACAGAGAAAACGAGCAAGTTCAATTAAATAATTCCCATTTCAAAAATGATTCTTCCCTTTGTAAAAATATACACAGATTTATAAAAAAAATACTTTACACAATAACTCCTCAAAACGCACTTGAGAACTTAGTGGCCCCCTGAAAATTACTGATGTGGTTTGAATCCTTAAACAGGACGTTAGTGGGCACAGGATCCCCACAAAATCATTTAGTCCGAGTCGAAGTGTCTACTCCCCAGGAAAAAACCCCAAAACATTCCACAGAAACGGAGAGGGAACTGTCATCGGCACCAGGAGGGTGGACACTCCATCAACAACAAAGGTCACAACCCATCAACCGGTTACCAGAAAAAGCCCTAATTAGATGCGGGTGGGATAAAGGAGGCGAACCGCCACCAAAGGTCTGCCTGATTTCGAGCCCTGCGCTCAGTCCAGTGACAGGCTGTCACCGCGGTCGTTTACGTCTTAGGCCACGATTGCTAATTCACTACAATTTACACGGAATCTAGTTTGGGGAGGAAAAAACAAACCCCAAAACGTCACTCCGTAAAGGCAGGGACCAAGGCTCGGAGGCCACCAGGAAATGCATGCGAACGCTTCTCCCGGAAAGTGGACCGAAGATTCCTTAACCGAGAGGGGAAGGAGGGACAATTCGGGGAGCATAACCCCGGTACAACCTGCAGCAGCTATTCCGCTTAAGCTAATTTCCCTAGTGCCTGGCTGGATGAAAGGCCTCCCGGGGTCGGGGACCAGACCCCTTTCCCGACTTGCGTCGAGTCAAAGCAGCCGAGCCCCGGGGGGTCAGCCCGCAGCGGCCGGCCTCTCCTTCCCCCCCACAGGCGCGAGACTGGCTGCTAGGCCGGGAGCCGCCGGCTCGCCCACCTACCTGTCCTCCCGGCTCCCCGAGCCGTGCGGCGGCGGCCGCCGCTCCCAGAGCGGCTTCTCCGCTCGGAGCATCCTTGTTCATGGCGTGACAGGCGGCGGCGGCGAAACTCGTGGAGCAGGCGAAATAGACCGTAATGGCCGACAACTCCGCATCCATCCTCTGCCTCCAGGAGGAGTCAGCGCCAGCGCCAGGGCCGCTTCAGCAGCACCAGCATCGGCCGGGAGCAGACGCCCCTCGGGCCCTCGCGGGCGTGGCCATGGGCGTGGGCACAGGCGTTGGGGCGGAAGTCAGTCTTCTCGGCGTCGCCTGGAGTGAGGTCACGCTCAAGCCCCGCCTCTTCCGGCGCGCGGGCTGGAGCGCCCCGCCCGGCCTCTAGTGCGAGTCTCGTGCTTCTTCGTGTGCTGCAGAGAGGGCCTCAGGCTGCGTCTGGTGCGCGTGGTGCCCACGTTCTGCCGAAACCTCCCGGGTCTTGTGGGCTGAGCGCAGAGGATTACCCTTCGCGGTAGATCCGGTCTCTGCGGGGCTTTTCACGGCGTGACATTACTTTTCACTTTAAATTATTTAAATCAGGCTACTCTTTGCTGTCAGCTCCCCGGCTTAACGGCTCAGAGTAATAGGAGTGCGCCGTTAAACCCACGACGGCGAGATGCGGCTGCTGGTTTCGTCTCTGCCCAAGCCTGCCTCATCTATTTCCCTAGGCGTCTCTTTCACACATATTTGTGAGCATTTGTAACCATTCAATAATGGTTAATTTTTAACAGCCATAAGAGAAATTAGAAGCAACATGGCTGGAAACTCGTTGTATCTAAATAGCCATTTAAAGGGGATTTGGTGGAACGAAGCAGAGAGGGAAAACTCTAAAAATCTGTTAAGTATCAAAACAAAAATACAGTTTTTAAATCAGCATAGAGACAAGGAAATAGAAAAGCATATCGCCAAATTGACTTTATAACAGGAATGTAGATTTGTTTAATCTAAGAAAAAATATAAACATGATAGACTATATGGTGACAAAGATAATAAAGATCTCAAGATAACAGGTGTTGAAAAAACTGGACAAAATTCAAGTCATTTGTTAAAAAAACACTAAGAAGCTTTGGAATAAATGACCTTCCCTTAAGGGATAAGAAGCGGCTTTCTAAAACCAAGAGAGCACTTTCCAGTTAGATTAATGGTGTTCATTATTACCATTTTAATTTAATGTAGTGCTAGAAATAAGAGGAAAAAACAGGTGAAGAGGAAGTAAAACTTTTTTTTGTAGGTGAGAAAATGGTATAAAAATTCCAAGAATCAACTAAAAATTAATTAAAACTTCAGCAAAGTTGCAAGATATAAAATAAGTTATTAGTTATTTGTGTATTCTATCAACAAACCCAACAGGAAAAGAGAGAAAGAGAAAGACCATTCAAAACACTTACAGACTAAATAAAACACAGAAGTCTACTACCAAGACAGACACACTAAAAATACAAAACTCGCTATACAAAAATCTAAATAATTGGAAAAATATTAGCTGTTCATGAGGAAGCTGTGCCAATGAAATAAAAACTGCAATATTACCTAAACCAATTTACTTATTCAGTGCTAATCAAACTGTTGTGGTTTAAACCCAGGGACACCAAAAACTGTCGGGAGTTTCATGATGTGTTGTGGTGGAACTGTCTCAAAGAATTCAGTCAGACCACTTCTAATCCAAGTATAAGCATTTATTGAGACTGATGTCTCTCATGAAGCAGGCTTAAGTTCCAAGAGGAAACAGCAACTTCAGAGAGAGCAAGATGGATTTTTATAGGGCAAAGACACATTGCACAATCAAAATTTACACAGAATGTAGGAATATGATTAAAAAGGCTGGTGGAGTTTGTTAAGGGATTAGGTAATGGAGAAGAGGTCCCATCTACATTTTGGTGGTTAAACCTTCTGGTCATGCTGCCCTTCATTTGGCTAGCTATTGTGGTCCTGTCTGGTCAAGGTAGTTTATTGTGGTCCTGTCTTGGGTTAGATGGATGATATGATTGTGGTAGAGTACAATAACACACCTGTTTCTGTGGGAAGGAGTCTGGGGGCAGTGACCAGGTAGAGGCAGTAGCTGGGTTCCTATCACATGGACACACCTGCTCTTTCTGTGAGAACTAAGAATTCAGGGACACACCTGTTGTTCCAGTGAGCAGTGAGGTAAATATGAGGAAGTTAGTGTAGAGGTATAAGAGATGTGGGGTGGATTTCTCTGAAATCCTTTGAGAGTTTGTTGTCTGAAACGAATTACTGGACTCAGCTGTCTTTTGGCAGAGTTAGAAAAGTTTATTGTTACACTGACTTCACAGCAGGCAGGAGAGGAGGGGGTAAGGGGTCTTAGACAGGGGTCTAAGGCAAAGTTATAAAGTTTAATGTTACACTTTGCAGCAGGCAGGAGAAGGTTAAGGATAGCCTTCAAAGTGCAGGGGGCTAAAGGTGCAGTTTTTAAAGTCATAAAACTGTCAGTCAAAGGTTGATCATGCTAACTAGATGGGCAAGGGTGGAGTTAGGGAGGAGTTTGGGAGGAGTTTAGGAGTGCTCAGTGCTTAAAGGAACATGTACTTTTTATATCAACTGCATAGGCATATTGCCCATAATTCACTGGGAAATCCCCCTAAGGGGGGCCGGGAGGAGGTGTGGTTTTTGCCTTGACACACCACTAGGTAACTTTTGGTCAAGGATGAAAGACCTATAGGTCCAATATGGCTGTTGGGAGGATAGGCTTGATTGTTTCAGGAGGTGCCAAGTTTGGAAGCAAGAGTGATTAAGGATTCAGGAGGTACCATCTTAGGAGGGAGTTATCTCTTTGATAATGTTGTTCAAGGTTTCTGGATGCAGCTGGCCACTTAGAACAAAGGAGCTATGTATTTCTCTAAAGAATACTTGGGTGATGTATTCATGGGTAACTGTATCTAGGCAGACTGCTAGCTCAGGGAAAAGACTTTTAGGCTGGGGGCAGGGGAGAGGCAGAGTTAATACGTTTATGGCTGGGGGAAAGTATGACTTTTACAACTTAATTGCACAGGCTTGTTACAAACTGATGTTACATACATAGGTACCCAAATACAAGTGAGATTTTACAAACTGAGGTTACAGACAAAAGCACCCCAGACCTCATCATTAGGACATTGGCAGGGGGGCTAGGTAGGTACAGTAGGCCTGCTGTTCAGTGGGGCCGGGCCTATAATGAAGTTAGAATATTGGGGCTGGTGGCAGCTTTATTAGGATTCCATCATTCCCCCCTCAAAGAGCTAGGGCCCAAATTCATTTGGGAAATGGGACGAAGGTCTCAGTTTCTATAGCTGAAAAGGGGCATAGAGCTATCCCTGTCTCAATGGGTCCCAGGGAGGTTGACTGTGAGTGGGGCACACTCTCTGCACCCTCTGTGAAGACTCCTCAGAATGAGAAGGGAGAGAAACTATCTGGAAACCAGAGACAGACTTTTATAAGACTGGACAGACTTGAGTCCTGGGTTTACACAACCTAGGACCCTTCCCCCCTTCCCTTGCTGTCATCAGCATTAGGCCCCTTTCAGGAGTTTTTGACCTCCACCCTTGCTTGGCCATTACCAAATAAGACCATGGATAATACCTTGGCTTCCTGTCCCATCTCCCTGCCAAGAGGAGATAGTGGCGGGCTTCTTTGTTATTGGCCATTGGGTTAGACTGAAAGCCCACTTCCTAGCCAATGGGAGAAGGGACAGCCAGGGGGAGGGGGCTTGACCACCTTAAGGTATGAATTCTTGTTCTGTCTTTTGTAACTTGCCTCCTCTCCTTGATCCCCACCATGGAGAGGACCGATCTCTTCCTGCAAACTTCCTGTTCCTTCCTTAAGATGCCTCTGACTTTTGACTTTTCTTGGATAGGGGATTTTTGGGGTCCCCATACCCCACAAAACTAGAACCAAACATAGATCTCATCCAGGGGATGATGGGTGAGTATGGACTGGTATCCACTGTTCGCTGCCAACTGTAGATGGATTGGCCTGTAATATGAGAGACACAAATCTGACAGGCAAGTTCATTGTGCAGGGCTCCAGATATAAGGAGAAAGACAGATAAATTTAGTAATAGGCAGTTGACTAGGCCAAGTACCTTTTACTAAATTAGGCTGTAGAAGGGAATAGAATTTTAGACTGAATAACTCAGATCTAACACACATTTTAGTAGCTCAGATGTATCTCAGCCTTAGTATATGGGATAATGATTAACATTATGTTTGTACCTTTGTTTCACAAACTTGTTTTCCCTTTGTCTAATTGTTCCCATATCATTCAGAAAAAATATGTTCTATTCCAGGGATTTAACCTTTCATTTTACTATGCAGGCAGGCAGATGACAAGCCTGTATACTAATCTACCCAGTTGTTTGGAATATGGAATTGATGGGGTGCTTGGGTGCCTGCACTTGAACCCCAGTTCCAAAATCACATTTCTCCCTAGCCTCAGAGCATAATCTCTGATTAGCACCCCCTGCTCTATGCCTAGCAATCATTTATGACTAGGCCCCAGCCAAATGCTTGTCTCCCTTTAGTACAACAGCAAACTGCACCTATGAATCCTCCACTGGATTATCTATACTAACTCCCTAGCTCATCATATACATCCTGAATCTCTTGTTATGTATGCCTTAGGTTTGGGATATACGTATACTCCCAACATCCATCTTATCAAACATGACATTGATGGTTGGCAACTTGGTCAGTCCTGACTGCTAACTGACTCAGTGATATTTCAAGCCTAAAACCATACCTCCATGCAGCCCCACTGTGGGCTATTTTCCAGTGAATTCTGGGCTATATGGCTGTGCAGTAGATATTAAAAGTACATATTCCTTTAAGAACTAACCACTCCTTAATTCCTCCCTAACCCCACCCTGACTCACCTAGTTAGCATATTTGGCACAGGTTTTACTATAAAGTATATCCTATATAAACTTTTAACTGTATCCCTCTAAGGTTGCAGGTTCCGTAAGAACTCTTGCCTGCTATAAATCATAATGATAAATCTTTGCCATCTTGACTTAAAGAATGCTTGAGTCTGAGTGAGTCTATGAATTCATTCTAGATTTCTTCCCAGGAACTCTGGTTATTGCGGTTCCTGGACTTCCTGAATTCCCTGACCACCGTGTCAGAATGACTACACATTCAGTTTGAAAACAGCAAGATTTCACATACCTGCACTATACTCATATCTTTTACTGACAACCACTTGCTCTAATTAGAGAAATTTGTCATAAAAGGAAAAAGCAGGGACATGACAGATATTATGGGATAAAACATCCTTAGCTCTGTTCAAATTCAGATAAGAGTCACTTTAATTCCATCTCACAGTCAGACCCAGGAATAACCAGGTGGAAAGCATTCCTTTTCAAAGAAAGACAATGGGGAAACTGAGCCAGGAGGGTCCCATCTTAGATTGAGGCTAAAATTGTCCTTTCAACTGTTCCCGAAAGCAAACCTTTACCTGTAGCAGGATTCCCTCAGAGTAGATTGTGGCATTTCTCTCAGATACTGATTTAATGCAGATACCTATATCTAAATTCAAACTCAAAATAAAAGTAGTTGTGGCCCCAGTGGCTCTTACCTCAAATGGCAAGTCTCACCAATTGCAGCTTAGGGATAGATACTATTGTTTTTACTCTTATGGAGCTGCAATAAGCAACAAAAATTTACCATGACTGACGTAAGTAAGAGATTTCATTTCTCTGATACTGATTTTTCTTTTCCAGAATGTCTTTCAGGGCTTCCATATTTTATTTTTAGGATCTCAGTATACGGTAGCTGGCACATGTGGCCTCCAGTCACCCCTAATAGCCATACATTGGAGGCAACCTTGGCCATTTTTCTAAGGGAGGGCAGTAGGGAGTGTCTTTCCTGTCTACTCTTAGAACTGCTGTGGGATCAATTTAAGGTTTTAACATTATACCAATAATCCCAAATAACTTAGTTAACAATTTTACAGTTTTCATTAAGTTAGAGCCAACTTGTTTTAGCTTTAAGACAGGATTAGCAGGGCTTAACAAAATAACTGGTTCTAAACAATTTTTTTCCCCACTGTCTTTTAGTTTCAATAAAATTCAGATTAAAAATTGCTTTGTCTAACACCATTTCTGGCTTACAGTGGTTGCTCAAATTTTACAATAGAAGAGAATTTTACTACAATTTAGAAATACAATAGTAACACAAACAGTAAACTTCAGATGATATTAATTATTGATATAAAAATTATTGATAGAAGATTGGGCTTAACAAGTGCAGAGGCTGGCTGGCTGGATTCTGACCTTGTTTTCCCTTCTCCTTTTCCACTCTCCCCACAGTTGCAGAGCCTGGTTGTGGGGGTTGTTGCTTTGGGAAGGAGGGAGAAAGAGGGCAGAGCTCCTTGTGTGGGAGGGACTAAGGACAGGGGAGTCCTGGGAGGTTGTAGAGTCCAGCACCTAAATTAAAGGTCCAGGGGCCATTGACAAGGCAGTTTTGGTGAATAAGGAAGGTTCCTGAGGAACCCACAAGCTTCCTGAGAGCGGTTGCTTGGCTTTGGGGAGGCTGCAGTAGAAACTCTAGGTTCCAGTAATGTGGGAGCAAGTTCTCAGGGGTTTGAGAGGAGAGATTCATCTGCTGGCCTAGAGGAGTGGGCTTGAGGGTGCTCAGGGGCCTAGGGCTGTTGCTAGGGCTGGGACCCGATGTAGATTCTGTGCCTTGCTCCTTGTTTCTTTCACCAGGTGAGGGAGATTAACTCAAATTCCCTACCATTCTTCTAATTTCTTCACTGCAGTCTTAGCTTGGTCAGAGCCAGGATGACAAGGGTGAAGGATCTTTTGGGTGGGCAGAGCCCCCACTGCAACAAAACTACTAAAAGACTACTTTACGGAGGTTCCTAACTTTTTTTGTGTTATGGACCCCTTGGTGAAGTCTATGGACCCTTTCTCAGAATATTGTTTTTAAAAGCATGAAATAAAAAGAAATCAGTTGTATTGAAATAGTTATCAAAATTTTTAAAAAATCACAGACCCCAAGTTAAGAATTCCTGATTTGGAGGAATAAAAGCTTATGAATGTTAAAGGAATAATAGAAAAATCAATAAAAAAGGACGGGAATAAGCATTTATATAGTACCCACTAGGTGCCAGGCAATGGTCAAGTGCTTTATAAATGGTATGTAATTTGATCCTCATACTAACCCCTAACATGCAGGTGCTGTTACTGACCCATTTTACTGTTTTGGAAACTGAATCAAACCAAGGTTAAACGACGCTGAGGGTCACATACCTAATAAGTGTGAGGCCCATTTTGAACTCAGATCTAGTACTCTATCCACTGCACGACTACCACCCTGTCTCAACACATAGGAAGATAAAAATACAACAAAACATGCTTTATAGAAATACAGACCTAAATAACTGGAGAAATATTCTATGCTCATGAGAAAGAAAGGGGCTAATAGTAATAGATCTCGAAGTAGTAATCATCAAAACTATTGGGAAAAGGTTAAAAGAGAAAGATCCCTCAACAGAACAAATGTAGATACAACACTGAGAACTGAAGGGCAAACAAACCTACAAGTCTAATAATTTGTATGATAAACTTAAAGACCTCAGCTACTGGGGTGAGATGAGAAAGTTAGAAAGCAATCGGGCAGAAACGTGGTATATACATCAACACCTCATACCATGTGACAAGTTAAGTTCCAAACAGATATACAGCCTAGATATAAAAGGCTACCATAAACTGGAAGAAATGACCTTTTGGATCTATGGACAGGGAAATAATTCGTGACTAAACAATAGGGTCACATAAGAGAAACCATTTTGATCATATATATTTTAAAAGTTTTTTAACATCCTCAATGTTCTCAGGGGAGCAAATGTTTTATTCAGAAAATAAGTAACTAGCCCATGGTCATGCATGAGATGGATGTGCCTGTTTACATAAAGAATTAAGTCGTGGTGGACTATTTGGTACTGTAGAACAAAGAGCATCTTCAGCATTTTTCAGAGTTGATCAATATTTTGATTTTATAATCTTCAGTGCTGCGAACGATGCTTTGCATAAATATATAGTACAAAATGGCAGGAAATTTAGCTCCATTTCAGAAATTGTTGGAAATTCTGTCCTAATCTCAAGCCAAAATTCCTTTAATGATTTTGTACGTACAGTAAAAACACTGCAATTCATAACATACAACAGTCTGGAATCTAAGCTGAGGTGTTTCTGGCAGCCTACGTTGGTCTTGTGTGACATGAGCGCACACACAGTTCAAAGTGTGCACATGTTGTGTGTTCAGAACCAAGGCTGCAGTGAAATTGTGCGATGCAACACAGGCAAGAGCTGCCAGACACCTCTCAGATTCATTAAGTGTTTGATTTTGAATTAAGTTTCCGTCATTGTAGGTTCAGAAACCTTTTGGTTTCTCACTGTAAATTTTACAGTTGCCAAATTTTCTGTGACTCCCACATTCAGTTACATGACCCCATATGGGGTTGTGACCCACAATTTAAGAAGCATTGATTTACACAGATGGTGGCACTATATTAACGATAAAAAGACATTCAAGCAAACTTAGTAAGTAAAGTTGTCTTTAGATTATACACAAAAACACAAGCAAATGTCCTCAAATAATGGGAAGTTTTGAGTCTCAATATTGGTTAGAGATCCATTTTCATTTAAGCATTATGCTAGTCTCCTTGGGTCTAACAATTTTTCTAGCTCAAATATATCCCTGTTATTTTGAATTCTAATCTTTTAAAATAGATTTTCTTAGTTAAAATCAAAATCAGTATGTGGCACAGGTTAAGGAAGTTAATGTTTAAATAATTATTTCTGTGAAAAAATACTTTTGCCCAAGTTCTATTTCCCTAGCGAAGAATGGTATCAATTAGTCAACATCATATATAACAAAATTTTATTACTGACAACGTAATACTGCCAGAATTCATGTATAGTATCAGATTTAAGTCATTAATTTTCTTTCAGATATTAAGCCTAAAATTAGAAATATCAGTATTACACCTTGACTTTTGGTCCAATTAGAAACTTTGAATTAAATAGGTAGATAGCTAAGGAATCAAGTATATTTAAGATACTACAGTCAAAGGAAAATTTACCTAAATACTTACAAAGTACTTAACAGTTTTACAGCATTTTCGACTTTCAAACATTAGAGAATCGTCAAATTAACATTGGTTAAAAAAAAAAATCAGAGCTTGACAACACCTTTGAAATAATTCCCATACTTTGAAATAATTTTCCAACATTTTTTGGTCCCCAAATCCTTTGGCTTTCAGGAAACTTTCCTGTACCCTTATTCAGTATGAAAGGAAACATATTCTAGAGTTTATCATGCATATAAGAAATAGAGAGATTAATTTTTCATAAAGAATTTTATTGAATACATACTATTTTAGCAGCATAAAGTTGTCAAGTGTTTATGAGAACAGAATGAGTGAGATGCTGGATTCTATTTCATGTCGATTGAAAACGTTATTCTCTGTGGAGACAGATACAGACACATCAGTCTCCAGTTTGTTTCTTGCTTTAGTCTTATTGAGTATGAGACTGAGAATTCTACTTCACAGAGATAAATTATTATTAATGGAATTAAAGCCTTATAAGCATGTTCAGTAAGTATGGAAGATGCTTGTCAAAGAACATGACAAAAATGTTACAGTTTCACTATTGGAAATTAATTTGGAATTTCTAGTTATTTTGGGAATCAGTTAATCTCCTACTGGGTTGTCGCTCATTTTTTCTAGCTAACGTCAAAAGGGGTTCAAATCCAAAAACTCATTCATTTAGTTTAGGTCAGAAAGAATTATATTCCTTCCTTCAAATGTCTTTCAGATTTTTCAGAGGCACTGTAAAGCTCCCTTTACCGGCTCACGAGCTCTTTTACCACACACTCTCCAATCTACAGTTTTTACTTCACTAACAGTACTCTGGAATATTTCAATAGGATAATATACTTATTTAGAGAGGCCACAGGGAATAGAGGTTAGAGAGTTGCCAGAAAACCTGAATTCAAACCCATCTCTGTTATGGCATGCTGGGCATATGACAAATTCTCTAAGGCTATAATTTGCAGATAATGTACCAATATGGGTGTATTTCCTCACCCAGGGTTTACCTTTGCTAAGGAAATCACAGGTCTAATCTCTTTCCTGTACCTTTCTCCCCTTGATAATTTTCATATACCCCATGGTGGTAAGGGTAACTCAGGCTAGGATCCCTTGATCTAGGATCCCTGCCATTTTACAAAAATTGAGAAAAAGGAGGTCCATAAGTTAAATGATTTATACATGATCACAGAATGAGTGACATGGCCAATATTCAAAGTTCCATCTCATTCTTGGGGGTGCCATGGCTTTTCCCACTACTAACTATTCTTTCCTCTTCAAATTCAGTTCTGTGGGGTGGCTAGGTGGTGCAGTGGATAGAGCACCATCCCTGGAGTCAGGAGGACCTGAGTTCAAATCTGGCCTCAGACACTTAACCCTTACTAGCCATGTGGCCTTGGGCAAGTCACTTAACCCCCATTGCCCTCCAAAAAGCAAAAAAAAAACCCAACCCCAAAACTAAAAAACCAAATTCTGTTGTGCCCCCTTGAGATTAAAAAAAAATTAGTAACTGGAAAAATCTTTATTATGCCCAATAACAGAGAAAAGGGATATTGGGCAGTTCCTCTTAGTCAGTGTTTGACAATTACAAATATATTTTAAGGACAAAAAACTTCACAAAAATGTATACAAAAAAGGGGCAATACACCTTAAATGTATTTTCTTGACCTAGTTCTTTTCTTTGACTTCTTTGTTGTTGAAACCTCAGTACATTATTTCTCTTTAAAATATACAGAGTAAACTGACTTTTGAAAGAATCTGCTTTTTAGTGACGCTGCATAGATGAATTAGCCAGAATCAATTTCCTCGATCCTACCGTAACAAATGGAGTCTTTGTTGAGGATGAGCTCGCTCTCGTTTGGAACTCACCAACAAAACTATGTTCAAGATCTCCACACTATAAGTAATAAGTAAGCAGGGAGAAGTGAGTGAGCAGTTGTACAGTGATACCAAAAAAGAAAAAAGATTTAAAAAATTTTAAAGGACTTCAAGAATGAATTATTTTTAAAAAAATATACAGAACAGGAGAAAGTTTAGAAAGTAAACAGGCAGGCAGCACACTTTTGGGACATTTTAATATATACCCACAAAAAAATTTAAGCTGTAAGAGATTTACAGTTTTACGTACAATCCTCTTTCTGTTCTTTGTAAATGAGAATGTTCATGTTTGTTAAATTCATAATAACTTTTTCAAAAATAATAGGTAAAGAAGAATTTTTCTGGTCGTCTTGTCTTCACAGCTGACCAGGCAGCAATTCCACTATAAAGAGCCAAAAAACCAGTCAACCATACTGGGTTCTGATTTGATATTTTGAGGCCATATGTATAATTTCAACTTAATAAAAACATTTTCACACTGTAAAGCATGTGTTTTAGCTATTTATCATCAACAACTTTTCTTTAAGAACTTACTGTAGTTTAAAAAAAGAAACTATAGTTAAGGTTTAAAAGTTGAAAGAATCTTCGTAGTTTACTATCTTCTGTCCAACCTGATGAAGTGGGCATCTAGCCTTCTTTTTTAAAAAAATACTTCCACATCAGAGCTGGCCTGAAAAAGGTAACAGCAGGTGACATTTATATATACTGCTTTATGATTTCATAACAACCAACACCTCACATTTATGTGGTGAAGTAATTTACTGGATAAAGCTCCAATTTTCTCTGGCAGAATATCTTAATTATAATGTGTTACATGCAACTTTAGAAATTAATGGTTAAGGCACTAACCATATTTTCCACAAATAGATGCATTCTTGAGGCATGGTATTAGCTCTACATTTTGCCTTTCTGCATGCCATTTTTGAAAATTAAGATTTCAAACTACAAGGAAAGTTAACAAACCCCTTTGATTACAACCACTTTAAAGTTTATTTACAGGATTTTTCTTGTGACATCATGTAACAATTGCCTTAGACGGTTTACAAATATAATGGTTACCTTTTGAGACAAATAATTAAAAACTAAGTACTAAATTTTACATCATGATTTGTTTCATTTAACAAGTGAAGTTTTGAGACAGAAATTAACGAAAGCTGTTCTCTTAAGCAAAAATATGTGATTTCCAGAAAACCCCAGAAACTCAGAAGCCTAAAAAGAAGTCTGAAGAGATCAAACTCCCAAATATTCTTCAACCCCCTCAAAAAAAGGGAGGAAAGAAGGGAAAAGGAAAGAGGAGGGGAAAAATCTGAAATCTCCGCAAAGAGTCATCACCAACTGAGTCAGTTTATATTAAGGAATCTTCTTTACATATTATTGAATCCCATCATGCCTTTCATATTTCCAGCAGCACCTTGTTGAAACTGCCTCATCATTGACTGCAGTCCTGCCATACCTCCTAAAAATAAAGGGGGAGAGATCAGTGAAGACAAGCATAAACAGAAAACAGAGTCATCACTTTTAAGTAACACAGAGAATATTTTGGGGATATGATGAAAAATGCCCATATTTCATAAATGCCCATTTTAAATAAAATAAATTATACTTGTAATAGTCTACAGGTATTTGTGAAAAGTCAAGTCACGTGTATTATTAGTATGATGGTTCAAAGACTTGGGCAGATACTAACAAACAGAAAGCACAACACCAAAAACGTATCTAGTATACAAAGATATCTTTACTTGTCTCTGCTAGGAATTCATTCATTAACCACTACTTAGGCACTTAGACTCCTAGAACAGGAATTAGAGCAAGAGACTTTTAAAAACTTGAATTTAAAAGTTCTCCTTCTGTCTCCTAAACCACTTCTTCATTCTCATAGCCTTTATTGCATCACTGATTCCACTCAATCAACTTTGCTCTGGGCTTGCTTCGCTTAGATATTGTCCTCCATCCTCAAATCTCTTGCCCACCAACACCATCACCAACAAGACAACAAGCAATTATTAAATGCCCATAAAGTGCCAGGCACTGTGCTAAGTACTGGGGATACAAATAAAGGCCAAAACCAATCTCTGTTCTCAAAGAACTCCTAGTCTAAGAGTTCCCACTCTATGTTCATCAACTCCAAAATCCATTTGTGTGAACATCATCTTTTATAATTTTCTCTCTGACTCACAACACCCAAGCCTATTCTTCACTCTCACCATGACCTCTAATCCCTTCACCATCTAGTTTCTTCATAGGCCATAAACCCTGTAATAGGTATACTCTCTTACATATCTTACCTCACCATAAAATAATTGCAAATCAATACTATCCTTTATACTCAAGTCCCTTGTCCCCTTATTCTACTGCTGATCATGCCTTGCCAAACCCTAGTCTCCAATTATTCCCATCATCCACTGCCTTGATTCATATTCATGTGTTACTGAACAGAACAACATCACAAAACTGAACACCTATAATTGTACGCTCCCACAGGCATCTTAAAGCCCACATACCCAAGACAGAACCCACCACTAAACCTATGTCTCCTCAAAATACCCTATTTTTAAGCACAGTATCCACTACAAATTTATATTACAGAATCTCAACTGGGTCCTCATTGCACCAAGGAAATCTTTTGCCACCTTCCTAATAAATCTGCTTTTTCACTCACCACAAGAGTTATTCAAAACCCTTTTTATCCCTTCTCAAGTCTCTTATGGCACCCCGTCAGCTGAGGTCCTTACCTCACACTTTACTTTAAAAAAAAAAAGGATAATTTTCTGAAAGCTCCCTCTTCTCCACTCTGTATCACACAAAGAGGTGAGGTACCGTCTACCCTGGCCAAGGTAAACCTCTTCTACATGCACCCTTGATCCCATCCCATCCCATCTTCATCAGTAAATTTATTGGATCCTTCCTTGCTGACTGCAATGAATTTATATCTCCTCCATCCCTAAGAACCCTCATTTGATCCTACCATCCCTGCTAGCTATCATTTTATATCTCTCTGCTCTCCATCACAGCTAAACTCCTCAAGAAAGTCAATGACACTCACAGCCTCTACTCCTTGTCCTCTCACTAGATTCTAGTCCCTCTTGCCTGGTCACTGTTTCAGTTTGGATCTCATTACCTCTCCTCAATCATGATAGTGATAGATTCCTCTGCTTCCATTCTCTCCCCATTCCAAACCATATGCCCTATGGCTGCCAAAATAATCTTTAAGGCACATGTTAGACTGTATTACTTTGTTCAAAAATCTTTTCCCTCCTGTCTCAGGGATAAAACACAAAACCCTTCAGTTTGGCACTTAAAGGCATACACAAGCCCAATTCTACCTAATTTTTTCCTTTAAGGTTCATTTATGTCTTTTGTTTTTTCAACCATAGTTATCTCTGGATCTTTTCCCTCACATGGCTAACTCTCACAAACCTACTTTCCAATTTAAAAATAAAAAAGTATGCAAAATAAACGGACGTTGTGACTAAATCTGACAGCAACAGTTACCCACTTCACTACCGAGAGGAGGGAAGGTTATTTCATTGTCTTCTGGAACCAGTATTGGTCACTATAACTACTCTAAGTTCAACTATTAGTGTTGTTTTCAATTACATTATCATATCCACTGTGTGTATCATTCTACAGGTTCAACCTTCTTTCCTCTGTATCAGTTCATGAAAATCTTTCTATACTTTTCTGAATTTCTTATATACAACACTTCCCAGAGTGCATTTATTCCACTATATTTATGTACCACAATTTAGTCAGTCATTCTTAATCAAAAGGATATTATTTTCTTTCAGAACTTTGCTACTACAAAGAATGCTTGCTACTCTGAATACTTTGGAATACATGGGATCTTCTTTGGTTTCTGACTTCTTTCATATATATACCCAGTAACAGGAATTTCTAGGTCAGAAGTTATGAACAGTGGTATAATTCTTTTCAGACAATTCTAATTTATTTTCCAGAAGGGTTACAACTAACAGTTCTAGCAACAATACATTAATCCCATATACACTTCTAGAATTACTTTTTATTACTCCCCTTCACTGCATTCTACTTTTAGTTAAAATAGACTATTAACTATTTCAAAAACTCATCATTCCATTTCCTATTTCCATGCCTTTGTCTCCCCTTGCCTAGAATGTATCACCTCTTCACCTCTAAAAGAATTCCAGCTTCCTTCAAAGCACAGATACACCACTTCATACACAATGCTTTTCTTAATACTTAACCCTTGATTATTAGCACTTTTGTCCCCCTTGTAAAAATTTTGTATTATTTTGTACATACTTCGTGTTTATTAACTTGTATTCACACTGTGTTCCTCTCTACTAAAAATCTTGAAGATAGGAATTGTTTTAATTTTTGACTTTTTATCTTGAGTACTTAGCAAAGTATTTTGCACACAGTAGGTATTTAATTAATGTGTACTAAAATTAATTTATTTATTTTGACCATCTCCCAATTTTTCAGATTAGGAAGCTGAAATTAGGAGAGGTTAATCAACCACCCCAATTATAGAGCTGGGTAGTAGCAGAATCTTAGTAGGAAATGAAATTTCCTAATTGATAGTTTACTATCCTTTCCACTTCCCATGATTTCTCTATATCAGATTAATGAAGTTATATTAGGTTAACAATGTAGAGTCAAAATATGTCACCAATGTCAACATTATTAACTTCATGTAGGTAACTGGACACAAACTTAAAAATTACCCATGTGATGAAGAACTCTTGGATCCATCATTTTGGCCATCTGTTGGTTCAGTTTTGCCATCTGCGACTGGCTTACATTCTTTGACATGTCACCTCCTTTAAAAAGCATAAATATTAAGTTTTTGTCAGTATATTTCTTTTCAGGTTAGATATATTTAGGATTCATCTATATTATTATTATTATTTTGCTTTTTGGAGGGGAGAGGGCAAGGTAATTGGGGTTAAGTGACTTGCCCAAGGTCACAGGGCCAGTTTTTGTGTTAAGTGTCTGAGGCCAGGTCCTCCTGACTCCAGGGCTGATGCTCTACTCACTGTGCCACCTAGTTGCCCCAAAAGACAGCCTTCTGTAAGCACTGGTTGTGCTTTCCAGGATTGCATCGTAACTCCATTATGGCATAGTAGTTATATGATCCCCTAGGCAAGTCCTTAATTTAGCCACCTAGCCGCCCCCCCCCCCCCCATTCATCTATATTATGGTTCTAAACAACTCCTAATAACTTTTTGCTTAAGAGCTTCAGTTGGTATCCCATTTTTTACATTATAAACCTTAATTCTGTCCTTCTTAGGAGGACAAAGGTCCATAGTAGTGTCCCTTCTGTAAACTGAATCAGTATCATTCTGATAGAACCAATACTAACAGAACTAAATGTTTGCCTAGAAGAGGTGGAAATATCAGGAAGTCAAGCCTCACTTTACAAAAACTTAGGAGAGGAAAAAATAGAAACTAAGAAAAAAAAGAGGGCAGAGAAGAAGGGAATAAAGTTAAGCAAGATAAGCATAGAAAGAACCTTTGCACGTTGGTGAGGTATGCAAAAACTCTTAGATTTCTGACAAAGTTAAATAATTTCATTTGTTTTCACAAGTAAAGTTACTCTTCCAATCATGATTCTTTTAAATGAAAAATTAATTTCATAACTGCTTCCCATTAACTCGAACTGGAAATCGGATTGTCCTCATAGATCACAATATGTACTCTTGGGTTTCTGATGGATTCAAAATGCAATTTTTACATATTGGAGGCTCGCTGTCTCCTGAATCTTAGCTTCTGATTTTCTTTCTCTCTTCTACACTATGCCCCCATCAAACTGATGATTAAAAATCCAATGATTATGTTATTTGTTTTACCTTTGAAAAGTCCTTTGATACCACCCATCTTTTTCACCATCTGGGCAAACTTAGTATATTGCGTTAAAAGCTCCTGAACATCTCTTGTTGAGACACCTGATCCTCTTGCGACTCTTTGAATTCTTCCCGGTTGCTTACTGAAAACCTTTGCACCATCTGTACTGTCAAGTTCTGCAGAAAAGAGTCATATAATTGTACTATCTTTTCCTATATATAATAAATATCCAGAAAGGAACAAGAAAAGGTTTTATTCTTTCACAGAGTTTATTTCTGAACTTGTTAAAATATTTTTAAAATGGCACCACTTGCTCTTCCCCATAATTTACTTCTTATTAATTTCTGTTGTCTACAGAGCCAAAAGGGAAGAAGTCGATTTTACTAGAGTGCCACTATTCAAGGCATTATGATTAAAGTAGTCTCCTTCCCTAAGCATTCATCATGATTCTATAATTACATGCCACACCAAGAAAACTAGAACCATCCTCAATTCTCTGCCTCTGTTTTGATTAATATGTAATTCTTAGAAAGGAACTTAAAGAATCAACAAGGATTTCATTAAATACATACCATATACAAGGTACTGTACTAAGCACTAGGGACACAAAGGAAGGCAAAAACAGTTCTTGCCCTCAAAGACCTTACATCCTAATGGGGGAAGTCACATGTAAATAAATAGATACCTACAAGATACCTGAAGAGTAGATGGAAGGTAACCTTAGAGGGGAAGGCTCTAGTAGTTGAGGTAAGGCATTTGGCAGAAGGTGGCATTTAAACTGAGTGTTGAAGGGAGTCAAGAATTCTAAGAGGGGGAGGTAAGGACAGCCAAAGGCACAGAGACAGGAGGTGGAGTGTAATGTGCATGGGATAACAAGCAGGCCAGGATGACTGAGTCACAGACTATGTGCAAGAAGACTGGAAAGGTAGGAAGGGGACAAGCTTTAAAGGCCAACTAGAATGTTTTATACCGAGCTGGAAGGTGAAAGGCAACAATTGGAGTCTACTGAATCAAAGGAGTGACATAGTCAGATGTGTACTTATTCACAGTGAGAATATGGACGGCCTATATTGTCTGTCTTACCTTGATCATTCATACTGTCCATTATGGTCATTAGTTTTTTCAGCCTCGCCATTGACTCTTGTTCATTGCCCTTGCTCATAAAATCTGTTCCAAAACCAGGGATCATACCCTAAAATGGAAATGTCAATCGCTTTAATCTCCTGAGTATAGCATTTAAATATACACAAGGGTATTTTAATATGACCACATTTGTCTAGCTTAGAATGTTAGCTTTTACTGTCAAAAGCAGTTACAGCAAAGAGGCACAGTATTAAAAACATTTCTGTGGATCTCAAATAGAGGTAAAGAGTGTTAAGATAAATTACCAATATTTGACTGAACGGGCCCATTTTCATGATGTTTTGGAATTGTTCATACATATCTCTCAATGTAAACTGACCTGAAATAAAACAAAAACAAGTCAGGTAAATACAGATTTTTCTTAAGAAGAACTCAAGTTCATAATGATTTATTCATTTGATTAATATTAAGTACCTGATATGTGCACAATATTGTGCTAGATGTCACAGGAGATATAACAAATGAGAAAAGCTTCTCTATATTATATGACCTCATGGGAGATGAAATAAGTATGAGACTATGTGACACATAAAACTCTGCCATGAGCCTGCCTGCCTGCCATGGGAGAATATCGTGATGCTCAAGGGAAGGAAAAGGTCACAAGTGCTAGTAAAAGAGAAGCAGAGTAAGAACGGGACTTCGCATATCTCGAATTAAGAGGAATGAGAGAGGCCAAGACACTAAAAGGAAGAGGGCCAAGCTCATATATCCTGCTTTCTTCACTGATCCAGCTGAGATGGCACCTCAAGGCCAGGCTTAAAAAATTTAGAATAATCTAAGGGGTAAAGAAACCAACTGCTTACTATTCTAGCCTATTCCAACCCTTAACAACAACAACAAAATTCTCTCACTTGTCTTTTATAACCTGAAATACTTTGAACAGGTGATAAAGTTTTTCTTTCCATAAACAAGGATAAAAGCATTTATAAGCTGGCTTCATTTATTACTATCTAACCATGAACAAAAGAAGATATACAAAAAATTACTTCATATTCTAATATGGCCAGGCATAGATAGATATACTTTAGCAGGATTTCTGGAAGGAAAGGATTCAAGATTAGGTATGTGAGATGTACCAAGTTCATAAGTAGGTTTTTGATAGGTGAATATTGGGACAGTAGCATTTCAGGCAGGGAAGAGAGAAAGAAAAAAAGCAGAGGCATTAAGTCATATGCTTAGCGTCAAGGGATGATGACTAAAGCAGTACAATCAATGAGAAAAAAGGTCACATAGAGTAGAGTAGCAAGGCTGGAAAAATAGATACAGACCAAACTACCAGATTACTGTGTAGGCCATTCAAAGTATTAAACAACTGTTAAGCAAGAAAGAGATATGGCCAACAGCTTCTTCTGAAATGACTGATCTGACAGAGACACCCAACAAAGAATGGAAGTGAGATAGAACAGAAAGTATTGCAAAAGTACCTCACAAAGGAATGAGTCTGAACTACACTTGCCATAAGAAAAACAGAAATGTATCAGGTATGTAATGTAGAAAAGAAATAGTCAAATATGAAGTCAAGCCTTTGTGGCTGTGTAACTGGAAGAAAAGAAGAACTAATGACAGAAATAAGGCAGTCAAGAAGAACTAGCTTTATGAGAAGGGGGAGCAGAGAGTTTAGTTCTAGAAAATATATTCCATTTGGGATGACAGTGAGTCCTCCAAGTGAAAATATTCACTGGGAGGTTGGAAGTATATAAGAATACAGGTCAAGGTTGGGGAAAAAAAATTCAACACACACACACACACACACACACACTCCCCAAAGTCTTAAGAGTGCAGTATGACTTTTGAAATTCTGTGTGTGTGTGTGTGTGTGTGTGTGTGTGTGTGTGTTATCCTCATAGAAACAATAATTAATACCACAAGGTTGGAAAGATCTCAGAAGGACACTCACCATTTAGGGAATAGAAAGACAAAGAGAAGCAAGTCAGGGAGACAAAACCTCCCTAAAAGCTCATGGATAACATGAAAAGCTAGCATACTGAATGTGACAGGGCAGAGGAAAAAGGAACCAGAATTTACCCAGAGGTGAAAATAAATTTTTTATTTTTTTTTTTGCTTTTTGGAGGGGGGAAGGTAGGGCAATTGGGGGTTAAGTGACTTGCTCAAGGTCACACGGCTAATTTTTGTGTTAGGTATCTGAGGCCATATTTGAACTCAGGTCCTCCTAATTCCAGGGCTGGTGCTCTATTCACTGTGCCGCCTAACTGCCTGAAAATAAAAATTTTTTTTAAAAAAGAAAAAGAAGGTTTAAACTAGTATCTTACATTAAATGTCACAATAAGGTCCCAAAATAATAACTGACAAAAAATAAATTGTCACATCATTTAAAAATAGAGGAAAACAAGTGGTAGTATCTTTAACAGCTATGACTACAGGGAGAATTCTTACCAAACAAGGGAAAAAGGTAATCATAAAAAGTAAAACAGACAATTTGATTAAAGAGAAAAGCTTTTGCAAAAACAAAATTAATGCCTCTATGATAAGAAGGAAAATCTTTACATCGAGTATCTCATAAAAATCGGATAGGAAAGATATATTGGAATATGACACAAATATATAATATCAATATTTGTTCTCTAATAAATAAGTGGCCAAAAGATGGTAACAGTTCTCAAAAGAAGAACTCCAAACCAATAACAATCATGTGAAAAATTATTCTAAATCAGGGCTTCTTAAGCTTTGTCCACTCAAGATCTTTTTTTGCTGGAGAAATTTGTATGCGATCCCAGGTATATTAAATAGGTATACAACTCAAACATTTACTTATAATAAATCATAAAAAATTTATTTTAAAACAATTATGTGGTATACATGTAATTTTATCCTTTATTAAAAGTGAAAACAAATTTACATATTAATGAGATGGATGTGTTCGTTTATTTTTACATAAATAATTAAATCTTGATGGAATATTTGATACTAATATTTTGGTCATTGTGTGTTCAGAAACCTTTTGCTGTTGCCAAATTTTTCATGACCCCCTCATTCTGTTACTTGACCTTTTATGAAATTGAGACCCACAGTTTAAAAAGCACTGTGTTCTAAATCATTAACAAGAAAAATTTAGGTTAAAACAACTCTCATGTCACATCACATACCCCTCAAACTGGCAAAGATATCAAAAGATGGAAAGTGTTAGAGGGGCTGTGGAAAGACAAATACACTAATGTACTGTTGGTGGAAGTGTGAAATGGTCCAACCATCCTGGAAAACAACTTGCAGTTATGTGAGAAAAATGACTTAACTGTTCATATCTCGTGATCCAAAGATCCCACTGCTAGGATCCTATCACAAAAAAGTTCAATGGGAAATAGAAATCAAAATCTTCATTGGAACACTTTGTGTCGTGGGGCAAAGAATCAGCAACCAAGCAAGTTACCACGGGGGGGGTGTGTGTGTGTGTGTGTGTGTGTGTGTGTGTGTGTGTGTGTGTGTGTGTGTGTGTGTGTGTGTGTGTGTGTGTGTCTGTCTGTCTGTGTGTGTCTGTGTGTGTCTGTGTGTGTGTGTCTGTGTGTCTGTGTGCATGTGTTTATGTGTACATGAATAGCCAGGCATATAATACATATTATTGTAATAGAATATTACTGATTTACATGGAAGAAACAAAGAATATGAGTAATTCATAGAAACATGGGAAGACTTGTATGAATTGATGCAAAATTAAAAGAAGTAGGATCAGAAAAAAATGTCTGCAATGACTACAATGATGTAAAGAACCAATAACATGAAGTCAAACTTACGAAAGATGAGCAAACAAAAACGCTACTGTACTTTCACTGAAGAAGTTGGAAACCAGGGATGTAGAATGTCTTATATACGGCTAAATTCAGTTTCAGTGCTGAATGGTTTTGGGGACAGGGGACAGGGAGAGAGTGACTGGGAATGGCTGTCATATAAAAACAAAAGGTATCAATCAAACTTTTAAAAAGCAAAATTCAAGGGAAATTTTTTTAGTGGGAAGAATTAAAAACAATTTATAATTCCAAACTGCCCATAGATTTAAGGATACAAATGACTCCAAAATAATGTTATTTAACATTAGTTTTTCATAACAGTATATAACTGTAAAACATTCAATAAGCTAGATAAGCATCAAATTAATTTTTGAAACTGGCATACCATGTTTCAACTTCTCTATAAGTGCTTCATTGTCATCCAACTTCAATTCATTGACTTTATCTATTAGTCCTTCAATATCACCCATACCTAGAAAAAACAAAAACTAGATTTAAATTCAGTTAAGACTGACACCAGGCTTATTTTCCAAATCACAGAAAACATGTTTTTATACTAACAAAACTTTAAATTTTCAAAGTGCTTTCACTTCACACTTTTACTGAGAAGTAGTTCAAGTGGCTACAATTACTCCTCATTTTACAGAAGAAAAAACTGAAGCAAAGAAATTGAACAACTTGCTTGAGATCACATTATCTCCTTAATGTCAAAGCTGGAAATAGAACCCAGGTCTCCTGACTCCCAGTTCTGTGCTATTTCCATTCCCCCCCCCCTCCACTGACCATACCAAGAAGTTTGCTGATGAAAGGCTGTGTTTTAAAAGGTTCAAAGTCATCTATATGCTCGCCAGTACCAATGAAAATTATCGGACTTTTTGTAGCAGCAACTCTGCAAAGAAATATAAAACATAAGACAATCTCAAAAAAGGGAAACAATATTAGAAATTAAACAGTAAACTCTAGTATACTTCTCCTACTAAAAATATGCCATTTGAATTCAAGAAAACAAATGAAAGTTACTTATAGATTAAGGTCTTTAAAAAAGTTCATGCCTAGCTAAACTATCACATAAACCCGTGGTTCTCAACTTTCCTCATGCCACGATCCTTTAATACTCGTATGTGGGTGTATCTGCATGTGGGTGACCCGTCTGGAGATGGACAGAGTCTCAGTTCCTAAGACCATCGGAAATATGTGTTTTCTGATGGTCTTAGGTGTGACCCCTGTGACAGGGTTGTTCGACCCCCAAAGGGGTCATGACCCACAGGTTGAGAGCCACTGACATAAACTATCACACTATCAGGAAGTCCTAACATTTCAGTAATTTGATTGGAAGAAAATATAATCCAGTGGGAAAGCAGCAAATAAATTTTACCCAAGATGTAAAACAGTGTTCTTGTTCTGAAGACCACAGAAAATTGGAACAGGCCACCTCAACTCAATATTCCAACTGGAAGACTGGCGATGTTCCTTTATATAAAGTGTGGATTGTTTAATGTCATCGCATCTCAAAATACTAAAAGGGACATACTGAATTCTGGTAAAAGCTTACTCAACTGTAAAGACTCATCAAAGTTTTAATCCAAATCAGAAGTTAAAAGCTCTTATCACCAAAAGGGGAATTAAAAAAATGTCACTTATTTATGAAGATCACATTTCAAAACCTATTCCCCTTTTCTGCATAAAACTAATAGCTCTGTGATATTCATTCCACAAAACATGTGGATTTCTTGATATAAATTAAGAATAGGAAACTAATATAACATATTGATTAATTTTTAATATACTTAATAGAACATAGTATTTTCTTGGTTGTAAAAAAGAGTAGAAGAAATTTTTGAGAAACAATAGCCCTAAAACACAAAAGTTCTATGTTTGAAAAATAAATGCTCAAGTAACAAAAAATTACAAGCGGTTATAATTATTCACATTAATGGTTTTGGATCATCTAAACTATGGCAATATTCTAGTAAGTAAAGCCATAATGTAAACGTATCAAATGAAGTTTATGTTTCAATTATGGCTTTCCAGTTTATGTATGATTTGATTTTAATTATCCCTTACTGGCATATATACTGATTTTTCAGAAGGAATGAAGGGAGGGAAAGAGACAGAGAGGAAAGAAGGAAGGGAGGGAGGAAGTAAGAGATGGGGGAAATCTTGCCTGATTTAAAGTCTAATTTTTTTAAACAAAAGTATAAAAAGTAATACCTATGCCATTTGGAAAATATTTTAAAATGTCAACATGATAACGTTAAAAATAATCCTAACATTAGTATTTCCAATACTTACGCACTAAGTGCACCACCACCTTTTGCATGGCCATCGAGTTTCGTCACAATTACAGAGGCTACATCTACTTTATCTTTGAAAGCCTTAGCTTGTGCTTCACAAGCCTGACCAATGGAGGCATCCATTACATAAACAATGTTATCAGGTTGCTAAAACATTTGAATGGAAAAATTGCAAATTTTTATTAATCCTTTCACAAATAAAAACATTTCAAACAATTCATACAAAAATAATTTTTAACTGAAATAAAACAAACAAAACCATTAAGATATGTGTTTGATTAACATGTGATTATCTAGGACACAGGTTGGGAACCTGTAGCCTTATAGATCCTTAAGTGCAGCCTTTTTTTTTTTTTTGGAGGAGGGAAGGCGATTAGGGTTAAGTGATTTGCCTAAGGTCACACAGCTAGTTAAGTGTCAAGTGTTTGAGGCTGGGTTTGAACTCAGGGCCTTCTGACTCCAGGACTGGTGCTCTCTTCACCGCGCCACCTTAGCTACCCCTTTTAAATACAGCCTTTTGACTGAATCCAAATTTTACAGAAGAAATTCTTTTATTTTTATTAATACATTTTTATTCTTCTTTTATATTTTTATTTTATTTTTAAAAAGAACATATTTAAAATACCAAACAATAAAATAAGTTTCAATGAAATAAACCACCCAGATTGACTGACACAGTTAGAACATCAGTAAACCATAAGGGCTAAATTGATGGCTGCTACACTAATTATTTAGTTCTAACTTCCCTTGCTTGACTAGTGCCATTACTGCAGGAAACTGGTTGCTGAGTTTATGGGGGTTGAATATGCCAGTCTGTTATCAGATTTTGATAATGATGCACTGTGTTTCTGTTAAAGTAGAATTTGTGGATAGTTGCACAGCTTGCCAGTATTTTTAAATTCTGGCTGCTTAACAGCCCATGTCAAAGAAGACCAAGAGAACACTGAGGGAAGAAAACAGATTTTTTAATGAGGACTGCATAAGAAAATGAGGATAAATATAAGATGATTTGCTTGCTTTGTGATACTGCAATATCAACACTAAAGAAATTCAATGCTCATCAGCATTGTAACATGCATAAGGCCCACAAATATTTTAAATTAGCAGGAAAGGCAAAAAAGGTTGCATTTCAGAAGTCAAAAGATGAAAAATAAAAACAAAGACAATTCTTTCAAGCGATAGTCAGACTTGGAAATATGCCACAGAAGCAACTTATAAAGTAGCTTACATATTTGGGAAAAAAGGAAAGCCATTCAGTGACACTGAAATTGTAAAAGAATACATTGTCAAAGTTGTAGGATGCTTAGATGCTGATAACCCTTCACAGTATAAACAAGTACCTCTTTTAAGGAGAACCATAACCAATTGGCAGCATGAATTAGTTTTCAACTTACCAGAACAAATTCATGCAATACTTCAAAAGGAAAATATATATTATTTAATCACTTTGGACGAAGCGACTGATACTATTGATTTGGTGCAGGTTTTGTACTTCGTTAGGGTCACAACAGAAGATTTTCTCTGCTATGAAGAGTTACTCACTTTGGGCACTCTTGTGAACAGAACACTGGAAACAGATTATCTGCAACAACTTTCAAGATAAATGTCTTGAGGTTGGACTGAATTCAGTAAATTTATGTACAGTATTCAATGTGGTTTTGCCATATCATTCTAAAGTGCATGGGCTATCACAGGGAGAAGTGTTAGCCAAAATTTTATCTCTGTGAGGATAAATTTTATGATGAAAAGAATCGGCAATGTGAGTTACTGAAAGACGATTTCTATAGGAATGCTGCATTTCTGTGTGACATAATGTCAAATCAAAAGGACCTGAATATTTCTTGCAAGGTAAAACTAAGTGCTTTCTTGCTTTTCAATCACTTATTGCTGTGAATTTACAATCTTCTACCTAACCCAAATGAAGATGGCCTTAAGGTCACAGATGACTGATACCCATCTGTGGGATCAAATGAAACTGCAGACCCTCACAATGCAACCAAATATTCAAATGCTTTCCAACAAAAAGCAGACATAACAAAGTCATTAAAAGGTTAGTTAACTTTAAAATTAACAAATAATTTTCATTTTTTGAAATCATTAAGTACATAGTAGTTAGATTTTTACAAAATAATGTACATTATTAAGTGTATCTAATAGAAGTTTCTTGAATGTGGTCTTACTTGATTATAGCTAATATTAATGAGGTCTTCCAACATGAAAAGGTTTCCTACCCTGACCTAGGACATATTCCCTGCATCTGCCCCAACTAGACAAAAATATAAGTATAGGCAGATAAAGACTCTAGGCTCCCCTCAGCACCAAACCAAAATAAAGACCACAGTGAGACAGTGACAGTCTCATAATATTGATACTTAACAGAGTGTTGATTTATGATAATATACCATATGTAGAAAATAATCCCATAAAACTGATTTAAGTAGATGTACTATGTCCATCTCCACCTTCTTAATCATAATTTAAATGCAAAGTTCTGTTTTGAAAAGCTTTCAAAATTTACTAATAGGTAAATTTCTTGAATTGTATTCAAATAATTCACAAGTTACAAAACTTAATATCAAGCCCAAATAATCAACAACTTAATACAAAAGTGTTTTGGCCATGTCTTTGACTTTCCCCTATGTACAAAGGAATAAAAATGCTATGAAGGAGAAAAAAAAGACATGATCACAAAAATTATATGCATTTCAGAATTATGTATTCAACAAAGAACAAAATGAATGAAAGGATAAGGTTTCATTAAACAGAAAAAGGTTACGCATTAAAAAATTTATCAATTTCATTTTTATTGAAGACTAGGCAGGTAAAATACTGAGTATATCATAATCAGGACACACCATACCACAATAGTAAATTAAATTAACTTAAAGAAGCAACTTACTATAGCATTAGCTACTTGGAGCATTTCTTCAAACAAAGAATCTTCTTGTTTATGACGGCCACTTGTATCAACAATAATAATTTCAAAGTTCTCATTTTTGAATTTTTCCACACCTTCAGAGGCAATGATCACTGGGTCCATTTCTGTATAGCTATTCAACAGGAACGAGTGAGCCCAAACAAACACAAATCACTTTCAAGTAATAAACTTAGAAATCTATGCCTTGTAAATCATAACTTAAATTCTAATTAATAAATTAAAGAATTCTCTTTGGAATAAAGATAATCTTAAGTTTTCCAATGATAAGATTTTTATTTTTAAATTCAATTTTAGTTTATTTTCAGTTTCCCAAATTCTCTAATTAGCATAATGTCTCACACTGAGAAAGCAAGAAAAATAAAATTCAAATATGTATATTCAAGCAAAAAAAAACCACCTTTCTAGCATTAGCCACGTCCACGTCCAAACAACAACAAAAAAGTCTCCATCTGCACTAGGAATGTACTGCCTCTCTAAGAGGGTGGCCTGTTTCATCAAAGGTACTTAAAGGCTTGATACCTGTGACTGCCTGTTCTCTCTCTCTCTCACACACACTCACAGACATACACACAGAATCTCACACACTCACATTTGAAAACCTTACAGTTTTATAAATATTAACTATTTCACGTGCCTGAGTGTATGATATGCTTCCCTAAAAGGTTTTTGGGGCTCTCCAAATCTTGATTATATCTGAGATTCCCGCTAATTAAAAAACAAAACAAAACAGAGTTCATCCATATTTTCTCATTCTGTTCTGTCCATGTCCTGTCATAAATCAAAGAGGCTCTACCTAATACTCAAGGTGACTTTCTCTAGATTTTCTGACAGAGGACTATCAATTATCTCTGATACTGCTACATGGACATACTACATTTTTTCCGGTCCTACATTCCTCTGATGACATTATTTAACTTCTTCCTCACAATTCTTCATTGGTTATACGTTGTGGTCTCCTCACATCCACCATGCCAAGCTCCATTGTCCTTTTGATGACCTCCACCTTTAATTTTTTAGAGACTGTGATATTCCACCATTTTCAATGACATAGTACCACTGGAAGATGATTGATATTAAGGCTAGTGTAGTTAACAGATGGGCCTTTTCTCCAGAGAGACTTTAATCATTAAAAACAATGAGATTTCAGTGCTTTTCTCCTGCTGTTCAATTCTGGGTCCAGCTTTCTGTTCATCCAGCGTCTGTCCGAGAGAGAGATGATGATGCCCAGCTCTATGGGCTATCTGACTGCATATCAATGTGGACAACAGGGGTTTAACGAGCTCCTGATTTTTCCACTGTAGCTAGGCTGAGCGCTTCTGAACACCCACAGGAGGTTTTGTGAAGGTCTGAGGCTTGATGCGATCAGAATAATGCTATAATAATGACACTAACAACAGCTAATATTCACGTAATGCCTGCTCTGCGTCTGGAACTGTGCCAGATGCTTTTTTCATTTGAGCCCCACAACAACCTTGCAGGGTCGGTGCTGTTATTATCCCCATTTTACAGACGAGGAATCTGAGACAAGCAGAGGTTACATGACTTGCTTGGAGTCACAGAGCTAAGAAGTGTCTCAAGCTGAATTTGAACTCAGATCTTCCTAACTCTAGGCCCTGTATTCTATGCACTGCTCTGCCTAAAGGTAGACAATTCCTCCTGCTGTTCACACTTCATGTTGGATGTGATCTATGACATCAAACCACAGTGGCGAGTGCTGATGTCCCTCTTTTGTGCCTCCCTTGGCAATAATCAGGGGGCACAGAACAAAGTTCTCGCTGTTACATCCTTCAAGGAATTCTGTATGATTCTCACACATGTATAGAAGGGTAGGTTTTGAGGCTGGATTTTGCTCTATCAGATCAAAATTTTTTTCTTCAGGCAACAAAAAATAGTGGGATCATGTATTCTCTTTACCTTTCAATCAATTATGAAACTATGGAAGTAGTGGTTTGCTATAGAATATTCTCTGCACAAGTCACTCTGTTCCCTTCTCACACATTCATCAAAGAAGCCCTTGATATACATCTAATTATCCTCATAGACTTTGTTGAGATGGGAAAGTAGAGTGAGTGAGAGCTATTTATGTGAGTCAGAGCTATTTACGTTTTCCCAATTGTCTTCTTTTCTGGTAAAAATAAGGGATGTGATTCTCCCCGCCCCGCTCCCACATGTTTACATCTACCTTTCTTTCTGACATCTCAGAAAATCAAATGCTGAATACTTGGTCTGGTCTTGCTGCTCTTTCTCTCTTTTTTTTTTTCATACTATTTTCACTTCTTCATACAACATGTTGGGGGCTGTAAAACAGTCTGAATATGTGTGTATACAGAAACACAAACACAAAATATATATACATCCACAAAAAACCTAAAGAAAATAAACATGAGGTAATGGGGAAGGCCCATGGATACTAGCAGCTAGGAAAATTATAAAGCTCATATAGTGAGCTGAGTTCTAAAGGAAACAAGGGATTGTACAAGGTAGAAATTAAGAAGGAATATATAACGTCAAAGTTGAAGGACACATCCTTCCTTCCTAGTAACAACTGATAAACTGTTTTGTGAAATATTCTTTGTAAGGGGGTTTACTGGAAAATGTTGTATAAAAACAAATTACACACACACACACACACACAGACACACACACAGACACACACACACACACAGTAGTTGCATTAAAGCAAAATTAAAAGTTTCACTTCCACAGGTTTATTTCCTGAATGAACTAAGCCATCTATATGAAGGCATAAAATTAATTTATTAATCCCTCAAATAGGGAACTGCTAAAAAGTGTTTCTAATGTAATCATAATTCTTTTGTTTACTCATTCAGGAAATATTACTTATAGTATGGTTAAATGTTGCACAGAATATCAAAGAAGACAAAAATCAAGATCTCCACTCTTCTTAAATTTAGATGTGCATACAATACATGTAATGTTTCACAGCATTCATTCCTTCAAAAAGCACTGTATTAAAATACAAGCAAGTTCATGAGACTGCATATTACAGATACAGACCTGGAAAAGCACTTAGGAGATCCATGAAACTGAAGCCCATTGAGGTTAAGTATTTACCCACAGTAAGTCACAGAGCCAGAATTTGAATAAAGTTCTCTAACTTATAAATCCAGCAGTGTTTGCACACTAAATTAGCTTCTTGTGATTAAACAATATAAATTGTATGTAGCATCATAACACTACTTCTTGATGGAACCTATCAAATGGTTAAGATTGAAGAATGGAACTGAGAAGGATGATACCTGGATGAGCTCAATCAATAATACGTCACCAAGAAGCACCACCTGAACAGCTAAGCTAAGCAGGTTTCTTTATGGAAAGTAAGGGTTTATGAAAAGTAAGATGCAGGACTGTGCTCATCACCATCGGAAAATACAGAATACCTTAAGAAGCCAAACTCAGTGATCAATCCAGATCACGGAGAGTAGTGTTAGAAAATGCTCAGCACATCACTACAGATATAAAAATTTAGCAATTACTAAATATTCAGTAGTAAGACATGATCTGGTGGCTAGAATTAGACATCAGAAGATCGTTATCTTTCATGAACTAACAGATGATAGCTGAACTAATAAGGCATACTGAAATATAATCATTGTACAGAACTGTTGCCTGAACATTAAAGAGACATATAGAAACTTAAGAATAGCATTTTAAAAAAATGTAATTATATCAAATACACAAAACCTCCCAAATTACAGGGAATTAGAAGCTTTCAAGATCTAACAGAGGAGATCAAAATCAAGCAGGAGCAAGATGACAGGATTACTATTGCTGCTGAATCATCTGCTAAGATTGTAACAAGGATGAGCTTAGAGTTTAATATTTTAATTGAAGTATAAAAAGCAGGTATTTTGTCTACATAAAATAGCTCACAGAACATTAAATATAAAAGAATAATAGCAAGGTAACAGCTTGTCCCAGCGTCATTTGTATATGAATTCCATTGAACAAAACGAGAACAACATGAAGAATAAAAACTCCACTACCACTAAATAACAGAAAGTAAAGGGAGTAATAATCAGCTAGTCCAGGGGTGGGGAACCTGCGGCCTCAAGTGCAGCCCTTTGACTGAATCCAAGCTTCACAGAACAAATCCTCTTAATAAGAGGGTTTGCTCCATAAAACTTGGACTGAGCAGAAGCCTAAGTAAAACATGTGCGTAACAACTCAACAGGCTGCTGAGGGAGTCACAGCTTTGACCAGGGTAGGGCTTAGTAAGCAGGAAAAAGGTAAACAAAAGCTAAAGCAGAAACATACCTTCCATAGAATGGAATTCTTGCTTTGGTAGCATTCTGTTTTAGCTGGTCAAACGCTCCTATGAGATAAAGAATTAATGAATCTTTTGAAATATGCTATATATAATTTATAAAAATTAATTTGAAATGGTGACACATTACCTGCTCTGAATGTGTCTGCACATATCAAACAAGTCTTCCAACCTTTTCTCTGGTAATAATAGGCTAACTGTCAAAAGGAGAGTCAAGACATGTAACTACTATCACCTAGTTTTATATGTTTAAGATTTTTTTATATTACATTTTATTTCCTATTATAAAACTAGTAAAGTGAAACCAGTTTAAGGAAATTGCATTTCCTTCTTAAAAACTGGTGACCTATGAATACAAGCCATCTCCTAAATAGGTTTCACTGTCTGTTTATATTATTGTCTTAGAGGCAATAGATAGAACAGCTGGACAAAACCAAAGACCTGGAGTCAGGGAGACTAAAGTTTAAATTCTGACTCAGATACTTGCCGGCTGTGTGACTCTGGGCAAGGCACTTAATGTCTGCCTGCCTTGATTTCCTCATCCTCATCAACAGGGATAATAATAGCACTTAGCTCTCAAGGCTGTTGTGAGGATCAAATGAGCTGACATATGTAAAGTATTTTGCAAACCTTAAAATTATTATTAATAAATAAAATTATTATTACCTATTATTGCTATATCAATGGCTTTCAAAGGATATAAAATGATGTCATTGCTATATACTTAAGACCTTGAGATATCATGGTCTGGTCTTTAATTTACAATATTCGAGGTCTACTTCAGGCATACAAGAGATCTGGAGAAGTTAAGGGCTGCAACAAAGGATAGGGAGCTAGAAAACAACACATGCTTAAGCAGACTGAGAATACCTAGCATGTCAGAAAGCATATGAAAGGTCTTTGGGTACAAAGACAAATCTTTACGATCACCCAAAACGAATGTTAAAAGGACAAAATCAACTTTTTATATTAACAGAGTTCACATATACATAGCGCTTTATGTTTAACAAAGAACTTGACATGCATTACCTCATTTGATTTTTCCTAATAATGAAGTATTATAGGCATTGTAATAACAGATTATTAGAGTTATAAGAATAGCTAGAACCTCACAAGCCCCTTGGGAGGGAGGGGCTGTCATTATCCCCATTTCACAGATAAGGAAAGCTGAAGCAGCCAGTCATTAAGTGACCTGCCCAGAGTCTCACAGCCAATAAGTGTCAGAGGTCACGCTGAGTCCAGAGCCGCCTGCCTTTAGCTTGAGCACTCTGTCCCCACTGCACCATCTTTGCCTTTGAGGACTACGAAAACCTACATTTATATATGCTTCAATTTTACAAACATTGTCTTTAAACCACTAAGTTAAGTATGCATATGATATCTACATTTGATAGACATATAAACAAAGGATCAAGGAAGTCAACTGACTTAGACCATGATCACACTGCTACTGACAGACACTCAAACCCACCATGTATTCTAACTCCAAATCCAGGGCTTTTATTCCCCTTTTACATCATAACTGTCCCTTTAAAGACAAAAAGTGAGGTCCGTTTTAGGCAGAACCTCTCATTTTGAAAGTAAAACATAAATAAAAACAAGGAGGTTTGTCTGTTCAGACAAGCAAATGGGAGTCCTATCAGAATAAAAGATCCAGACAGACATTACTGCCGGAAGTCAGAAAGTTAAAAAAAAAAACAAACCAAAAAACCAGCCAAAGACACCTAGTTTTCATGAAATAATAAATATTTTTTATGTCTAATGCTAATTTGATGGGTCCTTTAAGAAAACTGGACTTATAGTAAATTTGAAGTACTGTTTTTTTACATAAAGCACTTCAATACTTGAAGGATTTGTGATTTTATGGGAGTAGAGAATAATACCCCTCACGAATACAGACCATAACCTTTCCAACATCTGAATAGATGGTCTTCAATGAATCACTTTTTGGGGGGGCACCTTTTGATGGCAAGTTTCTCCCAATTTAGGTGGCTTGCTCATTGGACAACAGATAAAGAAAGTTAACATTAAATCCTTCTAGCTTGGTAGGATCTTCTAAACCTTGTGCTTTACTGGCAAGGCTGTCAAGAAACCATGGTCAGGGGTGGCTAGGTGGCACAGTGAATAGAGCACTGGCCCTTGAGTCAGGAGGACCCAATTTCAAATCTGGCCTCAGACACTTAACACTTACTAGCTGTGTGACCTTGCATAAGTCACTTAACCCCAACTGCCTTCCCCTCTCCCCTCCAAAAAGCAACAAAAAAAAAAAAGAAAAAAGAAAGCAGGGTCAGCTCCACACCAAAATGAGGCTTCAAAGTAAGGAGTAATAGCCTCAAAACAACTATTCACTGTACCTATGACTGACCAGCGGTAATTTACATTATTATTCTCCACGCCAACTTTCAAAAGTTATTTAAAACCAAAACAGAAATCTTAGGAAAATAATCAAATATATCACGATCTAGACAAACATTCCTATAGAAAGGAAATCATCTGAGAGACAATGAATTTCTTATTTCCTCTACTGTACAAGCCAGGAAAACAAGATCACCACATGAAGACATACAAGTCAAACAGGTCGATTTGCAGAAAGACGAGTTATAGGCGAGAATAAGAACTGGCTTTCACAACAGCCAGTTTTTAGAACATCTCTCTAGATGACATTTTAAAAGTATCTGGTATAATTTACCTTGGAACATGTTGTGGTTTTACCACTACCCTGAAGCCCAACAAACATAATAACATTTGGTTTCCCTTTGGTTGGTGTCCAGGCTTTAACTCCAGGGTCTACAAGCTGCATAAAGAAAATCAGATTAATACACATTAAAATTAAAAGATTACAAAAGAAGCAAATATGTTACAATTAAGCTTAGATAACCTACCCTTTCTTTAATTTTCTCTATATGAGTTAATTAGCTCTGAGCTCTTCAAAAGAACTTACTAGCTGATTCAACATAATTATTTTTGAGTTGACAAAAGTAGATCAGTGGTTCTCAACCTTCTTAATGCCGCGACCCTTTAATACAGCTCCTTATGTTGTGATGACCCCCCAACCATAAAATTATTTTCGTTGCTACTTCATAACTGTAATTTTGCTACTGTTATGAATCGTAATGTAAATATCTGATATGCAGGATGTATTTTAATTGTTACAAATTGAACCTAACCCACAGGTTGAGAACCGGTGAAGTAGATCATCACTCTTTTGCTACTTAAGATTGTAAGCCTAAAAGTTGTTCAAACGATTTCATATTTATATAGCATGTTTTCAAAAGTTATATGCTGTAATTACCCCAAATAAAAATATCTTTGATATTCTATCAATCAATAAGTATTAAGTATCTACTATGAGCCAGACGATAGTCTAGGTAGTGGCAATTCAAGTACAAAGAACAAAATAATCCCTGCTTGCAAAGAGTTTATGTTCTTTTTTTGTTGGTATTTTTGCTTTTTGGAGGGGGAAGGTAGGGCAATTAGGGTTAAGTGACTTGCCCAAGGTCACAAGGCCTGTTTCGTGTTAAGTGTCTGAGGCCGCATTTGAACTCAGGTCCTCCTGACTCCAGGGTTGGTGCTCTATTCACTGTGCCACCTAGCCATCCCAAGAGCTTATATTCTAACAGGGGAGATGTGTGTGTGTGTATGTGTGTGTGTGTGTGTGTGTGTGTGTATGTGTGCGTAGAATTACATAAAAGCTAATTATAAAATGAATAAGTACAAATACATAAAAGTAGTCTGGAAGGATACTAGTAGGAGAGAGATTCAGGAAAGACTTAAGGCAGAAGATGATGCTTGAACTGCAATTTAAAAGAAGGGATTCTATGAAGAAGATGTAAGAAGGGAGTTCATTCCAGGAGTGAGGACAACTGGTGAAAAGTCACAGAGATAGGAAAGAGAGCTTCCTGTGTGAGGAACAAAGAAAAGGCCAGTTTGGATGGATGGAAGTGTCAGAAGAGGAGTAATGTTCAACTAAGCTAAAAAGATGGGCGAGGACCATAATATATAGGACTATAAAAGCTAAAAGAGGAATTTAAATATAATCTGAGAGACAACAGGGGCAAAAAAGAACCAGCAGAATTGACTGAAGAGGGGAACCACATGGCCAGATTTGCACTTGAAGAAAATTACTTTGGAAAAAGTGTGTAGGACGAACATAAGTGCTAAGAGAATCAAGGTAGTGAAACCAATTAGGAGGCTGCTGTAATAATCTACTAAGACTGATGAGGGCCTGAACTGAGGCCAGGTGAGGAAAGAAGAGATCATCTGTAAGAAGTGTTTTGAAAGTAGATGTGGCAGGATTTGAGTACTGACTGGATATGTAGGGTACAGGAAAATGAGGAGTCAGGTATGTTGCTGAGATCACAAATGTGGGAGGATAGAAGAATGGTGGTGTCCTTGACAGAAATAGGGAAATTTGATAGAGGGTGGGTGGTTTGGGGGGAAAAAAATTAACTTTCTTTTAGACATGCTGGGTTTGAGATATGCCTTAAACACGTTCAAGTCTGAAATGTCTAAGAAATAGCTAGTAATGAGGGACTAGAAATCTAGAAAGACTAGGGTTAGATATATAATTCTGAAGTTTTATGCATAGAAATGATTACATCTATGCGAACTGATGAGGTCAAAGCTAAAGAGAACAGAAAGAGAAAAAGGGGCAAGACAGAATACTGCAGAGAGGTCAAGAAATTAACTGCAATTTGGTACCAATAATTTAGCAATTACTGGTAATCTACTTGTAGTGAGCAATTTCATTTGAGTGCAGAGGTCAAAAGCTAGATTGCAAAGGGTGGAGGAGTTATTAAAAGGAAAGGAAGTAGAATGCAGAAACTTTCAAGGATTTATAATACAGAATGATAACTTGAGGGGATGATAGAGTCAAATGATAATTAAGGGTAGTAGAGACTTGGGCATGTTTGAAGGCAGTAGGCAAAGAATCAGTTAATAGGGAAAGATTTAAAATTCATTAGAGGGTGACGATGAGTGAAGATATAATCTACTGGAGAACATGGAAGGGAACAGAATCAAATGTAAATGAAGAGAAGCTGGCCTTGGCAAGGACAAGGGTTATTTCCTTGAAAAGGGGGCAGGGGGGAGGGGGGAGAGGGGGAAGAGGAAAGAACGGGCTAGCTAAGCAACAGAGTAAACCTATCCAAGCAGACTTTTCTCAGTTCCAGACACTATAGCTCCTCCCTTCAGTCAGTCACATTAAAGCTATATGGTTATGGCAATTCTACAATCTATTCTGCTCCAAATCCTATTATTGAGGCATGCTGTCCTTCCCAAGTTCCAGCTAGTGACTTAATTCCCTAATTTGCTTCAAAGTGGTAAGATCCAAAATCTTGTTTCCCTCACTTAATACCACTTCTCCTACATTGAAAAATTGTATGTAATCTGTTGCCAGAACCTTAGTTCCTTAAGGACAAGGGCTGTTTTACTTTATCTTTGCATCTCCATAGCTTAGCACACAGTAAATGCTTAAGAAATGTGGGATGAATTGAACAACTCAATTCAACCCACGTTTATTTTAATCCCACAAAAGCAGAAAAGAGTTATAGGTCCAATAAAAGCCAATCTTCAATTTTATCAGAGTGTTATTCTACCTCTGCCACTCACACACACGTGACTTAATCAGTGTGGAGAATGCTAAGTTAGTGAATTATGCTTATCAGCAAAACTAATGTATAACTTTTAGCTCATTGAGCTGCCTGGGGAACTACAACATAAAGTGAATTTATACATGAGCACACACATCAGAAGTATGACTTGAAGAGAGCTCTTTCTCACTCCAACACCTTTATTTAAGAACGTTAGTGAGGAAATGAGGTCCAACAGCTTACAAAATAAGTTATATTCCAAAAATGTGCTTTTTAAGTTGGATGTTTGGAGTTAAAATGCATTTTCTCAAAGAAACATCATTATGGATGGTGATTAGGTTCTAGCATGACCCATAAAATTTCATTTACCTCATGCTGCCTGTGAGTTATTGTATTAGCCTGAGTTCTGGAATTAGGGAACCAAGCAGTAAGAGAAAAGGAAGAAGAAAAACATTTCCACCTATTTGGATGAGGTATTAGGCTGACCCTACGCAAAATTTAGAAAAAAGTAGTTTGTCTTTAATATCCTTTAACCAGTTCTTTTAAGCAGCTCTCTTCCGCATCCTTTCCTCTCCCAGGCCTCCCACGGTGATTAACTTAACTTACTCAGACCCTATCACAGAACTTCTAAATCTGCCCCACTCTTACCTCCAAAATTCTAATATGAATAGCAAGTACCTGAGTGTTAACTATCTCCCCCCCAAATTCCCATTACTTTGTACAGCTGATGTCAGGTGGGTGGTAGAAGGAAAACAATCTGAACCCCAGTGGCTCTTATTCCTTCCAGTATGAAATATAAAATTCTGTTTTCCCTTCACAACCTGGCTCCTTCTTACCTTTCCAGACTTCAATTTTACACTTTACTAGGTTGTAGCCATACTGACTTCTTTGTTATTCTTCCCACACCTAACGCCATCTACTGAACCTGTGTTTTTTCAATAGCTAACCTCAATTCCCATAGTGCTCTTCCTCCTCACTGCCATCTCCTGGCTTCCCTCAGGTCTCAACTATAATCTCCTCTTCCACAAGAACCTTTCCCAGTCTCTCTCAATGCTAGTCCATTCTCTTTGAAATTTACCCCATAAGTATTTGATATGTGCATAATTGTCTGCATACTGTCTCCCCCATAGAATGTGAGCTCCTTGAAGACAGGGACCCCTTTTTTGCTTTCTTTGCATCCCTAGCACTTAGCACATTGTCCAGTACACAGTAAACAATTCATAAATGCTTACTATTGTAATTTAACCAATCCTTATTTACATATGTATAGCCCTCTATGGCGTTTACAAATGAATCTTTATTTTGTGGAATTTTATCAGTTTAACAAAATGACAAATTTCAGGTATTGTAAAGAAAAATATATTTATTCAGGGAAGCTGGAGGGAGGAAATCGGCCTCCTCCAAATTGCTCTTGATTTTCTATTCTTCCTCTACTTCTAAACTCAGTGATTATTGTAAAACTTCAAGTTCTTGCATAATAGTTCCCACGGAGCATGATTTGCAAGTATGGGTTGTTTTATAAATCTAGGATAGTCTATATAATACAGTTTCAGTGATTCAGATTTCACTGTCACAATCTGTCATAATCTAGACAGAGGCTGGGATGAAGATTTAGCACTGAATGAAAAAAAGGCCTTTGCTAAATCAAACAACAGTTACAAAAATAGAAAAAGGATATTTCCCTACTTTAGAAAAACTATTTCTAAATACTTTAGAAATATTCACTTAGATACAAAAGCAAGATCAGTATTAAGTAGCATCTATTTAATACCTTCCTGGTTACTTTAAGTATACAAAAGGTAATAAAAATTTTTTTCTAATATTCTACAATTCAACTGCACTCTACATCAGTATGAATTAGTGAGGCTTTAATGAACACAATTTGTCTTCAAAGACAATTTCTCAAGACTTTCTTTTCTATAATATTAAGGAATATGTAGATTCATAATGACCTATAACATTTCAGAATATTCAATGGCTAAACTGGTCCTTTCCTTGTAAAGCTTTGATGAAATGTCCTAAATAAATGTTTTATACTATATAAGTATTGTTCCTATTTTTAACACTAGTCCCGGTTCAGCCATTTAATCTACGCAGAGAATTACAGTATAAATTTAGTATAGTTTTACCTTCACAAGTTCCTTAAATACAGCATGCTGAATCATTTTTCTTTTGTTTAAACCGGACGCCATTTCTTCAAGATCAATAGCAGACCTACACAACAGCAGTATGTGAAGTTTTAAAAAAAAAAATAGCAATTAAGTCATTTCCACCTTCCCCAAAATGTGTTTCTATCAAAGAATGCCAGTGTATTTGAAAGTGTACTTTAGGGTGGCTAGGTGGCACAGTGAATAGAGCACTGGCCCTGTAGTTAGGACCTGAGTTCAAATCCAGCCTCAGACACTTAACACTTACTAGCTGTGTGACCCTGGGCAAGTCACTTAACCCCAATTGCCCCTCCAAAACAAAAAAGCAAAAAAAAAAAAGTTACTTTAAAAATATTCAGAAAAACTCAATCTTTTGTAGGCATGGCCTTCAATTTGAAAGTTGGGTAATTTACAAGGGCTAAGTACCATTACAGAAAATGTACTTATTACTTAGTTGCTTTAACTATTAATGATAATAATTCCACTTTGCTCGCCTGAAGTGTGCTGGACTATGATTTATTGAAATCCCTTCCTGTTATAAGAACTACAATTCTATATGTGAATAGACATCAAAAAGTTTTATTGAAAAACATTAGAAGAAAATTGTGTGCCACTATTTTTCACTTTCTAAACCAAAAAAGTTAAAATATCTGTTCTGGGCTCATTACAATCACTCTTCTAATGTGCAAAAAGAACCCTTAAAGTGTGTGTCTTCAAATTTTCCATTGAGAGAACTGGATTAAATGCTTTAAATGAGAGAAAAGTACTATGCCAGCCACTCAAGTCACACATTCTAAACAGTAATGGCTTGAATATGAAGAGGAACAGAAAAATTTTGATTAAGATATAATGATTCTATGTTCTCTCTGCTCTGCCACAGCCAGATCTGCTTTTTAGGGGAATATTATAATTACTGAGACCAGATGGCTTACTTTGCTTCCTTCTTTAACATGTGGGGGAAGGCTGAAGGGAGGTAGAAGAAAGTTATGGGATGCCAGACTCACTCTTCAGTATAGAAGATGCTTAGTTGGATCTTTTATATCATCTAGAAAAGGTAATATGCCCTCAAATTTTCAAGTAAACTCTCCAAAGCTGAATAGTAAAAAGAAAATTCCATTTAGAAAGGACCTGCCATTTATGCCAGTAGAATGACAACCTACAGTTTGTTCTTTGAATGACAAAAAAATTAAAATTTATATAGGGCATATATGCATAGTAATCTAAGCCTCACAACAATCCTGTGAGGTAGGTAACATGGGTATTATTATCCTCACTTGACCATCAATATAGAAATATACTATGGAACTCAGATTTTGAACAAAGTACATTTTTTTACCCTATATCTCTTTTGCAAATAATTAATTTCTACAGTTTCTAGGTAATTCTTCTCCACAGTACAAACAAGAAACTTGTTTTAACTGATTTATAATTAACTTACTTGACATTTTCTCGGAGCTGCTTCACCAATTTAATGTTAACATCAGCTTCCAATAAGGCTGTGCAGACTTCTTTTAGCATAGCATTTAAAACCTAAAAAATGAAACTTGCTATTAGAAACCACCAGCTTTTCATTCCAATAATGACCATAAAAAGGATGGTCACAAAATCACTCTAAATTATTAGTTAAAAAGGCAAAGCAATACCCTATTTTGTTACAAAGTATAGGAAGATGAAAGAATAAATCCCCCCCCTTAGGACTATTTTAATTTACTGATACATTTTAGCATGGCACTTACCAAACTCCCAAACAATGCTCCCCTTCACAAACACTGAACAAATAACTAAAATGTACTTTGTTGCTTCTCAATGTGAACTTTAGTTGCATTTTTATAGTCATTGTGTATATTGTTCTACCTGTCTGCTTTATTTTGCATCACTTAATATAAATCTTCACAAACTTCTTTGAATTCTATGTATTTTTCACTCCTTACAGAGCAGTGAGATTCCATTACAGCCACAAACCATAATTTTCAAGCTATTCTCCTTCCTCAACAATACATTGTTCCCACCCCCCAATCACTAGGCATATACTTAAAAAAAAAACTTTTTAGTCTGAGGTATAATTGCAACAAATGTTTCTGCATATGCATCTATTCCTGCCGCCAATGAGTTCTTTGGGGGATAGGCTCAAAAGCAGGATCTGGACCAAAGGGCATAAACAACTCAATAGGGTTTTTTGGGGGGCACAATTCCAAACTTTTTTATAGAATGACTGTGCTCATCCAAAGCTACATCCACCATGAATTGTGTCTTTCTTTTCATAGGTCCCTTTGAACAATGAGTTTTCTTATCTCTTAAAATCTTTCCTAGCTTCATGATTATAAGATAATATTTAAAGGTAACTGAAATTTAGACTTCTCTATTAGCTACTTTGAACATTTTTTACTTAAACATTTGATTACTAACAGGTTTGCATTTCTTCTTTAGAAAACTGCTCAAATCCTTTAATCTTTTCCTGTCCAGGAATTTTGTTTCAATTACCTACCAATTCTGGATGTCGTTAGTAAGAAAGGACACCCCGCCCCATCTACGTATTTTTTTTGGAGGGGGGGAAGGCAAGGCAATTGAGGTTAAGTGACTTGCCTAAGGTCACATAGCTAGTAAGTGTGTCAAGTGTTTGGGGCTAGATTTGAACTCAGGTCCTGCTGACTCCAGGGCTGGTGATCTATTCACTGCGCCACCTAGTTGCCCCTACATATTTTCTTCCCATTTTAGTTGCACTGTTGTATGTGCAAAAAGCTTTTTAGTTTTGGATAATCAAGATTGTTTTGTCTTTTACAATCTTTTCTATCCTAACTTTGAGATAAATTTTTGTCCTATGATAATGATAAAAAATATCCTTATAGAGTTCCTTTAATTTTTTATGATGATTTAAAAAAATTAGGTTGTTTACTCATTTAGAATTTATTGTGAGGTAAGATGCAGATCTAAATCTACTTTTTTTGGGGGGGGGGGGGGAGGAGCACAATCGTATTGCCAGAGACCAGATTTAAACTCAGGTCCTCCTGACTCCAGGGCTGGTATTTTCTTCACTGTGCCTCCTAAATCTATTTTTCACCAGACTGCTTGCCAGTTTTTCCAGCAGTTCTTGGCAGATAACAAATCCCTTCCCTAGTTATCTTCTTGGGTTTATGAAATAGTAGACTACAATGTGCCTGTTTTTGCAGGGCTAACTTATCTAGTTTATTCCACTGAATTGCTTTCCTATTCTTAATAAGGAGCAACCAGTTTGATAAATACTGCTTAGTAATTAGAATTGGGATCTAATAGACCCGAACTCTGCCTCTTTCTGCTTGTTCTCCATTATATCAGTCGACATCCCTGACCTTTTATGACAAACGAATTTTTTTACTTTGTCAAATTCTATTTAGCAATTCACTTGATACAACACTAAATAATGCAGATAGTATCTTTTTTAATTTTTTTACATCATCATAGTTTTCCTTAGTATCCTTCCCCTTACCTGTTTCAGGGAGCCATCCAATTTAACAAATAGTATTTTAGAGGGGCAGGGTAGGGAAGGTAAGGAAAGAAAGAAATGAAAGGAAGGAAGGACGGAAGGAAAGAAGAAAGGAAGGAAAGAAGGAAGGAAGGAAGGAAAGAAGGAAGGAAAAAATTGGGACAATTGATCAATATCGAAAAATCTAAAAACATTTGCAATGTGCTATACCTGTGGGCCTCCCACCTACAGAAAGAGATGGGTTGGGAGTATCCTCTCATTACTCTTCTTTTGAGTCATACTTGATCTATATACTTTTGCTATATTCATTTGATTTCTGTGTCTGTGACTGTTCTTTCCCTTTACATTATTGTAGAAATTGTCTAGGGTAGCTCGGTGACACAGTAGATAGAGCGCCAGGCCTGGAGTCAAGAAGACTCATCTTTCTGAGCTCAAATCTGGCCTCAGATACTTACTACCGGTGTGACCCTGGACAAGTCATTTAACCCTGTTTGCCTTAATTCCATCATCTGTAAATTAGAATGGCAAACCATTTCAGTATCTTTGCCACAAAAAAAAAACAACAAAACCCAAAAATTGGGTCACAGAGTTGGACACAACTGAAAAACAACCAAACCACAACAAAAGTCATTGTCTATCTTTTTTTGGTTCTGCTTTACTTTACTGTTCCTCAATTCATATAGACAATTCCATGCTTCTTTTGTATTCATCAAATTCATCACTTTTTTCAGCACAGTAATTTTCAACACATTCATTCCTGTACCACAATTTGTTTAATCCTCCCCTATTCAGTGGACATCCACCTTCTTTCCAATTCTTTTCCATCACAAAAGTGCCTCTACATTTTGATGTTTTCTTAAATGGTATTCCTCTTTCCATTTTTTTCCTTCTCAGTTTTGTTGGCAACATACAGAAAGGCTGATGATTTGGGGGGATTTACCTTTTTTCTGTTGCTCTGACTTACATTATGAAGTTGTCATTGATTCGCAGTAACAATATAAATAAAGTCAACAGAGGAAAGCTCAATCTTGAGTCAAATACAGGTCAACACCAGTGTGAGAAAAAGGACGACAACCTTCCTAATTCTGTTCATTATCAGGAAACTAAATTTTTTTCCTGCAATGAATTTTTCTGGAGTTCTCTTAATATACTATCATAACATCTGCAAAAAAATATGCATCTTCTTTGCCCATTTTTATCCCTTTAATTTTACTTCCTTCTTTTTCTTTTTTGCTATATCTAGTACTTTTAGGACCAAAGAAGAGTGGTGACAGTAAGTAGCCCTTTTTACTCCTCATTTCAGCGGCAAAGAATGTCCTGTAGTTACAAAAATCGTTTTAGATAGATACTTTTGATCATATTAAGGAAAAATTCTTTTATTTTTAATCATTATGCTTTGATAAGCCTTCAGATAAGACAATCTATTTTTATTCTACAATGAATTATTTACCATCATTTCATGACTCAATTTCAAGGTAATAGTGTAAAGGGCAGGAGGGGAAATGATCACCTATTTTTTTTTAGTATCTGAATATATTCAACAGGCATAAAACTCAAATTTTCACACAAAAAAATTTTAGGATCTGGACTTCTAGAGACAGAAAACAAATGAAGAAACAATTTCTCAGAACAAATTATTTGGTTTTAGAGGAAAATGTTATTAGTGAATGTCTTATTGTAACCATTTAAGAAATCTTTCCATTCACATATCAATGGCCAACAAGGAATTTTGAAAAACTATAAAATTAAATAATGCACTAAAAATTTATACAAATTAAAAATATGCAGTATTAATTTAGATTAACATTTTCAAACTCTTTCCAAATCATTACAATGATAATGCGTACAATGTGGTAAAAGGCATTAATTAGTCTTTACCATTCGGCTTATATCCATTTTACAAATAAGAAAAATCATCACAAAAACATTAAGCCCCTTATGCAGTAAGTTAGCTAATCTGAAATCGGCTCAATGTCTCATGACTAATATGTCTGAATGATTAAGAATGAAGATAGAGGAGGTTCTAAATAACGTGTGCAAAACCTTATATTTTTAAGGTTGACGAGGTTTTTTTATTCTAGCACAACAATAAATGTATATTCCCTACTTTTAACTAAACATGCTCCCTGAAGGCCTATGAAGTTCTACTCATATTCACAAAGAAAAGGTTTTGTGCAAACAGCCCTGCCCTTCAATTCCAGGAGTTCCTTCTATAGGCTATAAGAAAAAAAAATCTGTGTTCCCTAGATAAGGTTTGAAAATTGTGTTTCTTGTATGTTACCATCCGTGAGAGGCTTTACCATTATACATACATAAAAACTATGTCACAAAGAACAGAACTTTCTGGTATAGAATATGTGTATTTTTCAGGGTAACACTAAAAAGTACTCTCCTTAGGCAGCCTATCTTTAGTGTCCAGGCTTTGACACCTATCAATCAGTGAAAAATGTATACCACAGAAGGAAAAATAGAGAAGTTGACCACTCAACAGTTATACTGTTTCCTATCAAGGATTCCTCTGCTGTCAATTTTCCTTATCATTTACACAAAGAAAATAGAAAGTTTTATAGCGTCAGACAGGTTAAATACTACTAGTTTGATGTTATCTGCCAATATCCACAGGAAGGAAAAACTAGGAAACTTATTATTCTTTTATTTATACTTAATTTTAAAAGTTAAATAAGCTAAAATAATTATATTATGTCTTAGCAATAATAACATATTAAAGTGTAGAATGAGTCTGGCCCCCTGATGCAAAATTGAATACTTACAAAATTAAAACAGACTTGAAAAATTTAACAAATTTTATTTGCTAACAGCTAAATGTAGAATAAAGCCAAGGCAGAATGTCTTAAAAACAATTTATTTGTTTGCAAGAAGTATATATGTAAAGAATAATTTGTGAAAATGCTAATTATTCTTCCCTTCTCTAGACATTAGATATTCCAATATTCCAAAAGCCAGGAGAAAATATGTTACAATGAGAATAGGAAAACTAAAAATAAGGACATTTATGGATCCTGGGTAATATCAGCTTATAAAAATTTTAAAAAAGGGAACTTTTACAGGAAATGAAATGCACTTCCATCATCATTAACAGTTAGGAAAAGGGAGAGATGAAATGACAAGGGACTGAGATTAAAGAATCGTCAAAAGAGCGTGTTTTAATGTTTAATGTGTACTGATGGAGGAAATGAGGTGTCAAATTTAGGAGGGTCTAGTAGTCAGATCAGAAAGGGAGAGTAAAACATAAGATCTAAGTTAATATCAAAAGGAAATATTACCTACTTTTTTGTGCCAAAGTTTTAATTAATTATTTCCAGGAAAGTGAGGCTCAAAATAAGGTGATAAAATAATCCTGCACACTACAGTTGGCTTTTGGATTTTGCCTGACAAGTAAATCTCATAAAAATAAACATAGCAGAAGTAGTACCACTGTTACTGCTTCTGCTTCCCCTCAGAAAAATAAGTAAGAGTTTAAGGGGTAGCCTACATCAGAGGGGTCAAACACAGGGCACACAAGGCTCCCTGAAACCAGATTAAAAAGTTATTGGGAAATAATAAAAATAAATAAAAATGCAGTAAAACACAGATAATGTGAATATGTGGTTTTCTAAGTCAATATGTGGTCCGCAGGGATCCTTAGTACGGTTTAGCATTCTCTTGTTTTTATTAGTGTGACACCACTACATAAGTTTTGTCTCATAAGAAATACATACCTCTTCATTGATAATGGTGGCATTGCTCAGTGATCGTAGTGCTGAGGTTATTTTTCTTCCAAGATCCGCTAACACCATCTTGGCAGCTTAAAACAACCTTAAAAGGTGATACCAAAAAACAAAAATCATTAAAGAAAAACCTGAAGCAGGAAGTATTATAAGACAAATAATTTGAATTTGGATTTCTACCAATTTCCAATAATTATAAAAACTGGATTTGGTGAGACTGGTTTTGTCAGCTGCAACAGATTTGATTTTAGAAAGGCAGCTTGGTACAGTGGACACAGCACTAGAAGGAAGCCCTGGATCTATATACTACAACCTCAGACATTATTAGCCATAACACCCCAGGCAAGTTACTTAGCCTCTTCTGGACCTTAATTTCCTCAACTGTAAAATAAGGAAATGGGACGTGATGGTAAAGTCCTTTCTAGCTCTAAATCTATGATTCTATGATTTTGAAGAGATAAGTTAAAGAAGGAAAAAAAAATTAAGTTCCTAATCGGGAATCTCTTTGCTACACCTTGTAACAAAAAAGATAACTAAAAATAGGTTCTGGAACAGAAAATATATTTATTCTATCATACCAAGAAAGCATTTATCTAGATTTTATTTGCCACTGTCAGAAAAGTCAGTTAAAAAAAACTAGCAAAATAAGTACACAGCTAATTCCATTAAAAGAAAAAAATTCCTATACTGCATTTCCTGTTCACGAAAACTCTACCGTGAATGCCTTGTCAGCTCATATGCTTTATGTTACTTCATGCACCACACTGACAATTCTTTGATTTACTTTGAGCATGACTGACAAGGAGGAAGTTTTTAGGTTATTGCTCCCACAATGAAGTTTATATACCAAGAAAGACTGTGCGTTTATTTCTTTTTTTTTTCTCCCAAAGGGTGGAATTTACATTTTGCCTTCATTTATAGCCAAATCTTATTTGAATACACACTTGCTCTGTTATATTCGATCTTTCTTTTTTGGAAACAGAAAAAAACGATAAGATACAATTTAGAGCAGACGGTAATTAACATTCATAGGATCTACAATTAGTTCACTTAATGATGGACTGAAGCATTTCCTTTATTGACTTCAGAAAATTCACACACCTTTTTGACCATATTTTTGTACAAATGAAATGTAGGCTTGCATTTTCCTTCACATTTTGAAACAACATTCCAAAACATCTATACTCACTTACCCACTACTATGAAGATCACATCTGGGCACTTTTCTTTTTTTCCAATTTATTTATTTATTTATTCTTAGTTTTCAACATTCATTTCCACAAGATTTTGAGCTATAAATTTTCTCCCTGTCTTTCCCCTACCCCCACCCCAATATAGCGAGCCTACTGAATGCCCCTTCCCCCAATCTGTTCTCTCTTACATCCTCCTCTATCTCAACCTAATTTTCTAGTAGGGCAAGATGGATTTCTATACCTCAGTGCCTGTATATCTTATTCCCCAGTTGTATGTAAAAAACAATTTTTAACATTTGTTTTTAAAACTTTGATTTCCAGATTCTTTCCCTTTTCCCCTCTACCCCAACCCCCACTGGGAAGACAAGCAATTCAATATAGGTTGTACATGTGTAGTTACGCAAAACATTTCCATAGTAGTTATACTGTGAAAGACTAACTATATTTCCCTCCATCCTATCCTGCCCCCCACTTATTCTGTTTTCTACTTTGACCCTGTCCCTTTTCAAAAGTATTTGCTTCTAACTACCCTCTTCCCCAATCTGCCCTCCCTTCTATCATCTCCCCTCTTATCACCTTCCCCCTTTCCTGTAGGGTAAGATACTCAATTGAGTGTGTATGTTACTCCCTCCTTAAGCCAAATTCAATGAGAGTAAGGTTAACCCCTTCCTTTTCACTTTCCTGCTCTTCCCCTCCATAGTAACAGTGTTCTCTTGCCTCTTTTATGTGAGATAATTTACCCTATTCCATCTCTCCCCTTCTCTCATTATATTCCTCTGTTACCTCTTAATTTTATTTTTCAGCTATCATCCCTTCAAATTCACCTCATCCTGTGCCCTCTGTCTACGTATACATGCACATACATACACACACATATATACATACTTATACTCTCCTATATATACATATATACATACACACACACGCACACACACACACACACACACACACACACATATATTCCCTTTAACTATCCTCATACTGAGAAAAGTCTCATGAGTTACAATGATTGTTTTTCCATGTAGGAATGTAAATAGTTCAACTTTAATAAGTTTCTTACGATTTCTTTTTCCTAATTACCTTCTCATGCTTCTTGCATTTGAGAGTCAGATTTTCTGTTGAGCTCTGGTTCTTTCATCAAGAATGCTTGAAAGTCCTCTATTTCATTGGATATCCATGTTTTTCCCTTTAGCATTATAATCAGCTTTGCTGGGTAGGCGATTCTTGGTTTTAATCCTAGCTCCTTTGACCTACAGAATATCATATTGCAAGCCCTCTGATCATTTAATGTAGAAGCTACTAGGTCTTGTGTTATCCTGATTGTGTTTCCACAATACTGAAATTGTTTCTTCTTGGCTGCTTGTAATATTTTTTCCTTGACCTGAGAACTCTGGAATTTGGCTGTGATATTCCTAGGAGTTTTCTTTTTGGGATCTTTATCAAGAGGCAAGTGGGGAATTCTTTCGATTTCTATTTTGCCCCCTGGTTACAGAATATCAGGGCAACTTTCCTTGAGAGTTTCTTGAATGATGAGTTCTAGGGTCTTTTTTTTGATCCTGGCTTTCAGGTAGTCCAATAATTTTAAAATTATCTCTCCTGGATCTATTTTCCAGGTCAGTAGTTTTTCCAATGAGATATTTCACATTGCCTTCTATTTTTTTCATTTGTTTGGATCTGTTTTATAGTATCTTGATTTCTCATAAAGTCATTAGCTTCCATTTGCTCCAATCTAATTCTGAAGGAATTATACTCTTCAGTGACTTTTGAAATTCCTTTTCCATCTGGCCAATTCAGCTTTTTAAGGCATTCTTCTCATTGGCTTTTTGGGCCTCTTTTACCATTTGAGTTAGTCTATTTTTTAAGGTGTTATTTTCTTTACTCAGGCTGTTGACTCGCTTTTCATGATTTTCTTGTATCATTCTCATTCCTCTTCCCAAATTTTTCCTCCACTTCCCTTACTTGATTTTCAAAATCCTTCTTGAGTTCCTCCATGGTCTGTGACCAATTCATATTTTTCTTGGAAGCTTTTGATGCAGGAATTTTGACTTTGTTGCCTTCTTCTGGTTCCATGGTTTGACCCTTTTTGTCACCCCCAAAAAGATTCTATGGTCCGACTGCATTTATTCTGTTTGCTCATCTTCCCAGCCAATTACTTGACTTTTGAGCTCTTTGCCATGGCAGAACTCTGCTTCCAGAGTGGAGAGAGCTGTGTCCCAAATTGCTAGGGGTTTTGCAGTTGTTGTGAGAGCTGTGTGAGAGCTATGAGGAGGGTGCCCACTCTATAGCCACCACGAGCTCTGGCACACTAGTGTTCCTCACCCCAGGACCACCCCCAAAAACTGCAACCCAGATCCAAGCAGGTCACAGCAAGAGCAATTACCCTTTGAATGGTCACTAGCTCTAGTAGGCCAGTAGCTCCAGAGGCAGCCACTGCACTGGCCCATACCTCTTGCCCCAGAGGTATTTTTTAGCACTCTCCTCTCACCCTGGATCAATAGGGTTCCCAACTGACCTTTTACTTTCTCTTTGGTGTTTATGGGTTGAGATGTCTGGAAACCACCATAGCTGCTGGTGATTCACTCTCCAGAAGTTTGCTCCAGCCCGTCTGGGCCGTGAGTCTGGCCTGGCGAGGGATTGTGCTTGGCTCCCAGCCCAGTCTGATAGACCCTTTCTGTCAGCCTGCCAGGCTGTCTTCAGCAGGAGATTTGTTTCTCTCTGTCACTTCGTGGGTTCTGTAGCTCTAAAATTCTGGTCATTTTCTTTTACAGGTATAGGAGGTAGCTGGTATGGGAGCTCAAGCAAATTCCTGCTTTTACTCTGTCATCTTGGCCCCACCTCTCTGGGCACTTTTCAAAGTGACTAAAACAAAAGTTTGTTTGTTTTGCCTGAACAAAACCACGCAGATGAGAAGCCAAGTACTATTAATTTTTCTCCAACCTCTTTCAATTCTAATCAAAATCTTCCTTGTCTTCTCTTTCACCATTTTTGCTACTGACAGAGAACTTCATGGGTCTGAGAGGTTGAGTAGAGAGTGAGGGAAGAGCAACTGAGAGTCTATCTAGAATTAGTGTAGTGGAATACTGCTTTGCCATTAAGATCAAAGAAATACTGGAAGCTTCACCTTACAATTCTTTTATTTTTTAACTTAGTATTTCATTTTCCTCTAACATGTAAAAACAATTTATTCATTTTAAAAATTGAATTCCAAATTCTTTCCCTCCCTCTCCATCCCCTTCATTGAGAAGGTAAGCAATTGAAATAGGTTATACATGTTACAGGCCTTTTATAACACAGGCAGAGAAGAAGAAGTGGATAGCAGAGCCGATCAAAACCCAGAATCCTACAATATTGCTTACAAGTAACATACTTGAAGCAGAGAGACACGTAGAGGAAAGGTAAGGGGCTGGAACAGAATCTATTGTGCTTCAGCTGAAGTAAAACAAAGCAAGGGTAGTAATCCTAACCTTAAACAAAGTAAAAGCAAAAATGGACCTAATTAAAAGAGATAAGGAAGGAAATTACATCTTGCCATAGACAATAAAGCAATCAAATTAGAAGAGCAAGGAATAGCCTACCTGTCAGATCTATGTGAAGGCGAAGAATTTATAACCAGATAAGAGATAGAGAGCATTATGAAAGGCAGAACAGATTAACTTTTATCATATTAAATTGAAAAGCTTTTGTACAAACAAAACTAATGCAACCAAGATTAGAAGGAAATTAGAAAGCTGGGAAACAATCTTTGCAGCAAGTGGCTCTGATAAAGGCCTCCCTTCTCAAATATATAGAGAACTGAGTCAAATTTATCATAATACAAGCCATTCCCCAATTGATAAATGGTCAAACAATATGAACAAGCAGTTTTCACATAAAGAAAACAAAGCTATCTATAGACATAAGAAGTGCTCTAAATCACTTTTGATTAGAGAAATACAAATTAAAAGAATTCTGAAATACTACCCTCACACATTAGATTAGCTAATATGACAAAAAAGGAAAATCATAAATGTTGGAAAGGATGTGGGAAAACTGGGACAGAAATGCACTGTTGGTGGAGCTGAGAACTGATCCAACCATTCTGGAGAGCAATTTGGAACTATGCCCAAGGGGCAACCAAACTGTTATACTGTTATACTGTTACACTGTTAACTGTAATACCCTTTGATCCATCAATATAACTACTAGGTTTGTATTCCAAAAGAGATCATAAAAAAAAGGGAAAAGGACCTACATGTGCAAAAATGTTTATCGCAGCCCTATTTGTCATGGCAAAATACTGGAAACTGAGGAGATGCCCATCATTTGGGAATGGCTGAACAAGCTGTGGTATATGAATGTAACGGAATGCTATAGTGCAGTAAGAAATTATGAACAGGCACATTTCAGGCACACCTGGAAAGATATGTACAAACTGATGCAATGAAATGAGCAAAACCAGGAAAACAGTATACACAGTATCAGCAACAATATGTGATGATCATCTAAGAATTACTCAGCTTTTCTCAGCAACACAATGATCCAAGACAAGTACAAATGACTCACGAAGGAAAATGCTATCCATACCGAGATAAAGAACTGATGGAACTCTGAATGCAGATCAAGGCATATTTTTTCATTTATTTTATTTTTTTCATGTTTTTTTCCTTTTGTTCTGTTTCTTCTTCCACAACCATGATGAATATGGAAATGTTTTACTTGATATCATATATATAAACTATATCAAACTGCCTACTGTTTTCAGAAGAGGGGAGGGAAGGGAGAAAAATTTAGAACTCACAATCTTGTAAAAATGAATACCAAAAATTTTCTTGATATGTAATTGCGGGAAAAAATAAAATACTATTTAAAGCAAAGAAACCCTAAAAAACAAACAAACAAAAAACCCCAGGCAAAGAAGAAAGGAGAGGGTAGTCAGGTTATAGTTTCTAGTTAGGAAGGTAAGAAGAGGAGAATGTCACAGGTGTCTCTGGTACTCCACTTACTGGAACACTCTCCCTCAATCCGTACTTTGTTAGTGTTTTGGGTAATGAGAATTTCTTTTTTCCCATCTGGCTGTACTACTTTGTATCTCATTACACCCAGAGAAACATCATCATCTTTCAAAATCAAATCAGCCTTGGTACTCATACCTCATACCTCTACCTTAGGACCCCTCTGAATGGAAAGTAGATTGAAGAACTGCTCCCCAAAACTCCATTTAAGGACCCCCTACCTTCCCAATATGAACTGGATATGAACGAAACGAGTGAACTGCTCCTTACCCCTCACCTCTTGGCCCCTGGTTAGCCATTTGTTCATTTTCCATGGGGCTGCTCTACTCTGGAAGTCATCATGCCCCCACACCACACCCGCCCACCCAACTCCACTTCCCTTTTCCTACTCACCCTTTTCAAATTTCTTTTGTGTTGTGTCGAGAGCAGGGACTGTATTTTTTTCTCATATTTGTATCTCAACACTTAGCACAGTACCAGGTACTCAATAAAGGTGCTCAATAGGTATTTGGTCAAGAAAATAGTCACCCCATAACTGATATCTAGAGCTGTTAAGTTTATCTGAAGGTTCGTCTTCTGTCAATTTTAAACTTTTATTATTTTCATCTGTAGTTCCTTCCTCCTCATCCTTCCCAACTCACTGAGCATGGTCTCTCTTGCCTCTACAGCACCAGAAAATACAAGTTCATCAAATAACGTGCTCTCTCTCTCTATAGATAGATAGATATACTTATTGCTATGTATATATACAAATATATCATATTACTATACTATCCCATATAAAATTAGGAATACAACATAATTTTATATAACATTAATAATTACATATATTTTACTCTGAAATAAAAATTTTCATCCTACTCTATTTTCTTTGCTGTATGAACAAAAATAAAAGAGCACTCTGAAAACTGATGTACCTTGGGCCTTCAAGTTATTTTAAAATCCCAGTCTTTCAACGTTAATGGTAATTTATCTAATAGGCATTTAAATGGTCAACTCTTTTCCTTGTTCCTCAGAAATTCTTCCTCAACACACACACACACACACACACACACACACACACACACACTCTCACACACACATGCACAGTTGCCCCCCGTAGAAACAGAGGCCCAGTATAATACCTCTATTAACTCTTATTTGTTAGCTTCCCTTGCCCAGGACCTTCCTGGTTTTTTTTTTTCCCATTGATCTTAAGAAAAAGATCTTGTTCTCCCAAGTTATTCTGGAAAAGTCAAATTTTCGGGCCTTAAATTACTAAATGGAGATTATTATAACATCTATGAAGGTAAACTGAGTTGAAAAAAGGATGTAGAACACCTATAAAAACGAGGTACAAACCTTCATTATAGAGATGGGGAAGCTGAGAGCCCGAAGAAGAGTGGATTGCCCATGTTCATACAGCAAGTTAGCTGCAAAGCAATTAAAACCAGAAGCCAGGTCCCTTCCTACGGTCTGTCTTTACTCTGTCACAAAGTTTTTGCAAGGACAAAATAAACATGAAACATTTTGAAATCACTGATGACAAAATATGACATTCTAAATAGGGACTGCGTTATTATTGTTTCATCATCCAAGTACACTACGTGGAAGTGAGGCAACAGAGGATAAGGCTCCTGACAGTGCTCTGGGGTCTCCTTCCTTAGAGAAAAGTCACGGAGAAAACAACCCTGTGGCTTCAATCATAAAGACAAAGGACATAGGTCTCCAGGTTTAAAAGGAAGTCTGGTATAAGTAAAGTCCTGGCTGGGAAATCAGAAGACCGAGTTCTAGTTCCAGTTCTCTTACAGTTTCCACTGCAAAGCACTTCTAACCAACAAAAATTTAATAGATATATTCCCTTACTTATTTTATCTGTCAGCTAGATACACTATCTATACCTACTAAATCTGAAGACATCTAAAGGTCTCTTTGAATTCTAACATTCTGATTCTAAATTACCCTTCAGAGGAAAAAAAAAAAACCCAAAACCTTACTGCTACTCTAATGAGATAAGAAGCGATTTCATACTGGGCTACTTTTAAAAGGAAAACTAGCAGTCAGTAACTTTAAAAGGAAAATTAGCAGTCAGTGGACAAGGCCATTATAAAACAAGCTTTTGTTTCTTTGAAATTATGTTTTAAGTCTGTCTTTGCCTTGTGGAGATAGTTTTAAAAAAAATAAATTCTTGACATCTTTTGATGTTACTTCATCTACAATTCCAATTATCTCTCTTTACCCTCACAGAGAGTCAGCCCTTATAACAAAGAAGAAAATAAACTGGACAAAACTAACCCTGGCACAGCAAAAAAGTCTGACGTGACCTGGAATGAACCACAGCCATAGTCTCTGCAGATAAAGCAGGAGGAAAATTTTGCCTCTCTCTTCTCTGGGCCGAGCCTGGCTTTCGCTGCTTCTCGGCCTCCCATTCTGACCGGCGCACTGACATTTCCATTTACGACATGGTATTTAGAGCGTGTTCTTCTGTCCTGGTTCTCCTTACTTCACTGTGCATCAGTTCATATATCTTCCTATATTATTATGCATCATCGTAATTTTTTAATACATCTCATTACAGCATGTGCCATAACTTGTTTAGACATTTCTCAACTAATGAACTTTCTGTATTTAATGCTTTGCTACAACAAAAGCACTGCTATTAATACTCTGATGAGCTGTACACAGGTGGGACCTTTGTAGGCCACCGACTTTCTGTAGTTATTTTCTTTGCATAATTCCAAATTGTTTTCCAAAATGGTTGGATCAATTCATACTTCACCAAATTATTAGTATGCTCTCTTTCACCACAATTTTTCCAATACTATCCCCATCTTTTGTCATCTTTGACTATTTTGGGGGGAGGGTGAGGTTGAAGCAAATCTTCAAAGTTCTTCTTATTTGAATTTCCTCATTAGTAATTATTTGAAGCAATCTTCCAGAAGGTTGCTAATACTTTAAGGTTCTTTTGAGAACTATCTGTTCATATCCTTTGACCACTTAGCCCTTGGGGAAGTTTTAATTGTTAATTTCCTAAATCCTGTAGATCTAAGTTGCAGAGAAGGGAGCACAGGGAGGTTCTCCATCCTAGAATTTTACATAACAATGAGATCACAGCCCAATCAGCCCCTCAGATGCTTATCAGATATTTTTGAGGCAAAGACTGCCCCCCCCAACTGACTTCTTTATTTCTTATCCTAGTTATGTTGATTTTCTTGTACAAAAGCTTTTCAATTTCATGTAACCAAAATTATTCTTTTTATTGCCCTTATTATATGTTTGGTTAAGAATTCTTCTACCTACTGCTATTAAAAAGTTAACTGGATATTTGGATAATAATTTTATAATAATAATAATCTTCCCATTTTTCTTTCACACTTTAACCTTTCACATTCAGGTCACATCCACTTTGAGCTTCTTATGGTCTATTATTGTTATTATCTGAGCTTATTGAATAGTATATTACTGTGTTGTAAGAAGTTAGTCTAAACCTAATTTCCAGTTTTCCCAGAAATTCTTATCAAATAGTGATGTTTTGGTCTTAAGTAACTTATGTTCTTAGGTTTTTGTTTTAAGTAAATTTTTTTTTTTGCTTTTTGGAGGGGGAAAAGGCAGGGCAATTGGGGTTAAGTGACTTGCCCAAGGTCACACCATTAGTAAGTGTTAAGTGTCTGAGGAGTATCTGAACTCAGATCCTCCTAACTCCAGGGCTGGTTCTCTATTCATTTAAATTCTAAATGAGATTTTTTGGGAAATCTTTCTGAATAGATCGCCAGAAATTTGCCCTCTTAAGGTGAAAGAGAAAAATGTATTTTAGTTGAGTAAAAAAGAATAAGAAAAAATATAGAAGAAAGAAAGTAAAAAGCACTTCTGGGAGAGAATGAATAAAATAATCTGGAAAAGAAAAGACATTTAAAAAGCTACAACAAGCATTTTATAAAATACTCTCTATGCAGCAGACACTGTGCGGATCATAGACCTAGATTCAGGAAGGGAGCTTACTGGGCCAATCCAACCCCACCATTTTAAAGATGAGGATACTGAGGCCTGGATAGGTTACCTGACTTGTCCAAAGGTCACAGTTTAGAAGGCTCTGCTTACTGTGAAGTTATAATACTTGAAAGAGTGGCTACTTCGGAGGAAATAAGTGAAACATTGTTACTTGTCCAACTCTATTACTAAACTCTTATTGTTTATGTAAATACTCTGCTTGCAAGTAAACTGGGGAAGAATTTCTTCCCTAGTTTCCTTGTCACAATGCTGTTTGTGACAGTGCAATTAGTTGTCTTAGAAATCATGTCATAAACAGATCATTCTATATTCTAAAGGAGTTAAACTGTCTTGGGTGGCCTTTCTTTTCATCAGTCGTGTCTTATTCTAAGACTGCTAGCGACTGATGTCCTGCTTCAGCTGCTACTGAAACAGGAATGGCTACCTGTGGAAGCTGACACTGACGGATCAAGCCTACGTTATTATTGTGGCTATTTATAATTTATTGTTGTTATTATTATTTACTGCATGCTACAAATGCAACTGCAACTCCTTTTCGGGAGACTCCTCATCTCTCTCCTAGACTATTGCAAGAGATTCCAAATTTGGACTCTCTGCCTCAAATTTTTCCCTACTCCAGACTATGCCCAACACAGCTGCCAAAGTGATTTCCTAATGAGCAGATATGAACATATCATTCCTCTACTTAAACAATTCCACTGACCCTCTACTGCTTCTAGAATAAAACTGAGATTTCTCTTTAGTTTTTAAAATCCCTTTTGAACCTGAATTTAATCTATTATTTTTCTAGCCTTACTGTTTACTACACAATCCAGCCAAATTGGTCTTCTCTCTGTTCTTCAAACAAGATGCATCATCTCCCATTTATTTCTTTTCTTACTCATAGTCTCTAATGCCTGGAAAGCATATTCCCTCCTCTCCTCCACCTTACAGAATCTCACTCCTCCCTCAAGACAAATAGCTTAAGTACAACTGTCCTTCTATACATAGCGTTTCCTGATCTCACTCCAACTGCTAGTGCCCTCTCTTGAAAGGGATCATTTCTGAGAAATCAGTGAAGAACTGTATGAATTGATGCAGATTGAAGTAAGCAGAGCCAGCAGAACAATTTATACAGTAACAGCAACACTATAAAAACAAATTCTGAAACTCTTACGTACTTTGAATTAACGCAATGGACAACTACCATTCTTAAGACATCTGAGAGAGTGCTCAAGATAAAGAATGAAGCATATTTTTGTACATGCTCAATGTTGGGATATGTTTTGCTTGATGGCGTATTTCTTACAAAGATTTTGTGCAGAAGGGTGTGAGGAACAGATAGAAGGACAGTTTGGTTGGATAGCAAAGTGTGGGAGGGTGAGTAATATCCAATGAGGCTGGAAAGATAGGTTAGGACAAGACTGTAAAAACCTTCAAAAGGACCAAAAAAAAAATGGATTTCTATTTACTAAATGTGTGATGACATGGTCAGATCTGTGATGAGGAAAATCAGTTTGGCAGCTGTCTCGTGGATAGCTTAGAGTAGAAAAAAACAGATAAAGAAACCAATTTGGAAACCATTCCAGTAATCCAGGTGAGAGGTGATGACAGACTGAACTAAAGTGGTGGCTGTGTTAATAGACAGAAGTGGAAAGGAAAAGGGATCGAGATGTTGTGGAAGTAGAAAAGGCAAAGTCTAGAGATCCACTGTGAATTCATCTCATCAAATCTAATCCCTACTGGGTCATGAAAGCTGCATGGCATCTTTTTTTCTTTTTTTTTTACATAGCATCTTTGTATTCTTTCCAAATTGACTCGGTATTGCCCTCTTCCCAGTGTTGTTCCAAGCCATCTCCTACATCCTCTTCTACTCCTCCCTCTCAGCAGAGGATCTCGTCCTACTACCTGACAAAGAAAAGAGGTGATTGGCTTTAAGTTCCTTTCCCCTATTTACTTCAGGTTTAAACCTCTTGACACAACTCCCTGCTCTTTTTTCCTTTACTTTTTTACATGTCCCACCTTCTCTTTGAATGGGATGTGAAAACTTCTCAGACTGTGTCCTGGAATCTAATGGCAGGCATGAGTGTTAGTTTCACCCTTTCCCGTGTTGCTGCTGTCAACCAGCATTAAGCCCTTTTAGGAGTCTTTGGACCCCTTCTTAGTCTCTGTTCTTTGTCTCCTTTCCCTGCCTCTGTAAGCCCTGCCTACCAGCCAGGGGGAGCCATGAACAGCCCGACCTCATCCCCCCCCCCCCAACCAATGGGAGAGAGGGACAGTGGTAGAAATATGACCCTGCTGTATTAAGTTTAAAAACCCTGTTTTGCCCCATGGTGGGGCCTCCTCTCACTAATCCATCATGGAGAGGACCGCCTTCTTCCTGTGGAGGAAGAGAATAAAAATTTTCTGTTTTTATCCTGAGAAACCTCCATATTCTTGATTAAATTTTGAATGGGGTTTTTCATCCCATACAGATTCAATAAGGCCAACCTTTCTACTTGTGCCTTCAATATCTATTCCAAGAACTTCTCTCTTTCATCACTTAATCTTCCATCTTTCTTTACATATTGCATACAAACAGGGACAGATTTCTCCATGCTCCCACCTCCCCCCATCCTTGAAAATAATTAAAAGAAAAACAACTTTACTTCAAGCCTGCCCTCCCTTGAAGCTGTCCTCCCATATCCCTCTTCCCTCTGACAGTCAAACTTCTAGCAAAAGTCATCGTAAAACTCATTGTTTCCAATTTCTTCACCATCTACTTACATCTAGCTTCCAAACCTCACTCAAGTGAATTTATTTGCTCCAAGGTTGCCACAGTTCATGTCCAGTAGAGTGTAAGCCCCTTGAAGGTGGGCGGTGTACCATTTTTTGTCTGTATCCCCAATGTCTACCACACTGTAGATGCTTTAAAAAATGTCTACTGAGCACTGTATTCAGAGTCAAAGAAGCTGGGTTCAAATGCCATTATAATTTTCACTCTGTGAACTTGGATGGATCATTTAACCCTGCTTGGGTCTCTAGTTTTCTCATTTGTAAAATGAAAGAGTCCAATGAAAAGGGTTCAAGTTAAAGAGACATGAGGACTCTTTCAGCTCTAGATTTGGCCCTAAGAGCCTATGGAAACGAAAAGTCCCCTAATTTCTAAATATGAAAAGATTTTTCTCAGACTTCACTTTGCTTAGTTTCCCTTTAGCTTCCGATACTGCATCCTCTGGGATATTCTGTTCTCTTCTGAATCTTATGTCACTGCTCTCTCCTAGCTACCTCATATGTTCTTTTTCTGAGGCCTGTGAATTTAATAGTCTGATATCTGTATTTCAATATAATTGGTTGTTTTTGTAATCCAATATATTTTGTTAAAAAAGAACCCATTATTTTGCTATATCCCAAAGAAACCAAAGGGAAAAAGACCTACGTGTACAAAAATTTATAGCCATTCTTCTTGTGTGCTGGCAAAGAACTGGAAACTGAGGAGAAGCCTATCAATTGAGGAATGGCTGAACAAACTGTGGTATATGATTACGATGGAATACTATTGTGCTATAAGAAATGATGAGCAGGATGCTCTCAGAAAAACTTGGAAAGACTTACATGAGCTAATGCGAAGTGAAACGTATTGTGTACAAGGTAACAGCAGTACTGTAACATGACCAGCTGTGAACGACTTAGTTATTCTCAATCCGTGACACCTCTGAAGGACTTAGGATGAAAAATGCTATCTATCCCGAAAGAAAGAACCGATGTCCGGTGTCTGAGAACACGCTGGAAAATACTTTTTTTACTTTATTTATCTTTAGGTTTTTGGCTTTTTTTTTTAATGTTCTCTTTCCCAACATGACTATTATGGAAATGTCTGGCATGACTACACATGTAGTCGCCTGTCTTGAACTGCTTGCCTTCTCAGCGAGGGGAGGGAATGGGGAGGAAAGGAGACAATGCGGAACTCAAAGTTTTAAAAAAGAATGCTAAAAATTGTTTTTATATGTAACTTGGGAAAAATAAAATACTAAATAAACAAAAACAAAAAAAGTCTACATAATTATGAACCTCTAAAAGGTGGATATAAGTAGTAACTCCACCATTATAAAAAGGTATTGCTGTACAAGAAACTCACACGCTAATTCTGCAGCTCATTCACCTGATAATCAATGGCCAACAAGCATAATTTGGAGCATATGAAAAAAAATCTGCCATAATGTGGAAGCCAATTCCCAAATTAGGAATCAACAATATCTACTTCTAAAGGCTAATAAACAATTTAAGATGTTACTGGCAAGTCTAAGGCACAGAAGAATGAAAAAGAAAGTGCTGAAGAATGGTGAAAAATACAGAGGAAGAGACAAGCACATATTCACAGAATCACGGCATCTGCTGCCTGTTGCTACTCTCTATGTTCATACTTCGGTGGTGCCAGATCCTGTCATTGAGAGTATTTTCTCCAGGGACACTGCCTACAACCCATCAATGCCTTGTTATGCTGTGGTGCTTGAATATCCTTCATAAAGAATATACTCAGCATGCCAGAATTATTCCTCCTAGACCCCTCAGCAGTCTGTAATTATCAGTCTGTTGTATGTTGCTCTTGACGTATGAATGGCTCATTTTCTTTACTAAATTGTACACTTCTTAGATGATCAGCCTTATCTCACTTCTTGTGTGCAAATCTTCATTGGTAATGTTACAGCCCTTTTACTGTCATCATGTTTCCCTCCATTACACTTTAAAAATGCATACCACTGGCAATTTTGATTCTTTGTTGACTCTGGTGCTCCATGATTTGCAGGCATTTAACTTCAACAGAAAGATACTGGTGTTTAAAAAAAGGGGGGAAATGGGGTTTGAGTCAAGGAGTTACTAAGAAGAAATCAAATGAACTCAAAAGACCTATCTAAGATTTATGTTTCACACAGGCCACTGCCCAAAGTGCAATTTGGAAAAAGCTTCAGAAACTTCTAAGTATAATCCAATCTGTTCCCTTCCTCCTTTATAATTCTAGACTTAGCTCACTGTCCATCTATGGCTCCTTTTCTACCACAATGTATTCCCTAATCTATGTGCCACAATATAGACAATATTAATTTATTTTTCTGTATTGAAAATTTTACCATATCCTCAAGCTATTGTCCTATTGCCATACAGTCAAACTCCTGGAAAAAAGTGGCTATGCTCATTACCATTTCTATGTTCATGACACTCCTGCATCCAAACTCTTCTCTCTATTCACAAATTGGTGAATTTAAATTCTGGCCTTTGTGTCTTGCTTAGATTATTACAACACTCTCCTAAGTGTCTCCTCCCGCCAATCTATCCTCTACATAGCTGACAAAATGGTTTTACTTAAGCACAGGTCTGGCTGTGTCATTCCTTTCAGTAAAGTCCAGTGGTTTTTAGCTTTTAAAGCCCTTCACAACTTTGCTCTAAGCTATCTTTCCAGTCTAACTGTATACTGCTTGCCCTCCTAAATTTTGCAATCTAGTCTTCTCTCTATTTTTCACACTCCATTTCCTATCTTGGTACTATGTCAGAATGTAAACCCTCCCCTCCCTAACTCACTGAACCTTTCTCTTCATTCAAGATACAGCTCAAGCACCACCTTCTATATGAAGCTTAGAATTCCTAGTGTGGGTTTCCCTTTCCCTTCTTCTATTCAGATTCCCTTTATGTGTTGTCAGGATGTTAGAAGCCTTGAGGGTAGGGGCTGTCTTGCTTTCATATACCCAGAACTTGGCTCGGTGCCTAATAAATGTTTTGCCTGGATTTTCATCACATTGTGCTCTTCTGGTTTTCCTCCTACCTATGTGACCACTCTTGTCTCTGTCTCTTTTGTAAAATCAATATTTATTTTCTAGTTCTTAAGTCTGGGTTTAACCCAGGGCTCTGTCACAGGCCCTCTTCTCTTTCTATATTCAGTGAGCTCATCAATTTCCATGAGTTTAACTACTACCTGAATGGAAATGATTTCCAAATTAATTAGCCAGCCATCATCTCACTGGGGTTTGAACCTCCCCTCATCAGAGGCCTTCTGGACACGTTCTCAAATTCAACGTATTCAAAGATCAATATATCCAAAAGAGAACTCATTATCTTTCTTCACATGCCTACCCCTCCTCCTAACTTCCCCATTTTTGTTAAGGGCATGACCATCCTTCCAGACATTAAGGTTTACAATTTTTCGACTCTTTACTCTCACTCACTTCAAGCAATTGCCAAGTCTTGTCAATTCTCCAAATCAGCCAACTCATTAAGAGTCTACTATGTGCCAGATACTGTTTTAGTACTTGAAGGATACAAGGACAAATTTTTAAGAAAAAGAAAAGAAAAAGAAACTCTCTCTCCTTTCAAGGAGCTTTGCTTTTATCAAGAAAGATGATACAGACTCTGGGAAGATGGCAGAATAGGTCAGAAAATTCTAAGCTTTCAAAATTTCCCCCCAAAAAAGAGATGAAATAATGCCTCAGGGTGAATACAGAGCGCTAAAAATAAATAAGAGGAGAGGAAGAACAGGGGTCCTCCTGGGACAATCAGAAAAGATCTGAAGAAAAATCCCAGGATGAGGTTTGGTCCCTGTGAAGAGTAAACATCTCCAGGGTAGGTCCTAGATCCCCTTAAACAAGAGTCAGCTTCAAGAACTTTTACCCCGGGGACAGTGAGAGGAGTTGGATTTCTGAGATTGTGAAGATCAAGTCAACCTCTGCTGACAAGGAACGTTAGACCTAGACTTAGCTGTGCTGCTGAGACATGGAGGGGATGTGCAGTGGAGGAGGCTGAGAAGGAACCAACACACACCTGGTGAGTGCAGATGCAGCGGACACATTGCTGGTCGTGGGCATTTAAAGGAGCCTGGAGGTCTCAGTTTAGGGTCCAGAGGGGAGAACTAAAGAGGGATCTGAGGCCAGAGGCACTACCCCCTTTCCCCACACTCCAGGCCAAGGGGTGGTTACAAAAACTAAGCTATTACAATTTTTTTTAAATGTAGAGGAAAAGGAGAAAGAATTCTATCATAGAGAGTTACTACGGGATTGGAGAAGACTGGGGTTTGTCTTCAGAGGAGGACACTGAAGCAGAGAAACCCTCTTTTGCCCCAAAGAATAACATTAAATGGTCACCTACCCAAAAAGAATCCATAGAAGAACTTTAAAAAGACTTTAAAAATCAAATGAGATTGAAGAAAAAGTTAAAAAAAAATCCAAGAAAAAGAAGAAAATTGTGAAAAGAAAGTCAACCAATCAGATCCAGAATCTTACGGAAGAAAATAACTCCTTGAAAATCAGAACTGGGAAAGAGAAGCCAGCAAAGTTATGAGAGATCAAGAAATAATAAAACAAAATGTAGAGTGAAAAAACAGAAGAGAATGCAGAGCATTTCACAAGAAAAACAACTGAGCTAGAGAGCAGATCAAGAAGAGAAAACATAAGAATAATTGAACTACCTGAAAACTATGATTAAAAAAAAGAATACTGATACACTAATACAAGAAATAATTAAAGAAAATAATCCTGAAGCATCAGAACAAGAGGGGCAAGTAGAAATAGGAAAAATCCACCAATCACCATCTGAAAGAGATCCTATGAGGAAAACCCACAGGAATATTTTAGTCAAGTTCCAAAACCCCCAGCTCAAGGATAAAATATTACAAGCAGCAAGAAAAAAAAAGACCAATTTAAATATGGCAGTGCCATAATTAGAATCACACAAGACCTGGCAGTGGAGACACTAAAAGACTACAGGTCTTGAACACTATATATCAAAGAACAAAAGAATGGGGGTTCTGGCCAAAAATGTCATATCCAGTAAAGCTAAGCATGACCCTGAATGAAAAAAAATGAATGTTTAATGAACTGTCAGGCTTTCAGGATTTTGTTTTTTTTTTTAAAAAAACAAACCCGAACTTAACAGAAAATTTGACAGAAGAGAGCCAAAGAAATATAAGGTACATACCAAAGACGAATTACAATGGACTCAATAAGGAGAGACTGCTTACCTTTTATGTGTGCAAAATGTAAAAGATATGTCTAAAACTTATTAGTTAACATTAGTTCATTCATAGGAAAGATTAGGGGAGAACTGTGTATGACATGACTTCAAAAAGTAAAACCATCTAGGACAGGGATGGGGAACCTGTGGCCTTCTAGGTGTTTGGCTGAGGACTTTTGACTGAGTTCAAGTTATACAGAATAAATACTTTTTTTTAAGGGAATTTGTTTTATGAAATTTGGATTCAGTCAAAGGCTGCACCTGAGGACCTAAAGGGTCAACATGTGGCCTTGAGGCTGCAGGTTCACCACCCCTGGGCCTTTAGGCACAGATAAAAACAGTAATTATCTTATACAAATGAGGTGAGAGAGGAAGAACCAAGAGAGAGGAATTAAATGGGAGAAGAGGGCTATTAGTTCCGGAAACCTATTTTTATTGGGAATGGATTCAAGAGGGAACAATACATATATATCTAGAAGAGTACAAAAGTCTTCTCAATTCAGAAAGAAATAAAAATCCAAGGAGATGGGGGGGGAGAAGATAAGGGAGGAATCTCTAGAGGGGAGGGTGAGGGAATAGGTCACAGGGAGGTACATAACAATGTTTAGATTTATGGGAAAGAGAGGATAAAGGAGGGATGGGGAGGGGAGTAGGTTAAGTAATGGGGGGCAGGGTAGTGGGGGAGAAGTAAAGTAGAGGTGTTAGGAGGGATAAGAAATAAGAGGCAAGCACAAATAGAATTTGTTAGGGAAAGTATATGTGTGTGTGTGTGTGTGTATGTATGTATATGTGTGTGTATGTATGGGCATATGTGTATGCACGTATGTATGGGCATATGTGTATGTATATGTGTATGTATGTATGGGCATATGTATACGTATATATTTTTATCCATATATAAATATATCCTCAATTAACTGTAACCTTGGGGGGGGAAGAGGAGGAGGAAAAGGGAAAGAAGGAAGTAAAAAGTGCACAGCAGAGAACAAAAGAAAACTTACCAAGAAGCAAAGGAAAGATGGCCAGTTCTCAACACAACACACAGTATTTATCACACAGGCTTTCCTGAAATGGAAATTTAATCCTCTCTTACATTGTGCTGTGCACATGACATGCTTTTTTTCTTTTCTTGTTTTGTATTTAAGTTTCAATATTTAAGTTTATGTTTCTTTTTCTTTTTGTGTATTTACGTTTCAGTAATAAAAAAGAAAAAATACTGACAAAAAAACAGGTAATGAAAATTTTTACAAAGGTGGTATTTACATAGGTACATACATTAAACAGGTTAATTTTAGAGGAGAATGTAACTAGCTTTTGGGGAAATAGAAAAAAATGGAGCCTGAGTTGAGTTTTGAAGAATTCTAAGGATTATATATCTCCTCTCTAGCCACATGGCACACCCTAATTCAGGCCTTTATCACCTCTTACTTAGACTGTGACAACAGCCCCTGACTCAAGCTACCTTCTCCTCTAATCTATCCTCCCTAGGGTTGTCAAAATTGATGTTCTTAAAATAGGAGTCTCATTATACCATGACATGTTCAAGACTCTTCAGCAGCTCAATGCCCTTAAATTATAAAGTTGCCTGTGTGCTATTTTACATACTTCATAAGACTTTCCTACCTGACAAATATTGCTGAAAAAATGAGAAAGCAATTCAACAGAAATTAGATGTAAACATCTTATATACCATGTACTATAATAATCCTAAAATGGATACACGATCTGAATATTAAAGGTCACCACAGAAAAAAAATGAGAAAGAAAAACAGATAATGTACCTTTGCCAGTAATAGCTAGAGGGTGAACTCTTAACTAAACAAGGAACAAGGGCAATCACAAAGGATGAAATGGCTTATTTCAACTGTATAAAATTTTAAAGCTTTTGAAAAAACAAAATGAACATAGGCTAAGAAGTTAAGGGGCTGACTGGGGAAATAATCTTTGCATCAATCGTTTTTGGTAAAGATCAGATATTCAGGATATTTAGAAATCTAACATTGATAAAAACTATTCCCCAATGGGTGACTGTACAAAGCATACGAATGAACAGTTCTCACATAAAAAGCAAACTACTAACAACCATATATAAAACTGCTCAGAGTAACTCTGAGGTTTCACCTCACACCCAAATTGTCAAGGACGACAAAAGGTGGAAAGTCAGTGTTAGAGGGACTGTGCAAAGATGGGCACAGTAATACACTTTTGGTGGAACTATGAATTAATACAATTACTGGAAAGTAATATGGAATTATACGAAGACAATGACTACAGTGCCATACATACCTTTTGACCCAGATACCACTATACTTATGGAGGTCAACAACTAAAAAGAAAGGTCCTACCCACATACACCAGAGGAAAGTAGCAGTTTCTGAAATGAAAGAATTAGAAAAAAAGTAGAAGCCTGTCAAATGGGAAATGGCTAAGCAAACTGTGGAATATCAATGTAACGGACTATTACTATGCTATAAGAAATGATGACTATAAAATAGAGAAGCATGAGAAGACTGATGCAAACTGAAGCAGACAGACCAAGCAATTATTACACACCAAGACTGCAGTAACAAACAATCAAAGCTGAATGATGTGAAATGATAATATCCAAGCTTTGCAGAGGTGGTAAACTATGGGGCCTCCATATGTCAAATTTTTTATGTGCTTAATTTTGCTGAAATGTTTTCAAAAATTTTAAATTCATTGTTATAAGAGCCATTTGGCTCTCTGAAAAGAGAAGAAGGGATATGGTGAGAAGTGTGTGATGTAAAAAATAAAACAAACTTTTTAAAAAGTTGAGTTCTTTCCCATTTTTCTCAAATGATTTCACACAAATTCTCCCTATATTTCATCCAAACTACCCTATTGGCTGCTCACAATATTCCGTCTCCTGTCTCTTCTCACTCTGCAGAAGCTGCCCCCATGCCTAGAAATGATTTCCCTTCTCACCTCTACCTCTTGGAATCCCTTTCTTCTTCAAGGTTCCTTACATGAGGCTTTTCTCACAGTAGTTGGTGTTTCTAAACGTCCCCAAAGTACAGGTCATTTCTACCCATTAAATGTAAGCAACTTACAAGGGGACCTTTTTTTGGTCCTTGTATCCTCAGGGTCAATAAATGCTTTTTGAATATCTGAATGATTACTAATCTCCCTTGAGTTATTTCAAATGAATGAAAGAATTTATTAAGCATTTACTCTGTGCTGGGCACCGGGAATACAAAGTCTTTTTAAAAATGGACAGGCTTCGATTTCAAGAAGCTTATATTCTAACATGAGAACGTAACACAGAAAAGAAAAACATGAGGAGGAAAGGGATTTTCTTCCGGGGAGCTGAGAGGAAAGCATATTAGTAGGCAGAAGGGGAGACAGGTGAGATGCGAAGGTGAAGGAAGCAGGTCTTGTTTCTGTGACGAAAAGGACAATCTAATGCTCTACACCCAGAATCCCTGTGATTCCCAGTCATTAGCTGCCTAGGCCCAAGTTCCCTTAATCTCCCTTTCCTCATATCTATCCACGTCAATGCCATTCCTCTGACAGTCCTTACGTCACTCTATATTAGACGTCTTTCTCCTCAAAGTTACAATAAGATACACAAAAATACGTAGGTGCATATGTACATACACATACACACACACACACACACACGTGTGTGTGTGTGTGTGTGTGTGTGTGTGTGTAAACACAGTTTTCAACAAACACTGGTTACACTTCTCCCCTCCCCCTCTGGAACTCTAAGACCTCCCCAGTTAAAAACTAGAGGGTGAGGAGGAATCTCCTGTAACCAATAAGGACAATAAATCCATACAGCAGTTGTGACCAAACTCTACGCTCCTCAAGGGCAGGGTCCTCCCACTGCCGATGCCCAGCCCGTAGCAGATACGTCGCGGATGCTCAATGAAGAAATTGCTCGCTGGGTGATGATAGAGGGATGCTAACCTCCATCCTCCCCGGCGTCTCTGATCCAAGCCCAGCTTAATGGAGGCTGGGCACCCTTCCCTGGCCCAGGCCTCCCATCGGCGGACAGAGGAATAAGGAGGACGAGCACTGACCTGGACCGGCGGAGAGAACGCCACAGCCTCCCAAGCCGCCCGTGCCGCCCGCGAAGAAGACGCTCGGAGAGAGGACGGGCAGAAACGCAACAACGAGCGCCCACCTGCTGACAGCAAATCTGGGAACGAGATCCTCGGCTCCTCGGCCCCTCGGCCCCTCCTCCTAGCACCCGCTCGGCTGCACCAGCTGGAACCCCAACAACCACCACTGAACCTTCCTGCTAGCGAGGAAACGTCATCACTCCCCGTGAGACCTCCCCCCCTTCCGGCAGAGGGCTCACTTCCGCTTCCGGGGCAGCACTGCCTCCCTCCCCCCCCTGCCCCCCCCCCGCCCTTCAGAGCGGGCTGTTTACCTTCCGCGGAGGGGTCTGGATCGGGTGCCGGCTTTTGAAGATGACGGCGGTCTTTTTCTGTGTGAATAATGGAGGGCCGGCCAGGAGTTCACCGGCTCCCAGGAGGCGATGAGTGAGCGAAACCCCGAAGCCTCTGGAAAGAAAGAAAGGAGTATAAACAGGACGGGTTACGGCCCCTCCTGAGCCAACACGTCGGCACGCCGGTGGCTGAGGTCTCCGGGGCTCGGGGAAGCCTAGTTTACAGGCCACGGGGCGGGGTTCCGGCGGGGTGAGGGGCGGGGCGACGCCCGCCCAGGCCCCGCCCCTTCCGGCCGGGTCCTTTCGCCACTCGTGCTGTTGCTCGCTCGCGTTTCTGCCGCCCGCCAGGCTCTCGAGATGGATCTGGCCTCTGCTCAGCGCTCGGTGTTGCAGCTTCTCGGAGCTGTGTCTCCTGGGGACCTTCCCGCGCTTCTGGACTGGATGCGAACCACGCGTAAGAGGGCGCCCTGGGGCGGTTGGGCCGGGGCCTGTCGGCGTCTTGCTCCTCGAGCTTCTGGTGGCGCGTCTGGGGCACGACCTCGTGTTGCTCCTCGGCTGTGTTGGCCGTCGCCACCTCCTAGTTGGAGCCCGAGCCCGAGCTTCGGGAAGAGACTCGGGATTCGCTTTATAGCTTTTCCACTTGCCTTGGATGAGCCCCTCGAGCTCCTTCCCCCCCCCCTTTCTTTTTGTCTGTATTCATTTCTACAAACCTTTAATGCGATGTCTTAATACTTTGTGCAAAAAAAGTGTGCTATCAGCGTAAGGACAAGGAAGTGCAGTAAGTGCAGACGGGGGGGGCGGTGTGTGTGGCGGAGCCGTGTGGAGAGTGAGCGGAGCAGAGCGTGAAAAAGAGACGTTTAGACTCGGAAACGTGTCAGGACGTGGCTGGAAGAGGGAAAAACCAAAGGTGAGGTAGGAGAGTTACCTTTTCCAATAGAGCTTAAGGAAAGATTCACATAAAAGCGAGGCCCGAAGTTGAACCGTAGCTTGCTGGGAAGAAGGACGCCTTTCTCTAACTGCGAGGTTGTGCGCCAGATATTCAGGCAGAAAAGTTCCTGGCAGGTCCAAAAAAGTAACAAGTAGTCCAGCGTGGAAGGTGGGACAGGATAAATATTTAATTTGTGTGACTGAAAGTTCCCCGAGATAGGATTGGAAAAATTGGTTGGAACCTATTTATGTATGTTATTTCAGTTTATCCTTTCGAAAAACATGCAGAGTGTATTCTTCTTTACCCCCATTTTACAGATAAGGAACCAGAGGTTTAATGATTTGCCTGGAGTCACAAGCCTTTAAAAAAAGTGATCCAGGCCAGGTGCTTATCAATCAGTTATCCAGCCTCAGTGTGAAAGTTTTATTGATTGATTGGAAGGGGAAAAGGGTGGTGAGAGGTAGAGAAAGATGGATGAATCAAAGAGGACTCCAGGATTTCAGTCTGGGAAGATTGAAGTGCCTTTTCTCCTTACCAAGGCTAACCCCTCTACCTGTTCAAAAGATTCCATTCTGTCCCATCTCCCAACAGATCGCCTTCTCTGTCATCCCCACTCGCACTTATTTTCACACTGTACCAGTCTAGTGGCTAATTTCTTAGTGCCTAAAAGCATGCCCATGCCTCCCCATCTTCAAAAAACCCTTATTTGATCCTTCTGTTCCTGCTAACTCTTGTCTTATATCTCCTCTGCCCTTTGTAGCTAAACTTCTTAAAAAGGCTGTCTACACTAGATGTCTCTACTTTCTCTTCTCTTACTCATCTTTCAATCAGGCCACCAAAAATAATTTTTACAAATTTACTCAAGTTGCTGAATCCAGAGGCCTTTTCTCAGTCTTCATTCTCCTTGACCTCTCCACAGCCTTTGGTCACTCCCTCCTAGGTTTTTAGAACAACATTCTCTCCTGCTTCTCCTACTTATTTGACTGCTCCTTCTCTGTCTCATTTGCTGGATCCTCTTCTGGATCTTGCCCTTTCACCATAGACGTCCCTCCAGCTTCTGTCCTGGGACCTCTTCTCCCTTTGTAGGACTCTGTGGACTCCTCAGCTCCACCTTCTGATGATTCTCAGATATACCTTTTATCCTCCAGGCTCTGCTGACTCCGGTTTTGCATCTCCAACTGCCTTTCAGACATCTTGAACTGCGTGTCCAATAGACGTCTCAAACTCAGTGTGTCCAAGACTCATTACCTTTATCCCTGAATCCTCTCTTCTTTCCCACTCCCCCCATGCCCCAGTCTTCCCTGTTACTATAGAGGGCAGGTCCCTATGTTGATGAAATCACCATTGTGTCAAAAAATTAAGTCATATGTTAACCTTTTTAAAGTTTTTTTTTTAAATCACCCCTCCCATCCCTTCTTCCTCAATTTAGAATAACCTTTTGTGTGCAGGTTGTCACTTGTAGTCCAGGAGGGGGGAGCCTGTGACTTGAGACCACATGTGGCCCTCTATAAAAGGGTTTGTTCTATAAAACTTGGAGTCAGTGAGAAGGCAGCACTCGAAGATCTAGAAGGCCGAATGTGACCTCGAAGCCAAAAGGTTCCCCACCCCTGGTAAGCATCGTGGCTACATAAAGGTGTAAAATCAGTAAGCTATACGTTTACTTAAGCTTTCTGCTTAGGGGTAATTGCAGAGATATGGGGGGGGGGTGGGAATCCTTGCAGAATTAGGGGATGAGAGTAGCCTTCTTCATATGTGGTTACTCTGTGTATAGCGGGTACAGTAGAAAGGGTGATGGGCTTGGAACCAGCAAAGAGAAGGAGTCGGGTCCCAGCTCTTACTAGTTGGGAAGTTGGGTAAGCATTTGGCTTGTCTGACCCTCTCACTTTGTTATCTGAAAAATGAAAATAAGGCCACTAGGTAGAAATTGTACCTGGATTTGAATTCCAGCCCCAATGTATGGTCTTAGGGAAGTCACTTAATCTTCTTGGCCCTCAGTTCACTTAGCTGTGAAATGAAGGAATTGGATTTGAAATGAGGTAATTGAATAAGAAATGTTTAGCCTGGAAAAGAGGAGACATAATGCACAGATAATGGAAAGGGAGCTGAGAAAGGCTCTTGTATTTAAGAATTATAGCTCTGAGAAAAACAAGATAAATTTAGAAATCCAAACAGAGCATACTGAGGGAAATGGCACAAGAAAAGTGCCTAGGAGTTTTCAAAAATAGGAATGTTATGACTGATAGAATCCCCAGATTGCTAGCTAAGAAATCAGTCATCTGAGCAGGGCACTTGTGTTACTATATGGTTAGATTTTATGTGTGCTTAAAAACAAAATCTGCCTTTAAGAATTGGCTGTCACAACAGATGGGAGGAAGAGAATAAAACTCTCGCAGCAAGGCAGCTAGGTTCTGTTTTCTGCTGACATAAGGAGTGGATGGATGGCTTATATGGATGCCTTGCCTGGGGCAAGGGTTGGGGGGACCCCAGGGCTTCCTTCTGCTTTCCCCCTCTGGCCTGCTGTCCTCAAGACAGCTACTTTGTTGTGTTATTTTATTTCTTTTTTTTTTACTCTAAACTTAAACACAAAAAACCTTGTAAGGATTTTTTCATATTCAGAGTAGAATGCAAAAAGAAAGATATTTCCTTTTTAAACCTCTCTTTCAGAGGCATAACTCTCCATTCGTTATTGCTGACCTTTAAAAAAAATTAGGTTATAAATGAAACCAGTTACTTTACAAACTTCTGCATGTTTGTGCCCCTTTTGAGCCTCTCTCTACTCTCCCTCGTGCATTTGAAAAAGTGTTTCGGTGGCTTTTTTTGGGCACCACCACCCCTCCCTACCCTTCCCTCTACCCCAACTCTCTTCTTTTCCCTCCCCCAGTTAAAAACTAAAGCATGAGGAGGAGTCTCTTGTAACAAATAAGGACAGCCAAGCAAAATGAATCCATATAGTAGTTGTGACCAAAAATGTATCTCTTTTTGTAGACTGGTGCCAAAGGTCTATCGCCTCTTAAATCAGGAGGAGGAAAATGTACTTAATCAGAGTAGGTCTTCTGGTGGAGAGGTGCTCTACTTTGATCAGACTTCTCAAGTCTTTCATAGTTTTCCCCTCTCCACATTTGTTGCCACTATACAAATTGCAATATGGTGACTGATTCAGTCAGTACCCCACCTTACATGTAAATTATGCACCTGATCTTGCTAACTTAACTCTCTATGAGGTTCTCTCTCCTCATTCTAGAACATGTCATTAAAGCAGTGGTTAGAAATTGTCAAGAAAGGGAAACAGTTGTTCCATCATTTTTACCTGGCTACTCACCTGGTCTTCACCATAGTCTTAAGAAAACTATCCTTCCTACAGTTTCAAATCAGCTCAGGAACACCCACCTCCTTAGTCTCCATGCCCCTTTCCCTCCTGCTTCCCTCTGACCGAGGAAGATGGGGGAGTGGGAATGGGGAGCAAGGTGGAAGTGGAACCCCTGCCCCTCAGCCCCATGGACTTGTAATGCTCTAGTCATTCCAAATTAGCCTTATTGCCTTTTTGAACAAGTTTACCAAACCAGCAGACCACAGAGACACTTGGGTAGAGTTTGCTCAGATTTTAGAATAAATGGCAAAAGTATCTCGTCCTGGTTTTGTGGATAGAGCAGGGTATGCAGACCTGAAGGATGAAGTTGTTAATGGAGGCAGCAGGCAGTGTAGTGGATGGAGAGCTGTGCCAGGAGTTAGGGAGACCCTGGACAAGCTCCTTCACTTCTCTTAGTCTCAGTTTCCTCATCTCTAAAATGGAGATAATAAAATACACCCCCCAGGGTGCTTGTGAAAATTGTGAGATAGTATTATAAGCCTTAAAACACTACTAAAATGATAGCTATTTTTACTAGCTGCTGTTGTTATTACGACTTCTATATTAACATTACAGGAGGTTTCCAGGAGAGTACCCTGTGGATCTGTTTATAGCCGTATGCTGTTTAACAGTTTTATAAATGATAATGGATACAAAAACATAGATAGTATACGCAGAGGACACCAAGCTGGGTGGGTTAAGTATAACATGTTGGATGTCAAAGTCAAGATTCTGAAAAGATCTTTCCAATCAGAGCGCTGAGCTGATTCTAGTAAGATGAAATTTTACAGATATAAATGTAAAGACAGACTTCATTTATTAAGCGTCTAACCTACAAATCACTTGTCAACAACAGAGAAGATCAAATTTTAAGTAAGGTAATCCTATGTTCTTGTGTAGTTTGCAGGACAGCAGAAACCAAAGAAAGTAGGTAAAAAGCCCAGGAACATGTCTTTTCATGGAAGAAATCCCCTTATTTTTATTCCTTTGTGGGAAGAAAAATGAAGCATGATGGTGATCCTTAAAGGTTTGGGGTGCCAAACCCTATTTTGTTACACAATATTCCTCCTGTTTCTCTAATCCTGCCTTTTCATATTGTACTTGTTCTCTCTTCATCTGACCTCATCACTCAGCTAAAACAATTCTTCGAGAAGTTACTAGCAGTCCTTTAACTGCTAAATCCAATATCCTCAGTTTTCATACTTATGGAAGAAGATTTAGAATAGAAATCAGGTCAGAAATCCTGCCTCTCAAAGCAGAAATAAATAACAACAGAACATAGATAATTTGTCCGTTGTTCCGTCATTTCAGTCATGTTCAGCCCTTTGTGACCCCATTTGGGGTTTTCTTGGCAAAGATGGTGGAGAGTTTGATCATTTCAAGCTACATTGTGAGCTCTTACTCACAAGTTAGAAAAGGCAGTTCTTGAGAATTCTAAATTATTAATATATTCGTTGCCCATATGATACAGATGTGTCCAAAACCGAACTTAATATTTTTCCTCCCCAATCCTTCCAAATTTCCCTCTTAGTATTGGATGCACCGCTAGCTTGCCAGTCACCAAGGTTCACAAGCATTGTCCTCAGCTCCTCATTCTCCACCACCTCGCCCTCCCCTCTTCTGTACCATCCCTCACATACGACCCCTTTGTCTGATGCTGCCACCACCCTGCCAACAACTCCTGTCATCTCATGCCTGAAATGTTGCAGTAGCCTGATGTTCACCTGCCTGCCGCAATCTCTCTATTCCAGTCTATCTTCCACCCAGCGCTCAGTGATCTAAAGGGGTCTGTCCCCTTTTACTCAAGCTCCAGTGCCTCTCTGTCACCCCCAGGATCGAATAGAAAATCCTCTGGTCATTCAGAGCCCGTCGTAACCTTCCACTTCCACCAGTCTTATGCCGTACACCCGACCTGTCCAACCCCCCCCCCAACTCCCCCACATACTTTCCTGTTTCTCAGACAAGACGTTCGGTCTCCTTACTCAGGATATTTTTTACTGGTTGTCTTTAAGCCTGGAACGTTCTTTCTGCTCATCTCCATTTTTTGGCCTTGGCTTCCTTCATGTCACAGCTAAAATCTGACCTGCTGCAGGAAGCTCCATGTCCTCAGACTCTGGTGGAAGACAAAGTAGAGTTAGGAGCAATGAAGAGAAGAAACAGGTAGGGGGGGAAGGAAAGCTAACCGGGGTAAGGTAACTGCCCCCCAAATTTTACATGTCATTAAAATATGTTCCTGTGGTAAAAATGGAGAGAAAGATGGGGGACAGAAACCCAGAATGGCTTTCATTGGGAGTTGGGAATGAAAGACAGCCTCCCCCCTCCTTTTTTTAAAGTGACTTGCCCAAGGTCACCTGGCTAGTAAGTATTAAGTATCTGAGGTTGGATTTGAACTCAGGTCCTCCGGACTCCTGGGGCTGGTGCTCTACTGCCCTGAAAGACAGCCTTCTGTAAACACTGGTTGTGCTTTCCAGGATTGCACTGTAACTCCATTATGGCATAGTAGTGTGACCCCCCCCAGGCAAGTCCGTAATGTAGTCTTTCTGTGTCCCAGTTTCCTTATTTGTAAAATGACTTGGAGTCAGTGGCCTTTAAGGTCCGTTTGAGCTGTAAATGAGTGATCTCCAACAAGGCGGGGTATGGGCCTCTGGGGAAGATTTAATGTCCAGGCTGGTAGGAGGAGGCTATAAATCCAAAGGAAGTATATATTAGGAATGTCATGGCAAGAGGGTAGGAGCAGGCTTCATGAAAATATTTCAAAATCCCCCTCTTTTCCTTCCATAGATAGCATAGATAAGTAATAACTGACCCAGTACAACTACATGAGGTTCCATTTATCCCCAACAAATGTTAAATCAACTTCTTTAAAGATTATAAAATTGTTGAATTATTTCCTCTGAAGTAGGAGCACTGCATTAGCCTCTTACGATCGTGTAATGGTCTGTTGGCAATGCATGCTGGGAGTTGGGACAACCTATGTGTCAATCCTGGCTTGGGCAGGTCACTTAGCCCCTGAGCCTTAGTTTTCTCATCTCTAAGAAGAGGCTAATTAAACCCATAGTACCTACTTCAGAGGATTAATCATGAAGCTCAACTCAGTAATGCCATGTAAAGCACTTCCCAAACTTAGAAAGTTCTATATAAGTGCCAAGTATTAAACATTTATTTAGAGCTTAAGATTTGCAGAACCTTACATGTGTTAACTCATTTGATCTTCACAGAAACCCTGTGAGATACAGATATTATTTTCCCTATATTACACATGAGAAATTAGGCTGAGGGATTAAAGGTCCTGCCCCGTGTCACAGTTGCTCAGTGTCTTCAGTGGAATTTGAACATAACTCTTCACATCTCCAGGATCACAACGTGACGCTGCCTCCGTATATAATTTGTGCCAACTATTTACATTATTATTTAGTTTTTGAAAATCTTTGATGAGTTAAGGAAGATTTAAATTAGAGTAGGTAATTTGATGACGTCTGTTGCCTGCCTACCTTAAAGCTTAAATGCTGTATTGAAGAGAAAAATAATGTTCTGACTAGGAGTAGATTTGTTGATGCTCATTCCAGTTTGGGTTATTTTGCTTCTTTTAACTAGAACTCAGATTCTATTAATTGGCAGTAGGAAAACTTTTTACATAGATATGTCTGTGTGTATCTCCATTTGGCTGTCCAAAACAAGGAGGGGGAGGAGCTCATCTTATTGTCCCAGAGATGTTTCACATACCAGATGTTAAACTAATAAAAGTGGGCACTGGAAGTATGCAGACTGAGCTATGGATCTCATGCAGACTAACCAATGACCACTGAAATAAATGTTCTTTCCTATGCAACTAGTAGAGTTAGGCAATAAAAGGGAACTGAGTTGTTCAACCCTCACTGTTATCCTGAGTGGTTGAATGACCCTGCTATAATATACTGTATTTGGAATGTTGGAAGCAAGTATAACTGGCTGATGAGACTTAATCCTGGTGTATCTTTTCTCAGACATATTCATTAAAGCATTCAGATTTTTTTTTTGGAGGGGGGAAGGCAGGGCAATTGGGGTTAAGTGACTTGCCCAACGGCACACACGGCTAGTAAGTGTTAAGTGTCTGAGGCCAGGTGTGAACGCCTGTCCTCCTGACTCCAGGGCTGGTGCTCTATCATTGCGCCACCTAGCCACCTCTAGCATTCAGATTTTTACTTGGAGGATATGTCAAGAAGTTCCTCACTCTTGGATCCAGAAAGAACCTAGCCATCTGGATTGATAGAAAGTTCTCAACCATTTAGCAGTTCTGTCTTGTGGTTGTACTCTAAGCTCCGAACTCAAAGGAGTTTTGTTACCTGGGAGTTTTTTGTTACCTGGGAGTTTCATTCCTCTTAGGAATCTCATTCTTGCCAGAAAGAAAGTAATGGAATTATCAATGCCTATGCTAATTTGATGTTTTAATCTAATAGACTGAATTAGTTAAATTATGTGTAAGTTTTTATATTTTTTAAGAACTAAAGTAACTTGGGATTTTGTGAAAGGATTTTAAAAGGTATTAGACATAAATCTCTCCTTTTAATATTGCAAGTTGGAAACATTGAAGTAAAAAACCTATAGGTGGTATTTTTTTTTTCAGATGAAAGATAAAGAATGGTAACCATTAACCCAGTTATGCCTGCAGATTAAAAGTGATATTTCTACTTCTTTTTTTAGGAGATTTTGATGAATTCATTCACGATAATAATGACGTTATATTGAAAAACATTGCAGAAGATCTTCGGAATTGCTTACCCCTAGAAACCATGCTTCCTTCGGAGCAAGTAGCCATTCAAAAAGTAAATTTTTGTTTACTTCAGCTGCTTCTTAAGGATTCTAGCTAAATTGAAAGTGGTGGGATTGGTTAAATGTTAGTTGTGTGCTTGAAAGCAGAGTTCCTGTTGTTATTGCATTGAACCATATAAACATAGAATTGGAAGGGACCTTGGACATTTTACGATATAGGAAGATAAGATCAGAACAGCTTACGTGACGTGCCCAAGTGTTTAAGCCGTCTTCCTCGAGTTGTAAATTTAGTTCCCTCTCTACTTCGCTATCCTGCTTCTCATTTTTTTGGGTAACAACAGATATTTATTGAACATTGTCTTTATTGACACAATTTGTTTTTCATCCACAGTGCCTCTAAAATAGCTCCCTGAGGGGGTGGCAGGGTGGCACAGTGAATAGAGCATGGCCCCTGGAGTCAGGAGGACCTGAGTTCAAATGTGGCCTCAGACACTTAATACTTACTAGCTGTGTGACCTTGGGCAAGTCACTTAACCCAGTTGCTTTGCATTCCCCCCTCCAGAAGAGACAGATAAATAAAATAGGTCCCTGAGATCACATTCTTTAATCTATTTCTGCCATCTGTTTCTTCTCTTTTGCTGCTTTTGAAAGCTACTTCATCTCATCACTTCAGTGACACTCTTCTAGAACTCTCCTGACCAAATCCATTGCTCTTCTCCCACACTCTCATTGCAAATTTTGTTGTCGGCAGTAAATGCATTTTCCCTCATTTTTCTCACTATTCCTTAACATCATTCATTACTATTTTTCCTTTTGCTTCAGGCTGAAGAAGAACCTTTTTCCTTTCCAAGACTGCCTGTGATCCCATATTTTTCTGTCTTCTTTAGTAAACTGCCCCTACAATCATCCCTTTGGCTACAGATCTTCATTCTCCTCCTTTCTCTGCGTTACTTCTGCATATAAGCTTGTCCACCTCCCTTCCAACCTTGAAAATCCTCACTGGACGCTACCATCCCTGCTAGCTGTCATCTTATATCTCTCTTTCCTTTCTCTTCCATACTTCTTAAGAAAGTCTTTCTCTTCTGATGCCTCCACTTCCTGTCTTCTCATTCTCTACGAAATCCACTGCAGTCTAGCTTCCAGCCTCATCATTTAGCTGAAGCTCAGATTTCGAGAGAGTTCAGGTGACTTGCCTTTGCTCATGTAGCTACTAACTGTCAGAGCCAGGATTTAAACTTGGTGTTAATAGCATTAATAACACATGTATTTCTCCTTCCCTGCCCTTCAGGGTTACAGTCTTATTTTAGTTAGGGAGATAAAGCACTTAGGGCTTAGAATTCCTCATATTCTTTTCCTGTCTTTGCTTGTTTGATAAATTTTGCTGCATTTCCTTTTGTCTAACACTTAGCACATTAAATGAACCATGGATCACTTTGTGGCTTGAAATGCATCAACAGAAGTCATAAATTCAGGGTTCCATACTCAAGATCTAGGTCATTTGGGTGAGGGACTGTGACAGGTAATTAGTCACTGCCAGAGTTTTGACATAGAAGGAGAATGGCTGTCAGTGAAAGTAAACCACAAGTTGGAAATCAGGTTCATAGCGTATCTTCAGATTTTTCTTTTATAATCACTGCAGAGTGGTTGGCAGGGAGCATTCAAGTATGGAAAGCTGGAAGGAAATGAGGAAGTGTATTGACAGGAGCAGATAACAGGAAGAGGTAATATCTCTTGCCCCAGATTGCAGCTTATCTTCAAAGACACTGGAGGCTGTGGACCTGCAATAGGAGGCAGATCTGAAGGTGCAGGAGCAATGAGACCTGTACCTTGATACTTTTTATTAGCTCCCTGCCATCTCTTAATATGTCAAGTGCTGAAGGACAAAGCTCTTACCAGTCAGTCCCTGAACCTCTATTAAGTGTCTCCTACGTGGCAGACATAAGTTATCCTAAGCACTGGGGAGTGCCGAAAGAGGTGAAAGGCGACTCTTCCCCAGCGAGCTTGTGAGCTAATGGGGGGGCAACAAACAGCGAATATGTACAAATAAGATAGTTAGGGAACAGTCACGAGAGGGAAGGCAATGGCCAGTGATCGTTTTGTGCACTTACTGTGTGTTTAATCAGATCAGGCCTTTGAAGGGATCAAACCAGGAGGTAACTTTTTATGAATGAAAGCATTTGGTGGCACTAATTTTGATACTAAGTTTATGTCATCAACTTCACTATCCTTTAATCATGTTATATACTTGTATGTATAACATGAGATGCAGAAAGTACCTTTCCGCTGTATGAGTTACCTGATATTGATAAGGAACAGCTGATTATAGACAAACTATTTTAATAATAGGTGAATTTCACTTTTAAGGAAAGAAAATAAGGAAGCAAATATTTATTAATCACCTACTAAGTGCCAGGCTTTGTACTAAGCACTTTATCATTCTCCCATTTAATGCTTACAACAACCTTTGGAGGAAGGTACTATTATCCCCATTTTACAGATGAAGAAACTAAGGCAAATAAGCATTAATTGACTTGCCCAGGGTTATACAGCTACTGAGTGTGTGAGATTGGATTTGAACTTAGGTCTTCCTGATTCTGGGCCCAGCACTTTATCCACTGTATGACCTAGCCACTCATATACCTGTAAGGATTACCAGTATAGAAATTAAATTTGGTAAGTTTTTGTCACACATCAAAGTAAAAAGTTGCTTGGTAGTATAATTTGCTTCCTTTGGGAAACAAAACGGTCAAAGAAAGTAGCAATAAATGTGACTAAATAGAACTAATCTTTCAAGAACCAGCTTGCCTTATTTTCCAATTAAAATATATTTCTTTGTACTTTGTTTTTCTAACCACTGTTCAGATAAAACAGCAACCGGAGCCCATACTTCACATTGATGCGTTCCTTTATGATGATGACTTTATCGATTCCATGTGTGACGAAGGAAAAATGAGTAGGAACTACTGCACAGTGTGTGGGTCATACCAGACTGCACCTTTAGGTAGGTGGAGAACTGAGATGCACAAACTATATTGCTATAATGCTTGTTCATTTTTCTCATATGCTGTGTGTGTGTGTGTGTGTGTTTTTGTGTGCGTGTGTGCGTGTGTGTGTGTGTACCTGGTCCATTTTATGTTTATTTTTTTAAAAAGAAATGATTGAGCTTCATAATATAGAGGCTTCATTTTCAAGTATTGCCTAAATTGCATTTAAAACCAAGGAGAGTAGGGAGAGATGAGAGCAATCTGCTTTCCTTCATTACCTCTTCCTTAATATATAAATAGTAAAAGAAAAAAGGGGGAAAGAGCTAAGGAAGAAAGATGAAAAGAGAATTAATGGCCTGGAAAAAGAAGACGTACAAAATCTTATTTTTAAAAATGCCTTGAAAATTAGAATTGTCCAAATGGAAGACAATGACTCCGTTAGACATTAAAAAATAATAAATTTTAAAAACTAGAAAATTAGAAGAAAAAGTGAAATGCCACATAATAAACACAATTGATTTGGAAAACAGATTAAGGAGAAATAATTTAAGAAACACGAAGGGACCTGAAAGCCATGAACAAAAAGGCCTACTCAGGTAACTTAGAACCAGAGGGCAAATTAGAAATTGAAAGAACCCACCAGTCACCTCCTGAAAAAAAAGAACAACAAAAGGAAAACTTTCAGGAATGTTATAACCCAAATCCAGAACTCCCAGGTCAAGGAGAAAATACTGCAAGAATCCAGAAAAAAAAGAAATCAAGTGACAGGGTCGAGATCACATACAATTTAGCCCCCATCACTTTAAAAGTGAAGATTATGAAGTATGATGTTCCAGAAGTAAAAGATCTAGGTTTATAACTAAAAATAAAATAGCTGATAAAACTGAGTAAAATTCTTTTTGTTGTCATTGTTTAGTCATTCAAGTCATGTCCAACTCTTCATGACCCCATGTATTGTAGCATACCAGGCCATCCTATGCTCCACTATCTCTCGAAGTCTGACCAAGTTCACTTTGTTTCCATGGTGCTGTCTATCCATTTCATCCTCTGCCTTCACCTTCTCTTTTTGCCTTCATCCTTTCTCAGCATCAGGGTCTTTTCTAATTGCTCCTATCTTTTTATTATGTGGCCAAATATTTCAGCTTCAGCATTTGACTTTCTAGTGAATAGCCTGAATTATAATTTCTTTAAGTTTTGGACTGATTTGCTCTTTTTGCTGTCTATGGAAGTCTCAAAAGTGTTGATTCTTTGACTGTCAACTTTCATTATAGTCCAACTCTTACAACAGCCATATATTGCTACTGGAAAAATCATAGTTTTAACTATGATGCCCTTTGTCAGCAAGTTCATGTCTCTGCTTTTTAGTATGCTGTCCAGATTTGCCATAGCTTTACTTCCAAGGAGCAAATGTCATTTAATTTCATGGCTGCAGTCACTCTATGCAGTGATCTTTGAACCCCAAAATACTAAATCTTGACATTGCTCCCATTTCTTCCTTTGTTTGCCAGAAACACAACCTGTGAGTAGTCCCAGCTGCCATGTTGGATTTACTCAGCTTGTCCCCTCCACTTCCCTCTCCTCTCCTCTTCTCTCCTCTCCTTTCCTCTTTCTCTTTCTCCCTCCTTCCCCTCCCCCACTTTACCTGAGGATGTTCTACCCAAAGGAAGGTAAATTTTGATGGCTGAAAGCTGTCTTGTTAACTTGGGGTTTTCTGGCTAGATTTCTTTCTCAAAGACCAAGCCTTAAACCCAATTCATTTGAGCTCACTCAGGGACTATAATAGGTACCTGCCCTCCTAGCTCCCTGAGAATGTATAGTAACTGTTTCTCTTTGGGCCAGCAACCCTGAGGGTCTTCCTCTTCCCAGTTTGATTTTTTGTTTTTTATTAAAGGGGCCTTAAAAGGGCCAAGGGTCTCCCAGTGCATCCTGAGCTGTCTCCAGTTGTCCTCATGAATATCTGGTCACTGGACCCAGATGGCTCAGGAGGAGAAAGTGCAGCTGGTGACTTTGCACAGCCCTCCCTCCCTCAAATCAAAGTCAACTGCAAGTCACGTCATCATCTCCCTGATGTAATGATCCCGTTTGAGAACAAAGGATAAACAAGCTAGGAAATGATAACAGTTACCAGGATCTCAGTATTTTTGATGTTAAGCTTCAAGTCAGCTTTTGCAGTGTCTCCTCATCAAGATTCTTCTTCACTTTCCTATTCACTTCGTTGATCTTTTTTCTGATAACCTTAATTCCAGCTTTTGATTCATACATCCCGGCATTTCACATGATGTACTCTGCTTACAAGTTAAATAAATAAGGTGACAATATACAGCCTTGTTATACTCCTTTTCCAATATTAAAACAATCAGTTATTCCCATGTTCGGTTCTAACTGTTGCTTCTTGGCCCTCGTACAAGTTCCTTGGAAGACAAGTAGGCTATTCTGGTACTGCCATCTCTTTGGGGACTTGCCATATTTTGTGGTGATCCACACCGTCAGGGGCTTTAGGGTAGTTAGTGACTTGGATGTTTTTTTCTGGAACTTCCTTGCCTTCTCCATTATCCAGCAGATCTTGGCCAGTTGGGCTTTAGTTCCTCTCCTGCTTGTCTGATAGTTCTTGATTTACATATTGCTGGAACCTAACTTGCAAAATCTTAAGCATAACCTTGCTGAAGCATGAAATGAGTGCAGCTGTAGAATTCAATAGGGGAGGAAATGGGCCTTTAACAAAACAGAGGACCTTCTAAGCATTCCTGATGAAAAAACTAAAACTGAGTAGAAAAGTTGACAGACACAGGAGTTAGGAGAAGCATAAAAGTAAACGTGCCTGAGCAATTAATTGTAAAGGACTGAACTCGATTATTTTATTATTTATGTTATGATGGGGGTGATAATATAGCCAGGGGACACAGTAGATAAGGCACCAGACCCAAAGAGAAGAGGACCTGAATTCAAATTCAGACATGAAGTTGCGAAAACCTGAGCTCTAATTTTTGCCTCGTCCTCCTCTATTGAATGGGGGTGATGATGGCATCCCCCTCCCAAGATTGTTGTGAGCATTGGATGAGATAACAATTATAAAGTGCTCAGCACAGTGCCTGGCATATAGTAAGTTCTGCACATGTGTAAACTATACTCATACCTATTCTGTATTTACTCGGAACCCTGTCATCACCATTGATCATAGAGGGAGGAACAGAGAGCTGGGAATGATTCTTTTACGTTTTAATGATCTCAAAAATAAAATGAAAAGGAAGGAGAAGAATGTCAACTGGATTGGAACCAGTCTAACCTGTGGGAACTGGAACCGAACAAAGGTTAGAGACTGGAGAATCGAGAATCAAACTGAGTAATTTCACAAAGCAAGGAAAACACTTGCAAGCAGAAGTTCACCTTCCTGAGAAGGAGGTCTTGTGACTTAAGGCAGGGATAGGGCTTTTATACATGAAAACTACAAGAAGACAGGACCCAACACAGTCTTGAGCAAATAATTCCGATGGTTGGCGTTTCTTGGGACAGTTCTTGAATCCTGTGGAAAAAGTCTCCAGGTTATTAGAATTATTGAGCCTTGTGATCATTTACTGGTGTACAGAACCAGAATTAGCATGATGGGAACTGGCATAAAGTACCTGGTTTTGTTCACTTAGCAGTTAGTAGCACGGGGCTTCAGGAATTGTTAACGTGTCAGGAGATTTTGATCGATCACTTTGTGCTGCAGCGCGTTGATTACTTCTGACTCTCGGGTCCCTGGAAAATAGGGAAGCTCCAATAAAATCTGAATAGTTACAAGAACACTTGCTGTTGGTCAAAGCAATGTATTTTGTCACAGGTTGAGATCATCCCGAGGGTAAGCATTGTTGCTATGCCAGGCTTAAAGCACAGCCTGTTTTCTGGCCCTTAGCTCTAGAAAACAGGGGTCTCCTAATGTCTCACTTCGAGGAACACCTTGGCAGGGGGGAAAAGGAGAGGAAGAATGCCAAAAATTACCTCAAGTACATATGTTTCATAAGAAGTTTGTACATACAGGAAGAGGTAATGGAGCCTCACTCTCATCAGAACTAGTGAAAAGAGGGAAGAATACACATATGTACACACTAAGATGAAGAAAAATATCTTAACCAATAGGAAATAGGACAAAAGAGTTAAGGTAAAGGAGGGAAGTAAGAGAGGATAGACTAAGGAAGGCAATAGTCAGAAGCAAAACAAACTCTTATTAAAGAGGGGGCAGGGAAAAATGAGAGAATAGGATGGAAGAGAGCATACAATCACAAGTGTGAATGGGATGGACTCACCAATAAAATGGAAGAGGATAGCAGAATGGATTAGAAACCAGCCTCCAGCAATGAATAAGAAACACACTTGTAACAGAAGGATACACACAATTTAAAACAAAGGGGAGGTAAGAGGGGAAACAGAATCTGTTGTACTTTATGCTAAAGTAAAAAAAAGGCAGAGATAGCAGTTACGATTTTGGATAAAAGTGAAAATGGCCCTAATTAAAAGAGACAGGGAATCCGTGTTTTGCTGCAGTGACTGTACATGATGACTTGTCATCAGTACTAAATATATATGCACCTAGTGAGAGAGCACCTAATTTAAAAAAAGTTACAAAGAGAAATGGACAATAAAATTCTAAGAGTAGGAGAACCTCAGTTTACCCTCACAGCCCTAGATAAATCTGACCAAAAGAAAAAAAATAAACAAGAAAGAAGTTATGGACCTGAATAGAATTTTAGAAAAGTTAAAGATAGCCCTGTGGATAATTCTGAAAGGGAATAAAAAGCAGTATACCTATTTCTTATCTGTGCGAGTCATGTTCACAAAAATTGATAGGGAATTAAGATGTAAAAACCTCACAAAAATACAGAAATAATAAATGCATTTTGCTTGAACCTTAATGCAATAAAAAATTACTTTCAATAAAAGGCTTTTGAACCTAAGATTAAAAATTAACTAGAAACTAAATAGCTAAATGCTAAAGAATGGATGGATGCAAAAACAAATCATAAAAGCATTTAACTTTATCAAAGATAACAACGCCACCGAGACAACATACTAAAATTTGTGGGCTGTGATGAAAGTAGTACTTAGGGAAATGTTTATGTCTGTAAATATTTTCATCAGTAATAGAAAAAGCAGACCAACAAATTGTAATGCAGTAGAAAAAATTAGAAAGCCAACAAATCAAAAAACTCCAATTTAACTCTAAAATAGAAGTCCTGAAAATCAGAGGAGTGAAAGTTAAAAATCACATGTGCTAATAAATAAAACTAGAAGCTATTTTTCTTTTTTTTAAGTAATAAAGTAGAAAAGCCATCGATTAATTTGATTATCAAAAGAAAAACCAAATTAATTGTATCAAAAATGAAAAAGGTTAATTCATATCCATTGAAGGAGAAATAAAAGCAATTATTAGGAGCTGTTTTGCCTTACTATATGCCAGTAAATTTGATGATCTCAATTAAATGCATCAACATACACAAATATGTAAGGAACCCAGTTTAACAAAACAAGAAATATTAAAGTTGAATAACTGTCTTAGAAAAAGAAATGCTGTAAAGGAGCTCCCAAATTGAAAAACCCCGCAAGAGGATAGATTTGCAAAATCTGTCAAATTTTGAAAAAATAGGTAAAGAACTATTCCGATCAGTAATTCATTTTATGACACAAATAGAGTCTTGATTCCTCAACCAAGGAAAGTAAAAACAGAAAACTCTAGACCAATATCCCCAGCGCATATTGATGTAAACATTTTAAATAAAATATTAGCAAGGAAACTAAAGTAACAAATCACAGATCATACGCAATAACTAGGCTGAATTTTTACCAGGAATGCAGAGTTGGTTCAGTATTACACAAACTATGGGCATAGTTGACTGTATCTAACAAAAAGAACAAAAATCATATGGTTATATCAGATAAAGAAAAGGTTTTTAACCAAATATTTAACCAAATATAGCACTTATTCCTATGGAAAACTCTAGAAAGCATGGCAAGAAACATAGATTTAATTAAGTCATAGGTGGTGTCTACGTAAAGTCAAAAGTAAGCGTTGTCTATAATGGGGATAAGGTAGAAACTATTCCATACGATCAGGCATAAAATAAGGATCACCACTGCTATTCAGTATTGTAGTAGAAATACTAGCTTTAGCAATAAGACAAAAATAAATTTAAGAAATAGATATAGTCAAAGAATCAGCAAAACTCACATTTTATTTTATTAATGATATGGTTGGTTTTTTTGACATTAGCTAAAAAATTTCAGCAAACTTATAGAATATAAAATAAACCCATACAAATCATCTGTATTTCTTTATAATACCAACAAATTCCAGCAGGTGAGGTACCAAGAGACATTCTATTTAAATTAACTATATGTAATGTAAAATACTTGGGTGTCTTCTTGCCAAGACCCACACAGAAACTATATGAGAAAAATTACCAAACACTTTACATGAAAAAGATATTTTAATAATTGGAGAAATCCTGATTACTCATGGGCGAAGCAAGCTGATTTAATAAAAATGACAGTGCTACCTAAATTACTTATTTAATTTAATGCCACGTCAATCAGGTATCAGAACTACTGAGAGGGAGAAAAAACTATTAAATGTTCTGGAGGAACAAAATATCAAGGAAAACAGTGAAACAGAAATTGAGAGTGATTGGGGCCTAGCAAGGCCAGACCTCACACTGTCCTCTACAGTCCCAGTTGTCAAAAGCAGTTTGGTACTAAGTATGAAATAAGTTGATCAGTGGAACAGATAAAGTACATAATAGCCTAAAACAGCAAACATAGTAGCCTACAACAATCTCAGCTATTGGGGAAGAACTGTCTGTTCAGCAAAAACTTGGAAAATCTGAAAAATTGTTTGCCAGAGACTCGATGTGGACTAACATCTCATACCATATACCAAGATAAACCCCAACAGAAACAAAAGGCGACACCTATAAATTAAAGGTTGTGTGTGGTTGTGGATTGTCCTTCGTTCTTGAAGAGGACCGTGACATCAGGAAGATGATGCCATGACTTGCAGTTGAATTGGATTGGAGTGAGGGAGGGCTGTGCAAAGTCATCAACCTCATTTTCTCTTCCAGAGCGATCTGTGTCCAGTGGCCAGATATAGATCAGAACAACTGGAGATGACCCAGGCTGCAGTGGGTGACCTGGACCTTTTTAAGCTAAGGTCTTCCTGAGTTCTCACTTTGAGGCAATGCCCATTCAGTGATTAGGTCTGTTGAAGAAGTGAGTCAGGGGATATCTCCTTTAATAAAAAAAGAATTAAACTAAGAGAGGAAGACCCTCAGAGTTATTGGCAAAAGAGAAACAAGTTATTATTTGCCTTTACTCTGAGCCCTTTGGACCCAAAAAATAACCATTAAGTAGTGCTTGGATGGAGTACTGTTGGCCAGTCAGTGAGAGCCACAGTGCATTGGGTTTAAGGTGTGGTCCTTAAGGATGAAATTTAGCCAGTAAACCCCAAGATAACTAGGTAGGTTTCAGCCCTCAAAATTTACCTTCCTTTCAGCAGAGCACCCTCAAGTTAAGAGCATGGTACCCCATATGTGGGGGGAGAGGAGAGGAGGAGCATTGACAAAAATACCAGTAAGGTACAGGGATGAGGGAAGAGGTAATGATCAAGTGAAATGAAAGATTCCCTAGGAGGTTAAATGTATGTACTGTTTTGTTCACATCATATTAAGAAGTTTTTACACAAATAAATGAGCCAAAAATTTAAGTTTTCAGAGGAAGAAATCTAAGCTGTCGATGGCCATATGGAAAAATGTGCTATCTCACTAATAATTAGCAAAATACAAAATAAAGTAGCTGACGCACCACTTCACACAAATCCAGTTGGCAAAGTTGACCAAAAAGGAAAATGCCAAATGCTACAGGGGCCGTGGGAAGGGGGGACATTAAAACGCCGATATAACCATACGGAGAAGCAATTTCAAAGAGACCAAAGCATGAGAAAAATGGACGACAAAGGTAGAACCTCTTTGTAGGAAAAAAAAATGAAAACTGAGGGGGTTCTCGTCAGTTTGGAAATGGTGAAAAAATGATAAAGATTGTCAACACCAAAAGACTTTGGAACTCTGAGCAACGAAGCCACACAGTTCCGGAGGACTCATGATAAAACATTCTGTTCATTTTCAGATAGAGAGCTGATAGATTCAGAATGTAGACTGTGTGGACTGAAACGTGTTCTTTTTTTCTGGACATAGCTAATGAGACCATTTTGTTTTTCATGACTGTATGTATTTATAATGGATTTTGTTTTTCTTACCTCCTCAGTAGTCAGAAAAGGGAATAAGGGAATAGGAAGGAAGAGAATTAGGTATGGAAATAAAATGGGTTTTTTTTTTTTAAAGGAAGGAAATAGGGAAATTGTTTTTAAAATGGAACTCTGTTGTGGTATAATTACAGGCACAAAGTTGTATTAAGTACTGTTATATTAAGGCTATGGTTTTTTTTTTTGTGGAGGGGGGAAGGTAGGGCAATTGGGGTTGAGTGACTTGCACAAGGTCACACGGCTAGTTTTTGTGTTAAGTGTGTGAGGCTGCATTTGAACTTAGGTCCTCCTGATTCCAGGGCCAGTGCTTTATTCACTGCACCACCTAGCTGCCCCAAAGCTGTTGTTCTCTTATATGCTTAGGGCTTTAGCTTTGTTCAGGTCACTGTTTCACCGGAGTCACTGATATATACTATATTAACAATAGATAATAGGTTTCTTTCGTTTTTTTATAGTAGAGTTATCCCTGAAATAATCTGTTTTGGCTTTTTTTCCCTAGAATTAAATATAAATGGACATATTAGAATTTCAAAGATAACATTATTGTCTAAATTGTTTGATTAAATGTGTTCGTGGTACCTCTCTCATTTGAATGTAAGCTCACTTTGAACAGTTGTTAAGTCATTTTTCAGTCTTGTCTGACTCTATGACCCCTGTTGTGGGTTTTCTAGGCAATGATACTGGAGTGGTTTGCCATTTCCTTCAGCCGCTCATTTTACAAATGAGGGAACTGAGGCAAACAGGGTTAAGTGACTTGTGCAGGGTCATACAGCAATAAGTATCTGAGACTGGATTTGAACTCAGGAAGATGAGTCTTCCTGATTCCAAGCACATAATGAAACTTAATAAATGCTTGTTGAATGATTGATTGGTAGTTCCCAGAATTAGCTGTTAGTACTATTTTTTTCTGTCAGATTGATATCTGTAAACAAGAACTGTTATATGGTAGATAACTGTTACTTTATAAATTCCTTTGTATGCCGAATAGTCTTTTGGCAATATATATCATTACCACCTTAATTTCTCTGTTTTGTAAGTTCATATTTTCGTATTGGATTTTCTTAAATAAGAGCAAACCTTTAATTACTTTTTAGTGTCACGTATTTATTATAGAAGGGGAAGTGATGTTAAATGTCTTATATTAAGGTGTTCATCACTTTGAAGTGCTAAATGGGAACAGGATTATATTAAAATTCTTGGGACTAGGATCAGAAAATGAATTGATATTTCCCACCGTTTGCAAAATGCCATTGATTTTTTACTAAGTTGGAAGCTGAGGCCCAGAGGGTGAGAGGGGAGGGGACAAGGCCAAGATTTTTTTTTTTTGCTTTTTGGAGGGTAATTGGGGTTAAGTGACTTGCCCAAAGTCACATGGCTAGTAAGCATGTCAAGTATCCAAGGCCGGATTTGAACTCAGGCCCTGACTCCAGGGCCGGTGCTCTATTCAGTGCGCCACCTAGCTGCCCCAATTGTGCCACCTAGCTGCCCCAAGGCCAACTTTACTTTTATTTCCTGAATTCTGATTCACCATCCATGTCTCTGTGCTTCCAGTGAACTGTTTTGAAAAATCCAGAAATACTTTTCTTCTCCCAAGACTTGACCAGGAATTAGAGCACTTCAGAATGGTGAACTAAAACATACAGACCTTTTGCAGTGTTATTAGAATTTCAGTATTTAGAGTCACTGAAGATAGAAGTGGACTGTCATTCAGAAAACAGTTATGTTTGGAGAGGATCAGGATGAGCTCAGGCTGCTCACTGGGCATTTTCTCTTCAGAAAAGTATACTAGCACTACTGCTACTACTACTACTACTACTACTAATAAGAGCTGACATTTATGTGTTGCTTACTTCATGTGTTCCTCACAATTCTGGAAGGTAGGTGCTATTAAGTGACAGCCTCTGGTAACACAACTAGTAAGTTTCTGAGGCTGGATTTGAACTCAGGTCTTCTGACTCCAGGCCTAGTGTTCTAGCCACTGTGCCACTTGGCTTTTGGAAAAAGTACTGGATTTAAGGTCAGGAGAAACCTGAATTCCTCCCTTCTGCACTTATTGTGTGACTATAGATGATTTCTAAGCCTTAGTTTCCTCATCTGTAAAATGGGAAGAATAATAGTCCCTTACTGGATTGTGGTGAAGAATAAGTAAGATAATTAATGCACTTCATAAGTCTTACGGTGCTATAGAAATGTCAGCTTTTATTAATATCCCTTCTCCAACAAGGGTTTGGGGCTGAACATAATGTGGGAAATTAGCCCAATTTTTTTCTTGTTAATCTTTACTTGTAGGTTCTTAGCATATTAAGAAATATCCTTTATAAATATAAGTAAAAGAACTGTTTGTTCAGTGTCTTCTTGTACCTGAGTGAATACCTTGCAGTAATGCAAAACTTTTGATTTTATTTTGTTCTCATTCTTCAGGATTTATTTCTCATTCCTTCTCCCCTTTGGAATTGAAGTTCATTTATCAGCATGTGCTCCCGGATCTCTCTGGAAAGATCTTGATTGATGTTGGTTCCAGGCTTGGTCCAGTACTTTTTGTGGTAAAGTCTAGTATAGAAACTTCTTCAGTGTTTGTAATAATGTGAATTTTCTTCTGCTAACAGCTAACTTTTCTTGCTACCATCCAGTTTAATTTCTTATACTAATAGTTGTGACATATCAAAGGTGTCACAGATAAGGTGAGTACTAATATCTTCTAGAGTACTACTGAATTCCCTATTTTCTTAAGATTAATTCTTACGATCTCTCATAGAATCATAGATCTTGAGATGGAAAGCACCTCAGAGACCGTATAGTCTTAACACCCTCATTTTACATTGTGGAAACTGAGGCCTAGTGAAATTAAGTGTGACAGGTCACGCAGATAGAAAGTATCATTCCTACAAATTATAAAAGTATTGATGACATAAAAACATTAAATTTAACTTATACCATATAGCTAGTCTTTTATAGATTAACTTCTGTGCTGCTTTTTTAAAATTACTTTTGCTAATTTGTATTTAGCATTGACTGAAAAAAGCTTTGATCTAAGAGATTTGTTTGTAAAGCTTCTGGTTACACTTGGCTTCCTAAATATTCCTTGAACATAATTTTTTTATTCATTACTTTTCAAGCAATTAGAAAAGTTTTGCCAGATAATTGAAATGAGGCTTCTGATTCTCATAAGCATACTTTTTTAAACAGATGAACAGAAGCAGTAGACTCAGATGTATCAGTTTATTCAAGTTGTCTTTACAGGAATCAATATCTGCTTGTAAGTCATAAATGTTCACTTTTTGATGATTGGGTTTATTTTTAATTTTAAAGCCTCTGCCTGTTAACATACAGTGAAAGCTTCAAGAGAAAAATAATAGGCTCTCCAAAATAATAGTTTGAGTTTGTGTATTTTTGGTTTTTGAGGGGAGATGTTTGTGGGATGATGAATATCTGTAAATGGACGTCAGTAACAGCACCTGCCTCCCAGAGTTGTAAGGATAAAATGAAATAATATTTGTAAAGCGCACATAAATGCTAGCCATTATTTGGTTTGGGTCAGTAGCAATTTCTCCTAAACTGTCTCAAGTTTTTTTTATACAGCTTCCTTTTCCCACGTATAAACCAAGCACAAGCAGCTCTCCTGAGGACTGCTGCTGTGAATTTTTAAGGTTCTGATCACATAGTATAGTGAACTCTTTATTCAGCAATAAACTAAAGCAAAACATTCACAGAAACCAAAGTACAACATTCACAGTGATATAACATAACAACTTACTACTAAAGTAGTCATATATTCTTAAAACAGAAGACATTATTGAATAAGTCACAATCTGAATCAATCAGTATAAAGCACCCATCTAAAGTCTTCTCTCATCTTGACTGGAGACTGGCTTCCAGTCATCCTTAACTCAGTCATCCTTAAGGAGTATAAAATACAAAGTACAGAGGTCATAGTAAATCATGATATTGTCAGTCACCACTAAGTACCCAAGGAAAAGTCCTTTCATCTTGACTGAAAGGCTGACCCCCAAACTCCATGGTTCCTCTTCCATCTTCCCAGCTCTTATCTGAATTCACATGTCATCTGGATTCACAGGTAGGCAGCTTCCAGTTCCTGATCCAACTTCTGGTTCACCTCCTGGTCCAGCTCCACATATCAAGCTTAGCGGAGCCACAACAACGTTCATACATATTGCCGACACCATCATCAATTCACTTTCTGCCTGTGAAATCAACACAGACCCACAAACAGGGTCTCTATCTGAGAAATTGCCACAAATTAGTAAAGTCCCAGGACCTCTGAAATCATCAGTAAAACCCTCCTTCAGGACTTCTGTAAACAGACAAGAAAGTCCTCTGTCAGGGCTTTTGAACCAGCAGTAAGGTCCCGGGGCTTCTGAACCAGCAGTAAGGTCCCGGGGCTTCTGTAACAAGAGCAGTGTCCTGTATTAGCAGACAGGTCTGACAGAGTACCATCAGAACAGACAGACAAAGTGCAGACACCACAGCCATCCTTCTTCCCAGTTGTGCTGGGTCCCAGCTTGTGCTCTTGCTTTTATATGGCAAGTTCCTCCCACTGTGGGCTTCATAGGTTCTGTTTCTAACAAAGACTTGATATAATCACTGATGAGGCTCAAAGACCTTGGAAGAACTGAAACAAGGAGCTTGCCATTACACCACCCTGCTCCTACCTTCCCATTATTCTCTTTCCAATCCATGAAACTTTTTCAATAGCACTACCATTTTTGGAATATTTCAGAAGGGTAATGTAGGTATTTATATTCCCTATGCCTTCTTGACCAAGCTTCTTTTATCTCCTGGGATTACCTTGCCACAGGTAAGGTGTATAAGACCTAGGGAGTTATCTCAGACGCAGATGTTAAGTTGCCTTTCTGAGATCATAGGTAGTAAATGCCAGATGTGAGATTTGAACCTAGTTTTTCCCAATTCCAATTCTAACCTCTCTACTATCCCAGATTTCTTATTTCTTATTATAGAGATTAATTAATGGCAATAAATTCCCTTTTGCCTCACATAGATTTCTAGGCATTTTGTTGTTTCTAGTTGTGTCTGATTTATGTGACCTTGTGAACCTACTGTTCATGGGGTTTTCTTGGCAAAAATGAAAGTAGATATTTAATGGATAGATTAAAGCATATTCATTGATTATCCTTATTTAGATAGTCTACGTTGTCACTGATGTCCATTAAATTGCCAAGTCTTAGGCTTAATTCTCTAAGTCTTTCACTACTCTACTCAGCCACCTTCGCCTTCAATTAGTGTGTGCTCAGTTTGATTAACAAGAAACTAATATAAGAGTTGGGATGAGGATAAGGAATGGACCTGTGATTTCATTGATATAAAGAACTCCTAGGTGAGGCCATTCCATTTACAAATGATGGTCAGCACCTTTTCTATAACTTACAGACTTCGCGTTATCTAAGGTAGCAGAAATTTAAGTGATTTCCCAAGGATCACATAATATAGGACAGAGATAAGACCAGCCAGATTTTCTCGCTCTTGAGTCCATCTCCCTAATCACTCTGCCTTGGTAACTCTTTTCTTAACAGTTATATAACTAAATATAATTAGGATGGTAAATCTTTGCACAGAAAATTCACTTCAAAATCATAGTAGATTCCAAAGTAAGTATAAATTTGCTTTTATTATTTGGCATTTAGGGTAATCTATGTGTATAATCAAAGTTTTCTGGGCTTTATTGATCATGTTATTCTTGGTAGTTTTTTCTATTTTAGATAAATTTTCTTTTTCTTTAAAGATAATGTCTTCCTTTCTTCTGAAGCTAATCTATCATAATTAATGATAATAATGAAGTTAATTTAACCATGATAATTATTACATTTCCTTTTATTTTAGGGTTATCTTTATAGTTCAGCATTGCAGCTACATGGAGTGGAAATGAATCAAGACTTTTGCCAGCTTCAAGAAATGATCATTGCCAAATACAAGTTTGCTGATAGGATAAAGGTAACTCATTGTTATTTTTAGTTAATAAGTATTAATCTCTGAAAGAGTCTCTTCCCTCAAGGATCTTATACTTTGTAGGACACAGCATATACACATAATTTGAATAAAAATATTTAAATTAAGTATATGTAAAAGATGAAAATACAAGCTGTTTTGATGGGGAAGGGGTACCATTAACTGAGTTTCCATTATACCACCTCTTGATCTGAGCTTTGAAGGAGACTAAGGATTCTAAGAGACAGAGGTAAGGTATTCTCAGCATGGGGAACTGAGTTTGTCCTTTGTGTTCGAAGAGGACCATGGCATCAGGGAAATGATGGCATGACTTGCAGGGATGGTTATGCAAGGTCACCAGCCTCAGTTTCTCCTCCAGAGCCATCTGGCTCCAATGACCACATATTCATCAGGATGACTGGAGATGACCCAGGATACAGTGGGAGGCCTTGGCCCTTTTAGGCTAAGGCCTTTTCACATACTCATGTAGAGTGAGGTAACACCCATTTAGTGAATAGGCCTCTATAAGAAGTGAGTCAAGGGATGGCCCCTTTAATTGGAAGAAAAAAATGAAGCTGGGAGGGAAAGACCCTCAAGGTTGCTGTTCCAAAGAAAAACAATTACCATTGACATTCACTGTAAACCAGAAGGATCCAAAATACAGCCATTAAGTGGAGCTTGGGCAGGGATCTGTTGTGGTCTAATGTATGAGCTGCAGAGTGTACTGAGTTTAAGGTTTTGGAGAGGCAGAGATTTAAGAGATTGACAGCCAAGTGTGTGTAATAGAAAGATAGCCCTTTGGCTGAACCAAAGAAGACATGGAGTGGGGAGAATGGGAAGGAAACAAAGATTTAGGTAACTACTGCATGCCAGACTCTGTGCTGAGTTCTTTATAAGTATTCATTTGATCCTTACATCAACCCTGGGAGATAGGTACTGTTTTTATTCTATATTTGAGGAAACTGAGGCAGCCTGCGTTTTAATTATTTGTCCATGATCACATAGCTAGTAAATGTCTGAGGCCAGCTTTGAACTCAGATCTTTTTTTTCCAGGCCCTCTATCTACTACACCATCTAACTGCCATCAAATGTAATATATAATAAAAGTGGAAAGGTAGGATTGAAAAGATGGAATTAGACTTAACAATTAAGAGCTCATTGTTGAGGGAACATCATTGAGAGAACAGTTGAGTTTTCAGTTGAGTGGTAATATCAGAAGCCATGTATTTATTCTAAACCCTAATATAGGAAGTACTTATTATAACCACATAACTGTTAGTAAAGTATAATGGTATAGCTTTATTTTAAGATGCAACTTGGAAAATAAATATTTAATTGAAATTGTGCTAAAAAATTCGTGATCAAAATATAAAATAAACTCAGTACAAAAAGTGTTTTTTCTTTGAATTCAAATATTCTTTCTTAAAATATACTTGCATTTGTTATGTAACGCCATAGTGTTCTCTGAATCTTAGAATTAAAAAAAAATTATCTTAAGGACATAACTGTTTATTATGAAATTTTTTTTATTAGATTACTATCAAATGTTGTTTTAGGCAGTAAAATGCAATGAAAGGAATCCTAAACTTGGAGTCAGAGGACTTAGTTTAAATTCATGGCTTTGCCTGTCTTATCTTGGGAAAGTCACTCTTTAGAGGAAAGGCCTCTTGACCTGATTTCTCATTTGGAAAATGAAGTGGTTAGAACAGATGACATTTAAGGTCCCTTCCAGCTCTAAATCTTTCTGTAATCCATGATACCTGTCACAACAAATAGAAACAGCTTGGTGTAGAGGATAGAGAGCTGACCTTAACAGTCAGGAAGATCTGGATTCAAATTCAAATTCTACCTTTAATATATACCAACTGTATATAACCCTGCTAAAATTGGAGTTGCCCATAGCAATAAATTCATAGTAAAAAAATGAAGTGAAACTAGATGTGAAAGTATTTTTAATTTGTTAACTAAATTTCTCCCTCTGTTTTTTTCTTCCCCAATTTTTATTAGAATATATCATATAATATTAATTATTTAAAATTTTAATAATATTAATATATTGGAATGAATATATGTACATATACAGACATATATACATATATATACATATATACATGCATATGTGTGTGTGTGTGTGTGTGTGTGTGTGTATTCCGTTCTGCATACTTTTCCCCTTAGCTGTCTATAGTTGTCAGCCAACATGAACCTCTGCAGGCTTGGTCACAGCTGTTATTAAAATGTGAATTGTGCTAATTAAATCTTGTGATTTAGGATACTTCGGCAGTGGATTCTTTTTACTTTGATAGTAAAATGTACACATGAACACATGAAAAAGGAAAGGTATTTTGTATGTAAATATGACAGTTGGTTACTACTTAAAAAGGACTATTTCTATGAAAAGTAATAGGGCACTGTTTAAAAAATAGAAAAATAAATCCGTGGAACAAATTAGACAAGAAGTTCTGGAAGCAAATGAATATACTACCCCATTGTGTGATAAACCCAGGAATACAAGCTATAGAGAGAAGGACTTTGTGTTATAGAATGGGAAAACGGGAATGCCGTTTGTCAGAAAATGCTTTTAGACAGATTCCAGTGGGTAAAGGTGAGGAGAGAATGTATTCCTGGTGTAAGAGACAGTCCAGGCCAAGGCATGGAAATAGGAAATGGAGTACAGTGTATAAGGAATAGCAGATAGACTAGGATGGAGCAGCTGGGTGGCCTGGAATCCAGAAGACCCCTGTTCAGATCTGGTGGTAGAAACTTAGCTGCGTGACCCTGTGAGCAAATTTGCCTTAGTTTCCTCATTTGTAAAATGAAGATAGTAATAACACCTGTCTCTCAAGGTAGTTGTGAGGATCAGATGAGAAAATAATTACAAAGCGCTTAGTACCATGCCTGGCATGTATTAGGGTGCTATGTAAGAATAAAGTGAGTTAGGTAACTGGAAAAGTAAGAAGGGATCATGTTTTAATTGCCAAGCAGAATTTTTATTTGATTCTAGAGGTTATAGAGAACCATTGGAATTCAGTGAAGAGAAGGCCTTAGAAGTGCTTAGACCTGTACTTTAGGAAGAACTGTTTGGCAGCTGTGTGGTGGAAGGATTAGAGTGGGGAAAGAGTTGAGGCAGGGCGATCCATGCCAGGAGGTCCAGGTGAAAGGTAGTAAGAACTTGAGCTAGCATGGAGAGAAGATGAAAGCAAGAGATGTTGTAGAAATAAAAATAATAAAATTTGGAAACTAATTGTTTTTGTGGGGTGTGCGATAGTAAGGAGTAGAAGGGGATAAATCATGTTCCTAAGCCTGGATGACTGAGAAAATGGGGGTGTTCTCAATAACAGTAGGGGAGTTTGGAAGAGGTATGGGCTTCTGGGGAAAGTTGGCAGGTTCTCTTTTGGGCCTATTAAATTTTAGGTGACTATTGGTAACCCTATTTGAAATAGTTTGAAATTAGATAATTGATAAAGGACTGGAGCTCGGAAAAGAGACTAGGACTAGATATGTAGACACAGAAATCATCTATATAGAAATAATAATTGAACATATGGAAGGTGGATCAAACATGGATCAAGTATCACAGGGGAGAGTGTAGCCAGCAGTGTCACATGCCACAGAAAAGTATAGAAAGGCAAGCATTTAGAAGATGCCAGTAGGTAAGATGGTAGGTGCAAAACAGTCTAGATCTCTTACAAATGGGGGCTAGAAATGTACCAGCCTGAAAAAAAAAAAAGGAAAACATCGCCTCTAGATTCCTTGTCAGATCAGGAAGCCAGCGAGGGACCCTCAAAGTCCTGAGACCCAGGGATAGTCCAACCAGAGTAGCTAGAGAGTAGAGCAGATGGGGCGGTCCTTAGCCAGAGCTGGTCCATTGCCTAAGCGGTCTTTCCCTTAAACACACGTATGGTTGTAGGAGAACAGCCTTAGAACTTTCTGGGTAGGTCTAGCATCAAAACGAATAGTTAGAGCCCAGCCTAAACAAAATCCATCCAGAGCATTCCCTTCACTGTTTGATGGCATTCCGGTGTTTGAGAAGTTCCTGAGCCTGACAGCCTGTGGGAAAGACCCCAGACAAACCTTGGTCCTCCAGGCCGGTGGCGAGAGGGACCCCAGCAGTGGAGCAGTAGGTTCTTTGAAGGAAAGGCCTGGTCAGACTCGCCGTACTCAAGATCAGAACAGATTCTACTCGCACGAGTTAGTTACGTAGCTTAGCCCAACTGTAGATGACTCACCTAGGTACTAAGGTGGATAAGATAAGCAAACCCAAGAAAACTCCTTAGTTTGAAAGATGCCCAGGGGTAAATCCCAAGGAGAATAGCAAGACCCCAAGTACTCCAGGTAAACCTCTGCCTGCCTCAGTTTCTTCTGATGTAAAATGGAGATGATAATGGCACCTGTCTCTCAGGGTTAAATGAGATAGTACTTGTAAAACATTTAGCCCAGTGTCTGCTGTATAGTACATGTTTAATAAATGTTTATTTCCTTCAAATGGCTTCTTAAAACCTTTTAAGAGTCCTGAAGAAAGGTTAAAGGGATAGACGTTCTGTGGATGGCTTTGTTCTGTGTTAACCATCTCAGGATAAAACAGATGGGAAGGATGTGGGGCTACATATGCGGGGAGAGAAAGGGTGAAGACGCAGAAGGAAGTTACTGCGGCATGATTGAGGTGCATCAGGTACAGGGTTGACGTCATGGAGGAAGGATGGGGGATGGGTGTCTTGTGAACCTCATTTTCATCTGAGCTGAAAAAAAGAAAACAGATTTATGTCCAGAGATGTCAGCATAGAAGTGGATTAAACTCGAGGGAAATAGGAGAAATAGAGAAGGCTAAGAGGAAGAGTAGGGGAGGGGAGGCCGTAGTCTCAGACTCAGATGTTGGAGTGAGGAACGTGAATGGTTGGCCAAAGGAATAATAAAAACCTGGTTTCAGGGGCGGAGTAAGGACTGAGATGAAACAAATTGTTAAATTTGTATGATCAGAAGTTTCAGGCAAATTCCCTTTCTTTCACGACCTTCCTATTTGTAAAGAGATGGGAAGGAACAAGGAAATTAAAATGACAAGAGTACAAGATGGAGGATATATGCAGTAATTGTAACTGCAAATAAACTGTGTAATGGACTTAACTATACAATGAAAAACAAAGTAGATCTTAAAACAGAATTCATTAAAATATCGTTAGTAATAATAGTAGATTGGGGTGGCCAGGTGGCGCAGGGAGCAGAGCACCGGCCCTGGAGTCAGGAGGACCCGAGTTCAAACCCAGCCTCAGACACTTAACACAAAACTAGCCACGTGACCTTGGGCACTTAACCCCAATTGCCCTCCAAAAAGCAAAAAATAATAATAGTAGATAGATATTATAGGTGGCATGTAATACAGCATTTTAAGGTTTGTAAGGTACTTTATACATGTTGTCTTATTTGAATCAACAACTTAGGCAGGTAGGTACTTGTTATTACCCCCATTTCATATGGAAGGAAACTGAGGTAGAAAGGAATTGACCTCTGTGACTTGCCCAGGGTCACACAGTTAGTGTCTAAAGCCAAATCTCAACTCAGGTTTTCCTCAGTCCAGGTCCAGTGCCACCTTGAAACACAGAGAGTCAAATAAACTTAAAATGAGGGCTTCAGCTGCTCTGAAAAAAGTAGGAGTAGAGATCATGATTTCAGTTAAAGTTGCAGTGAAGATAGATAAGAGAGAAATAGGAAAATTATATTATGCTAAAAGACATTGTGGATAATATCAGTACTTAACGTATGTACCTAATAACATTTAAATATTTAAAAGAAAAGTAAATCAAATTAGAATGAGGAATAGTAGAACTGTAATACTGGGGGGGAGACCTTAATTTATCCCCTTTCAGATGTAGACAACTCTTCTCAAAGAGAAACAAGAAAGAAGTTAAGGACCTGAATAGAACTGTAGTAAAAATTAGAGGTAACTGATGTCTGGTAGTAACAAACTGAAATAGGAAGGACACATATTGAGGGCTTAATGAATGCTTTTTCATTCATTCAAGCTTGGAAAGGACGTGCTTAAAAATGACAAAGTAAGTGTCTAAATTATTTTCATATCTTGAGAGTGCTGGGGCACTTAACATGGGTAACCTGGCAGCTCTTGAGCACTTAATAAATCATTGTTGATTGATCGATTCTCAGTATTCTGTCTAGAAGTGCAGATTTCAGTCATTCTGCTCCTTATTTTAGATCTCTCTTGTCCACGTCCTTCCATGAGTCCTTCACAGGGTATCCATTCAGTGGAATCCCTCCTGTTTCTTGACAAAAAAGAGGGCACTAAGTGAGCTGTCCATCTGTTGTGCCTTGTCTTTATCCTAATAGGTCCACTTCACTTTCTAGCCATATGTCTTTTTGTTGATCTTGTCTGAGCCACTTTGTCCCAGTACATTGTTGGTAACATGATGTTGTTCATTTGTGCTGATCATATGAGACAGTGTTTCTTTAAAGTGACCCACAATTTTGATTTTTTTTAGTTTGTGAAATTCCATTATGCTTAGCCATTTAACATCTTTGAAAGAGTAAGTCAATAGATCTGTGATCTCATTAATATGGATACTTTATCCAGTGATGCAAATTGTAACCCATCCATACCTGCCCATCCTGTGGAACTGTTTCCATGTCATATCATACTACTCCCTAGGGGAGCCATGCTGGAGGTTTTCTAGACCTTGTTCATATTGTGTGTGATACTAGTGTAGAATGCAGGCCATCTGTTAAACCTCACTCTTGTGATGGGACTAATCTCTCTCTTATTTCCAAGCACAGATTCCTTTACTCTCCTGCACATTTCCACTTTTGTAGTGTGTTGAATGAATATTGTTAATACAAGTGATAATACATGAACTCATTCTCATCTTCAGGTGCATCATGCAAATATATGTACTCAAGCCTCACTTCTTCAAAATGCTGATGTTGTTATAATGAACAATGTCTTTGAATATTTTCTTGACAGATCAGAACAGGCCAGGTATGTTATATATTTAAAAAATCAGTTTGTTCTCACAGGTTACGAAATATCTACATTCTCTCTTTTTCTTGGCCCGTTATTTTTTTTTAAAGATAGCTTGAATTGTGAATGTCTATATCAATAGAATAATGTGTTATGTAAAAACATACTTTACCTATATGCAACTTTTAATATGTTACATTTAAAATACACTAAATTAAGTGTAGTATTTGAAAGAGATAATGTGGTTTAGTGATATGAGTATATTATAATTGTGATTTCTAAGAATGGGCTGATTTCCTAGTGTGTTCTCACCCTCACCTTTCTACGTCTGTCTTCTCCAAGATATGTGTGTGTGTGTGTGTGTGTGTGTGTGTGTGTGTGTGTGTGTGTGTGTGTGTGTGTAGGTATATATGTGTGTGTAGATAGATAGATAGATAGATAGATAGATAGATAGATATAAAAATAACTTTGTCAGATCCATAACAATACAAGTCATTCCCTAGTTGATAAATGGTCAAAGCATATGAACAGGCAGTTTTCTGATGAAGAAATCAAAACAATTTATATTCATATGAAAAAATGCTTTAAATCTTTATTGATTAGTGAAATGAAAATTAAAACAACTTTGTGATATTTTATATCTGTCTGATTGGCTAAAATGGTTGAAGAGGAAAACATCAAATGTTAGAGGAAATGTAGAAAAATTGGGACACTAATTGACTGTTGGCGTAACTGTGAACTGATCCAGCCATTTTGGAGAGCAATCTGGAATTATGCCCAAGGAGTTATTAAACTGCCTATGCCCTTTGACCCAGCAATACCACTACTAAGTCTCTTTCCAAAGATGATTAGGGAAAAAGGAAAAGAACCTTCATGTTCTAAATTATTTATAACAGTTCTTTGTGGTAGCAAACAACTGGAAATTGTAGGCATGCCCATCAATTGGGGAATGACTGAACAAGTTGTGGTGTATGATCAGGTTAGATTACCACTATGTTGTAGAAAGTGATGAGCTCAGTGATCTTAGAAAAACGTGGATAGACTTGCATGAAATAATAGCGAGTGGGATGAGCAGAGCCAAGAGAATGTTGTATAAAATAACGGCAATATGGTTTTAAGAATAACTTTGAACAAATAAGGCTTTTTGACTATAATAAATACCCAGATTAACTACAGAGGACCTAACAGGGAAGATGCTATCCGCATCCAAAGAAAAGACTGATAACAGAAGTATGTATAGAATGATTTTACAAATGTCCACATTTGGATCTAATGTTAGCTATCTCTAAGAGGGGGAGAGGGAAGAAAGAAGGGGGAAAAAGTAATGTGATAACTTTATATATTTAAAAGGAATAGCAAGTTGTACATAATAGATTTGCAGCTCATATGCAAAAAAATGGAAATCATAGTATTACTGTTCTGTCTCAGAAAGACAAAAATGAGCTACATGTAGCTGGAGTTGGCTAGCTGAGAAATTGGAACAATTTTTTTTTCTCTTAAAGCAGTCAGATGCAATCACAGTGGTACCTTTAACTTTGTTCTGAGGTTTCTAAAGACTTCAAGAACTAAATGGAAGGAGCTCTTTAGTCACTTGTCCCCTGATTTTATACTTAAGGTACTGTGCTCTTAACTGTTTATTGCACTGACTGGTGTTTTGGGTCGTTAAGTTCTTCCCACACAAATTGACCTTCATTTCTCTATAGAGAGTATATATGTGTGTATAGAGCTAAGTTAAGGCTGTTATTATCTATAACACCACTGAAAATTTTTAACAGTTTTTAAATAAGTGGTTTTAATTTGAATAATTTAATGATTTATACATAACATAATAATATGTAAATATATTTATAATTTGCACATACTTTGGTAATAATTTTGTTTTTTCATTATTTTAAACACTTTTTTAAAAAGGAAAGCACTCAATGGCTAGGCAAAGATGGGAAAGAAGTCTTTTAATCACATACTAAAAAGTGTACCAAGTTAGAAAGGTTTAGTCATTGAATTTTCAGGAATGATTTATAAAATATGAAGTATGATTAAGTCTTTGCCTTTTTAAACTTAACGACCAACATCATTCCTTAAGAGTAGGAAATTATAAGGTTCACGTTGTAGTGGAAATTGAAAAGAATCAAGAGTTCTTAGAAGACTGACTTTAAATCTTGAATCAATGTGGATGAAATTTATAAGGAATATAGCTGTGTCAGTAAAGATGTCTGGATCATTTTTTAAATTTCTGTGTCATTGTGATTGTAGAAAGTGAAAAAGTGTACATGACATAACACAGATCATCTGGGCTCTCACCGCAGGAAGGCATTCCTTTCATACTCTCCTAATCAGTTTATTTCCCCACGTAGCACAGTAGCTTTTCTAAGCTTTTCCATCCCTTTTGAAGCCTCCCATGGCCCCTCCTCTTAGCTACATCCCTCACCTCATACTTCAATTAAAATTAAGACTGTAAGCCAGGGTATTCTTTTCCCTTTCTCATCTTATGTCACTCAGACTTCTCCTACTTTCTCCTCCTTCATTCCTGTCTCAGACGAAGAGATGGCCTTTCTTGCCAACACAAAATGTACTGTCATTATGTTCTAACTCTCATTCTCCAACAGACTGCCTCTTTTATCAAATCCACACTCTAATACTCAGTTTTTTTCTCTCAATTTACTTCTTCCTTTCTGTCTACAAAAATATCCATGTTTCTCCCCCCACCCTTTAAAAAACCCTCCCTCAGTCCTATCATCCCTGCTATCCCTTATTCTGGATCTCTCTTTCCTTTGTAGTTAAACCTTCTTGAGAAAGCCACACCTGTGGGGCCTCAGATGCCTCTCACTGGTTTCTAAGTCTTCAGCAGTCTGGCTTCTGACCTTATAATTCAACTGATCCTGCTTTCTTTTTTTTTTTCCCTTTATTTCACTTTATTCAAATCTTCACATTTGTTCAAGTCATTGGTCAAAATTAATTTTAGAGGACAGCAAAAAAGTAATAGATTGCAGCGCCACTACAGGTCTGAGGGGTTTTGATTCTTGAAGGTCTTTTCAGATCCTCACCTGAAAAGTTAGCCGAATATCTTTTCCTTTTTCTTTCGGCATATGGCTAATGCAGAAATATTTTTGCATGAGAAAAATAAAGTTTTGACATTATAGCACAAAAAAAAGTTAGTTGAATGTTTGTGAGCTTAATGGTAACTGAAACTAGTTCTTTTTTTGCTTTTTGGAGGGCAATTGGGGTTAAAAGTGACTTGCCCAAAGTCACACAGCTAGTAAGTGTGTCAAGTGTCTGAGGCCAGATTTGAACTCAAGTCCTCCTACCTCCAGGGCCAATGCTGTATTCACTGCGCCACCTAGCCACCCCCTGAAACGGATTCTTTAATGAAAGCTGATCAGGTGATCCTCATCTAGCTCAAAGATTGCTTATGATCACAGTTAAGGCACAAAGCCAAACAAAGTTGGCATTAAGCTTGAACATTTACAGCCCAGGGATTCTAAACCTGGGATCCACAGATTTCTGGGAGTCTCAGCTTAAACTGCATGGGGTTATGTCCTTATTTTCACTAATTTCTAACTGAAATTTGCCATTTCCTGAAATTATTTAAATATTCTGAGAAAGGGTCCATAGGCTTCCAGAATGCCAGGGATGTCAATGAATTCAGTCAGTTAGCTTTGCAAAAAGAACAGCTTCCAAAGTAGAATAACCACACATCTTATAAAGGTCCTAAGCCCAGCACAAAACTATTGCAATTGGGAGAACTCAAAGCATGTTCTACTATGGATAGGTTAACATTGTTTTTATTTATTCACAACACCAATGCTTCATTTTTATAGATAAGGATAATAGAACTTTTTAACTTTGCAAAGTTAAGTCTAGAGATCAAACCTTTCCCTAGCTTCATAGTTCTTTGAAGTTTGTATATACTTCTACCAAACCCTCATTGGTAAAAAGCAGTAAAATTAGTCTCCAAATTATAACCTACTAAATTCGGGCCTCAAAGGAAATTTTTTTTATACAAGGAAAAGGCAATAGTCAGTAATGTCAGCTTATGTTACTATGAGGAGCCCTCTCAGGGCCTAGTGACAATATGCTACCAGAGTGGTGGCAAATGACCTTCCTTTTGGGCTGGTGGCAGAGCTTCAGTCTTAGGACCATCAAGTGGAATTTCCTCCTTCAGTTGCTGAACCTCACAATCCCAACTTTCCAAGCTCAGTTTCTTCCATTTCTCTCTCTTGGCAAAGTAATTGGGGTACATTGCCTTCTCAGAGGTGCCAGTAGTCTAAGCACCACTCGGGAACCTTGTAACACTCATATCTTTCAAAGATATGACTCCAGGGGAATCAGGGAAGATATATGGCTGTGGATGCTGGCAAGCCCAAAATTCTTCCTCACCCTTCAGGGCAGTTTAGTGGCCTTTAACCTATCTTTTTCATTCTTATGTTCTTCAAACCGAGCTCTCAGCAAACAAGCTCTGAACCGATAAGCATCCCTGTGAACTATCCAGGACTCGAGGTGGCAAAGCACCCGCTTGTAGAGCCGCAGCACCTTCTGCTGCCGGGTCAGAAACCATCTCGCACTGCTTCACTTTCAGCCCAGCCCCTGATACTGCTTTCTACAAAGTCACCAGTAATCTTTTGATTACCAGATCTTTTTTTTTGTTGTTGTGGCTTTTTAGAGGGGGGAAGGCAGGGCAGTTGGAGTTAAGTGACTTGCCCAAGGTCACATGTCTAGTAAGTGTTAAGTGTCTGAGGCCAGATTTGAACTCAGATTCTCTCCTCTCTATAGGTTTTGTGACAACATTCTCTTGATTTTCCTACCTGTCTAATGTGTCCTTCTGTCTCCTTTATTAGATCTTCCAGTTTACTCCCATCAACTATGGATGTCTGTTGGGGTATCAGGTATGTTCAGGGAACACTGGTACCTCTGGTGAGAGAGCTGCTGCATCCTTTTCAGGGCTGCTTTTCACCTTTGGTGTCCCCCCGAGTCACCTGACTCTTATCTGTGACTCCAAGCAGCTGTAGCATGCACAGCAACTGCCCCCTGGTACACTGTTTTGGCAGATGGGCTAAATCAGGTTGAAGGTAATCAAGGGGTCTCAATCCTGTTGGTGAATTAGGAGGATGTCTACTCCAAGCCTATGAAGACTTACCCATTGGAATGGGTGGATGAGAACAATTCCAGCAGCCATGAAGGAGGCTTAGTGCTATGGAATGCTTAGAGTTAGACATCGAAGATGCCAAGATGATCTACTGCATCCCGAACCATTGCCAGTCATCTTGACTTTTGTCTTGCCACTGGTCTTTGATGACTCTGGAAAAGAGAGTGAGACTGATGACTTTGCACAGCTCTACCTCACTTAAATCTAATGTGTGTCAAAAGATATCACCCATGCCATGTTACCATTTTTTACATCCTCAAAGCCCTGTAGTGACAGGCAAATGTCAAAAGCAGCTGGTGACGATACACTGGGAGCTGTAGTCACAGCCCTGCACATAGGTGGCCCAAGCTATAGGGTCCTCATCTCAGTGAAGCAGCAGTGGGATTTGGCAGCTCTTTGGGTATCTGAGCAACCTTTTTGAAGGACTGCACCGCTAACCTCTTGGCATGAGGAAGGGGCTAGAAAAGCCTCCTTGGCTCCTCTTCACCCTCACCGGCAGCAGCAGCTTCTGTATCCATGGAATTTACTCCAAGAAGATCTGTCTCAGTTACCAGTTCTCATTTTTCTTCTCAGTTCTCAGTCCAGCAGTAGCAGCCCAGCCTCCAGATGCTGCTGAGAGAAATTCTCTTGTTCTCCAGTGGCAGTAGCTTCTGCCTCCAGATCCTTGTACCAAGAAATTCTGACTCTCCCTCTCTGGGGCTTTTCCTTATAAACAGTATTGCTCCTCCCTGTTCAGCCCCTTCCTGTTACATCAGCAACAGGAGACAGGAGTTCATACCTTCTGTTTCTTTAACAGAGGCTTAATGTTAACTAGGTGCTAAGTACCTCTTAGTTTAGCAATACAGATGGAACTTCAAATCTCATTCCTGTTACACATGCTCGCCAGGGTTCTCGGTAATGAATGATTCTCTCAAGCTTTCCCAGTCACCAATGGAGTGAACAAAGCTGTATGTTTGCTCCCAGGCTTTCTGGCAGGATGTTTTCAGTGGTGCTGTGAAGCGCCTTCAGTGAGGATGAATATGGCATCAGGGTCAGCTGCACTGATGGAAAATTCTTCAGCTTGAAAAGGCTACAAGCCAAGACCAAAACAAACAGCCTCTCGCATGTTGGTGCATGATTTTTTTGTTTGTAGATGGTTATGCACTCGATGCAGCCTCTGAAGATGAGATACAACAGAGTATGGATTGTTTCTTTGCTGCTTATGCTAATTTTGACTTAACAACTCCAAGAAAACCCACGTACTCCATCAGCCAGCATCACACCACCCATAAGTAGAAGCCTTGGTTACAGTAAAGGGAAAAGTGTTGAATGCTGTGGATAAGTTTGCTAAGCTTGGCAGTATACTTTCCAGGGATGTACACTTTGATAATGTGGTTGACATATGCATTGCCAGAGCTAACTCGCTGTTTGGGAGGCTCTGAAGGAAAGTGAGGGAGAGAAGAAGTATTAGACTGATTCCCATACTGAAAGTCATTTGTCCTGACCTTGTAGTTTTATGCCTGTGAAACCTGGACAGTCTGTCAGCCCCATGCCAGGAAACTGAGTTGTTTCCATTTGAATTGGTTTAGGAAGATTCTGAAGATCACCTGGCAGAATAAGATACCAGACACTGAGGTCCTTTCTCAAACTAAACTGCCAAGCATTCAAACTGTACAGAGAGTGCAACTATGATGGGCTAGTCACATGGTCAAATGCCCAGTGTATGCTTGACTAAAAGACTTTTATGGAGAACTTATACAGGGCAGGCACTTACATGGTGGTCAGAAGTAGTGACACAAGGATACTCTCACAGTCTCTCTTAACTTTGGGATTGATTGTGTGACAGGGTCTCACTGGCATAGGACTGAGCAGCATGTCATGCCCTCATCAGAGAAGGGGCTGTGCTGTATGAACAAAGTAGGACTGAAGTAGTTCAAGAGAAATACAAGATGCACAAATTTAGAGAATCCATACCAGACATTGTGCCCAGCTGTGGTAGAGCATTCTAAGCTCATATTGGTCTGATCAGCCACAGGCAGACGCTCTAACTGGACTCTAACATAGTGGTCATTTTGATCCTCTTCAAGAGCAAAGGACAGCAACACGGGTGTCTGCTAAAGCTCTGTCTGGGCCTTCTGTTCTTTTCCCTCGGTACAATTTCTCTTGGGGATCTGATCAGCTCCCATGGAATCATCATTCCTGTTCAAATGATTCTCAGACTGTATCTATCCATCCCACTCTGTCCATCTTTTCTGATCTCCCTGTACTTTTTCTGAAGTACAGGTCCAACCATGTCATCTCTTTACTCAGTAAACTCCAGTAGCTCCCTGTTACTTCCAAGACCAAATAGAAAATCCATTTGGGCATTTTCTCCACTTTGTATGAGTTTATACAGCTTGTCATGTTTCTGGGTTCTTCATAATTCATTATGTCTTATGACACAATAATAGACCATAACATTCCTAATTTGTTCACATGTTCTCCATTCAGTGGCCAACAGTTTGGTTTTATAACTTTGGGTTACCACAGTAAGTGCTGTTCTTATCTAAGCTTTATTTTCCATCTGAGGATATGGATTCCTGTGGAGGTGAAGGAACTTGACCAGAGACATATCCATAATGTCAAAGATTGGACCAGAATCAAATTCTCTATGGTTTTCTTTCCACTAGATATCATTACTGCTGCCATTCTGTAAGCTGCCTTGAAAGATCTTGTTACTGCATCTCCTTAAGAACCTGTATTGCAGCTATGAAGGTATTTACACACTAGTATTTAGACATTCAGCCTTTTTCTAACATTTTTTCTGCTGTCAACTTGATATGTGAATTAGAATGGTCAAGTAATTACACGTCTGTTCTTGGCTCATCCCTGGCTACTTGTTACTAGGAATCAGGCAGGGATGGGACATAATTGATGTTTAAACAGTACCTAATAGGGACTTAGTAGTAATCCTGCTGATGTTTAAAATAGTATCTAAATGCTAAACAAATAGTATAGTTTACTCTCTTCTGCCATACATTTAAAGATGTCCCAAATCACTGACTTCCTCGTTGTCATGTTGTAACCCCCCCCCCAAAAAAATTCTTATTACCCTGCTAGACTTTGTGCTTCTAAAGAGCAGGAATAGAGGCATATCTAGACTTCTTTTTCACGTACTACCTAACATCGTGAGCTAATTGTCAGAGAAGGATCATAATGAAGACTTGTTGAATGAATGAATTTTTTTAAAACCATATTAGGAAGAAAGGGGAGATCAAAGAAGAGATAGAACATTTGTTTGTGGTAGATAGTGATGGTGACTGACAACAGAGGGAAGGCAATACTTCACAAGTCTTGTTTTGCTTTTATATTCTCTGCCAAGGAGCATGACCTTTACATTAGTTATCATAGAAAAGATAACTAAGGATATAGTAGAAGAGTATTTAGTTGACCTTAATAAATTTAAGTCACGTAGACCAAATGGAAGTCAGACTTGGATATGTAAGGAATAGGCAGGTGTGATTTCTGTGCACTTCACAATAATACTTTAAAAAATTTTTTCTTTTTTCAAGTAACATAAATTTTTTTATTAATCTATCCTTCCCACTGCTACCCACCCTCAGTTAGCAATTTTTAAAAAATTGCCAAATCTCTTAATATATATCTACATAATCTGGCAAAACAAATTCCCACGTTAGCCAAGTCTGAATACTGTGTTTCTTTCTGTGTTTTAAGCTCATCATTTCTGCTTCAGGAAGTCAGCAGCAGGTTTCATCCTCATTCTTTTGGTCGCATGTTTATCATCATATTGATTAATTCTAAATTCTTTCAAAGTTATTTTTCTCCATAATGTTTATGTTACATGAATAATTCTATTTCTATTCACATCAGTTCATATAGATCTAACTAGTTTCCTCTGAAATTGTCCATTTCTGAATACTATTTTTCTATAAGAAGTGATGAGCAGGAGGCTCTCAGAAAACTTACATAAACTGATGCAAAGGGAAATGAACAGAACTAGGGGGAACATTGTAAATGGTAACAGCAATATTGTACAATGATAAACCATGAATGATTTAGCTATTCTTAGCAGTACAATGATCCAAGGTAATTCTGAAGGACTTATGATGATGAAAAATGCTGTCCATCTCCAGAGAAAGAACTGATGGAATCTGAATGCATATTGAAAGATATTTTTTTCTTATCTTTATTGGATTCTTATTTTTAAGGGAGGGGAAATCTGTGTTTTCTTTCACAATATGACTAATGTAGAAGAAGTATTTTGCATGACTGCACATGTATAACCTATATCAATCAAATAGTTTGCCTTAATGGGGGTGGAAGGAAAGGAAGATAATTTGGAACTCGAAATTAAAAAAAAACCAAATGTTAAAGATTGTTTTTGCATGTAATTGAGGGGAAAATAAAATATTAAATCTTTTTATAAAAAATTAAATTGGCTGTTTCATGATGACATTCATATCTCACACATACATACACACACAGTGTTCCAAAATCATACTAACGGTTTTAAGCTTTGGAACACTCTATAGTGGAATGGGAAAATAGAGTTGTGCGTGAAGTCACAAATTTCTGTTAAGTATAGCTTGCTTTTCTTTTAAAATACATAATAAATTCAGCATACAACTATAAGAGCTGTCCTAAATGTCTGTGATACTCTCCAGCTTTATATTCTTTTTTGTGCATTAAAAAAAATACTCCAGTGACACTCCTTTCCTTTTTTTCCCTTTGGGATTTTTTGGCAGGGGGGAGAGGTGAGGGAGAGATGGAGAGACAACCCTATTCCTCTCTCCCCATTGGGAGAAAAAAAAGAATAAAACATATGCATAATCAGCCAAAACAAATTCCCCCATTGGCTGTGTCCAACAATGTATGTGTAGAATCTATCAACACTCTGTCAGGAGGTGTGTGTCATGCTTCATTGTTGCTCTCCTGGAATTATGCTTAATTATTACCTTGATCAGAATTCTTAAGACTTTCAAAGTTGTTCTTTACATTATTGCTGTATAACTTGATCTCCTGCTCACTTCACTAGCATCACTTCATTTAAGTTTTCTCGGGTTTCTATAAAATAACCCCTTTCTTAATTTCTTAAAAGAAATATTCTGTTACATTTGTGTTCTGTAATTTATTGAGCCTTTCTTCACTTGACAGGTACTCCCTTACTTTCTGGTTCTTTGCTATAACAAGATGAGTGCTATAGATGTTTTTTTACATATGGATCCTTTTTCTCTTTCTTTGCTCTTTTTTGGCTTTTAACCTGGTAGCACGATAGCCGAGTTAAAAAGAATGTAGAGTTTAGAATTTTGGAGGATAGTGCTAAATTGCTTTCCAGAATGGCTGAACCAGTTCACAAATCCTCCAGTTAATGTGCTTGTTTTCCCATAGTGCCTCCAACATTTGCCATTGTTATCTTTGACAGTTTGGTGGGTAGCAAATAGAATCTCAGAGGTTTCTTTAGATTACATTTCTCTATTTGTTAATGATCTAGAGCATTTTTTCATATTTGTTGGTATTTTGAATTTCTTCTTTTGAAAATTTCTGTTCATATCCTTTGACCAGTTATTAGGGAAATGCTTTTGTTCTTATACATTTGAATCAATTTCTCTTCCTTTCATTTCTATTTTTTCTTTTTTTGGGGGGGGGAGGGCAGTTGGGGTTAAATGACTTGCCCAAGCTCACATGGCTAGTTTTTGGTTAAGTGTCTGAGGCCGGATTTGAACTCAGGTCCTTCTGACTCCGGGGCCAGAGCTCAATTCACTGTGCCACCTAGCCGCCCCACATTTCTGTTTTTTCAAATGTGTCTATTTGTATGTATACATACACGTATTTATGCAAGTATATGTGCCTTGATCCTTACTCTGAGTCCATCAGCTCTCTATCTGGAGATGGGTAGCTTGTTTCATCATGATTCCTTTGAAAAGTGTGATTGGTTATTGTATTAATTAATTAGAATTACAAAGTTGTTTGTCATTACAGGATGTTATTGTACAAATTACTCTCCCACTTCTGCTCATTTTACTTTGCATCAGTTCATACAAATCTTCCCTAGTTTCTTGGAAACTATCCCCTACATTTCTTACAGCATAATATAATAGTATTACATCACATTGATACACTATAATTTGTTTAGCCTTTCTCAGTTGATAACCACCCAATTTCCAATTCTTTGCCAGCATTAATGGATTTTTATAATTATCTAATAATTATTAGTTTCCCTCTAGGCCCTCTAGATTCTAGATTCTAGAATAGTTATTATAATTAATAATCAATCTATAAATATTTTTGTACATTTGAGTCCTTTCCCCCTTTGATTTCATTGGATTATAGGCCTAATTGTGGTATCACTGGGTCAAAGGGTATATATATTTTAATCACTTTATGGAATTGTTTCAGATTGCTTTCCAAAATGGCAAGCTTAGTTGATAGTTGTACAACAGTGCATTAATGTCCCAACTTTTCCACATCTTCTCCAGCATTTTGTTATTTTATTTTTCTGTCATGTTAGCCAGTTGGGTAGGTGTGAGGTACCTTAGAGTTGTTTTAATTTGCATTTCTCTAATTATGATTTAGAATATTTTTAGGTCAGAGTTGAGCTCTGTTCACCTCTGGGGGTGGGGGAGGGAGATATCTCACCTGATATGTCTTTTATGTCCTGCTGCTTTCGCAGCTCAGTCTGTGGACCGCCAACTTTTCAGTGGTAGCAGTATGGTATGATCTAGGCAGAAGCAGGAGAATAATTTATTCAATAACAACATACCGTAATGATGACAATATTTGGAAGACTTAATACTGATCAGTATAATATCCAACCACAGTTGCAGGGGAGTCTTGATGAAACATGCCATCTACCTTCAGATAGAGAATTGACGGACTCAGAATACAGATTGAAAACTTTTCCTTCTCCCTTTTTTTCGGATAGGGCTAATGCAGAAATTTGTTTTATGTGACCTGTTTTCTCACTTTACCTCCATTTCCCTTTTCTTGTTAACTTTGCCAGTCTCATGAGTGTGAGATGGTACCTCAGAGTTATTTCCCTTTCAGCTTCTCTAGTTATCAGTGATTTAGATTATTTTTTTATGTGATCGAAATGTAGCTTGGATATCTTTCTCTGAAAACTGCATATTCATATCCTTTGACCATTTATCCATTGAGGAATGTCTTATTATAAATTTGACTCAGTTCCCTTTATAATCTTAGAAATGAGGCCATAATCAGAAAAACTTGCTGATCAGAAAAAAAACAAAGATTTTTTTTCCCCCCATTCACCTACTTCTTTTCTATTTTTATTTATTTAATTTTGTTTGTGCAAAAACTTTTTAATTTTATATAATCAAAAGCATCCATTTTACCCCTACTAACCTATCTAGTGCTTGTTTTGTCAAATATTCTTCCACTAGCCATGAATCTGACTGGTAATTTCTTCTGTGCTCCTGTAATTCATGATATCATCCTTTATGTCTAAATTATGTAGCCATTTGGGGTTTATCCTACTGTATGGTATGAAATGTTGAACTGCACCTCATCTCTGCCAGGCTGCTTTCTTGGTTTTTTTAGTTGCATGCCACATTGGTTGATCTGCTTTTTCTGTCTTTTATTAATGAAAGAGTTTAAGAAAGGAAATCTCTTTTAAGTGCTCCTTCAATTCCATCCCACACAAATTTTGGTATGTTACCCAATTATTGTCATCATCTTTAAAGAAATCATTGTTTCTATGATTGCTTCTTTAAACTATCCATTCTTTTTTTTCTCTTTTATATTTTATTTTATTTATTTTAGTTTACATCATTCATTTTCACGAGATTTTGAGTTACAAATTTTCTCCCCATCTTTCCCCTACGCCCCCTCAAAACAGCCATCCCCTTGTATAACCTCTCCCCCAATCTACTCTCTCCTATGTCCTCCCCCCATCACTCCTCTAACTTTCCGATAGGGCAGGATGGATCTCCCCTCCACAGTGCCTGTGGATCCCAATAAACTATCCATTCTTTAAGACTAAATTTAATTTCTAATTTAACTTTTATTCTTTGCTCAAAGGCCCTTCATTGAATGTAAATTTTATTGCATTGTGGTCCATAAAGAATGTGATAAATATTTCTGCTTTTCTTCATTTGCTTATGAAGTTTTTATGCCATAGTACATGATCACTTTTTTCTGAAGGTGCTGTGCACAGCTAAGAAATAGGCATGCCCATGTTGTTCCCATTGAATATTCTCTTGAAGTTTGTTATATCTAATTTTTCTAATATCTTCTTTTCATCCTTCATTTCTTTTTTGTTTGTTGGTTAGATTTGCCTGGAAGGGTAAATTGAGGTCTCCCATGGTCTTAGTTTTACTCTCTTTTTCTCCTTGTAATTAATTTAAACTTTTCCTTTGAGAATTTAAATGTTATGTCACTCACTACATATATGTTTAATAATGATTTTAATTCATTATCTACGGTAAATTTTGCAAGTTTCCCAGTTTATCTGTCTTAATTAGATCTACTTTTGCTATTGCTTTTTCTGAGATCCTGACTGCCACTCTTAACCTTTTTTACTAAAATTGTGTTAAAGGGTATAAAAATCTATATGGGGTATTCAAGGAGACTTGCACATCAGGTGTGAGGGCTTGCTGAGCCCTTTTCAGGTTGCTCAGTTATCTTTGGCATCTACCTGGAATTCAACTCTCACCGGTGGTTCCAAGAAGGTGTAGCATGCACAGCAGCCACAGCCTGGTAAACTGTTTTGGCAGATGAACTAGACCAAGTTTAGAGTAACTGATAGACTTTGAATCCATCAGTGAACTAATTGGAGTATCTACCCCAAGCATGTGAAGACTTCCACCAACAGAATGGGCAAATGAGAGCAGTTTGTTCCAGCAGCCATGGAGGCCGCTGAAGTAGGCAGGCACTTAGAACTTTGTCAGATATCAACAGTGTCAAGGTCATCTGCTGCATGCTAGATCATCACCAGTCCTTTTGACTTTTGTCCTGCTACCGGACTTCAGTCATTCTAGAAGAGATAGTGAGGCCGGCGACTTTGTGCAGCTCTGCCTCACCTGAATCCAATTCACAAACAAGTCAAGACATCATCTGGGATGTCACTGGTCCTTTTCAAGAACAAAAGACAAATAACTAAAACTCAAGTGAATTAGATTCTGCTCCTTCTCCATTTTTAAAAATTCTGCATATATTTGCTTCAAGTCTATTTTCACTTTGGTTTGGTGGGTGAGTTTACCCCATCCATGTTTGTTGTCATGGTTATTAGCTGTGTGTTTCCCCCTATCATTCCACTATACTTATCTTTTTTGTTTCCCATTCTCTCTTTAAGAGTTTGTTTTGCTTCCAACTAATTCCTTCCTTAATCTACTCTCCCTCTAATTCCCTTCTCCCCTTTTATTCAGCTTCTTTTATTTCCTGTTTGGGTGAAATGTATTTCTTTAGCCAAACTATGTTTATATATGTGTTTTTTCGGCCAGTTTAGATGAGAGTGAATTTCAGTTGCCTCTCACCCTCTTCCCACTTCACCGTTTTGTAGATTTCTACTTGGGCACCACAATTATATGAGAAACTTTTTTTTTCAGAATTATTTATTTATTTTTAGTTTTCAACATTCACTTCTACAAGATTTTGAGTTACAAATTTTTTGTCCTGTCTTTCCACTACCTCCCACCCCAAAATAGCGAGCCTACTGAATACCCCTTTCCCCAATCTGTTCTCTCTTATATCCTCCCCCATCCCCCACCAAACTTTCTAGTAGGGCAAGATGGATTTCTATATCCCAGTGCCTGTATGTCTTATTTCCCAGTTTTTTTACATTTTTTTGAAACTTTGACTTCCAGAATCTTTCCCTTCTTCCCTCCTCACCCACCCCCACTGGGAAGACAAGCAGTTCAACACAGGTTGTACATGTGTAGTTAAGCAAAACATTTCCATAGTAGTTTTTTTTTAGTGTTTTTTTTCAGGAGATGACCAGTGGAATCTTTTTTATTTTCATTTTGCCCTCTGGTTCTAAGTGATCTGTACAGTTTCTTTTTAAGATCTTGTTTTGGTCATGATGTTCTGATAATCCAGTGACTAAGAATTACTTCTTCTTGGTCTGTTTTCCAAGTCAGATGTTTCTGCTATGAGATACTTGATGTTTTCTTCTACTTTTTTTTTTTCATTTTTGCCTTTTAGTGTTTCCTGTTGTCTTGTGGAATCATAATAGTTTTTTATACTGGAATTCTTTTTTTGTTTGCTTCTAGTTCCTGACTCTGCTTTTGATGTGAACTTCTGTAGGCGAGTTCTTGGGCTGGTTCTGTACTGCTTTCTTGTCTGTGTTAGGCCAGGTACTTGGACAGCTTGGGCTGGGGAATCTGATCACTGCCCCCCGGTCTGGTTCTAAGCAACAATGGATTGTCATTGGACTCAGCCACTGCCAGCTAGCTGAGAAGCTCTGCTGGTTCAGAGTGAAGACTGCCTTTGCTTTTGTTCTGCCCTGGTTATTCCTCTGCAGCGTCATACTGGGCTTGAGGGTTAGACTTGATATTCTGTGAGCCTCACTGTACTACCTGTATTTAAACTTATTCTCCTCTCAGTATACAGCCTAGGGCCCAAGACTACCAGGGGGTAGGGGCAAGAGGGTATAGATCCCTTCTTGAGTCCTCCCTGGATTTGTTACTTGGAACTAGGTAGTGATAAACAAATCTGCAAGTTCCCACCTGTTCCCCTTGTGGTCCATAGTATGGTTCTGAGTCTGGGTCCTCCTCTTAGCCCACTTCACGGCCCCTTCCTGGGCACTGGTGCCCCACATCTGGCATGCTCTTCATGAGGTCTGGCCCCAGTTTCCACAGAACTCTCTGTCGGACTCCTTATGGCAACCTGTGCTGGAAAAACATGACTTACTGTGACTTTTGGATTTCCCATCATGATTTGGTTTAGTGCATTTTCTAGGTCCATTTGCAGGAGTTTTTGGGAGGAAGAAAAGGTAACTGCTCACTGAGCTACTTACTGCTAGTCAACTCATTTTAGTCTCTCTTTTTTTGTCCCCCAGTCATTGTCTTTTCTGTTGCCTGTCTTTAGCTTTCTGGCTGTTCCCTGTAGCTCCATATAGTGGATTCTGTTACCATTTGCTCATCCTTCCTGTCTAGTTCTTGACTGTCAACTTGATGCTTCTAGAGCAGATTGGGGAGGGATGTCTGAGCTCCACTTGTGTCTTGCTCCCTTCTGCGTTCTCAGCTGGGGACCTGCAGTCTCTCTGTACTCCCAAAGTGATGTGACCCAAAGCAAAGTTTGATAACCGCTTTCTTGATCTCACATTTGCATATTCCTGAGCCAGGTTTGTTTCTGTTGCCTTGTCCGTGGTTGGAAGTTTTAGTAGAATGGTGATGGCCTCAGCCCTTATCAGTCATCTGGAAAGCTCAGTCAGTAAGCATTCATTAAATACTTACTATGTGGCGGGCACCACGCTGTGCATTGGGGATGCAAAAGAGGCAAAAGGCCATCCCTACCTTCAGGTTGCTCAACATCCAATGGGGGAGACAACGTAAGAACAAATACATACAGAGCAAACCTAAAACAGACCATTCACAGAGGTGTGGGGAGGACTTTCTGTGGACGGCAGGGTTTTAGTTGTGACATAAAGGACACCAGGAGTTCCAGTAGTAAACAGAGGAGGGAAGAGCACTGTAGACATGGGGGACAGCCAGAGAAAATGCCCAGAACTGGGAGAGAAAGTGTCTTGTTTGTGGAATGGCCAGCGGGGCCACTGCCACCAGATCATAGAGTACGTGTGTGGGAGTAAAGTGTGAAAAAGAGTGGAAGGGCAGGAGGAGAATGGGTCATGAAGGACTTGGGATGCCAGACACAACATTTTGTATTTGCTCCTGAAGCCTATAGGAAACCACTTTAGTTTATTGAATTTAGGGGCTAGCTGGAGGATAGATTAGACTTGAGGGAGGCAGGCTCACCCCATGCTGTTGCAGTAGTCTAGTTGCAAGGTGATTAAGGCCTGCACTAGATTGGTGGAAGTTTCAGATGAGAGAAAGGGTCACATTCAAGAGATGTTGCAAAGGTGAAATCAGTAGGCATGGGGGGGGGGTGAAAGACAGTGAAGATGACCCCTAGATTTCAAACCTGGGGAACTAGGAGGATGGTGTTGACCTCTACAGCAATAGGGAAAATAGGAAGGAGGGAGGGTTTAGGGTGAAAAACGCTGAGTTCTGGGTGTGTTTGAGTGTAGGATGTCTGCTGGGCATCCAGTTGTTCTGAAAGGCAGGAGATGTGAGATTGGATGTCAGCAGAGAAATCAGGATAGAATACGTGGTTTGAGAATCATCATTAGAGAGACAGTCATTAAATCCATGAGGGCTGAAAAGGTCACCAAAGGGAAGTGGTAGAGTAGTGTTCTCAACCTGTGGGTTATGTTCAGTTGGTAACAATGGAAATACATCCTGCATATCAGATATTTACAGTAGCAAAATGATAGTTATGAAGTTGCAACGAAAAGAATGTTATGGTTGGGGGTCACCACAACATGAGGAGCTGTGTTAAAGGGTCGCGGCATTAGGAAGGTAGAGGGAGAAGAGAAGAGGACTTAGGACAGAGCCCTGAGGGATACCTACAGTTAGAGGCTGTGATCTGGAAGATCCAGCAGAGGAGACAAAGGAGGAGTGGTTAGGTAGATGGGAGGAGAACTAGAGAGAAAGGTGTGTTAAAAACCTAGAGAGAGGAGAGTATCAGGGAGGAGGGAGTGAACCACCGTGTCAGGCTACAGAGAGGTCAAGGAGAATGAGGATTGAGAAAAGACTGTGATAGGATTTGGTAACTTAAGGGATCATTAGTAAGTGTCTGATTTGAGGCTGGATTTGAACCCAGTTCCTCCTGACTCCAGGGCCAGTGCTGTATTCACTGTGCCACCCAGCCACCCCTAGATCATTAGTAACTTTGGAGAGAACAGCATTAATGGAATGATAAGGTCCAAAGCCCAATTGTAAGGGTTAAGGAGAGAGTGAGAGGAGAGAAGTGGAGATACCTGTTAGAGATGGCCTTTATGAAAAGTTAAGCTCCAAAAGTCAGAAAAGCAAAACTCTGGCTTTCAGAGTCCTTCCTGACTTGCTCCCCCTCCACACCTTTCAAGTTTTCGCTGGCTTTCCCCCATTCCGGGAATGTTCTTCCTTGTCTCTGCCTACTTAAAATTCCACCTTCTACCAGAAGCTTTTCCCAAACCCCCTTAATTCTAGTTCCTCTCTCTGTTGATTATTTCCGTTTGTCCTGTACGCAGCATCATTTTTTGCATGTTATTTCCATTAGACTGTGAGCTCTCTGAGAAAAAGGACTATATTTTGCCTCTATTTGTATCCTTAGCACGTAACACAATGTCTGACACTTAGAAGATCCTTTAAAATGCTTATTGACTGTCTCAATAGAAAACAAGCAAGTAATACAACAATAAGGCAAAAATTTATGGGTTTCCTTTTGAAAGAACAAATTTCAGGTCTACAGTGAACTTATAAAGTAGTTTAAGTCTTGATCCCTGTGTTGTCTGTATTTTTACTTTGTGTTGTAATTATGGTTTTCCAATAATCACTAATCTAATGAGCTTTTTATAGAAAAATATATATATATTTTTTACTGTATTTCAGAGCCTGGGAATATATCAGCCATAATGTGAGAAAAAAAGGAACCTTGTTAGTAACAGTCCCGAGTCTTACAGAATCTCTCTCAGATCTACAGGTTTGTCAACATTTTGGTTTTTTAAATCCTAATTGCTCATTTTTTACATAATAATTATTTCACAATTCTATTTACATTTGGTCTGAACATGGTGACACATCAGTATAACCTTGTGGTTAAAGCATTGCCTTGAGGTTGGTATGAATCCCAACCTTAACGTAAACTTCCCCTAGATTTTTAGGCTTTCAGTGATAGAGTTTGAAGTTACAGCAGTAGTGAATGATAAAAAAAATTTAGACTGTCTACAAATCATAATTTGTGTAGAATCACAGAAGGTTCTATTACATTAAAAGCAGATGGACTCTGAATTCTACTTTAAATCTTTCATAAGCCACTTAATTTCTTTCTGCCTCAGTTGCACTATGTGTAAACAACAGAAGGATATTTAACAATAGATTCAAACCACAATAATGATATATTAATGATATATTGTTCAATTAATATTGATGAAGTCCTTTGAGATCCTCAGATGAAAGGCACTCTTGCACCCTAATGCAAAGAACTGTCATCATTATTTGCTTTAGCAATGTCTTCCACCATATATATGCATTTGCCAGTTTTTAAAACCTAATTTTTACATTGAAATGAAAACACTGAAGCCATATTTACTATTGAATTCTTATGTCATTTTGTAATTTATAATCTCCTTGTGCTCTATGGTCCATACGTATTATTTATTCAGAATCATTTTGCAGCAGTGTGGTGTAGGGTAGAGGTGTCAGATTAAAGTAACAAAACCAGAACCAGATTAAAATGTAGTTAGGAAGTTGTTAACAAGACAAATAAAAACACATTATAGATAATGTTCATGCGTGGTTTTCTGAATCACAGTGTGGTCCACAGGGATCTGCTCTGTTTGAGTCTGACACCTCTGGGTATTGGATAGAGCTGACTGATCCTGGGCAAATTACTTCACATCTCAGTGCCTCAGAAAACTCTTTAAGACTAGATTTCAGAGAAGGTCAGGATCTTCAGTGGTAAAGAGAGTTCCTTAATGTGAGCTCCCTATGGAAATGAAATGAAAGGAAAGTGTCAGGTTAAAATAAAAAGTCATTTAGTGGTACTATCACTTAATAAAATCATGACCTCCATTAGAATTCCATAAACCTGTGTGATCATGTAACTCCCCATCCCCCATCCACCAGTTAGAAACTATACACAGTTCTATTTCTTTGCTAGTTAAACAGTTTATTTCAAAAAGAATGTTTTTAGTCCCTACTATATAGAAGGCACTGGGCTATAAAGTGTCAATTATAAGGGCAAAAAAACCCGAAATAATTCCTGTGCTCAAGGAGCTTATATTCTATTAAGGGTATACACTATATATACAAATAAGTAACAAAATGTTTTCAAGTCTGGGAATGCTAACAGCTTGGGAACTTGAGAAAGTCCTCCTAGGGGCAGATGGCTCTTAAACTGTCACACGTCATAGATATTTAAGTCATTCAAATTTAATTTAATGCACTTGGGTTTTTTTTTTTTGTTTTATATTCTAGGTGTTTTTTTCTTTGTTCCGATCTCATGATAGTTCTAAAAAACAGTTATTTTAATTTAAGCTCATTTCTAACAAATACTTAAGGCAAATATATAAGCTCATTCAAGATATTAATGTATGTAAAATCTGATTCTAATTTATAATGTGATCTGTTGTTCTTAATTTCTCTGTTACAAGTTCTTAAAATTCCTAGGAACAAGATTTTTTTTTTACCCTTCATTTTTTTTATTTATACAGCTTTGTCCTTGTGATTTTTTTCAGGTGGCTATACCTCTAAACCAGTGGGTTGAAGAAATACAGTTGAACTATGATGTATATACAGACAAAGACATCGATAGAGAATCACTTGAACAGATTCACTTGTATAAGATCCTTTAGAATTAAGATTGACTTACTGTTTTATTTTTTTAATATGTGACACTTTAATTAAATTATTTATTTGCAGTTTCACTTCCTTTAACTTGATTAAAATATATGCTGTCTCTTTAGCAGCTAATTCTATAGAAGTAACTTTAAAGTTAAAATTTGAGAAAATGACCATTCTAAAGTCAAATTCTACAATTTTGTATCATAGAACATAATTTTGTAACTAGAACATAACAAGATATCCCAAAAGTTTTAGTGCAAGTTAAGTTTATTTAAGCTCCAGTATCCCTTATTAAAGCTTTTAATTGCATTAAGACTGCATTAATGATTGCATTATTTTGAAATACCCTGTATAGTTCCTATTAAATTTTAATTACAAAAACCTTTTTAAACGATGCACCTCATATAGGTAAGTCCCAATCAATGCTATTATGAGCCCTGTGAAATTGTTACCTTCAGATTTTTCAAATTCATACTATATATTTTTTTGGATTAAAGAGTCAGTGACCATATTTCATATAATTATAATTTTAAATAGGATTCAGTCTCACTAATCAGCACCCAGTTTTTATAATGTTTCTTGAACTGGTATTACTATAACATCATTGTGTGAATCATGACACATGAAGTCAAGAAAGAGTTTCAAGAAAGAATTCTGTGGTTTTCAAGGTAAAAAAATAAACCAAAACTAGAACAGTTTATGAAACGTAGGGATATAGTGGAGGCTGGACTTAACGATTTTTAACAGTACCGGGAACTCTTAATGAGGAAACTACCATTAGAGACCAAAATATATTCAGCAACTTATATGTGCCTAGGCCACACAGCTTTCAGTGTCAGGACTTTAAGACCCCCTCTCTACATGATTGCATACTCATAAAGTATTTCATTTGAATTACTTAAAAGGAGTTTAGATAATAAGCAATGTTTTGGGACTTCTGAAGATTACTTCTCAAATGAGAGAGAATCATCTAGTTTCTGAAAATAAAAGCTCAGAGAAAAAAAGGTTAAAATGAGATACAGCATTTAAAAATTAGAACTACATGCTAATTGGCAGTACTTCCTCTTGCTGGGCCCTAAACTATTATTCCAGACAGAAGAGCCTTGGTATGCTATTGTTGGAAAGGATCTAAGAAAGGATCTTATCCACTCTTCTCTCCCCACCAACCCCTCACCTTTTTTTTTTTTATTAATAAGGAAACAGGCCTGGAAAGGGTAAGTAATTTGTCTAAAGTCATATAGTAAATAGCAGAGTCAGAATCTGAACCAAGATCCTCTGATACCAAGTCTGACACTCTCTACTCTACTACACTGTCCCATTAATGACCAAAAATAGGAGTTTGAATAGGAGTCAGAAGAAAGGGCTATCAGTTTTCAGCATGAAAAAAAGAAATTAAGGCTAAGTAGACTGCAGATTTCTTGGAGTGGTGGAAAAAATATTTTGATTAAGAGGTCCAAGGAAGATGATGTGTCCTTGTCTTTGCTATAACTTCTAATTTCTAGGGAAATCTTTTGCCTCTCAAGAACACTAGTGTTTACTTGGCCACCACCATTAAAGCAGTGGTAGTGGGATGAACTCCAGATTTCCAGTCTAGGTAGAACAGTGGCTACAGGCAGCACTAAGACAGGCCAACCAAGAGATGGTCACATTAGAGAAAGTTATTTTACTAGCTTATCTGGTAAGTCATTGTTCTGAAACTACTTACAGTGGACTTAGCTTGTAGAAGCGATGTTTGTACCATTTTTAGAAATCCTCAGATATAGGTGGTATCTAAATGTTGCTATTGTGAGTAAAGTTACTGATAAAAGGCAGACAATCAAAACCTCAGTTCTGTGATGGTAAACGTGCTTTCAAAAAAGAAATCGCAGATCTCTGTTAGTAAAGAGAAATGTTTTCAACAATAGGAGAATAATTGGAATGGTCTAAAATACTAAAAAATATTATGAGTGAGAGTTGTTATAATAATCAAAATTTCATGTAAGTGCTTAACAAAATTTTTGAAGGAGAGAGACCCTGCCATCGTAAATCTGCACATGGCATTACTAAACTTTATTTACGTGTACTTATATTAAGTTGCAGTCAAATTGGTATCATTTAAAAGATCATTTTCTTGATTTAAAAAGAAGGCATGATTTAAGAAAACTAATTCTGATCTCCATCCCCACTAACCCCACTGAATTCCATTCCCATGTTTATGCCTACCTGCTGGACATCTCTTCCTAAATTTCCCACCAGCACTTCAAACTTAGTTAATTAGCATATCCAAAACTGAATTCATCATCTTCCCTCCAAAATTCATTTCTCCTAATTTTCCTGTTTTTAATACCACTATTCTCATTCAAAATCACTTAACACACTTGACTCTACATTCCTTCGTCCTCTACTTTTTTAAATAAATTGATATTGATGTCTTTTATTACATCACTATGATTTCCCCATTATCTCTCTTCCCCTCCCATTGACCTATCCATTAAAAACAATTGTATTTTTAAAGTTAAAAAGAAAAAAAAAGCATAACTCGTCAACACAAAGAAAAGCTGAAAATCTGTGCAATGTACAGTTGTAGGCCTCATATCTGCAAAGGGTTGGGTTTTTCTTTTTGAGCTATGCTTGTTCTTTATCATTTTGCAGCACTCACTTCTTCATTCAACAAGAACCATAGGGAGAAACAGGGATTGCAACAAGAGTCCCTTTGTGAAGGAATATTGCAAAGTGCTTGAAGATATTGCTTCATTCCATTCTATCTCCTAGTGCCTCTTCTTGACAGCTTTCCAGTACAGCTTGGAGAGGCTGCTTATGGACATCATTGTAAATCACATAGAATCACATAGAAAATTTCGTCTCCATGTAAATCAAAGAAGTTCACTACCTTGTTTTCCTTGACAGCCAGATAAACAGTTTGCATGCAGATGATCTATCCTAATAAATACCAACTCTACAGAAATCTAGAACCTCGCAATGATCCTTTTTGTTGTATTGCTTTTAATAAGGTTCCTATGAATGTTTTTCCGTCCAAAAGTGGCTTATTTCTTTCTGTCAAGGATTTATCAAAGCAAATCCATTCTGCCAATTCAGGGAAAGATTAAAGTCTTAACAGCAACTGCAAATGCAAGAAACTCCACAGCCTCTAGCTGTTGTAGCATATGGAATCCATTGAAACAAAACAATTCCTGAGGAATTACCATCCTTTTCCCCCTCAGTTCTTCCTTCTGAGAAAAGCTTTTCTTTTGAGGCAACTCGAGACAGGCATTGATATAACAGGAAAAATAGAAAAGGGATGTAAACAACCTAAGTTGTTTCATACAATTCTTTGCAGCACTTGAAAATGTCACCTGCTTGTTTCTCAGTATAATGAAAATGCAACATGGAATTCCATGTCTGTCTTGATTCTGCTTTAAAGAGGCTTTTTATTTAAAAGAATGTCTTCTTCATTCAACCATAATCATGGGAATTGCAGCAAGAGTCCCGCTGTGAAGGAATATTGCAAGGCATTGCAAGAATGACCTTGTTCATTCCACTCTGTCCAAAATAGGTTCTTCTCCACAGCTTTCCAGTATGGTTTAGATGGGCTGTTTATCGACATCATTGTAAATTACATGGAGTTCAAAGTTGTCTGGATCTCCATGTAAATCAAAACAGTTCAGTACCTTATTTTTCTCTACAACAAGATAAACAATTTATAGTCAAAGGATGTGTCCTAACAAATGAATACGAACTGCACAGTAATCTAGAACCTCTTTCTTTTTTTGAGAGCACTTTTTTGACAATATATCTTGACCACCCTTTTGATTTCTTCCTATGGATATTTTTCTGTCTAATGTGGCTACTTATTTCGGTCAGGTATTTACCAAAGCAAGGCCATTCTGCTTATTTGGGAGAGAGAAAAGCTTTCATTACACCAGCAAATGGAAGAAATTCCAGTTTCAGGCTATTGCAATGCATGGAATCCAGTCAAACAAAACAGGTCCTATGGAATTACCATCCTTTCCATTCTCACTTTTTCCTTGTGAGAAAAGTGTTTTTGTTTGTTTTTTAGGCAACTAGTGATAGACAATGTTAGATCACTCAAAATGGATAAGGGACTTAAAATTTTGTGGATTAGGCTTCATGCCATTCTTGTTCTCCACACAGCTTTCAAATGCCATCTTCCTTTAATGCCAATGCTACATTGAATTCAATATCTTTTACTTAACTCTGCTTTAAACAGCTTTTGAGAATATCTTCTTCATTCAGTGAGAACAATAGGGATTGTATCAAGAGTCCCTTTGTGAAGGAATACTTCAAGACACTGAACACATTGTTCATTCCACCATATCCAATCAAGATCTTGACAGCTTTCCAATGTTGTTTAATTATGCTGGTTATTGACATCAGTGTAAATCACACAGAGTCCAACATTGCCTTGGTCTCAGTGTTGGTCAGAGTAGTTCAGTACCTTACTGTACTCTATAGCTAGATAAATAATTGACATGCAGATGATGTAGCCTAACAAATGAACACAAGCTCCACAGAAATGTAGAACTTCATGCTATTTTTGAGGGTACTTTTCTGACTTCCTAGATCTTGACTATCCTTTTTATTGATTCCTATGGAAGTTTTTCTGTCCAAACGTGGTCATTTCTTTCAGTCAAGGATTCACCAAAGCATATCCATCCTGCTGAGTCAGAGAAAGAGAAAGGTCTTAATTGTACCTGCAAATAGAAGAAACTCCACAGCCTCTAGCTATTGAAATGTATTGAATCCACTGAAACACAACAGGTCCTGAGGAAGTAAGTACCAACTTTTTACCCTCTCAGTTGTGCCTTCTGATAAAAGGGTCCCTTTAAACACAAGAAAAGATAGGTGTTGATTGACCTGTGAAAGTAGAAGAGGGACTGAACAACATAAATTTTGATTCATATTCTGTTCCCCAAAGACCAGTTTAAAATGTCACCTACTTGTTTCTCACAATAATGAAAATGCACCGTATAATTCACTGTCATACTTTATTCTGCTTAATTAGACTTTTCATTTGAAATAATACCTTCATTCAATGAGAACCATGGGGTTGCAGCAAGAGTCCCTTTGTGAAGGGGTGTGTCAAGGCACTGAAGACATAGACATTACTTATTCCACAATGTCCAATAGGGGTCTCTTTGACAGATTCCCAATACTGTTAAAATAGGCTGCCTATTGATATTACATGTTCCCCCCATGTAGATTAAAGAAGTTCAGTATATTGCTTTCCTCTACAGCTAGATAAACAATTTACATGTAGACAATGTATCCTATCAAATGAACACAAACTCCATAGAAATCTAGAATCTCTTGCTGTTTTTGAGGTCACTTCTTTGACTTCCTAGATCCTGATGATCCTTTTTTATTGTATTGATTATAGGGAAGTTCCTGTGGCCGTTTTGCCATCCTAAAGTGGCTATTCCTTTCTGTCAAGGATTTATCAAAGCAAATCCATTCTGCCAAGTCAGGGAAAGAAAAAAGTCTCCACAGCAACTGCAAATGCAAGAAACTCCACAGCCTCCAGCTATTGCAGTGCATGGAATCCAATAAAACAAAACAGTTCCTGAGGAATTATCCTTTTCACTCTCAGTTCTTCCTTCTGAGAAAAGCTTTTTGAGGAACTCAAGATAGGCATTGATAGAACAGGAAAAATAGAAAAGGGATATAAACAACCTAAGTTGTTTCATATCATTCTTTGCAGCACTTGTTGAAAACGTTACCTGCTTTTTTCTCAGTATAATGAAAATGTAACATGGAATTCCATGTCTTACTTGATTCTGCTTTAAAGAGGCTTTTCATTTGAAAGAAAGGCTTCTTCATTCAACCTGAATCATGGGGACTGCAGCAAGAGTCCCATTGTGAAGGAATATTGCAAGGCACTGAAGACATTGTTCATTCCACCCTACCCTTTATGGGCTCTTCTTGACAGTTTTCCAAAAATATTTTAGATATTAATTTCTTTTCTTTGTGTTTCTTATTTCCTATCCCTCCTAACTCTTCTACTTTACTTCTACACCCCCCTCTTATTACTTAACCTATCCCACCTCCAAAGATCCCTTATCCTTTGCCCCACACCCTTTCCCTTTGCTGCTTTGTTTCTTTCTGAATTTAGTAGACTTTTATAGCTTTCCAAATGTTATTTCCTCTTTATCCCATTCCCAATAATCCAGATAGCCTTCTATCCCCCCTTATTCTATTCCCTCACCATCTTATTTCTTTATAAATTTAGAAGACTTTTATTCTCTTCTAAATGTAGATATTGTTCTCTCTTTAACCCAGATCTGATGTGAGTAGTGTTCCCTCTAAAAATTCTTCCCTTACCCTCTCCCTCCTTTCGCAATTTAGAAGACTTTTATACCATATATGTATAATATATGAGTCTCTTGGATCTTGTATGCAAAATTTTTGATTAAGTTCAGGATTTTTTTTGCAACAAAACCCTGAAAATCCGGAAATTCATTGAATATCCATTTTTTTTTCATTCAGGATTATACTTAACTTTGCTAGGCATATTATTTTTGGCCACAATTCCAGTTCTTTTGCTCTTTGATATATTGTGTTTCAATATATCAAATATTTGGTCTTTTAGTGTCACCACTACTAGGGCTTATGTGATTCTAGTTGTGGCTCCACCATATTTGAATTATTTTTTTCTTGTTAATGCATATTTTCTCCTTGAGCTGGGTGTTTTGGAATTTCACTGATATACCTGTAGGTTTTCCTCCTAGGATATCTCTTGGGTGGTGATTGGTGGATCTTTCCTGTTTCTATTTTCCCCTCTTGTTCTAATGCTTCAGGACAATTTTCTTTAATTATGTACCATTGTATCAAGAATCTTTTTTTGATTGTAGCTTTCAGGTAGTCCAGTTGTTCTTACATTTTCTCTTCTTGATTTGTTCTCCAGATGCGTTGTTTTTCTTATGTTTTACATTCTCCTCTATTTTTTAATTCTTTATGTGTTATTTTTATTATTTCTTAGTTTCCTGTAAGTCCGCTTGCGCGATTCTAATTTTCAAGGTGCCATTTTCTTCCTTAAGATGACTTTCTTTTCAGTAATCTTGTTTGTCTTTGATTGTTATTTTAACATTTTTTCTCCCTCAATCTCTATCATTTAATTTTTAAAGTTTTTCTATAATTTCCTTTTGGACAGGTGACCATTTGATGTTATTCTTTGGGGTAGGAAAGGCTTTTTTTTTTTTTTTTGCTTCAGTATCCTCCTCTGAAGATGAACTCCAGTCTTCTCTATTCCCATACTTACTTTCCATAGTTGGGTTCTTTCTCCTTTGCCTGCTCATTATTTTTTTTTTAATAGCAGCTTATTATTATAATCCCCTCTAGTTCTTGGATAAGGTGGATGGTATATCTGGCCTCAGATATTCCTTCAGTTCTTCTCTCTGGCCTGAAACCTAAACCAAGAACATATATACTATGTATTACTCTTCATTTTTCTTCCTTAATTTTCCCTCTTCAATCACATGCTAGGCAGATGAGAGCTTTTCTGAAAACAAATGATAATCCTATAAAAATGGGCAAAGATAATCCTCTGACTTCAGGAGACACTAATAAGATCTGTTACAATTAGAACGAAGGTAATAACTTCTCGTTACACAGAATGACATTTTCTTTATAAAATATTTTCAAGGTCCTTTTATTTAGTTCGTGGACTATTTAGCTTATTACAACTATCACAACTGATTCTTGAGACCACTAGAGGGCAAACTCTACCCATTTCTCTGATATTGATAAACAAATTTTATGCAAGTTTAATCTGGCAATGACCTTCAAAATTTGTGCTTAATTACCCATAGAGATTACAAATAAATTTTGCAGTTTTATGCAGGGCAAGGGCAACAAGGTCCATCTCATGCAGCATACTCTGATTTGTCTTTCCTAGGCCCATGTAGGAGCTTCAGGGACTACTTGTAGCTATGTGGTGAATCATCCATGGAAGGATTTGTTTTTTTGTTAAGACTTTGAAAACCATGAGTAATATCTTGGATCTCCCCTACTCAGTATGAATGACAGGCCAGGGTACTGAATTAAGTTAAGAGAAGAGACAGCTTCTACCTTGGTCCTTCTTCCTTCAGTTTTCCAGGTAGCAAAATCACAGACTTCTAGTAAATGCTAGAGAAGAGCTGGCTTTTCTCCATCCTAGCATCATGGCATACCCACATGGCAGGAAATTTTAACAGTAGTTATATATTACTAAATCCTGTTTTTAAGTTGTTCTCTTAATATTTGCTTTGAGTCTTTTATGTTAAGGATTTCTTTTGAGGGTCACATTCATATCATACAATGAGTACCTTACCCTCCCCCCATAAGATTTCAGTCATGATATAACCTTTATGTAAATTTATCATCCCAGTTTGAAAATGAAAGGAGGAGGGCTCACTCCTTTCATGAGAGGTGAGGCTCCCTAGGGCTGAATCTAAGCAAAGTAGAATATCTGGATACAGAGCAGAGGGGCCCCTTCATGAAGAAGGTGAGGTTGCAGCATGCTAGCCCTTGGGGGCCCTGAAGTGGCTCATCAACATCAGAGAAGAAATAGGACTCTTGAAGTTCTCCTGGAAACTTGAAATATGACAGTTTGAGACACTTGATTTACAATAATTATTATTTCATGGTTGACTTCAAAAGAATAACTTAGTACTTTCCACATGTTTATTTCTTGCTCCTGTGAACAAAAATATTATTTAGTTCAACCATAACTTTTCACATTCTCTTCTCATCATTTCTTGGATCAGGATCTGAAGGTAATGACAAAAAGTGATTCCCCAAACATTTTGTTTCTGAGGCGACTGCTCTGAAGGTGTCAACATTAATTTGAGTGTAAAAGTTACAGGATCCCTGATTTTAAAACATGTATTAACTATTCACTCTCGTAGAGCTCATATGGTTCATTAGAAGATAAGCCTAAAGGTGTCCATTGCTGCCCAACTCACACATACCTACTCCACTAAAAGCCTTATTGCGCCAGACCAAATCATCATTAAGAAATTCAGTGAAAAGCTACAGCATACTCCCAATGTGCAACAGGAACAACTCAGCAAATGACATACAAGGGAGAGGAATCAAATAAGAAAAGCATCACATTTGGGTGCGGATTGGTCTGTTTGGGCAGTTTCAGCATGACAAAGAGAAAGGAGGGTAAGAGGAGAAATACTAACATAGAAAGGATGAAGATGGGGTAGAATTTACTACTTCTTAAAGTTAAGGTATATGATAAGAATATACAGACAATATAAACATGAAGAAAGGGATGGGCTATTAGAGGAATTGCACCATTATTTCAAATGGACAAAGTAAAGTAAACACTCATACAAAGATCAAACTCAATAGTGAACTAAGCAGGGATAGAGAAAAGGGGGAAGATTATACTGGGGAAGAAATAGAAGCAAAAGAAACTTCCTGATCCTGAAAGAAAAATTAGAAAACAAGAGAGGGGAGAAAAGAACAAGAACCTAATGTGGTTCCTGATGTTGCTTCAGACACCTGGGAAGTGGCTAAACAAAGTGTGCTATCTAAACGTAATGGAATATTCATGTGCTGAGATAATTGCAGAGGTGGGGAAGAATTGGTAAGACTTGTTATGCCCTGAGGTGAACAAGGTGCGATGTTAAGGGAATAAAGGGAATATTGGGTCCCAGACACAGTTTTGTAGCCCTTTACGGAAAACTAATGTAATGAATCCTTGTTTCTGGAAGGAGCAGAGAACCCTAGAAGTTATTAGTACTATCACAACAGCATTGTAAAGAAGAACTACTTTGAAAGACTTAAAAACTCTGCTTAAAGTAATGGACAACTGTGTTTCCAGAAGATCTATGATTAAGCTTCTTATCTCCTGCTAACAGAGAGATGATAGGTACAAAGTACAAAAAGAGACGTGTTTATGAACATTGCCACAGAATGAATTCATTTTGCCTGACTTATTTGATATACCTTTTTCTCCTTTTTTTAGTTAATTGGATGCAAGGTAATGGACAAGGGGAGAGGGCTTAGCCATAGGGATTTAAAGAAAAAGAGAAGAAAACAGAAGGAAGTTCAGAAGGAAGTACAAACAGAATACTTTTTAAAGTAATAATGCAGAATTTACTATATACTTTTTTTAAAAAAAGCAGTAGTGGAAAATGATGTTTTGCAGTTTTATATAGAATTCTTTTTATGTTCTGCTGTTTATATGGAAAAAACTTTTTGTGATCATATTTTGAATAACATTTTTTAAAATAAATACAAAAAAAAAGATAAATTCCACGAAGGTACTGCCTTATTTTTTTTTTTGTAACACACTGCCCCGACTAGTTCAAGCTTATTGTATAAACACCTAATATAAAAGGTGCAAAAAAAAAATCCATACATCTATAAATAAATGACATGGAGTTCTTTATAACATGAGTAGATTTCAATTGAATACAAATAGGTTACTATTAATTCATCTATACTTTCTTTTACATAGTTAACAAGATTATTCACTACAACAGCTAGGTACAGAAATATATTCTATGAACATGACAGCATAGCCCATAGAACTAAGTCTCAGTCTTGTGATTTACTAGCAGAAACAATTCACCTAATCACTGAGTAAAATATATGCTTCTAGTTCTGCCACCTCAAGATGCTGCACAAACCCCAAAAGATAAACCAAATCTGATGACCAAAACGAATCTTACCTATTTAAATTTTACCCATCCTGCCCTACAGTCAGAAATTCTCTCTCCTTCTCTGAACTTCTAATACAATTTTGCACCTCTCCTCCAACTTTATCATATCCTAATTCATATTTTTGTTATCGCTAACTTGAAGGTTGGCCTTACATATATTATCTCATTTAATACAACAACTCTGGAAAGTACCATCATTATCATTGTTATTGTTTTTCCCATTTTGCAGAGGTGGAAGCTAAGAGAGGTAAAGTGACTTGCCCAGGGTAACAGCTATGGAGTTTCTGAAGTAAGACATGAATTTAGGTCTACTTGACTTCAGATTTAATGCTTTATTTCGGCATTATTTTCTCTATCAAAACATAAGCTCTTTGAAAGTTAAGACTATTTACTCTTTTTTTTAATAATCAGAGCTTAGCAGAGGGTCTTTAATAAAGCATCTACTTAACAATTACCAGTTGAATTGAACAAGCTTATCTTCCAGTATGGAACTGAAATTTTGGGAACAAGGATATTAAAAAATTTCAAAACCTATACCCTTTATTAAGAGTTCAATTTTAAATCATTTTCATATGAAAAATACAAATTTTATCACTCTGGTCCCCTTTCATATGTCAGCAGCTTGTTGAAATAGGCAGAAAATTAATAGGTGAGGCAAGAAAATGAACTTCTATGTAAATAAAAAGGATTAGATCAACCTATTAAGCTATAAAATACTGTCCCTTTTGAAGAGGACAATTTGGTTTCTTGAAATGGACAAAAAAGCTTGGACTTGAGTGATAAACTAATTAATTCTTTGTGTACAGAGACATTTTTGCCATTAAAACATGTTTACAGACACAAGATGACTAGACAGAGGATTTGTCTGAGGACAGAAAAAGGGTTTAAGATAGAATTTTGTGGTTCTTCAGATCATTTGCATATGACTGTTTTTAGAGGTTATGAGGTTAGAATTCATAAACTGATAAATCAAATAACTATTTGAAAACTATGGGAAAATGAAGTAAGAACTGTTGATTTTATAACTGACATAAAGTTGAATTTTTTGAGTTTAACTCATAAAGGAAAATGAGTCACTGACCATGACAAAGCTCTGATTTCAGCCATTAGAAGCAGTTTTAAAAGACAGCAGAAGACAACAATTAAGAAAAGAGTAGGATGCACCCACTGCAGGAGTGATTACCAAGCTTTTCACTGCAGGGCAAGGGTCTGCTGGAGCTGGGTAAGAGACAAGCCAGGACCTGCAGCAGGGCAGCAGCTACTCCTGGAGCTGGCAGCCCATAGTCTAGATGTTTAAAAATCACTTACCTGAATTTCTAGGAGCCAAAATGGTAAAGTAAATCATAACTGCTCTCATCCACCCTTATGGGCCTTGAAAAACCCAGAGAATATTGCCCCAGTGTAAAATCCTGAAACAGTGGAACCAGTGGGAGACTTGGGAGATCTACAGGAAGGGTGTAGCTGTCGCTGTGCTGTGGCTGTAGGGGAACAGTGCAGGATAGGAGGCATCCAGCTGGACATCCTGAACCCTAGGGGGGGTTCCTGATGAAAAGGCCAGAGCTCAATGGAAAATTTGATCATCAAATAGAAGACTCAAGAGAGACATAAAAGGTAAACAGGAAAAAAATAAACACACACACAAATTTGTAATTCAATAAAAGTAAACTGTTTACATTCCTATCTGGGAGGATGATACCTGTTAATCTTGAGAACTGTATAATTGCGACAATTAAAAGGGATATATATAGATAGAGGGTGTGGGTATAAATAACTGATGTGATGATAAAAAAAATCTAAGGGGTACAAAGGGATTGTAATGGAAGAAGAAGAAAGAAAGAGGCAGAAAAGGGTAAATAGCATCACATAAAGAGGCAGAAAAACATTATAGCAGAGGGAAAGAAGGGACAGAGATGAGCATTGTATGAGCCTCCCTCTCATTGGTTTTGGTTCAAGGAGGGAATTACATACTCAGTTAAGTATAGGAATTTGATGTGAAAAGACACAAAAACTCATTATAGTAGAGGGAAAGACGGAAGGGAGAAGAGCATTATTTGAGATTTACTCTCATCTGATTTGGTTCAAGGAGGGAATAACATTTTGTTAAGTATAGAAATCTAATGTTCCCTACAGACAGTAGGAAGGGAAAGGGGAAAAAAAGTGGGGATGGTTAAAGGGAAGGGAAGAAGTACTAAGGGAAAAGGGTAGGGAAAGAGAGGGAAGCTGATAGGGAGGGAATATTGAGGGAGGCAGTGGTCAAAAATAAAACTCTTAAGGAGGGGAAGAGAAAAGGGAGAAATAAAAGAATAAATGGGGGGAGGGGAAGAGGACAGGGAGAAAGATACGGATAGTAATCATAACTGTGAATGGGATAAACTCTCCCATAAAACAGAGATGGATAGCAGAATGGATTAAAAACCACAATCATACAATATGTTGTTTACAAGAAACACATTTGAAATGGTGATACACACAGGGTAAAGGTGAAAGGCTAGAGTAGAATATATGCTTCAGGTAAAGTAAAAAAAGCAGGGGTAGCAATCCTAATCTCTTAAGTAAACATAAAAATAAATCTAATTAAAAGAGATAAGGTAGGAAACTGTATCCTGCTAAAAGGTACTATTGACAATGAAATAATATCATTACTAAATATATATGCATCAAGTAGTATAGTAGCCAAATTCTTAGAGGTGAAATTAAGGGAGTTAGAGGAAGAAATAGATAGCAAAACTATACTAGTGGAGAACCTCAACTTCCCCTTCTCTGAACTTGATAAATCTAACCTCAAAATAAACAAGAAATTAAGGAGGTGAATAGAATTTTTGAGAAGGTAGAAATGACAGACCTGAAGAGAAAATTGAATGAGGAATTCAATTCAAAGTATATTCAAGGAATTCACTTTCTTCTCAGTGGTACATGGCACATACACAAAAAGTGACTATGTACTAGGACATAAAAACCTCGCAACCCAGTATAGAAAGTCAGAAATACTAAATGCATCTTTTTCATATCATGATGCAATAAAAATTATATGTAATAAAGGGCCATGGAAAAAAGAGACTAAAAACTAATTGGAAACTAAATAATCTTATCCTAAAGAATGAATAGGTCAAACAACAAATCACAGAAACAATCAGTAACTTCATTCAAGAGAATGACAATAATGAGACAACATATCAAAACTTATAGCATGCAGCAAAAGCAGTTCTTAGGGGAAATTTTATACCTTTGAAGACTTACATGAATAAAATAGAGAAAAAGGAGATCAAGGAGTTGGGCATGCGACTGAAAAAGCTAGAAAGAGAACAAATTGAAAATCCCCAATTAAATACTAAATTAGAAATACAGAAAACCAAAGGAGAGAGCAATAAAATCAAAGTTAAGAAAACTATTGAACTAATAAATAAAACTAAGGGCTGGTTTTATGAAAAAAAAAACAATAATTAAATTGATAAACCTTTAGTCAATATGATTAAAAGAAAGAAGAAAACCAAATTACCAGTATCAAAAATAAAAAGGGTGAACTTACCTCCAATGAAGAGCAAATGAAAACAATAATTAGGAATTAATTTTCTCAATTGTATGCCCACAAGTTTGACAATCTTAGTGAAATGGATGAATATTTACAGAAATATAAATTGCCAAGATTAACAGAAGAGGAAGTGAAATGCTTAAATGATTCCATCTCAAAAAAAGAAATTGAACAAGCCATCAATGAACTCGTTAAGAAAAAATATCCAGGGCCAGATGGATTAACAAGCAAATTCTGTCAAACATTTAAAGAACAATTAATTCCAATACTTTATAGACTATTTGGGAAATTTGTGAAGGAGTCCTACCAAATTCTTTTAATGATACAAATATGGTACTGATACCTAAATTTGGAAAAGCCAAAGCAGAGAAATAAAATTATAGACCAGTTTCTGTAATCAATATAGATGCAAAAATTTAAAATAAAATATTAGCAAAAAGATTACAGCAACTTATCACAAGAATAATATACTTTGATCAGGTAGGTTTTATTCCAGGAATGCAAGGCTGGTTCAATATTAGAAAAACTATCAGCATAATTGATCATATCAACAACAAAACCAGTAGAAACCATATGATTATTTCAATAGATGCAGAAAAAGCTTTTGACAAAACAACACCCATTCCTATTAAAAACACTAGAAAGCACAGGAATAAATGAAGTCTTCCTTAAAATGATAAGCATCTACCTAAAATCACAAGCAATTATTATATGTAATGGAGATAAGCTAGAAACACTTCCAATAATATTGGGGGCAAAACAAGAGTGTCCACTATCACCTCTGTTATTTAATTTGTACTAGAAATGTTAAGTGTAGCAATAAGAGAAGAAAAAGAAATTGAAGGAATTAGAATAGTCAAAGAGGAGACTAAGCTATCACTCTTTGCAGATGATATGATGATATATACTTAGAAAATCCTAGATTTCAAATGATAATAATAAATAACTTTAGCAAAGTTGCAAGATATAAAATAAGCCCACATAAATCCTCAGCATTCCTGTATATTTCCAATGGACCCCAACTGCAAGAAATAGAAAGAGAAATTCCACTTAAAGTTACTGCAGACATTATAAAATATTTGGGAGTCTACTTGCCAAAACAAACTCAGAAAGTATATGAACACAATTACAAAACACTTTTCACACATTAAAGTCAGATCTAAATAATTGGAAAAATATCAATTGCTCATGGTTAGGCTAATAAAAATGACAATTTTACCTAAATTAATTTACCTATTTAGTGCCATACCACTTAAACTACCAAAAATTATTTTACAAAACTAGAAAAAATAATAAAATTCATCTGGAAGAACAAAAGGTCTAGAATGTCAAGAGAATTAATGAAAAAAAATGCTAGGGAAGGTGGCCTAGCCATATCAGATTTTAAACTTTATTATAAAGCAGCAGTCATCAAAATGACTTGGTACTGGCTGAGAAAGAGAGAGGTGGATCAGTGGAATAGATTAGGTACACAAGACACAGTTGTCAATGACTTTAGTAACTTACTGTTTGATAAACCCAAAGACGCCAGTTTTGGGGATAAGAGCTCTCACTATTTGACAAAAACTGCTGGGAAAACTGGAATATAGTGTGGCAGAAACTGGGCATAGACCATTATCTAGCACCGTATACCAAAATCAAGTCTAAATGGGTGCACAATCTAGGTATAAAGGCTGACACTGTAAACAATCTGGGAAAGCAAGGAATAGTTTATCCATCAGATTTATGGAGAAGGGAAGACTTTATGACTTATGGAGAAGGGAAGACTTTATGACCAAACAAGAGTTAGAGAGCATTTTAAAATGAATAATCTTGATTACATTAAATGTAAAAGTTTCTGTATAAACAGAGCCAATGTAACCAAGATTAAGAGGGAAGTGGAAAATTGGGAAAGAATATTTATAACCAGTGTCTCTGATAAAGTCCTCATTTCTAAAATATACAGAGAATTGAGTCAAATCTATAAGAATACAAGCCATTCTCCAATTTATAAATGGTCAAAGGATATGAACAAGCAATTTTCAGAGGCAGAAATTAAAGATATCTATAAGCATATGAAATAATGCTCTAAATCACTATTGATTAGAGAAATGCAAATCAAAACAATTCTGAGGTACCACATCAGATTGGCTAAGATGGCAAAACAGGAAAATGAGAAGTTTTGAAGGCTGTGGCTAAGTTCATTTACCTTGGTAGTATACTTTCCAGGGACGTACACATTGATAATGAATGTTGACACACGCATTGCCAGAGCTAGCTCAGTGTTTGGGAGGCTCCAGAGAGTATGGGAGAGAAGAAGTATTGGACTGACTACCAAACTGAAGATCTACAGAGCTGTTGTGCTGACCTTGCTGAATGCCTGTGAAACCTGGACAGTATACTCGTGCCAAGCCAGGAAACTGGATTGCTTCCATTTGAATTGTCTTAGGAAGATTCTGAAAATCACCTGGCAGGATAAGGTGCCAAACACCGAGGTCCTTACTAGAACTAAACTGCCAAGCATCAAACTGTTTCAGAGAGCACAGCTCCAATGGGTTGGCTACATTGTTCGATTGTAAAATGTATGCTTTCCAAAAAGACTGTTTTATGGAGAATTCACAGAGGGCAAGTGTTCACAGGGTGGTCAGAAGGAGCGATACAAAAACACTCTTAAGACCTCTCTTAAGAACTTTGGAACTGATTGTGTGACATGGGAGACACTGGCAAAGGACCGCTCAGCATGGCTTTCCCACATCAGAGAAGGTTCTGGGCTCTATAAGCAAAGGAGAATTGAAACAGCTCAAAACAAAACACAGGATGCACAAATTTAGAGTATCTACTCCAAATGTTCACGTGGACTATTTGTGCCCAATGTGTGGTAGAGCATTCTGAGCTCATATTGGTCTGATCAGCCAGTTAGATACATTGAAATTTGACTCTAGCATAGTGATGTCATTTTGATTCTCTTTGAGAAGGAAGGACAACATCTGAACCACAAATGAAGAGAGATATGAGACAACAGCTGGCAGGGATGGATGATTTTTTTGTTTTTGTTTTTGTTTTTGTTTTTAGAACAGAGGAGACATGAGAGTATTTATAGTCAGTAGGGAAGCAGCTAGTAGGCAAAGAGAGTTTGAATATAACTGAGGGAGTGGGGATAATAAAAAATACAGTCTTCTGGAGAGGATGAGATAGAATGGGATCACTTGTGCATGTAGAGAGGTTGGCCTTGGTAAGGAAAAGGGCCATCTTTTTGTGTGAAACAGGTAAAGGAGATAATAATATTAGAAGTTTTCTGGTGTCTAAATAAATCCTTCAGTGCTATCCTCTATCTGGAGAGTTTGGCATATTTTGTGATCAAATGTCATGCAATACTTATAGTCATGGTCTTTATCATGATCGTGGGTGCTGTAAATATTGCATTAGTGCTACATAGCTACCAAAGTGATTTTCATACAGTCCAAGTATGATCAAATCTCTATACCTTACTCAATAAACACCAGTTATTAGCTCCAACATCAAATATTAACTTTTCTTTTTTGGGGGGCATTTAAACATCTTAATAATCTTAGCCCAACCTACTCTTACAGCCTTGTTCCTCACTATTTCCATCCATGCACAATGCAGTCCAGCCACATTTTCCTTATTTACTCTTCTTCATAAATGACATTCCATCTCACTCTTTTTTCACTGGCAGTCCCCCATAACTCGAGTGTACTCCTTTCTCACCACTTCAGTTCTTATTTTAAAATAATTGTATCCTTCTGAATATTTACCTGGCAGAGTAAAGAAGTTTTCCCAGTCACTTTATTAATGTAACCTTCCAAAAGGAAGAGGCATTCAGCCATAATGCTATTGTTTTCCTCATAGGTTCTCACAAGTAGTACATTTTAAACACCATCATCACAAATTATTTTGGCAAAGAAGTTGCAGCAAAGATTCTGAAACTAAAAAGAAATGACAACTGGGGACAGATACATCTATGACTCTAACACAAGAGTAAGAAGAGATGTTTGTTCATTGAAGTACTTGCACATCTGATAGAAAATTAGTGAGTCATATGAATGACAGCTTAGCAGCAGCTTTGTAAAGCAAAGTGTCATTCAAGTACTACCAAAGTTGTTTCAAACCTCATCCTTGAGACACATTCTTTTTTTAATTTCTTTAATTTTCTTTATTTTTTTTTCCAAATTTTTTTGAGATTCAAATGCCAGAACACAAATACAGAACAAAGAAACAAAAACGTATCTTAAACTTAAATATTTCAGCTTAAATACAAAGTTAGAAAGAAAAAAAAAGCATGTTGTGTACATAGCAGAACATGAGAGAGGATTCAAAATATGTAACAATAAATTTTCATCTCAAGAAATTCATTTTGAGAAAGCCTATATGATAAATAATACTCATTGTGTTGAGAGCTGTCCATCTTTTCTTTGTTTCATTGTGAGTTTTCTTTTGTTCTCTGCTGTGCAGTTTTTTTCTTTGCTCTTTTTTCCCTCTCCCTAATCCCCCCAAGAAAGCTACAGTAAAGTTTATATATGTTTCTCCACAGCTCCACATACATATATAGACATACACTTTCCCAAACCTATTCTACTCCTGATCTTTGTTTTTATATATATATGCATATCTCTTGTTTCCTATCCCTTCTACCTCCTCTACTTTGCTTTTGCCCACTACCTTGCCCTCCTATGACTTGCCTACCCCCTCCAAGGATTCTTCCCCTATCCTCCCATTCCCATAAATCTAAACACCCTTCTATACTCCTATTTATCTATTTCCTCACCCTCCCCTTTAAAGATCCCTCTCTTGTCCTCCCCCCCATGCCCATACCATTTTATTTCTTCTGAATTTAGAAGACTTCTATATACTTTTAAATATATATGTATTGTTCCCTCTTACACTCATTCCTAGTGAAAGTAGGTTACCAGAACTACCAGCCCTCCTCCCCCATCTAATTCCTATGTATCAATTCTTTCTCTTGCACCTCATATATATAAAATAATTACTCTTTTTGGCTGTTCCTAAATGGCTTTACTTTTTAAATTCCTATCTTACTCAGGTTTTCCACAATCTTTCTTATGAACTACTCAATTATTAATAAGAATCTTAGATATAAATTTTACATTTTACATATATATAGAAAGTAAATAGTCTGTCCCTATGGATCCCTTATAATCAGTTTTTGTTATGTACCTTATATTTATATTGGTTCTTGTATGTTGAATCATCTATTAAGTCCAGGATTTTCTTAAACAAAGTCTTGAAAATCTGAGAATTTATCAAATGTCCTTTTTTTTTCATTGAAGATAATAGTTAACTTTGCAGGGTATGATATTTTTGGTTGGAGCCCCAGTTCTTTTGCCCTTTGATATGTTGTGTTCCAAGACCTATGGTCCTTTAATGTCTCTGCTATTAGGTCTTGTACAATTCTAAATTGTGGCACCATCATATTTAAATTGTTTTAATCTTGATGCTTTTAATAGTTTTTCCTTGAGCTGAGGATTTCAGAATTTGTCTATGATATTCCTATGAGTTTTCCTCTTAGGATCTCTTTTAAATGGTGACCAATGGATTTTTTCTATTTCTACTTTCTCTCCTTGTTCTAATGCTTCAGGACAATTTTCTTTAATCATTTCTTATATTATTGTCTCAAGATTCTTTTTTTGATCATAACTTTCAGTTAGTTCAATTACTTTTAAATTTCTCTCCTTGATCTATTCTCCAAACCTATTGTTTTTTTATAAGATGTTTCACTTTCTCTTCTATTTTTTCATTATTCATATTTTGTTGAATCATTTCTCGGTCTCATAATTTCTCTAGCTTCACTTTGCCCAATTCTAATTTTCAAGGTGTCATTTTCTTTCTTTAGATTCTGGATCTCCTTTTTTAGTTGGTTGATTTTCTTTTCATACCCTTCTTGTTTTTCTTTGATTATTCTTATTTTCTTTTTAGTTTTTCCTCCATCTCTCTCATTTGCTTTTCAAAGTCTTTTTTCAGGTCTTTTATAAATTCTTTTTGGGCAGGTGATTATTTGACATTACTCTTTGGGAGTTTCTTTACTTCAATATCCTCCTATGAAAATGAACCCTGGTCATCTCTATTCCCAGAACAGTTTTCTGTGGTTGGATTCTTTCTCCTTTACCTGTGCATTTTTTGTGGTAATAGCTTAGTTATTTGTAGTTACCTCTAGCCCTGGGGTACCAGAAATGGTGCCTCTTGGCCCAGATCTTCAGTTCTTCCCTCTAGCCTTGAGCCAAAGCCAAACCTCCAGCCTCCTGTAAGTGCCCACAGCCAGAGGCCTTCTGCCCCACTGCTTCTGCACTCACCTGGCATGTGCTGGTTCCTTCTTGCCCCCTGCGGCCATTCCTCATAGCACACCTGGGTCTGGCATTCATAGTCAGCAGAGGTTCCCTTGATCCTCCTGGGCTCAGATGCCCAACTCCCCTTCCTACCCCAGGTGTAAAAGTTCTGGTGGCTGGGGCTGAGGCAATCTCTCAAACCAACTAACCCCAGGACTTGGTGCTTATTGTTTAAGAGGCTTGCTATTTGCTGTTAAAATAGAATCTAGCCTTACTCTTCACAGGGACCAAACCTCTTCAGATCTTCTCAAATTGTCCCATGAGGACCCCAGTTATGCACCTGTTCTTATTTATCTCCTCCCACACTTTGTTTACCCTAACATGCTATTTTAACTCTTCTGTGGGGGAAAATCTTGAGAGCTTGGAATTTTCTGACCTACTCCACCATCTTCCCAGAATCCTCTCCTGTCTGTTGAGACACTTTCAAGGGGTTCCCCGAAGTCAAAACTATTTTTACAATATTGAGATATTATTTGCCTTTTTTCACTCTGAATATCTCACAATTATAGAGTTTTTCAGAGGCTACATAACCTGTGAATTAGAGATTCAATTGCAAACATGGAGACTAAATATTTCATCTGCAGACTTTTACAAATGGACAAAAGGAAAATGGGAACCAAGAAAGGTTTCTCACAGAGGGTAAGATATAAATCAAGTTTTGAAGTAAGCCAGGAGGCAGAAGTGAAGACGAAGAGTATCTGGAGGGAGAAGAACAGCCAGTGAAAGGACATGATGGAGTCAAGATATGGAATGTTATGTGTGAGCAACAAGGCCAAGTACCCTTACCATAAAATATGCAGCTGGGAGTAAAGTGTAAGAAGTAAAGAGCCTAAGGACCCTGATTGTAAAGAGCTTTAAAAACTACATAGATTTTACATTGGGTGTTTTTGAGAGGTGGGTCATATGTGTAACATTATCAGACCTGAGCTTTAGGAGGATCACTCTGGAAGCTAAGGAGGAGGTAAATTAGAGTGGGGAAAGACATGACACGGGGCAGAAATTCCAATATTTCCCTGGTCAGGTATGTTATCCTAGACTGGATGGTCTCAGAGTTTCCTGGTATTTTTGAGATTCTATAATTTTGTAACATGCAAGCAAGCAAGTAAGAAAAATCAAGTAGCTATTTAATTACAGTTTGCTTCTATCTACATGTTTATTCTAATGGTACTGAGGTATCAGCATAATAAAGTAACTGCTGATCCTGGATCTCTGGCATAAAATGCAAGATGATTGCAAACACCACCAAAATCAAAACAATACTTTAGCAAAGAGAATAATTTGTTTTGAGAACAAAAAGGGCAAAATTAACTAAAGTTGCAAATGTATTCACTATTCTTTCCAAGCAATATAAATGATGGAGTTTTTTATTAAACAAATTTAAGTTTGCATCACATGTAAAATGGATAAATTTGATTATATTAAGTTGAAAAAATTTTGCACAAACAAAACCAAAGCAGCCAAGATTAGAAGAAAAGCAGAAAGCTGGGAAAAATTTTTTGCATTGAGTGTCTGTGATAAAGGCCTCATTTCAAATATACAGTCAAATTTATAAACATTAGAAAGAATATATATGTATACAATAAATGCACATAAGAATATATTATATATAATGTACCAAATTGTCTGATTAAGGAGGTTCAGGATTCGTGTGAATGGAACACTCAGCACTTCAAAAGATCCAATATAGTTTATTAAGAGTATAGGCTAATGGGAAGGAAGCCAGAGATAGCAGAGTAAAGGCTTAGGAATAGTAAAATAAGAGCAACAATGATCCAAGACAATTCCAAAGGACTCATGATGAAAAATGCTAACCATCTCCATATGGGGTCTGAATGCATTTTCCTTATTTCTTTATTTTGTTCTGTGTTTTCTTTTACAACATGACTAATATGGATATGTTTTACATGACTCCACTTGTGCAACCTATATCAAATTGCTTACCATCCCAAGGAGGGAGGAAGGAAGGGAAGAAGAGAGAGATTTGGAACTCAAAAATTTTCAAAATGAATTTTGCAAATTGTTTTTATGTGAAAGTGGGAAAAATAAAATATTAAAAAAAGAAAGAAAAAATAAAGTCCCATCTCATTTTTTCTTTTAAATCCTAAGATGTTAAGTCCTTTCCTTTAACTTAATTAGCTCAACTCTATACCAGAACTGTGGAGTTATAATGAGAATTATGTTTTACTTATTTTCCTCTAAAAAGAAAAAAATTGCAAGAAGATTCAGTATGAATGAAAAAATTGGAATAAATGGTATTAGCTATAGGATATTATATGATTAAAAGGTATCTATCTGATGACTCATTGTAATAGTTAAGAGAAGAAAGTCAAAGTTCATGAGAAACATGATCTGAGAGAAACTAATGGGATTTTAAAATATCAAGTATAACTTAGGTCTGAGGGGTTTTTTGGCTTGGGTTTTTTTTTTAAGGGTTATTGTTGTTGGTCACTCATTTTTCAGTTGTGTCATATTCTTAATGACCTCATTTGGGGTTTTCTTAGTAAAGATACTAGAGTGTTTTGTCATTTCCTTTTTGAGGTCATTTTGCAGATGAGGAAACTGAAGGAAATAACGTTAAGTGATATGCCCAGGATCACACAGCTAGTAAGTGTCTTAGGCTAGATATGAACTCAGGAAGATGATTCTTCCTTGCTCTAGGTCCAGCACTCTATACACTGAAGTGAAGGAAGAGGCTACTTGAGGATTTTTTTCTTTATGGTTTGTGTTTATTTTAAAATAATTAAATCCTAAAATTTCATTGATTTTTAAAATTGAGTTTTATTTATTTTAAGAAATTATATTATTATACCAAGTGCGTCCTTTAAAAATGTTTATGGTAAATTCTGCCTTGATGAAGTATGCTAATATATATATGTATGCTGATGAAGTATGCTAAAAACATTCTGATTTTGTAAATGTGTATCCAGGAGAAATCCATCTCTGGTCATATGGAGCTGAAATAGCTACCATGAAAAGAAAATTATACATACTCTTAAATTTGCTTGAAAATAGTTCACTTCAGAAACATCCTTAAATCATTGTTAGCTGGAAACCAGAATATTTGCAAACAGATTCTGTGCTTCTGTGAACAAAATCTTTTTATAATCAAACATCCTAGCAGACTGAATTACTAGGAAAAGGAAAAAAGTGAACATAACAATAATGGCTCTCAAACTAAGAAGAAGGCAATTAAAATATCTTTTATTTCTATTGCTACATTTTGTTTTTGCATCATTTTCCCCCTAAGATATTCTTTTGCCCTTCACCCTTCTTTATAGCAAAGATCTAATAATAGAGAAGAAAAAAAAATTCAGCAACGCTAATGAATGTATCACCCATGCCTTGCAGTATATGCAATATTTCACACCCATCATTCTATAACCTCTGAAATGAAGGCAGGTAAGTGTAAATTCTCAACTGTTCCCCAGAGTAACAATTTTGTGTATATATGTATTTTCATATTTTGAAAGAAAGTAATCTATTTTTTAAAATTCTGAATAAGATGGGATAAGGGATTGGCCTATTTGCCAACCTACTGCAAATCTTACCCTACTTAATAGGAAACATATTTCTACTGAATTCTGTCATTTGGACACATGTGTAGCATATGAAATACTGAATCAACGGTTCCTTGTTGAGAAAACATTTATGATGCACCAGAACAGTTTGCTAAAGAAGAAATTATTTTACTTTATTTATTTATTTATTTTTTGTGTAGAAGCCCTTTATTAGCAGAATTGCATCTTCAGAAAATTGTGAAGCCATTCACCTGGACCAGTCTAGTTCCTAACAAAAGGTTGGGCTTTCCCGAACACACAAAGAACCGACAACTCTGAAAGTTGCCAACACTTAAATTTACCACCTCCCAACAAGGAACAAAGATGGCTTATTGTATGAAATAAGCAGGGGGTCAACAGGTTACTTCTCTGACTGTGAGTTTGATAAATGAGCACAGTCAGCTGCGCATAATCTGGCTGAGACAGCTCCGGATTAGCAGCACTGGCGGTTTACACTGAAGGCTTGCAAATCTTAGATCCCCACAACAACCCTGTGAGGTAGGTGCTCTCTTATAACTCCTTAAAACACAAAACAAAACACAGGGAGGTTATTGTGACAGCTTGTTCAAGGCAGGGCTAGAGCTTGGTTCTTTTGACGGGAGTAACTTGTTTCATTATGATCTCTGCCTTTTAAGCATAACCTCAAACATACAAATGCTACACAGAGATGCAGATAACAGTAATTTAAAGTATATCACACCACACATGATACCCAAACACATGGATGAAATTCATGAATACATTTAAGGGCAAGACAATTTTAACTTTTTGTTGGGGCCTTTTTTTTGTTTTTGATGTCTGCCATCTTGGCAGATGATTTCCGAAATGGAGGGCAGTAGTGGCATTTACTTCTTATCGGGGACAATGAGGTGACTGAGTGATGGATGAATGGGTGG